>CM041789.1:33446500-34130738 GCA_023375725.1 Nephotettix cincticeps
TAGTTGCAAATTGCGCTAGGAAAAAACAAAGAGTAATAAGACACCTGGTCCAGATGGAATTCCTTATCAATTTTTTAAAAATGCCCCGGATTTGTTGTTAAAAAAATTACTTTGTAATAATATAGTTAAGACATATGCCAGACAGTTTTAAAAGATCCATTTTTTACATTGCATAAAAAAGGTGCCATCAACAAGGTCAAAAACTATAGAGGATTGTCATTTATCGATTGTGTGGCCAAGCTATTTAAAGAGTCTTTAAATTACAGATTGTCTTGCTGGGTAGAAAAGCACAATATATTAACAGAATTTCAGGCTGGCTGGATTCAGGAGGGAGTACTATACAATTGATAATAACTTTAGTCTAACATGTATAATTGATTTGCAATGGCACTAATCGATGTCATTCTTTTACAATATGCTTCTATAAAATAAAATAAAAGTCTGAATCAGCTAAAAAGGTTTAGTAAAGTTTAAAATGTTTTTCTTGTTGTTTTCAGATTTAATGTTTTTGGACAAACAATAAAAAAAATTAGAAGTGCCTTTATATTCTGGGCTTTAAAAAATTCCGATCTTCATCGCTCAACAAACCGACTGTTTCTTGTAATATAATTATGGTGTTTGTGATTTTCTAATTTAGAATTTCTGTATTCAATGAAAACTTTTATTGTTTCAAAAATGTATAAACTGTAAACAGTTAAAATGCCCAACTTTATGAAAATATGCTTAACTGATTCATCCCTTTTTAAATTAAATATTATTTTTAGGGCCTTTTTCTGTTGAATCAAAAGTTTGTCCATGTTTTGTTGTAGTAGCCCCATAAATTCTTATACAGTAACATTAATAATGAATAACTTATTGATTAGAGTCTCTTGAAGAGTCTCTATTTGGGTCTGATGATGTTCGGTGTAACTGGACGAAATCAATCGCCAATTTAACAACTTGTACATATTTACTGTTGTATATAATTACAATATAAGTGTAAATATATTAAGTAGTGTTGGAAGACGTGAGTTATTACTTCATCCTATAATATTAATAGAGAATGAATAGCAGGGGTTTCTCTAGCTTTACAATTTACATTATTTTTATATAAAATCAACACTCCTCCCCCCTCCGCTCAAGCATAGTGCATCTGTTGATACTGTTTTGTAATTAGTTAGGTTTAATCTGCTCAGTTCTTCATCAGTCATCTTATGTTCACTGAAGGCTACAATATCCGGTTGGATATCATCAAGCCCAAGTTCAGCATTCAATATAGTGTGTGGGTGAATTCCAGAGGCGATCAAGGGCATGGCAGCTCTAAGTACGTGCCGTGCTTTAGACAGCAATTTACCACCTAATGTATACCACCTGGTACACTACTTTCAGTTTCTTTGTAACCAAATAGCAATAGCATTAACAAATTATGTTAACCTTACGTGTATCTCATCACAGGTTAGCTGTAATGAGATTAATCACCTGTTCTAGGTGACTAATTCCCAATTGACAAAGGGCTTTAGTGTAGAAGATGAATATCACTTTGGTGCTAGGTACCATTCACTAAAATTTCACTAAATTTTGTTCTCAAATCTACTTCTTCATTTATACAGCAATACTAGGAAAAGTTTTAACAGAAATCGTGATCAAAACCAATAAGGACTACATGGTTGATTGATCTTACCTCAGAGAAAGAGTGGTAGACATTGTTGAAGTATTGAAACGCTAAATAATGATTGACTAGAAGCAAAATCACAGCGAATATGAATGAAGGTGATGAAAGGGAGACATAGGGAAATGTCTGCAGGATGAGCAAGTGAGCGACTTGAGCAAGTAAGCCGCAAACAACCATGGATGTGGGAAAATCCTCAAACAGGAAGAATCCCAGGTAGATACTTAGAGTTGTCTGTAAAAGAATTCAGAGAAAATTAAGACAGTTCAACTGAAATTATTACAAATATCTTTAATATTTGGGTTGATTCCAAGAGACAACTTATTAATGTACTGGTAATAATGTCTGGTCTAGCCTACATAGAAATGAGTAATATGCGCAAAAAGGGTTTCTCGTGACCAACAATGTTAGATCAGTGTACTAACTTTAGCCTAGTACTGTTAGTAATTTATTTAACAAGATTATTTTCAAATACTCCTGTCACAGCAGACCTGTGTACTCAGTGAATTCCCAAATCAATAACATAATAATAATAATATTTAACAAGTTTTATCATTATTTGTCTACTAATATTAGAGTTATTTGCATATTCTCCATAAGATTAACATGGGAAAGAGTATGCAGGTTTGCTGCTCTGAGGAACACCAAAAGTATGTGTTTCTAGCGTAAACAATTTTTATTTTTGCCATTAATACCAAGTTTCATCAACATCTGTCCATAAATAAAAGAGTTTGCCAATTCTCTATATGATTAACATAGGAAAAGAGTATGCAGGTTAGCTGCCATGATGAACATATGAACTATGTTTTTAAGCATGGATGGATCTTAACCACATGAAGCTAAATATCAAGTTTCATCCAAAATTATAGATTGATAAGTGAAGTATTAATTTTTCATTATCCTCCATAAGATTATGTCGGTAACAGTTACAACGTACTATGTTTAGATTTTTTAATATCTCGGTAACCGTTGGAGATTGAGCAAAACTTTAAAGAACTAAATTGTGTAGTTTTTTAAGCTAGTTCTAATGGTGAAAGATAAAATTTAGACATTTTTAAAATTGCATATGAAAAATGCAAAAAAGCCAAATTTTTAGTACAAAACCCCCCAAACTACCCGTTACGATTGACCGATATGTCTGAATGTCTCTACTAAATTCAGTCTTGATCAAACCATTTTTACCATTAATTTAGGGTAACATGAAAAGTTTTTGCCTTGATTCTTATTATATTATTATAATTCATCATAGCTACTATCAAAAACATGATAAATTATAATTCAGGAAATCATAAGGACAAAAAATACTGTAACACTTTCAAACTTAAGCTTTTATAAATGTATATAAAGTCAAGATAAGTGAGACAATGATGTTATAAACCCATTAATTCATTTAATTCATTAATTATAAATGTTAAATCTGTTGTTTAGCCCAGAATATTTTTAATCAAACTTTTAAACCAACAGCCTCAGCAACAACAGGAGTGTGGAAATCACAGGTACAAGATCGGGCACTAGGCCTCAAAAAGAGTCAAAAGGAGTCATCGGGAGGTTCTGCTGTCATCCGATTCTCAAATTTAACTGACACAGTCTAAAAACGTTAGAAGTTATGCTTATTTCAATTCACTATTACTAGAGTACTAGAGTATTGCTTATGATAGGTCTAATATTGACAGGCAGATAAAAATATAAGCCTTTGTGGTCAGTTACAAACTTTTAGCGAATTTCCAATAGGAAAGAAGCTATTACCGTACTTCTCATGGCAAGACCTTAGACCGGGACCATGTTACTTTTTTGTGTTAAGGTACTTAGTGACCAAAAAAGTCTTTAAAAATGTTATATATATATAATATGTGTGTGTCTATGAACTCTCGTAAAAATAGTGTGATCAAAACAAATTTGGTAGAGAAATGCATTCCAAAATGGTCTCATGCGGATTTGTAATCCAGACATATCAGTTAATCGGAACGGGTAGTTTGGAGGGGGGGGGTTTGTACTCCAAAAATATGTTTGTGTTTTTCATATGTAATTTAAAAGAATTTTAATTTTTATCTTTAACCATTAGAATCAGCCTAAAAAACTACACAATTTAGTTCCTTAAAGTTTTGCTCTATCTCCAACGGTTACAGAGATATTAAACAATCTAATCACAGTACGTTGTATATTGGGGCTCCAATCCAATACTGTTATACGAGAAAGGTTTGTATATATACCTGGTGACCGAGCTTTGCTCGGATAGAATAAGACATGTATTTTACAAGTTAATTAGCAAAATTGAAACACCTTTATTACTAAACGAAAACATTTATGGTTTAAATAAAACCGATTTAATAAACCATAATTAATATAGCATAAACACTGAACAAAAAATTTTTCCCGAGTGGGGATCGAACTCGCAACCTTCAATTTATGAAACCAACGCGTTACCGCTGAGCTGTGGCGTCGGCCAAGTTGGCGCTGTCGTTTAAGATCTTTTAGTCAACTCATTTGTTTTATCCGATCATATACTGTTTAATTATCCATACAGTTATTATTGGCCTGTGATCAACTGATTTTGTTTGAAAAGGAATGATGATTGAAAAGCAAAAGAGAAATTTAATTTACACCAAATAATTGGTTTGTTACAGTGGCTTTAAGCAATACAATTAATACGTTTTTTCTATCCAAACACCCGGGTATTTAAAACTTGAGGTAAATACCCAGGTATTTTTAAAAAAAGGAATAAATTCATAATTAATTACTGCAGACAATGTTGTTTCTATCATTGTGTTACAGTTTAAGATAATATACACAATCTTTTACTTATTCAACCAATATATATGTGAAATATATAATTTTATGCTCAAATTTATAGCTACACAGGTATTGTTTTTAATGTAAAAGAAACTGATATTCCTCTTGATTGATAACATTATTACCATACCGATGTGTTAATTTTATTTGACCTATTTTCTATTACGATAATTAAATAATCAATTTTCTCTTGAACAAATCATATTATTTTGTGAATAATAAAAATAATTAATAATAGAAGTCGGTTACTAACCCGCCGTTGGTTAAGGTCACATATGTTATGTGGATGGTTGAGGGATGAGCGCCACCTTTTTATACACCTTGTCAACGATTTGAAGACCCGAAGTAAATTTGGATCTAAGCGCTTTCCTCAAAGTTTTGAGATAACAAGTTTTTTTTTAAAAACAGAATGCATGGGCACATACGGCGCACACATTCTGTTGGTGACTATAGTACCTAATAGGAACAGTGGGGCACTTGGATCGAAATATACTCTGAACTGGCTTGCTTCATAGATCAAATTTCCGGTTATAACTCAAAAAATGGCACTTATATCCAAATTAACTTCAGGTCTTCATTTATATTTTACGAATTTTTAACTAATTATATCATCCCCCTTTTGTTTGATTATCTTTCTAACCTTTAATTATATACAAAACTAAAAATAACTAATTTTACAATAAAAAAAATCTCTCAAACTATAAATTTTGTAATAAATTAATGTAATTGTTGAAACTAGTTACTTAATACCTATGATGCTACTAAATATGTATACTTGGCTAATAATCAACGTATTATATCAAAAATAACATAATAAATATACAAAACACGTAATTTATTACTATATTATGAGTCCTTAAAGGCCTTTTTAGTTGTGCTTACTGCACTGTAAGGCACACTGATGCTGAATTTCAACTGAAGCAAGTGTTGCGAGGCAAATGTTTTGCTGGGCACTAGCGCCCCGTGTGTTTCAATGGGAGCCCGCACACTCATCAAGCAAACGTTGCGAAGCGCCTCCCTTTCAATGGGAGGCGCTTCGGAGCGCTAGTACCCAGCAAAACATTTTGCCTCGCAACACTTGCTTCAGGTGAAATGCAGCATCAGTGTGCGGCCAGCCTAACTCGTCATGAAACAAAGTGTGAGAGAGATTGAAAGTCATTTAACCTCCCCCACCGTATCCCTTCAACTACTGAGACCCCAAACAACAGATACTCCGAGCATATTACAGGCCGATATATTACAAACTCTATGTTTTGTAGAAACTTAAAATGAAAAGTTTGCACTGCGCTCACCCCTCGACCATCCACGGGTTAAGAATGGGAAAAATTTCTAATGTAACTAAATGGACAGGTATTCCAGTATAGCCTCTAAGAATGTAGCAAATCTAGAATTTCAAAACTTCATCCATATACTGTAGTTTGTAAATAATAGCTTGCTTGAGGTTAGTAGGATACATTCAGAATGAAACATTTTGATACATGTAAAATACTTAAGGGTTTTTAATAGTAAAAAAATTCCTTGTGGAAGACACACTAAAAACTTTAAAATCCTTTTTATCACCATTAGCCCTTAGGCCATGATGTTATTTGGAACAATCAACTAGCTATCCCATAAATATGACAAATTCACCTATCTCCAGGTCTATGAAATTTTAACCAAATATTTTTCAGAAGTATACACTAATTTGGTTGTGAGGACAATAATAAAAACTTTTAAGCACTTTCGATCTTATTTTAGTCAAACTTAGAGCATGTAGATTGCAAAAAAATTGTCTTTACTCTAAAAATAAATAAAAAATCATAAATACCCCAATTTTGGATATTTACCCGGGCCTAGGGTATTTTAACCAAATATTTTTTCAGATACAATATGGCTGTGGAGAGATAAAAAATACTTTTTAATACTTTTGAACTTGTTTTAATCATACTTATTAGAGAATGTTGATTGCAAAAAACAATGTCTTTACATTATAAATAAATCAAAAAACATAATCACACAAAATCATAAATTTTATGTTTACCTACCCACTGGGTAGTTACCCGACCCACATCACTAGCCACAGATGATGAAATTATAGTACTGATAAGTAGTGAAACATCACGAGCAATATTCCTACATTGTCCTCTGGAGTTAAACTAAACTTGTTTGATTGTTTGGTTACAGATTTTTTTATGTTTAAAAACCTGACTTTGTCAGAAAATAAATTACATAACAAACAGCCTTCTGGAGATTTAGTTGGATATTGAAATTGTTCGCCAATACTATCAGTACCTATCTCATAATTCCAACCAATCCATTCTAACTCCGCAAAGTGTCAGCATGCCTCTAATGGTAATAGTAAAGTTGTGTTGATTAATACATACATTTTTTTGTATAATATATCATGTTAACAATGTTATGACCATTCATATTTTGCTTCTATAATGACGGAATGTTTGTTTTGACCTTCTAAGTATGCTTTGAAAACATAGATAATGTATGTTTGTAATCACAGGTAAAAACAGTAGAACCTCCCTTCCCCGAACTCCCGATATCTGACTTAGTGCCCCTCTTTTTATCTGTCATTCCAACCCTCCCATTGATGCTAATCCTGTTGAAAAGTGAAAGAAAGGCTTATTCTAAAACTACCTAAAAATAATACCATTTTCCTGTTGTCATTCATCTTGATTTTTAAATTATTGTGGTAAAATAACGCTTTGTTACAATTCTATATACCTGTTTGTCTACCTAGGAAATTGCATTTTATTTGCTCCTCCCAATATCCGGCTTTTTGGCCATTCCGACCATGGCCCGGTCCCGTCATGGTCGAATATAGGAGGTTCTACTGTAGTCACTATATGATCCTCGTTATAGAACTTGGTTTATAAAAAATCTAGAGAACAATATATTAATAAAATTTACATACTTCATCGTAGGAAATGTCATATTAAGATTGTAGCTGAACACTTGATCGAACACGTTTAGCAACATAATATTGAAGCAACACATATTTTATATCTTTGATGGTAATAATGTTAATCCTGTGGCTTTCATATTCCTTAGCAGGAATGTTGCTAGTAACATTTTATTTAAAGGTAATAATCAAAATAAAGTGCCTGAACTTACTACTGTCATCCATCGTATTATCTTTTTTGAAAGTACTGTATACTCCTCAACCAGTTCGGCAATATAGTACAAACCAGCAGCTGAAAATAATTTAAAATCATTAACGATAACTAATTGATGTTCATTGAAACAAACTTGAATTCCTTCTGGATTCACATTCTATAACAGCAATCATTCATTTTATTTGACCAATTTCAGAATTGTATTCCACAGAGTAGAAGATTATCTAGACTTGAAGAAGGTTATTTATTGATAAGAACAAGTACTTCAGTTAGTAGCATATTTTTCTGTTAAGCAAAGTCAGTTAAGGTTTATCAAGAGAAAAAACTGATATTTAACTCATTCAATACAAAAGCCTAAAACTTAGACTAATTTAATTAATATTGTTGCGTTGAGTTTAAATTAGAAGCTTTAAAAATTTTTAGTTGACACCTGTAGGTCAACAAGTGTCGATTAAGATTTTTTTGTAATCGTACCTATTCAGACAGTTACAAATCCTTTAACCAGTTTCATACATTAACAATTGGCAGGAAAATGACTTTCCATTGAGCTGTGTGTGATCTATGTTTTTTAGTTTTATCAATAAGTTAAAATTTCTTTGGCCCTACAGTAACCAATACAAAGATGGTTTGTAAAAACTCATAATATCTTATTACATATGAACATTCTTAAATACTTTTGTGGCGAATTATTATTGATTGAAATATATCAATGGTCTCATTTAATCTTGGTTCAGCTTCTTGTTAACCTAATAACTTCCCTTGCTTGCTTTGAACCTGCATCCATTGTTATGGAAATAAATTACCTGACTGTTAATTAACCAAATCTATGGTAATTTGATTAGTTGTGAACTTATGGTAATAATAAATAAAAATTCCAAATAAATTGCAAGCTATCCTAACTATTTGTGGAATTCATTCTGAATCAGCATAAAAACATAACCTAACTTACCTAAAGATACAGTTACAAAAGATATCTGTACAAGAAGAGCAATCCAACTTAGTATATACAAGAACCACATATTGAATTGATTAAATAAAAGTCTGTTGATTAATGAAAAGATAAACTTGATTAGGCCTAATGCCAAATTACGGTAATCGCACTCTCAGCTTCTTCACAACATTCATTTTTCACGTTACTCAAATAAATACTCGATTCCATTCTATATATCGACAGATGGCAGATGCAGTTTTTCAGTCTTACCACTAAATGCTAATCATCGATGTAATTTTACCTTACTTTACAAAGGTATAGATATGGGCTAAAAGCATATATAATAATAACTATTACGGCATATGAATGGCATATATAAATTTACCAATTTAAAGTTGCCTCTAATATTACGGTGATATTACTACACATATCGCTGGGTGGTTCTCCACCCTTCTCACAGTATTGATGAGTTTTTAAGTCTCCCTACTCCTGTTTTTATTTATTAGTTATTGTTCCTGCCGTCTTTCTTATTGATTATTGGTTAAGTATATTTATGTATTTACTAGCAGTAAGCCCTTCCTTTGTACGGGTTGTAGGATTCAGGTTAATGAAGAAAGATAATCATACCAAAATGTAACCCTGAAATCCTAAACAAATCAATACAAAGAAAATAAATCGATACCCAGCTATATTATTTAGCATTACTTTACAATTAAATAGATTAGAACATTTATACAATTATTATAATTAGTTATACGTTAAAATAACGTTTTAATATAGTATGATTTCGAAATGTGTTTAAAAGCAATGACCAATATAAACTAATATTGATTTGACAGCTGATTGTTTTTATTTCTATTAAATCTTCAAACTACAAAGACAGCTGGTTATTATCAGTTGGGTATTCATTGAAAACTGAATCAAAATGCGAGTAATATAGCGTAAATGTGGGTTTTTAAATGCTCGTTATTTACTTTTCAAGAGGCGGCGGGCGATTTCAAGCATTTATAAACCTTCTTTGGAATATAGAGAATACATGAAATAAGTTTCATTGTAATTAGTTCTCCCGTTTTTTCGGAGAAGGCGGTGTAAAATGCCTCCTGGAGCGTCACAGACAAACAGACAAAAATTGAGATAAGACCGGTTTCGGCTTCTCTAACGCACGAAAAGTAAAAATAACAAAAAAATGAATAATTCTGAGCAATGTACAGACAGAACTCTAATTTTATTTATATAGATTATTTGTTGATCTATATATGTATTTTAGCTATTAATTTGGCTGTTGATGAACTGACAACACTGTTTGACTTCCAGCATGCCATTCGTTGAGCATACTCAATGTACATGTTTATCAATGAGTAATAAACGTTTTGATTTGATTTGAGTACTGTATAACTAACTGACTGAATCACTAATATGAACTTAGCGTAACATGATATCATATTAATTGTAGAGAAAGTTGTTTTGTTAAAATATTATCATGGACTCTGTCTAATGTTGTATATGTTAGTTTCTCGGAGGATTAGGAGACCCCAGAAAAGCTGACTAGGTACTTCTTACTGCGGAAGAAGACATAAACCCTATGCAAGACATAATCCTGAATATTAACAACTGAAAACCGTCCATCAATTCACCACAAATACCAAGCAAGAACCAACCCACTAAACAAACAATAGTGCCATCACCATATCCACCATTACAAAATTCCTGGGAATTACTCAGAACCTACACCTAAACTGGTAACCACACCTGAAAACCCTCCATAGAAAATTATCCATAACACTGACAGCCACATTTAAAAAATATTCTTTCTGCAGAAAAAAGCTATCAGATTGATAGACCTCAAACTGCACTTCCAAACACTCTTCCAAGAATTCCATGACTCTGACTTCCCATCCATATTGTAAAATAATTATGATCAATAAATTTAAATTACAAAAAGAAATATGTATACCAATATACCTTATTTATAACATCCTAACCCCAAATCATCTAAAAAAAAACAAGTAAATCCCAACAAATAAAAAACCTCAATATTATTTTATAAAAAAAAATCTAATAATCTAGCCTAAAGAGTTTTGAAAAAATAGCTAACAGATAAAAATATACATGTACACACACAAACACTCCCACAAGATGATGACTCTCCAATCCCTTTAATTGAGAAGAGGATGAATTATGAGGAATAAGAAATACTGTACATCCACAGGAAAGATGGGATTCATAAGGATGGGAAAGGAGGAATCACCCTTAGAGGATTCATACTCCAAACCCCACAACTTCAAAACACCTGAGATAAATAAGGAAATAGTCTACCTCTTACAGAGCCTTCAAATTTTCATCTGAATGTACATACCCTAGGACAGTGCATCCCTGAGAGAATACCAAGTAATTAAGTATCCTTCCTTCAGGTCACCCATCCAAGCTGGACAGTAAGAGGGTACAACATGCACTCTCCGATAATTATTCCCAGACTTGGTGTTCAAAAAAACCAAGGTAATAGGGAAGTCTATCCCACTGGATAGTCAAAGAACTTGGAAATCAGTAATTTTAAAGATTTTTAGAGTATATATTGTATGGACATGGTTTTTGTCAGATTTAAAAATCTATTGATAAAATGCTTGGATGAATTAAGGGAACCCTATATTCCTTACTCTATGAAGCAAATGGTTCTGCTAGAATTGATCAAAATGGTTTTTTGCAAAGTCATTTCATATATCAGTAAAAATATTTTTAAGTAATACATCAAAACACATCAAAATTTAAATCTGATAGATGTAGATATTAGACCCTTGAAAATGGGAAAACTTTTTGATCACCTCCAGAAGTGTTGTTTAGTTTTAAAACACAAGACAAATTGGAAATGGTTCAATAATTAAGTTAAAAGCAAAGCATAATAACCAAGACTATAGTGAATTTTTAAAAAATTCAATAGAATTGATTCTGTACACAATTTAATAATAATTAAAATGTGCATATTGCTATATTTCTTTTGACCAATGCACTGGACCAAAGAGAATGACAATAATAAATTAGTTCTGACATCATCAAATATATGAAGCAATTTTATACCCTGTATACCTGATAATTTTAGGCTGAAATATACAGAGTGTCCCAGAACTCTCTGAAACATTTAATTGTTCCTTTGGTCAAGATAAACATATGGGTCTTCGCGGTGCCTAGTTTTACGTCTATCCGTCTCTATGTTTTTTTACAAACTATTTCTATGACTATCTCATGAATTAGTATTTATTTAAGATAGAAAATTCTAATAATGTGTAAAGTGTAAAATATGAAAATTTGTGGAATAAATGTTAAAACTTTGTTTAACTAAATCTGTTTTAAGATGGCGACCATTTAAAAAAATACTTAATGCCAAATTTCATGAAAACTGTCATAGCTAAAATACAAAACTAGGAGAAATAAAAAAATGCAAAATTAAAAAATATTAATGTACTATAGATAAAAATAAAATATAGTTGTAACACGATTATTTATAAAAAATTTTATTTTTTCATATATACCATCATCAAATTGTATATAGATGCACATTGTAGTGAAAAGAGTTCTGTTCCTTTATGTAAAAAATAAACAGATATTTTTAGACATTGTTGTTAATAAAGTAAATTAGTTTAAAAAATATTAGTTGAATAAAAATTAATTGTTCAATAGTGATATTTATAACGATTTTAGATACTCAATTGAAGATGAGACTTAATTATTTATATTTTTTGATTTTTTTTATTTTTTAAAATTACTTACAATTTTGGAGGTAGAAACTCCCCATAAGTGATTACCTTAATTTATTTAAAAATGTGAGTTTAAAAAATTTAAAATTTCTGTTTTTTTCAGTTGGCAAAATGAAAAATTTTTTTTTTTCAAATTTTTCATAAAAATTTTTTAATTTTGCAGTTTTTTGGTCTTCACTGCGAAGTCTTGTTTTTTACTCAATGAATACAATGCTTTCATGAGCAAAAACAGAACTAGGAGAGATAGAAAATTCCCCATAAACAACATTTATTTACTTCGAATAGAAATCCAATTGTACTTTTTGTAGAATATGTAATTTTCATATGACCATCATGCAATATTGTACATAAAGTGATCCATTTAGTGAGATCATCCAGAAGTACCAAACCCAATGAATCAGCTTTTTATTAGTAACACATTGTTGATCGAAGAAAAGTAGACATTAGCTGTTAGGTATTGACAATTTTAAAAATAGTATTCTTATTGTCAGAAAAATTTTTCAAACGCATGATGAATAATGATTGATACTGTATATTCAATACGATCTTTTAGGACTTTTATCTGTGTTTTAACTACAATTTCTGAGGAAAAGCTAAAATGTGATTACCTAATAATTTATATTTAAAAATTGAAAGTTTAAGTTACAGAAAATTATATCTTTTTGAAAAATATTAATTGCAAGGGCAATATTATATTGATAACATAAGCAATAACCACAACACTCCGTTTCCTAGCGGGGCGACACAAGATAGCGAGCGCTTAGAGCGAGAGTTGGAGCACTAACGAGTCAGTAGTTATTATTATAATATTTCAATAATATATGATCTGTGAAATATTATATAACCCCACTTTGAACATAGTATGTTTATCGATCGACCACAATATCGTACACATAAAACCCGTTTTTTTTATAATTGACTGAGGTCTATGCCTGCTCACCTGCTTTTGAATAAACAAACTCTCAATGTCAATCTTAGTGAGAAATATATTTTAAACGAGCACCTTATATCTTTTAGAATAATAAAAAAAAAAATTATGAATGGAAGGAATGGTGATCCAGATATTAGTCCTAACTTTCACTGATTCCAATTGTGGTTGTCCAGATTTTTAAGTTCTACTGAGTAAGGAAGGATAGTGATGAAAATATAAACATGATGTAAATTGGTATTAAATAATTTATTATTTTTATACATTATCACAGCACAATTTACTTCTTAACATTTAAAATTGGAATCTGACGAAATAAGTATAAGCTATATTTAAGACCGTATAATGAAGTAAAAAAACACATTCTTGGCAGCACACCGGCATATTGCTGGCATTTCAAAAATGCATTGAATTTACTCTAGTAATTTTTTGTACATTTAACATTAAATGCTTTTTCCTCAATCTTATGATTATGTACGTATATTTTACAAAAATTAAAAAAAATGTTCTCTATGGGATATTTTTTCAAAGATAAAAAGCCTCAAACCCCCTATTCATTGCAAACAAATATTAGTTGTAGTATCTTTCAGTAGTAAAAATTAAAATCAATAAAATTAGTAGCATTAAATTTTTCACAATTAAAATTATTATTAAAATTTATCTTAATAATACTGCAATTAAATTAAAAGGTAATAAATACCTTGGTCAGTCTGCAGTTCAAAGATTTTAATTTATTTGTCTTACATGTTTCAGCTTACACGATTTTCAAACAATTAGAAAATTGTGTAAATAAAACCAACACAACCTGTACAAAACAACATAACAAATAATAATTGTTCTTGGATAAGTAGTGGTGGTAACGAACAGGTGTCCAAATGTCCAAATTTAATTATTACCGTAGTTATTATGTTGTGTTGTACAGGTTATGTTGGTTTTATTTAGACAAATTTGTAATTGTTTGAAAATGGCGTAAGCCGAAACATGTAACACAAATAAAATTAAATCTTTGAACTGCAGACTGACTTACCGAGTAGGTATTTATTATCTTCAAAAATTATTATTATTCAATCAATTCAGTTTAAGATACAAAACCATATGTACAATAACACTGATGCAGCATTTCAAATGAAGCAAGTGTTGCAAAATGTTTTGGGTACAATTATTTCAATAAACTCATCAAGCAAATGTTTCACTCTTTCGCAACACCGCGAAACAATTAAAACGTTCGACGTAGGTAATAGATACCGATGCAGCATTTCACCTAAAATTGTTAAAAATGTTTCGCATACTTTGTATTTCAATAACCCGCACACTCATCAAGCAAATTGCGAATTCGCAACACCGCGAAACAATTGAGCAGCCGCTCGACCTGAATCCAATAAACACGATTTCATGTTTCAAGGAGCAAATTTCTGATGCGCCAACAGCGAGCACATGGCGCCAACTCGCCCACCAATCACATCTGCGTATTGAGCACGTGATCTAGAAGTATTTTTCTATTCGAAAACAGTGCATTCGTACTTGTAAAATCTGTTTCCGAAATGGAGGAAAACATGTGTGTAATCACTGATCCTCAAAATATTTCCATTCAAAATCAGTGTTTAGATATCGGAAATCACACACATTCCGTGATGACTCGGAATTTAAATCATTCGGAAAGATGTTGCAGGCTAGTTAACAATCATGCGATAAAAAATGTGTATATATATCATTAAAATATAAAATATACTAAAATAACATACAAAATATTTTATTAAAATAAAAATAATCAAAAATAATAGATTTATATCAAAAATGTTAGTTAATAATTTACTTTAATATTTAGCACTTTACCGAAACTTTTATTTTATATTTTAATAAGTTAAAAAATATGTATTATTAAAAAATAAAACACAATAAAAACAGTTATATTTATTGAATTAACAATTTTAAGGACACTGTCTTTAATATTTTAAAGCACTTAAAATAGTCTTACTTGCATTCAATTAAACATGAAACTATATTCAGGTTTGGAAGTTCGTGTGACAATTTGTTTCGGTAAACTATGTACAATCACAAGTTCATGCCACAATATTTTTGTGATCCCATGTGGTCTAAAGAATTTCTAGCTACGGAAAAGCTTAAATTTCTCCACTTTCCGTTTGTTTGATGGTAATCATCATTCCCTAAAACCATAAAATGTTACGTATTCAGCTATTGTTATGTCAATATATAAAAAATATGAATAGGCCTACTTTAAAAAAATCTGCTCCTTTTCAAATTAACTAGATAAGCGTATTTTTTACTTTGAAAATTTTATAAAATAATACTAAAAAGGATTTTTTATCGAATACAGTTGATTTAATTTATTACCGATTATTTTTTTTAAACATTTTTACTTAAATATAATTTAAAAAGGATTTCCGAGGAAAAATACAATAGTCTTATTTCAGTCAACATGTGCAGACATGAAAATATACTACTAGAGTACAAATAACATTATGTTTTATTGTTTAAACAAAACTTTTTTCAACCTACACTGCAGAAGCAAGAAGCAAAACGCTTGAAACAAAACGTTGCGAAACAATTTGCTTCAGGTGAAATGCTAAACATTTAATACAAATTTTCAAATGCTGCATGAAAAAAAAGTTTTCCAAATGAAAAAGAATGAAGAATAATATACACTAATTTTTAAAATGTATCATCTCATCACAAACATTATAAATTAATGACAAAACCAATAAATACAGAAGCAATTAAAATAATGTTACAAATATCAATAAAAACATTTGTCATAGATTGTAAACTACATAGTTTTTGGACTTTGCCTAAAAACATCTTTAATATTCTATCTGTAACAGATGAATCTAAAATCCAAAAACTATAAATTCGCTAAAACAGTAGTAAATAATTGAATTCCATAAATTTAATCGGATATTCATCCTACTATTTCTTATGATTGGACAATTTTGGAATAAATAAAACATAAATGTATCAAACTGGCACCCTGCAGTATGAAAGTGAAATTTCTTTGCTTTGTTTTTCTGCATATTAAGCGAAATAAAGACAAAGGCAAATTCCACATGGTATAAGAGGGACATTTTTAGAATTTTACACTACATCTACATACACCTTATCTACATACACCTATGGTTAAGTTTAGGCATTTTTTCATTATAAAACTGTGTCAAAAATAACTGTATTTCGTCACAGGACCAAAACCAACGGCTGGACCAACTTAGGACAGGTCATAAAGTTTCGAGGGAAGATACACGGAAAAACATTCACTCCTTAAATACTCGAATTAAACTTCAGACAAAAATAGTATTTTTCTTAACATGTTTAAGTTTACAAAATACCAATAGTTAACAACATTCAACACATTTTTACTATCTGACTTAATAAATATTATATTATTTTGGAATAAAGTAAATAACAGGGAAAATCAATAAAAGTGATTGATAATGGTGACATGATTGATTGGCCGAAAATTAATAATTGACAGTCAATGATAAACTGAAATTGACTGTAGTTTTTGTTTACTTCATACTATCATACTTATGGTTTCTCTTCTAACAGACTAATCAAAGCCAATTCTTCCTAATCCAATAACAAATTCAAATCAAATTACAGACATTTCCATTCGGGTAGACACCCAGTAAAATTTGATAAATAGGAGATACATTTCAAGTTATAGTTTGTAAAATTATTAATGTTTTAGGGAAAAAAACTTCTGTTCTGAACTATTTTTTTAAAAGAGTACTACTCTTGCCTCTACTTAGCCCATCTATATTGACTCCATATCTGTACACAGGATGTATCACTATCATCCTAAAAAAAACTATCAAGTAAAGATAGATATGAGCTGATACACTTTGAAGTAGACAGCTCTGATAAGAGCTGATAGGCAACTTCAAAATCCGATATGGGGCTCAAGTTCAGAACCTGTTACACTTCTAACTAAGCTACCAATTCACCTAATACCCAAAAGTATGGTTGTACTTTACATTTACCAACATTTCAAGATTATTTCACCTCAAGACATTTGACAGTATAATGGGTTGACTTTTTGGAATTAATATTTATCGATTGCAATTAATAAAAACAGTCAGTTCTAATATTTAATCATGACAAAAAACTAAAAAGCTTTGAGTATAGTTGATTCTAATTTAGGAATAGATACTTTAGTGTTCAGACAAATGTTGGACAAGATCTTTTATAGGGACTTTCACGCTTCTAGCCATCCTCTCGCTAAGCTAATGATAATTAATTATGAGAGATTATTTTGGATGCTTGGATATTTATTCATTGCTGGAAATCTCTTTTTCCAGGACTTTCCATTAAAAAGGAACTCTGTCTCTTTTTGTTTCGTCTCATATCATAATACAAACTGTATTCTGTGTTATTTAGATTTCATAATCACCAATAACCATCAATCAATAATAATTTCAATCATGTATTCTGTGCTTGCAATTAATACTTACAAATACATCAAAAAGAGTGTTGGTGGGAGCAAACATACTGAATGTCCTTGTGGAAGGACTGTTGTAATCTCCAAATAAGTTATTGAGACCTGTAAACAGTGACATGACGTCTTCTTTTTCAGCAGGTGAGATCTGTTCATGAACCATAACCTGCAATGATAAATGTATAGTTCTGTAAAACATAGAAACAAAATCTTTAACACTTTGATTTCATCCTTCAATCAATGAGTTTATCCTTTGAATCCATTGATTCCATTGACGAAATTTTCAACCGAATAAACACCTGCCAGGAGTGGTCAGTAAAACTAGGATTAATAAGTATTATTCTGAGGAAGGATTTCTGAAGAATTTAAATAAGAAACAATTTCACCACATAAGTACCTCCCCAGCAAGCCAATCTATAGCTCAACCATGATCCAACCAAAGCAAGGTACATTTTTGTCAGAATTTTCTTAGGACAGATATTTTACAGCAGATAGAAACTTCTCGCAGTTATCAGCAATTCATTTTTAATGTTATTTAAATAGCTCTTCAAAGACAGATAGTTAATTGATCAAAGGTATTTCATTTTATTTGCCAAATTATACTATGTACCATCAAAGTTTTTTAATCATTGTACAACACAGAAGATTCAAAAAGAGTCAAATTCTTGTGTATTCTAAGTATCAATATTATTTGTTACACAGATCAAATGTCTACATTATGTGTTTTTTCATCACTCAAATTCATCTAGTTTATATCAAACCAATAATCCAACCAATCTCAAGCATCTCAGACTCTTCCTGTATCAGATAATATCATCAAATGCTGTCAATTGGCCATAGTATTTTGCAGTAGGATTACTGCTCCCTATCCTGCAAATAACTTCTAAAGCATTGAAGAGTGTGACCTTTAATTCCCGGTAGCCACAACCTATTTAAGAGAATGTGGTCAACCCTATCAAAGACTTCTCTTATGGTAATAATTGAAGCAGCAAATTTATTATCATTTTTAACTACATCTATATAAATAAAATTAGAGTTTTGTCTGTACATTGCTCAGAATTATTCATGTTTTAGTTATTTTTACTTTTCGTCCGTTAGAGAAGCCGAAACCCGTCTTATCTCAATTTTTGTCTGTTTGTCTGTGACACTCCAGGAATCATTTTACGCCGTCTTCTCCGAAAAAACGGGAGAACTGATTATAATGAAACTTATTTCATGTATTCTCTACATTCCAGAGAAGGTTTGTAAAAGCTTGAAATCGCCCGCCGCTCCTTGAAAAGTAAATAACGAGCATTTAAAAACCCACTTTTACGCGATATTACTCACATTTTGATTAAGTTTTCAATGAACTACGTACCCTTGGTAATAATCAGCTGTCTTTGTAGTTTAAAGATTTAATATAAATAAAAAACAAACAGCTGTCAAATCAATATTAGTTTGTTTATATTGGTCATTGATTTTAAACCCATTTCAAAATCATACTATATTAAAAAGTTATTTTAACGTATAACTAATTATAATAATGGTTTAATTGTCAAGTAATGCTAAATAATAAAGCTCGGTATTGATCTATTTTCTTTGTACTGTTTTTTTACAGGTTTACATTTTGGTATGATAATTTTTTTTCTTAAAACTGAATCCTACAAACCGTACGAAGGACGGGTTTACTGCTAGTGGTAAATAGTATCTGTAAAGTCATTAAGAACATCCTCTGTACTTAAACATTTTCTGGACCTATACTGATTTTTACTGAAAAGATTTGTTGTTTCAAGAAATTAAGGAGTATTTTTTTTTATAATCTTATATGATAATTAAAAAAATTGACAGCTGTGAAGAACACACATCAGCGTTTCCAACTGGATCTTTTGCTGGTTAACTATGGCTTTGTTTCAGGGATTTCTTCATGACTAGCATTTAAAGACATTCCCAAGTTATTCTCAACACATTTAAATTCAATTTTCAGTTCAGTAAACATCAATAAATTATGATTATATATTACTTGTGTCCCGGCAGTTTCCATCTTCATAATTTGATGGTGCTCCTTAGAGTAGGGATCTCAATACCAATTTGGGCCTCATCAAGAATAAATTTAGCATCGTAATTAGTTACATAGATGTTAAATATTGGCTTTGACTTTATTCTTCAGCTGTTTTATATTGTTTTCTAGTTGTTTGTTTTTGTTTTGGATTTATCTTACAATAAAATGCAGGTTAATTAACCCTAGAAGTGGTAAAGTCATAATTCACAACATATTTACAAATTCAATGGCAGGTGGAGGCATCTGTCGCCAATTTTAGTGAACTTATTATCTTTGTGACCGTGTTGCCCTCTGGGGGCAAGCAACCGAACTGCTCATGAAGTGCACTAGACTGCCACCTGGCATGTCTTATAACTAAGTTAGCACTCTCCACTCCTATGCACTGGTGGCTGAATCGGCTAAAGCGCTGCGCTGACGAGTGTAACGTTCTAGCCATTCCGAAGTGCTAGAATTCGAATCCCGACCATGAGCAATCCGAATTTGGCTTGCAAATGTGTGGTATAGCGGAGTGGGGGGCTCACCTTAAATAAACGGTGGCCTACTTGGGTGATTTCGACGGCATTTGTAGGCTTAATTGGGATTACAGTGGACATCTGTTTTGCTTTTGTGGTTAGTGGTTATAAGGGGGGGGGCATGTTTTATGCTTTTTTTTGTTTATACTTAATATTTTGAGAAAATATTAGTAATTATTTTTACGTTACAGTTAAAAGTAACAAGCTTGCCACTTCTAGGGTTAAGGAAATTAATTAGCTACAGGAACTTAACTCAGATTTTGTGAACAGACATGATTTAAATTTTCAATGTGTATTCAATAGACAGATAACTGCAACAATAACGAAACACGGCCGACACATGTCCTTCCAAATCTGATTTCAAACTGACAATCTTATTGTACACTGTTTGACATAATTTGAAATTTTGACAGTGTGATTTAGACACACATAATTTAAGCTGTTATAATCTGACCTGGCTATAACTGCTCCAGCTGAGGAGGCAGTTTTGGTTTGATGATTTCTCGTCTTCACACACGGCTTTGAAACTATCCACCGACAAGGCTTCCCCTTCACCATTGCTCTTCAGTTGTTCTGCAATAATTAATACTTAGGTAAATAAACATTACAAACTAACGAACATTTATTTTTATCTTCTATTGTATTTTAGATTACATTAGGTTATTGAAATGGAGACCCTAGACTACGGTTTAATACGTTAGGCCTATATATCTTTAATTCCATAAATGAGTTATTGGTCCTCAAGAAATAACTCATTTCTGTTGGAAGAGAGATAATTTTAAAATGATTGGAGTTGAGTCCAATTATTGGTCTTTGTACTATGACGGTGTAAAAATATTGAGATTCATCAATCCTTTTTTAGAAATGTTGAAAATGTTTTTAGAAAATGTTAGAGATGTTGAAAAAATTTAGTGGTCCTAAAAGGGTTAATAATATTGGCAAAAACGAAGAACTGGTTAGGATAAATAGGAATTAGATTTATCCGGAATAGATTAGAAATCAGATAGCCTAATTCCTTTCTTTGTACACTAAAAGTAGATGTTTCATCTAACATTCATTGCAATTAATGAATTTCAAACAAAGAGTCTGTGTTACTTACTCAAGTATCGAGGAATTGACTCCTTAGAAATGAAAGCTACATCTCCACCACCAAAAGCGAGACACTGAAATGCAACAGCTTCGTTGTCGTAGAGAAAGCTGCCAAACTCTCCTTTATCATACAAATTGTTTGAGTCGACTGAAAAATTAAATAGTTTTAGGACTTTATTTGAAAGTACTGATATAAATTTAAATTTGTATCATATATTGCTGAATTTTTTAAAGCTCACCAATATTGGATTAATAAGTTATTTCAGTTAGTTTAAACTTTTAAATGATCCACATCTTTAACTTGTAAAAATCTTCTGATGTATTATTATATCTTGAATTTAACTACCAATAGATCTTATCTTCCTTTTGACAAGTTTTATTTAAGACTGTACTTTTGTCACAAACAGAAGTAAACATAAATAATACAAATAACAAAGTGAGGTAAACCTTTAATAGTTTAAGAATAAGTGGACTTCAGGGAAGAATCTGACAATTCAAAGAATCATTATAGTAACCTATTAAGTGATGAACACATTTAGATTAGAAGTTTGAATATTAGTGCTTATATTTGTTCACCCAATCACAACCGATCAACAGACATTCAAGTCACTTTGCTATACTTTAATCACTCTTTCAATTTTGTCAATTCTTTTAACACATTCACTGCTATGAATGAATTTGCAATCTTATCCTCAGAAGCTGCAACATTATTTTTTCAAAGGCATTTAAAATTAAGTATATTTGTGCCACATCATTTAACCCTAGAACACAAAGGCTCCCTGAGCCAAGTGTTGTTACAAAGTCGTAGTCTCTCAGACTACTTTTTTTGAAAATAAATAAAAATATTTTCAAAATCTCGTTAAACAAAGGACGCAAGCGAACACCAACCAGACCCTTTTAATATTAGGCCAAGACCGACAGCTACACGGAGTTTTGTGAATTTTAGTGGAGTGGAAGTGGGTTAGGGGTAAAAATGACACCTTGCACGTCGTCTCTCAGACGACGCCTTTGTGTTCTAGGGTTAATCTATGTAATATGTAGTCAATATATATGAAAATTATGTATGGACACCTACGAGCATCCACAGCTCGAGATTTTAAGTGGCAAGAGATTTTAAATGGTTTTGGTGATGAATGTTACTGGCGCCTATAGGCGTCCTTGCATGAATCAATTGCTACAAAGGCCTAAATATGTTTTCGAATGAATAGTGAAACATCTGAATTTAGGAAACACTAAAATAAAAGGTCTCACTCCAAGATTACAAGTATATATTGCATATATTGTAAAATTAAAATAAACCATAAATACAAGTATTTTCATGTGTTCAGGCTGTATTTTGAATAGAACATTGGTTACGAAACGTGAAGTAAAAATGGAAAGCCTGTGTGATACTTAATAATAAACAAAACAGTTACATTTTTAGGGACTAAAGTGGTTACACTTTTTTGTTTTTTACTGTTTGAAGATCCTGGATTTTTATCCATAATTTTTACTATGACAAAAACTCGCAAAACTTCGAACGATTACCACCAAACTCTTCAACAACAACACACTGTAGTGGGAAAACACATGAAATTAACTATCAGCTGATATTTTACCGCCAAATGTATTATTGCATGAGGCACCGATCGTCGTCCGCTGCACACGTGTCCGCACGCCGTTCAGACGCCGTTTGGCCCCCATTGCACTGAGCGTGTTAAAGGTGGTTGCAACCACTTTTATAAGTTGGAAAACTTTCCATAGATTATTTGATGCTACAAAAAATTTAAAACTAAATTTTTTCTATGAACTTTTAGTTTGGAAAATGCTCTTGGCTATCTCCACAATGTGTTGAGTAATTAAACATGTAACAACCAATAGCAATAATGTATAGCATTCCGCTTCCTTGTACTGTTATCTAACTACTTCTTGTACAGTGGTTATTGTATTAGAGTAAGTACTTACATTCTGATGTGCAAACTTTGATGTTAGAGTACTGTGCCACTGCAGAATTGGGCTCTGAGATGCATATTTCAGAGAAATAATTTGATATTGATTTTGCGTAAGGACATATATTATTGTTCTTCAAATACATTGCAAATGATGTCCATCCTAAAAAAACAAATACTATCAGATAAATTGTAGGTATTTTTAAAATCAATTTAGGGAGTGTAACTCATTTTACAAAGTTCACGATATTGTTCCCTGAGTCTAAAGTAAATTCAAACATCATACAACCACGGGTACTTCTCTATTTGGTTACTGTTTGTCAGATCACTTGTCATTTTGATTTGGAACCCTCTTCCTTATTTTTAAATATAATGACTTTAATTATAATATTCGCAAATAATTTTTTCTTTCATAGTTCCATAATCCCCATCCTAAAAAATTGTATTGATTCATTATTCCAAACTCAACCACAGCTTATGAAAGGCTAATAGTACTTATTTTTGTATGCATCAGTAGTATTTAACTTGTAGTCAAGGGTTGTAACCATTTTGTCATGAACATGTTTAAAATCAGGTACAGTATGTATTGTTGATCCTTAGTAAATTTCTAAATTTTAAACTTAGATTACCAATTTCATAAGGTAAGACAACTTGTTTTTCTTGGTTATCTGTCCCCAGATTTTCAGGATCAGGATTTTACGGTACAGAAATATTGTTGTTAACATTTATTGAATCTAAAGTAGTTCATACCCACGCCATCCACACTGGAAAAACAAGCCTTTTTTCCTTTCAAGTCAGATAAGGTTTTGATCTTTGAACTCGATTTTACTACAGCAGAAATTGTCTTTGCTTTCTTGAGTTGTTTGGGAAGGTGTACCAAAAGAGGTTGTAGATTATTATCTCTATAAAAATAAACATCCAATTAATGAAATAAAATAAAACAAAAATGAGTAATAAATATGTGATGAGAATAGTTCAACAAATTATGGCACCAATCAAATCTAACCGAATCAAACCAAACAAATAAAGTATTTTTATGCTCTGAAAATTTCCATTTTTTAATAATTACTAGAGATGCTACAACTAGCGTTATCATAAGTCATCTATTTACATAAAAGCTATTGTCATACGGTTCCTCATCTCTTTCTTATGGAATTATTTAGCCGCAGGCGTTAGTGTGCGGCTCTGTTGCCACAACTTTGCTCTGTATAAAATAATATAATTTATTTGTAGTATATATTTGGAAGCATAAATTATATAGTAGTCATAATGTTTGTACTATCTCTATGTTTTAACTATGCTATGTTTCTCTAGGTCAGATGTCCTCACCTGACTGCAGGAAGTAGCTTATCTGTGGTAGTGATAGTCACATCAGCTGATCTGTTGGCAACTGAAACCAGACAATTGGCACCATACAGGCAGTTGAGGTAGGGCTGGAGACCATACACCCTGGCAACAGCAGCCAGCCAGTCACACTGTCCAACATATAGAGCTGCTGTCACTTTGGTACAAAATATTAGGAGGATGTTGCTATACCTGTAGTAGTGTTTAGTAATCGGTGATCAGCTGATCATTTATTTATTTATCTGTCATTTCATTGGGGATGGCGGTTCTCAAACTACAACAAAATCAGGAAATATTTTTTTGTAACAGATTAATTGGAGATTCCTGTGCAGTTATATCTTTCCAGCAATATATATTCAAGCAGTATGAGTGTTTGGTGTACAGTCCGTAAATGAACTGCATAGTTTATTTATTCTTTTTGTCTGATAAAAATATCACTTGAATATTGAGTGGCCATGGGGTTTCAAAACACATTAGACCAGGAAAGCCAGGAAAAAATTTAAACTTGTTCAATTCCTGTCCCAGTAAATAGTATAAACAACTTTAAATTTTTAGTTTTATTGCGAACAAAGATAAATATGAAGATATGATAATTTAGAATACATAGGTTTTCTCATTTCCAATTTCTTATATTTTGTGGTTGGATTAAAGTGGTGGAAGGTATTTTTGGAAGGGGGGACACCGATTAATACTTTCGCCTTGTGTGCCAAAATGTCTTGAGCCGGCCCTGAGTACATATTATACGTGTCACTGTACTTTTGATAATTTATATCCTAGTGAGGTTTACTGTATTTTTTATTTATTAAGAGATGAAGTTATAGTGTGGCAAACCTTTATCTTTTCTTCTAATGTGCCGACACAGAGGTTGACTGCACGACTGTCCTGACCACAAGTTGACATAGAATTGGCACTCAAGTATCCAGGGGCTGAAATAAAGAATGACAGTTGATTATCACTAGAAAAAATAAACCATCAAAAGATAAATCCTCGTTAAGGACCTTATATAGGCCTAAAGCTTGGTTTGAAATTCATAGTACTTAATGGGTTTTTGAGAGATTATTCCGAAATTTACAAGAAATAAATCCATGCTAAATAAAATTGTCCATATAGACCAATTTTTTTGGCTTCTATATATTTTTTTACAACGACTAACAAGAGAGTTCTTTTCTTTCACTTACTACACATCCCCACTTTGTCCCATAGTGGCTTCCTTTTGCAAATTTGAAATTTTTTGTTTAGGTTTGAGCTAAATGAATGGATTTGATGTTTTATTTTATTTTTATTTTGCATATTTTTGATGATGGCAAATGAATTATTTAAATTTAATACATAAGGTTCATTTAATTGTCTCTTGTTTATACTAGAATGTAGGTGAAAAGAAAGAAGGAAGTTTGATAGAGGGAGTAACAGAGAGCATAACGGCATTATTCTCCTTGCAATCTCGGTTCCTTATTAACTTCTCCTACTCACCTGTGGCTAGGTAGTCGTCGGGCGTGATGCTAGGTCTCAGTTGCAGGGGTGGGTTGAACATGCTGGACTCTAGCAGGTTGATGAAGTCATCGGGTGTGTCTGCCATTACAAGGGTTTCTTTCAGCTTCTTTTGAATTTCCTCTGCTTTTGTTCTGTTCACAACAAGGTATATTGTACAAATTAACCTTACTCTATAGATAAACATCATATTCATGTTTACTGATTTATTTCAAGAACGAGTAATTATTTCTTATTTTGTAAAGTAAGTGATGACTTTTTGGGTGTTTATTTCACTCATTTGACATTTATTGTACTACATATTGGTTTAAAATAAAAAAATACACATTTAATTTATGAAGTGTAGTACATAAATGCTTGGACACTTCATGTGATCCATTAGGTGAAAAATATTTTAACATTATTTTGATGTAAACTAAACTCTAATTTAACCTAACAGCAATACACCCATTGTCAAAAGAGAGAAGGGTCCCCAAACAATTGCATACATTAATTCTCAACATAACTAACCGCTTGGCAGCAATGACAGGTACGGGCCTGGTGACCCAAACACACGGCTCAGTAGAGTTGAGGGGCATGGAGGAGCCATCAGGACATAATAGACTGACATCATCACACACTGACACATCTGCACCCTGGAGCAAGGCATTTATACTATTCTTGGGCATCAGTGAGCAAAAAAGATTTAAAATATAACTATAAAATAAAATAGATCACGTTTCCGCCTATGTCCGCCAGGAATTGGGCTAGAGTGGCCATTTTGGTGTCAGTTAGATGTTATGCAACTCAATCGACATTTAACCGTGACATTCAAAGGTTTTGCTGTCCTCCATTGAGTTATTGTGGCGGTTTGAAATTTCTGCATTAATTAAAAATGCCACAAATTGTAAGGTCCGCGCAGTAAAAAGGTTTCTGACTGAAAAAAACTGTAAACCGAAACAAATTTATCGGGAGCTTAGTAAAGTGTATAGGAACAACTTTATCAGTGAAGGTGAAGAGCGCTAGTTCACTATTTATCCATCCAAAACGTTACTTCGGCCATTTTTTCAATTTTAGGTCACTGACACACTCCACCTTCAGTGATAATATACATAAGCTTCCGATAAATTTCAGTTTACAGTTTTTTTCAGTCAGAAACAGTCCCGCAGGGCCCACGTTGCGGGGGGGCCCACGAGCCATGGCTGGGTTTTTTTTAGAAAATTTTGTTGGGGCCGGGGCCCCCAAAGGCCACGTGATGGGATCTGGTATATGGCCCCCTGCCAATTATAGAATTTTTATGATATTACTGTCAAGAAATTACTAAATTATATCTAAACATAACTATGGATAAAAACGGCGCTAAACATCACTATTTAAAGAGCTGAATTAAATATTTATTATTTACGTCATGATACAAAGAATGTGTATTGTCATAGACATGTTAAATTACTATGTAGAGATAGATAAGGTATTGTTTGTAGTTTCTGTCTATGACGTGTCGGCCTTTCACAGTATAGCTTGCTGGCCCGAAGTATAGTAAACATTTAGGGAAACAATTAATTTTAGATATTGGTAATCCTTTTCTCAGTAGTTGTACAGTCGATTTATCATTAAACCGTTATATTATGCACTTTTTTCTGTTAAGCAGTACGGCATTGAACTGTGGGGTTCAACTTCTTATAGCTTTAAAGTAAAAACAATATTTTAAGAATTCTAGCTCATGTTACAAAAATGAGGTGCATAGAGATTTGATCAATGATAGTCACTAATTATTGAAGTAGACTTAGTGTTACAATTCTAATACTGTATATGATATGATACTTCCCTGTGGGTTAGATGGTGGCTATGTCTAAAGAGAATGTTTTCCTTCCTAATGTTCCTAAAGAATGTTCCTAAAGTTTCCTTGTTGTTGTAGTAAAATTGACCTCTATGCAAGTAGTATGTCACAACAATGGTTTTTAGAGGTTTTACAGAGTTTAAATTATATGGAGTTGAGTTTACGAGAGTCTACTACAATCAACTAGCACTTATATCGGCACAGGTAAGCTATGATATATTGTATGAGGTTGGATCTGTGTACTCACACTGAAGTGTAGCTTAGCATCTTTCAGCATGGACCAGGCAACATCGCCCAAGCAGTCAGACAGGCAGTACAAGGCTCCCTGGCGACCCCAGTACTTGTCTCTCTCGGAGCAAACGCTCGGGACGTCACAGAGGCCACACAGCTTTGAGTACTTATGTTCTGAACATAGAAAAAACCATGCAGAGCTAGGTAGTATAATTTGTCTATACATAAAAATAACTATTCATTCAATTATCTAAAGAGTATTCAAGTTAAATTTTCCAATAAGATTTTTAGTAAATGCATATAAAAAAGAAGTAAAGTAATGAGTAATGAGTAAGAAAATTTAGAGTAAATGTAAATTTTAGATAAATAACCAAGCCAAAGTGAATTACTTAGAAACATAAGATTTTGTATTTTAATTGGAAAATTAATAAAATACCTTCTGTACATGTTTTAAACTAGCTTACTAAGTTTGAGGTCCAACTCGGGATCAGAAGCCCATTGCCCGGCTTTGCATGATTCACCAAAAAACCCTGCAAGAGCTTTGATTCTATTTTCTTCGATCGAAATGTCTTTTTCACAGTTCTGTGGAGCAACTCGATTCTCAAAATACTAAAAAAAACAAATTTATTTTGCAACATAGATAAGTAACTATTAACTATTATGATATTCAGATATGACAGTAACTCAGAAGTGTACTGTATATCATTGTAAGATAATAAGTAAACCATACAAAATTATTATTGCTATAGTTTTACTCTTATAAACTTATGTTAAGCTTTCTCTTATTACTTTTCTTAATAAGTTTTTATGTTCATATGTTAGGTCCTTAAATAGGTTAACTGGTTGATTTGTTTAATAATATAATAATATAATTTGTATGCTATAATAAACAAGAAAAATTGTATCCATGTCGGAGACAGATTTGAATAGCATAATATGAAGAGGTTTGTTAACATATAAGACCTCAATCATTTAAAAATATAAAATATTATATGTACAATTCATTTATGTGAGAAATTCATACATAAAATTGCAATTCAATAATTTTTCAGTCTAAAATTATTATATTTACACAGTTAATGTTATAGAAATATAGTTTTAAAGTATTTACCAAAGAGAACACTTCGTTCCAGTCGTATTTGACGGCAAAAGGGTCGTTTCCAGGATGACAAAGTTTTTTGTCCTTTAGGTCGGACAACTTTGAAATTTTCGCTTTATTAGACATCAGAGCAACAACAGCAAATTCCCATTTTTCTGTAAACGAATACATTATAGTGAAGTTTTAATGCTTGTAACAATAAACCATACTTTGAAATCTCTCTTAATTAGAGAATAATGAGAACAAAGTTTAATGCTAAAGATTTCTTGGATTATCCTATTAATTCTGTGACATGATCAATGATCATGATACTTACTGTCCTCATTAGCGTGGATCTTGTGAGTGATGAGGATGTTTGACAGGTGGTGTTTATTTGCAGCAATCAGAAGATCCTCAGCTTCAAAGACACCAAAATCTGCATCTCCATTGATAATACTATTCAGACAACCTAATCTGAAAAAAACACTCTATATTTAAATACCCCCGTTGCAGCAGATCTGTGTACTCAGCAAATTTCCAAATCAATAATATAATAATAATAATAATGATATAATACAAGTTTTATCAATACCTGTCGATAAATATGATAGTTATTTGCCTATCCTACATAAGATTAAAATGGGAAAGAGTGTTCAGGTATGCTGCTGTGAGGAAAATCGAAAGTATAGGCATTTCTAGCATAAACAGGAGCATAATAGGAGAATATATTTATTACACCTTTTATAGCAAAAAAGGCTTTACTAGTATATGTTGTACCTTGAAAACCAAATGTGTACAGTATAAACAAAACATATCTGTACAATAAAGTATTTTACTTTTGTAAAACCCATGTATTAATTTTATATTTTATGGGTTAAACATTTAATTGGCAAACCAAACCAGTTTTTACTACACAAAATTTGGTACAAAACTTGTTAACGTACAATTTTATATTTTATATCTTTAAAAGTGTGGTTCTAAATTTCTTTGTACATCATAAAACTTTTTTCCTTATAACAGGCTGCAGTTGAAATGCCCTGGTCTGTTTAACGACCCTACCTGTCTGTGGCAGTGACACATCTGAATGGAGTCGACTGTAGTTTTTCACAGATCTGAGCGGATGAATAATATCTGGGAGTTTGCGGCAACACACACAGCTTGTCTGTAACAGAATTAATATATTGGTATTTCCATTAAAAAAAAAACAAAAGAAAATGTTGTGGCCTACGTACAATCTGATTGTTGTTATTATCAGTAAAGTAAGTGATAATGGGTGAACTCTTGAACCACTATCTCACAGACATTTTAACAAAACCTGCACCTCGGGTAAAAAGTGAAGAGATACCGTACTATTGACATATTTAGAAATTAGACAACTTGTTAAAATATTTAAAAAAACCACAGCCTGGAATTAGCTCAAAGGCTGCCTATAAAAAAAATGTAGCATTAGTTTGAGGATAAATTGTCTTTGGTTTGAGGTTGTATTTTAAGCTATGTAAAACTTCTGGAGAATCAACTGACCGCCTTCAGTAATGGGCAATTTCAATGGTTGTAATTTAAATACTGTATAAAATAGTACACAGAATTGTGTAACATATTGATAATAGGTACGTCTTTCTAATTCTCACTCTGTTTGAATTTGATATGACTTGCGTATCTTATTATATTTGCATCTGATATGACCTCATAGATTCTTGCTCACACACATATCAACCTCTCATTTCACAAGTCAGACGCTCTAAAACTGAAAATTTTATAACCTATAGTTTAGGTAACATCAAAAGTGAGTTTTGAAATATCTCTGTCATATGAACATTTTTATACATATCTAATTCATTTACTTTTACATAATAATACATATTATTAATCTCATATTGGTAAATTTTTGCATTGTGTCAAAATTTAAATAGTTTTTTTGTTTATTTTTTGTTGTTATAAAATATTACAATAACTTGTAGATGTGAAACAATTGTGTTCAAGATATAAAAATTATTAGAAATGTAAAACCATTTTGCAGACAGTGTATCTTAAGGAATTCTTTATTTAAAACACCAAAATATCACATTTAAAATACCGGGTACATCTTTAGAGCTTAAGAAAGAACAGAACTATTTTAATACACCGTAACTTAAATTGGGGTAATTTTCTGGACAATATCTGAAGTAGCCCAGACAAACTGATCCACAACCGGGGTTTTGTGGTTGGGTAATATTATTTGTAAAAACTGAAGGGAAAGTGATTGAGGAAGTTTGTGAAAGCTAGTGTGAAGGAAATCAGTTCCACATGAAAGAGCTGGCGGGATTGAGTAAACTTACTATAGTCGTAATTAGACAGATTAAAATCGACGCAATTAAGTTACTAGTCTACAGGTACGTTGTGCAAATTCTTCACATATAGACCTTCTTGAACTGTATCCATAGAAAGAATCCAGCCTTAAGTTATAGCTATTATGTTATTTGGGGTTATCTAATACACTGCACTTAGAGCGAACAATAACCCTCACATGTACACATTGTTTGACGTAATAATGACACTTAAACATAATGAGTAGATTATTATTGTCAGGCTACAATAGTAACATATTATAGTAGGCTTGTAATATTGTTTAACGACTAGATTTAGTAGAAACATGAAGTAATATATCTTAATATTAATGTTTTCCAAACACTTTTTAAGGTATTCAATGTACACAGCACTAACAATTGCAATTGCTTAAGAGGTTATACCAGCATTAATGTAGATAGCCTATTAAATTGTAATTTTACAGTTTGTGACGTTTGATATAGACGAGCTGAGAGGCAGAGTGACCTTCCTTGTTCATCCGATAGGGCCTATCCTGATTTGTAGCTTGAATACCTTACAATTGAGGAATCCGCTTCGCTTATTTCATAGCATTGTCATATATGCTTTTTATAGCAGCAAAGTAAGACAACAATAAGATCGCAGATTCCCCGGCTGACGTCTATTGTACACTGAATGTCGAGGCGAGACGCAACCGCTGCGGGGCGGGCTCTATCTCTGGTTGAGAATTTAAATTTACATCTGCTTTGTTGTTATTGACAGAATTGAGTGTCTAGCTAAACCACTACTCTTATCATAATCATTAGACTATTTTGAAACAGGAATATTTTATAATTTCACGAATAAAAAAAAACAAAAAACTGAGAATAGTCCCAAGATATTAGCAAAATGTATTGTACCAAAGTCCATAATAATCGGTGTGGGGTTGTACACTTACAGCTGATAGAAAAATATCCGTCCGAAAAATGTTTATATTTATTTCCCTGTGAGAAATAGGTTAGATCATGGATATGTGTTAAGGGGATATTTTTAGTTTATCTAAACAGCTGTTCTTATTCTTTTATATTTAAAATTCAATACAATATTTCTGGTAGTTTCTATGGAAACCTGTTACATGTTTTCCATCTTAAAAATCACCAACACCCCCCAGAGCTAAGACATATCCATGTCAAAAATACACTTTTTGAGTTGAGTAAGCCCAAAAACGAATATTTCTACTTTCAGTACGAATTCCATTATTTTGAGCGATACAGATACATAATGATACATATGTTTCATAATTATACAGGTTCTAGACCGATCTGAGCTCAGCATTTGACGAAAGTAATGTTATTATGGATATAACAAAATTCAAAATCAGCTGATTTATCAATAAGCTTTTAGTGGCTAACGTCAAATGTGAGCTTTGTACAATTCACAAAAATGAGTGATTTAAGTGGCGAGGAGTTAAATTTAACTCTAGAAGAGATAAATACCAAAGCTAATATTGTAATTAGCAACCTAGTACAGTACCTGCGAAATCTAAAGAACCTAGAAACGATCGACTGCTGATAACAACTCGACGGCTCGACCTAGCAACAGTCATTAGAGGTACACGACGCGTCGTAGGTAAACAAAATATACAAATACAACTCTTGTTCTTTAAAGTCTGGATTTCTTTGGTCGTAGATAAAATTGTGTATGCAACTATTGTATCACGTCTTAAAGCCACGAGTGAGATGTAAGGTATTCATAATACAATCGTTGCATAAACTACTTATCGTTCTGCAGTTTCTATCTGGCTATATGCAAATTTCGAAGATAAGGATTCATCATCGTGTCTGAATAGGTATAAAATTGTCGTACACACTCATTAACTGTTAAACAACACGCAGTTTATGTATAACATTTTCAAAAATATAAACAAACGTGTTCCGGCCGGCGACAGTCCTGGACTCTACCCTTATGGTGCCTCGACGCTACTGTGTTACTGCGCTGTGATAGGCACAGCAACGCGCACCAAATGGAATTTGATAGAGTATAGAAACTTTTATTCATGCTCATATGTCCTATTTCAATAAAGGTTTTGAGTTAAACCTCCAACATAAAATTTTCGTCAATTAATTTAAAACGAGCTCAGTGTTGACAAATATTTTACCGACAGTATCAGAACGTAATATTGCAGCTTGGCTACAACAATGTCCTCATCTCTGTTAACTGCACATTGTTAATACAATTAATATTTGCCAATATGCGTGCTTCAGTGGCACTAGTTCAAACCTTGAAATCACAACTGATTTCAATAAAAACGGAATTTTAGAAGAAGCGAATATTGCATAGCATTTCCAAGTTTTTCATTGTCTATCGATATATATCAACAGATATCGATAATGATATAGTCAATAATAATCATGAAGATCAGTGTTATCCAATAATGATCCTTCCACTTCTTTAATTTACTTCTTTCTTAGCCTTAGACTGATTTTTAAGTTTTTGCCAGTTCAGCGATTGAAATCGGGGCTTCCTGGGCTTATTTACATATTGGTCCTGGGTTTATTGTAATATGGCGAACCCCTCGAGTAGACCTTTTCCTAATCCACTGGACTGTGGGGTTGTGTTGCGCATGACTCCTCCGACGGCGTTTCATAGTCTGAACCCGTACCTGTGTTGTTTTGGATGTTCTTTTACTTCTCTGATAGTTAGGTAGACTGACTATGTCCTACCTTACCAACCTTATGTCCTCCTCTGAACACATTCCACATCAAGACGAGCCTAGCAGTATTTTCTGTATCCTTCCCCATACTCCGGTACCTAACATCTACTTCTCACTTCTTTTTTTGTTATCTCGGCGACAATGCAATAATAGAGACACGTCACTATAGCCTTAAACATATTTAGTTCGATTTAAACCAGGCTACTATACTAGTATGAGTTAGGTGTGAGTATGCTAGGTGTGAGGTGTAAAATCAGCATACCCATAAGTATTCGGAGAGTATTAAAAATATACATAGCTTTTTCATTACTAGAGAGTTCGCCTCATCTCGAGACTGTCTGTTCGATATGGAATATGCATGAAATAAACCTGAAGGCGTAACCTCTGAAAGAACCCATCCGAAGAACATGGGATAAACCAATAGACAATGTATACAGGTATAGGGAATAATAAGCATATGTATACAGGTATAATCGCTTAATCTGTGTAATTGGATACAATAGCATTGTAGTAATAAAGCTTTCAACAGTTCAAACAGCTGTAGTTCTAGGTTAGCAAATAATGTTTAACGTTCCTGAGCGATGAAGCCAGGCGCGTGCAGACATCGCAAGGTCACTATCAACTCGCTAAATAACATCCTTTTGTCTTCAATTATGTTGTCCTTAACACGGGCGCTTTAATTATTGTAATTAGTTTCCATGAATATTTATCAAAGCTAAGCCCAGAGAAAAACTTGACATCACCCAGTAGCCTTTTTTGTTATTAATACAGTTTGTATTGTACCAGCTACCCAGAGTTATTCCACTATTGAGGAAAGTAATTCCTTTCAAAGAGGTTAACAGTCGTTAACCTCGCACATGATGCTCGAAGGTGATAAATTACATGGTTTATAGCGGGAACATTACAGCATCAAGCAACAGGCGAGCTAGGACGCAGTAAACCGTCTTGCAATATTATACGGGTGTTTACCAACACTATACTGATACTGAATTGTGTATACACACCGTTGCATCGCGTACATTGCGGTCTTGAATAACTGAAGCTAATTTATTATCGTAACCATAGTGTCAATACAGTACTTCGAACTTCACTGTTGATGTAATGTATAAATACATTTAGGCCGAACACAAATTGTGTTTCAATGAAACAAACTCATCCGAAGTATTGATCATATAGTCAGATATAAACTAATTCAATCTATGTATATGTGTTAAAAATGCCTGCAACAAATAAAAACGTCTATACGTTTATATAACTTAAATAATTATAGTATAGTCTCATTCGATAAAGAAATATTCGTCTGTTTAACATTATCGTATCTGTTAAGTATTACCCCCTCGCAGCAGACCTGCATACTCAGCTAATTTCCAAACCAATAATAATATATAACAGGTTTGATCAATATCCGTAATAAATTAGAGAGTTTGCCTATTCTCCATAAGATTAACATGGGAAAGAGTATCCAGGTTTGCTGCTGTGTGGAATATATATATATATATATATTAACGACTATTGTTTTTGGGCTCTGGGCACCTAAAGACGAAAAATAACATGGTCCTGGGCTTAAGTCTTACCGTGAGACCTGCGGTAATAGCTTCTTCCCAATGGGACCATTAGAAGGCACCATTGAAATTCTATTGAAAAGTCTATAAACTACCTCCTAACCTCTTACTATCATCGTTCTAAAATTAGGTTTTGAAGCCTCGAGATTACATTTATTTTAAACAATGCAATGCATTTTATTGCAACAACATTACACAAACAACCTGGAGGGTCTGAAAAATTCAGACCTTCGAAGCAAGGTTATTTTTGAGGAAAAGTAGAAACAACAGAAAAGCGACAGGTAGCTGAGGAACAGTGGATCAATGGACCAGCAAGCTCCGATTCTACCGAAGGTCGTCTGGCACTATCAGGGTGCCACTATCCGAGGCCGCCTTCACAGACAGAGACGGAAACAGCTGAACCGAACTGTAATCAACCATCTCAATATCCAGTCAGCCCGTTCACGACACAGACCCCGTAAATGTAATCCAACATAAAGTTGTTGACTGTCTACATTTTCTAAAACAAATAGTTAATTAAATGTAACGAACTCAAATGTATATGGTAGTAAATGTACTAGTCGGTTGATTTTATAATTTCACTTCAGGTTATATCCAAACAGATTATTACGTCAAGGTCTGATATGCATAAATTAATAATAGATTAATGTCAAAGCAACACAGAGACAACACAAGAAATATAAATGCGAAAAAATTCTGAGCAATACTGAAGATATAAATATTCATTGTTGGAAATTCATTATTAGTGATGGTGGATTTATGTTATTTAGATTTTTATTGCGGACATTTTCCATCATGATATAATGTAAAACAAAGTTTCACGACTTTTCGGGATAATCCGGGCCAAACTGGTATAAAGCTAAAAACATAAAAGTTTAAAGCAGTCAAAAAACTTACAAACAAACCATTCACTAAATATTACACACATAAGAAACCAAACACGTCCACTCGTCACGGAGACTCAAAGACATCGCTCGTGGTGGAAAATGTCCGCTAAAAATGATATGAATATGTTAGAGAATCTTTGATGGGGTTGAAAGACTATAATTAGTTTCAAAACTTATCGTGTGTCATGTCTATCAACTACATCTTCCTGCAAAAGCTTATATTGGCGTGGACGAAAGCCAACAAAATCAATAAAGGTATTTATTTGATGGGTTAGAACAAGTGTTATTGTATCTCAACATCTCCCACATAAATAATACATTGACTTATAGTTTTGGCTACGATTTTTTTTAAATAAACTGTAAATTAAGTTATCAGGATTATGAATATTTCGTTCACAGCTCATTGTTACCTTATGGTTATTGTTGTTACATTCCTCCTGAGAAAAAGTAGTTGACAATAATGGTTATAATCCAAATTGTGAATAAATATTCTTTATTTAGAGTAAAGTAAAAGGCAACTTGTTCAATTTTTATAGGCTGAATACATGACCCGGACAAACCTCTTCGATGAAAAAACTACCTAAATACATTTGTGGCTGCATTTACCTTTCGCATTCCTGAATGCCCTATACATTATTCATGTTACATTTTATGAACATGTTTTATTCATTTATATCCAACTTACGTTGACATGCAATTCTGTAACTAATTTTCTTTAAAAAATCACAAATTATTCCAAATATTCCCACAGTGTCTCAGGATTTTTTTATGTATAATGAATGCACTGTACTTACAGAAAGGTACGTACCTTTGATAAGTTTCGATGTCGTACAAATGTTATTGTCCGTTATTTATAGATAATGATGGGTTGATAACAACATCGGTCAACCTCAGTAGTTCAACAGGTCACATACAATACTTTCGTAGACCTCTTTCCCATTATTCATATTATGATTTTAAAATAAATAATGTTATGTCCGTGATGGAAACTATATAAACTTGTCATAATCCCAAAAATCAGTACCCACAAAATAGGTTATTTCATACGGTAATTACGAAGATCTAAGTTGTTTTTGATTCGATATACAAGGTTTAAGAGTTTGTGTGCCTTAAGATTATACTATTTTGATATACCGTATCAATTGTTTGGTTAAAAAATTGTCTGGAGATGTAGACAAAGTGCACCAGTGTACAAAATTTAAAAAAAAACTCAATGTGTTCTCGGGGTATTTACACAGACAGACATTAGCCCGAAGACCAATGTTTGGATACAGGACCCCAAAAAACGGATATATCCACTCTCAAATAAAATTTGATAATCTTGTCAAAAAATAATTTCTTCATATACTATGTATAACATCAGAAAGGAAAAATAATTAACGGTTTTCAGATGAAATAATTAAAAAATAAATTTGAATGGCCGTCATTGTGCAAGATTAAACAATAGATAATACTTTTTTATATTCAAATGTTCTTAATATTTTGACATCTTTTAAGTATCTATTATAATTTACGGAAATCTTTTATGGACAATTTTGTTATTTATGTGAGTGAAACGCTCGGGAAGTTTGTTAAAGTTTTCCAAGAACATCGGCCATGCATGGGACAACATTAGATCACAATGACCTTTAGATCATTGTTTTAAAATAGTCATAAGTCTTTATTGTGGCGTCACTATTAGTCATAATTCGGCAACTTGGTTGTTTACGTTCGCGCGCGATGTATTGGTGAAGGGGCCGTGAGTGATTGACCTTGACCCTATACTGTCCAGACATTTAATGTGAACAAGCGTCTAGCGCTCCTGGAAACAAAGTGGCTGAGGATCACCATTTCAAGAAGTATTCTTTTAATTCCACCTTATACGTATAGGACGAATACTAAGCTAACCTCTCAGAGCACACCAACTGTAACGACAAAAGTAACAATGTTATGGTGGAAATTTGCAGAAAAAGTTGTCAAAACATATTATACCTAAAAAACTGTTTTTATGTACTTAGTCTAAATAGAACTCAACTAAAAATTACTTTCATTTCTTTAAAGTATCGTCTTTTGAAATGCTTTTAAAATAACATTTAACAATTTTTTGTTTAAAAAATTAGTATAAAATTTCTTTCACACACCCTCTTACCACAAGTTAGGGGATGCTCCCTTAGGTAATAAAATACGTCTTGGGAGGTATTTATTGAGCGATGCAACCTTTAGCAGCTTTCATTGTTTCAAGTTTAATGGAAATTGATTGGTAAATAAGGTAGAAATTGGTTTGTCTATATTCCTCAAAAGAATTACTTTGAGTGTAGAATTTACAATGTTCAGAGGCAATTTTGATAATATTTAAAGTAAACCAAACCGCATACTAAACTACGGTTATCCAACACTTTCTACTACGAGCTAGACCCTACACTAATGTGTTGCTTTCCACAGACCAAATTATTACCGATTAGTTTTATCTAACTTTATCTCTACCTCTGCTTTGAATCTGTTATTTTTACATAATGAGCCCGAGATTTGTTGCAAATCTTAAAATTTAAAGCTTTCGAAAATAATTATTCATTGAATATGGAGAGACAATAAGTGCAAATTATGTAAATATATTAATTGTTACGTAGGTACGTTTAGGTTTGATTGAGCACCGGTAGTCATTTTCTAAACTTAACTCGATTAATATTAGTTAAGGTTGTTTTTGTGAATAGGTCTCATTTTAAACCTTTCAGTGAACTTTCCTCGTAATTTTCCGGAAGCTTAAACTTCAAAGAGTTCTCCATTCTTCACCTTACAATGGTGGAAAAATCTTATCAAGACAAAATAAGTAAAGTCAATATTGTTCTTACATGAGATATGTCTCTCATATAAAAGTTCTAGTAGAAAGTATACACTTTTTTCATTATTCATTAGACCTACTAGAATTTATCCGATTTTCAGGTCATATATTTTGTAAATTACACGGTGTCTGATTTACGTTTTCTCGTTTTATAGAAAACTAAAACGTGTAAATCGTTTACATCGGAGAGGAACACTACCTGAAGTTAAATAAGTGAAATACAGTATAGGTGTTAGTTAATTGTTTTAACATGATGCAATGACGGGTTCTTTGGAATTGTTCGCTAAGGTTACAAAACTAGAGGAAAACAAGTCATGATTCAGGATTTCCATATGGAATTTTCACCAGGAAAATAAAAACTTTCATAGAAAAGGAATGATTTAGTTGTCACATTATTACACTAATATTTATTAAGGTTAAATTCCTGACCACTGCTGACTGATATACGTAGTAATGTAGTTAAACATGATGTAATTTTATACAGAATACTCTAAGCAAATAAGACGTCACTCGCCAGCTGATTTATAAAAAACACATTCCACAGCTGAGTTCACATGCATTGTACGACACGCCAAAACCGGACATGCAAGACGTCTCCTGATCGTGCATAGAGGTATAAAAACAAGTCGCTTTGCCTTGACTGGTCGTCTCCCAGACGCTCAACTACACACACTAATTTACGACTACACTAATTTCACGCATTTCTCAATGCGCGAATAATATGAAGAATGATCGATGAGTAAATTTGATTCAAACGTGATATGTTTAAGTTGGGAGGTCTGCTTGGTTACAAAAAAATCACTTTAAACTATACTTTTAGATATGTAGTATAATCCGTGGTCCGTGGTTGATTTTAACACCGTATTATTATTTTAATCTTAACTTTTAGTGGAATGTAAAATGTTCAATTTTATGTTCCATCCTGAAACTTTATGACCGACAAGAACCCTTACTTACTAGGAACCGAATTTAACGTACCTATGGTACGTATTATGGCTCATTTTACTAATACATTTATGTCAATAGATTAAATAATTTTATTAGGTTAGACTATTGTTTCCTCTAAGACGAATATGCATATCTTTAAAACTGCTACCTACATAATTTATTCAATGTAATAAACGTATAGATGGTTTTCGTGCACTTCGTAGTGTAACCAGAAAATACGAGCTAACAAAACATATGAAAGACAAAGGACCTTCGTCGTACTAAGTATTATTATTTTAATCTTAACTTTTTGTGGAATGTAAAATGTTTAATTTTATGTTCCATCCTGAAACTTTACGACCCACAAGGACCTTTGCTTACTAGGAATCGAATTTAACGTACCTATGGTACATATTATGGCACATTGTATTATTATATACTTATGTTGATTAAACAATTTTATTGCGTATTTAGAGCCTATAAAGCAAGTTTTTGGTTTAAAGTTTTACTGCTTTTAAACACCGTGATAAGTCACTCAGATTAGTTTATTGTTTCCTCTAGAACGAGTATGCATATCTTTAAAACTCCTTTCTACATAATATATTCCATTTAATAACCGTATAGATGGGTTTAGTACACTTTGTAGTGTAACCAGATAATACCAGCTAACACTAAAACATATGAAAGACAAAGGACCTTCGTGGTAGAGTTTGGATGTGTACGAGTATTACGAGAACTACGCCACTCACAAGTCTTGTCCGCCTCAGCCGCAGCCGCAGCAAGAGCAGCTAGAAGCAGCAGCGTGCTCGTACTCCACGAGAGGCTCATGTCCCGTGCCGGTGGCGGTGGCCTCAGACAACAGACTGGCTGGTAACTACAACTACCCCTCCCCACCACACTCTGACTCATATTTCGGCAACATGTTCGACCACTTGTCTTCGGACCGGTCACTGGTGACGTCACCACGAGGAAACATTCCACTCTAATCTCGGCTGGTTTTGTCCAAAGGCGAGGGTTTTCCAGGAATTGTTACATCGTTGGAACACTTTAAATGGATCACTCTTTGTGACCTTGGCTTTTAAGCGGATTATAACCTGTATTACTGAAGTTGTTGCACTGTTAAAACTTTGAAAACACAACTAGTTTCAAGATGTGTAGCTATGCATTTTTAGCGAATTTCCCATGGGGAAGACGCTATTTTAAAATTTTAATTATATCCTAAAATTAAATAATAGTTTACATTATATTTTTACTACTGTATTTAAAAAATGAATTGAAAAACAAGTATATTGAATATATAAACTAAAAACTGTATTTGTTTTCGAATTGTATTTTCTTAATACAATTAAGAATTACACAATTACGATTAACATATTGTATAAATGTTTTACGGGAATAACAATATTTTGAGTTAATCTCACAAAAAATGGGTTTAAATAACTAACTCCCCCTTTAAGTTTTAAATGCATGAACTTATCATAATCCCCTTCAAAAGATAACTGAATAAATGTAAAAAAAATACTCATTCAGTTTACGCCACATATCCTTTTTCTACAAGTTTAAACATTTTGGGGCATGTCCGACGATGTAGTAACCGGTTTTTTGGTTTAATTGTTTAGGTTTAATTGGGTGGTATGATAATAATTTTCATTAAAAACTGAGAAGTATTAAAGAGACTAGCCATTTATTTGCATTTTTCATAGGAATAATATTGGATACAACGCACTGTGTTTACCGAGTACGGTAAATTTAATTATTTTCTACTATTTTTCGTGGTTAAAAATTAAAAATACTAATTTTTTCAGATACTAGTTTTAACGGTCTTAGTCAAATTGTTTGATTCGTTAATTATTTTGTTTTTTTAGGAAAAAATCCTTATATTAAGCGTTTGTAGCTACTTTTTTACAGATCTGCATGCATTGTTATATTTTGTGAGCCTGAGAACCAAATCAATTAATTGTGAAATAATTACAATATAAACAGTTCGCGCCGTTTTTGAGATTTGTTCGTCATAACTTCAACTATTCAGCTCTATTCCCCGAAAAATAAAAGTCAATAAATATGAAAAATAAATTAAAGTAAGCATTTTGTAAATATTATGTGTACGTACAAAATTTTATCTTAACCGAACCACTAGTGTGGCTCAGCACATATCTACACGTACAGACATCACTTCGAAAACCACCTTATCATACTCAGAGGGCCTCAAACTGGAAAATTTTAACGGCTTTTGTTCTTATAGCCTTCTATCTTTAAGGTGAGAGAAAGTAACAAATGTTTTGTCAATGACCTTTAGGGAGAAACAAACGTCAACTTTCACTGTTCAGCAACAGAAACAAAAACAGCTGTTTAACGTGCAACATGTAGTATGATAGCAAAGGTTTTGTCAATGACCTTTAGGGAGAAACAAACGTCAACTTTCACTGTTCAGCAACAGAAACAAAAACAGCTGTTTAACGTGCAACATGTAGTATGATAGCAAAGGTTTTGTCAATGACCTTTAGGGAGAAACAAACGTCAACTTTCACTGTTCAGCAACAGAAACAAAAACAGCTGTTTAACGTGCAACATGTAGTATGATAGCAAAGGTTTTGTCAATGACCTTTAGGGAGAAACAAACGTCAACTTTCACTGTTCAGCAACAGAAACAAAAACAGCTGTTTAACGTGCAACATGTAGTATGATAGCAAAGGTTTTGTCAATGACCTTTAGGGAGAAACAAACGTCAACTTTCACTGTTCAGCAACAGAAACAAAAACAGCTGTTTAACGTGCAACATGTAGTATGATAGCAAAGGTTTTCATTCAGGTATTGGCTGGAAAGAGCTACGGTTGGAAATGGTTCCTGACTCCCGCTATGCTGATGCTAGATGTACACTCGTGCAATTCCTTCATTATAATGTAATTCAAAGTAATCAGCCAAATTATTTTATTTGAATAAATCCAAAACATATTTCAGCGACTTTTCAATGCTAATCTTATGGATGATAAGGAAAGATTAATATTTCCCTTACTAATCAATAGTTTTTTATGAAACTGTGTCTTAAGCTTCAGTTGGTTGGAATCCATACGTTTATGCTAAAAAATCATAGTTTATATGTTCCTCACAGCAGCAAACCTGCATACTCTTCCCCATGTTAATCTTATGGAGAATAGGCCAACTCCATTACTTATGTCCAGATAATGATAAAACTTGGTTAATGGTCAGATTAAAAATAGTTTATGGTAAAAGTGTCTACTTTTACTATTCCTCGAAGCAGCAAACCTGCATACTCGTTCCCATGTTAATGTTACGGAGATTAGGCAAATACTTTAATTTATCAACAGGTATTGATTGATCTATCTTGACACATACATGTACTATTATTGTCATATTATTGATTTGGGAATTTTCTGAGTACGCAGGTCTGCTGCGACGGGGATATTTTTGTTTCCTATTGTTTTTGCTTCGCAAATGTATAAAAAATTCCTTTCCCTATCACAGCTTTCACATTACCATAAATTAGATTTAGGAATTTGTGATTCAATGAACATGGATACAAAAGACATAAATAAAAACTACCTAATCGCATAGTACAAATTTCTTTATAGGCCTAAACTCAAAATTATTCTTACATTAAATCTGATTAACCTTTTTTCTTTTCTCAGACTAATTTCATCTCATTTAGTATTAAAATTATTTTTATTTTAATCATGTAGATCCGCAGCATAAAATCAATTACCACTCGAGGGAAATATTCTTTTATTCTCGGTAGTAGCTTTTCTTGTAGGCCTTCATTTGGTTAGTACGCAACATGCTTACATACCCGACCTCGGGTTGCCGCATATAATTTACAGGCTGCAGCCCACATTTGCTGCTGCGAAGAGTCTAACCAACAGGTGAAACCTGGTTTTACTAAGATTTTATTCAAAGAATGTATGAATTTGACATGTTTACTTCTATGTAAGCTTTTTATGGTCTTCTATGTATTCACTCCCCTCTTAACACTGTCAGATCTTCCAACTATTTTTAATAAAGTGACTTGTACAAACGTGTGCTAAGACCTATTAACCGGACCAAATTCTAAAAAATGACAGCAACTTAATCACTCTTAAATCTTAAAATAAATTAGGCCTGATGTAACTAATATTACGAAATTAGGTTTGATTAGTAAATTTAATATTCCTGTAAATAATAAAATATTATTTCGATTAAAACTTTTTACCATTTTATTAATAAACCTTTTCTACAATTTTGGAGCCAAATATTGATTAATAATTTGAATCTAATGTAAAGCACTAACCATACTATGATGCAAATAATGCAATAAAGGTACTGCCTCCATACAGTAAGAGCGTTTGATCAGTAATCCAATACAAAATTCAAAACATTCTCTTGTGGTAAATGCATTCATATGTAAACGACATTACAGTTCTGTGTCCGGCCACTCAGAGCGCGGTGCACTAGATAAGTGCATTAGAAGGTTCGTGCAAATATTAAAAGTACAGTTTCCAATCAACTGCAGTGGGCGGGATTGCACTCGGTTGCTTCGCTCCGAACTTCTGATTGAACGCTTTAACTACGTTGCTCCACTTTGGCTGCGACTCTTCCGTCTGGAACTACTTTATGTAGGCCTACGTCGAGCCAAAGTACCTTTAATAACTGTTGATGTAACGTTATATAAACACTTAATCAAAAGTGAACCCAAAATGTATTTATGAATTAATTTGATTCTTTCTAATTCAACCGTCTAGTTTCGAACTATTTCATTCAATTGATTTTGTAGGTTAAAATTGAGAATTAAAATTAAATATGTCTAATGAACTACAGTAACTTTGAACTATACGATCCAGTATGTATTTAGTTTGACAACTAAATTGTGGGTCTCTTTGATATGCCATCAACTTTTGGGTTATTATTAACAGTTCTGTTTAAGGAACATGTCAGCCTTCATCAGTAGTAACAAATCTACAAGATCGTCCCACTACTGTATCATCCTACACCATTTCACTATCATACTTGGCTTAACAGTTCTGTTTAAGGAACATGTCAGCCTTCATCAGTAGTAACAAGTCTACAAGATCGTCCCACTACTGTATCATCCTACACCATTTCACTATCATACTTGGCTTAAAATATCTACCTGGGTACGTTGACATTTTAGTTAAAAAGTATAAAACATTAAGTGCAATTTATTTATCAAACTGTAAGTAAAGATAGGTTGCAATGTGTTTCGCCCAACATAGCTGAATTGTTTATTAATTACATAAAGAATCAGCATTCAAGCACGTAGCATAAGGCATTGCAATTTAAAAAATACCCCCGTCGCAGCAGATCTGCGTACTCAGCGAATTTCCAAATCAATAATATAATAATAATAATAAAATATGACAAGTTTTATAAAAATCTGTCCATAAACATGAGAATTATTTGCCTATTATCCATAAAATTAACATCGGAAAGAGTGTGCAGGTTAGCTGCTGTGAGGAACACTGAAAGTAGTCATTTCTACCATAAATAATTTTTATTTTAACCAATTACACCAAGTTTCATCAACATCTGTCCATAAATAAAGGGGTTTGCCAATTCCCTATATGATTAATATGGGAAAAGAGTATGCAGGTTTGCTGCCATGATAAACACATAAACTATGATTTTTAAGCATAAAAGGATAGATCTCAACCACATGAAGCTAAATATCAAGTTTCATAAAAAATATTGATTAATATGGAAAATATAAATTTTTCCCTATCCTCCATAAGATTAACAATTGTAGCCCCACAATACAACGTAATGTGTTTAGATTTTTTAATATCGCGGTAACCGTTGGAGATAGAGAAAAACTTTAAGGAACTTAATTGTGTAGTTTTTTAAGCTGATTCCAATGGTGAAATATAAAATTAGAAATTTTTAAAAACTACATGTGAAAAACGCAAAAAAACCCATTTTGGGGTACAAAACCCCCCCAAACTACCCGTTTCTATTGACCGATATGTCTGGTTTACGAACTCGTCCGAGCATTTGTAGGAATACACGTCTCTACCAAATTTGGTTTTGATTGTATCATTTTTACGAGAGTTATCGTGCTAACAGACATATATATATATATATATATATATATATATATATATATAATTTATTTATATATATATAAATTTTAACGACTATTGTTTTTGGACTCTGGGCACCTAAAGACGAAAAAATAACATGGTCCCGGGCTTAAGTCTTACCATGAGACCTACGGTAATAGCTTCTTCCCTATGGGAAATTCGCTAATAAAGTGTTTGATAAATCTTTAGAATATTATTATTAGACTAGGGTAGGTTTAGGCTAGGACTAGGACTAGGTTATTAGACTAAACTAATAACCTCCATAAAAGCGTTTTGTTCATGGTTCTTTTGAGCATGACCAAGTTAGCAATCCACCCTGAATCTGAATCTAGTCAAGCGTCAAGATTAGCTGGAAACCAGAAGGCGTTTAGGTTACTTAGAATTCCATAATAATTTTATTCTTTCTGGTCAATTGCAAATATTATCGCAGTAAAAATTACAGGATTTGCTGAATTTCGACATTCTGACACAAAATAACAACTTGATGTGGACATAAATTATATTATGCGAAAATGTATGACCCTCGCAGAGTAGTCTGAGACCAAATAAATATGATTAACAAAAATAGCTTAGGGCTGCAACCAATGGATGTATCAAGTTTATTTACCGTTTAAGAGACAAAATTCTTAAATTCTTGTAAATGCGAGCCAGATAAAGTTAATACATTGTTAACTGTTTCTAAGGAGACAAAATCCATAAAATTCGTAAATGTTGGACTAAAAGTACCTATTTTAAAATTCCTCCATAAAAAGTTAAGTAGTCCACCAGAATATTCCAACATGAAAACCATCCCGTTACGTAAAATTCTTCATAAAGACAATCTGCTGCGGCCCAGACTGACCAAGATAGTGAAGCGGTACCAGAGCTCCGGCGAGTCGTACACGTGCGGCATCCCACCCATGCCCAAGAGGCCGGCCGTGCCTCCTCCCCCGCCGCCCAAGTTCCCCGAGCTGCTGATGCGGCCGCCCTGCTACGAGGGCCAAGAGAAGGCTAGGCACGGACCCTGCGCAGGCTTGCAGGGTCTCTACTGCCCCCCGGAGCGGACCAAGTACGTCTACCCTCCTTTCTCCGAGAACATCGACTTCGTGCCCACCGGCTCCCGCGAGTGCTGGTGGGTCGGAGCACCGGAGTGCGATCAGGACGTGCAGGAGGAGAACCTACCGTTCCGCCCGTAGTGTGGACCCGAACAGGAAAATTTTTTTGTCATACTACCTTACTACGGAAATTACAAATAAATTGATGAAATCCTTATTTCAATATGTTTCTATGAATATTAAATATGCCTAGTATTTATTTTTGTATGGTTTGTTAGGTTGTAATTGTGTATGGGATTGCTTTTTACACGGCATGCGGGTGTGCATCCTGATTTTTTGAAGGTTTTACCGATTTTTTTGGTTGTCTTGTCTATGTATTTGATGGATAGGTATTTTTGTGGGTGGGATTCAGGGTTTTGGATGTTAGTACTGATTTCTGGGTTGCTTTTAATATTCTTCGACATCCTGTTTATTATACTATCTATTCTGGAAGGATTGTCTCCATTGTTCTTTGCTATTGTTTTTATGATGTGCTTTTCTTTTTCATATTCCAAAATGTTGGACTAAAAGTACCTATTTTAAAATTCCTCCATAAAAAGTTAAGTAGTCCACCAGAATATTCCAACATGAAAACCATCCCGTTACGTAAAATTCTTCATAAAGACAATCTGCTGCGGCCCAGACTGACCAAGATAGTGAAGCGGTACCAGAGCTCCGGCGAGTCGTACACGTGCGGCATCCCACCCATGCCCAAGAGGCCGGCCGTGCCTCCTCCCCCGCCGCCCAAGTTCCCCGAGCTGCTGATGCGGCCGCCCTGCTACGAGGGCCAAGAGAAGGCTAGGCACGGACCCTGCGCAGGCTTGCAGGGTCTCTACTGCCCCCCGGAGCGGACCAAGTACGTCTACCCTCCTTTCTCCGAGAACATCGACTTCGTGCCCACCGGCTCCCGCGAGTGCTGGTGGGTCGGAGCACCGGAGTGCGATCAGGACGTGCAGGAGGAGAACCTACCGTTCCGCCCGTAGTGTGGACCCGAACAGGAAAATTTTTTTGTCATACTACCTTACTACGGAAATTACAAATAAATTGATGAAATCCTTATTTCAATATGTTTCTATGAATATTAAATATGCCTAGTATTTATTTATTTTTGTATGGTTTGTTAGGTTGTAATTGTGTATGGGATTGCTTTTTACACGGCATGCGGGTGTGCATCCTGATTTTTTGAAGGTTTTACCGATTTTTTTGGTTGTCTTGTCTATGTATTTGATGGATAGGTATTTTTGTGGGGTGGATTCAGGGTTTTGGATGTTAGTACTGATTTCTGGGTTGCTTTTAATATTCTTCGACATCCTGTTTATTATACTATCTATTCTGGAAGGATTGTCTCCATTGTTCTTTGCTATTGTTTTTATGATGTGCTTTTCTTTTTCATATTCCATGTTCAAATTATAATTTAGAAGCCGGTACGTTAGTGATCGGAAATCTGCCATTATTTGGTTGTGGGGGTGGTTGGAGTCAGCAGCCATGACAATCAGTTTGGGTTGGGTTTCCTTAAATGTCAATATTTACTTTTCCTGTGCTGTTTTTTTGTTAATGTTATATCAAGGAAGTTTATTTTGCTATCATTCTCTGTTTCCACGTTAAATCTGATTTTATGGTGAATTTCGTTTATATAATTAAGAAGGATACCGGATTAACGTTTGTTGCAGATTAGTACTAATAAAGTGTCGTCAATATAGCGTGCATAGAATATGATTTTTTTAGTGTGAGAGTTAAAATTGGATGGACTATGCTTTTCTTCAAAATCCTGAAAGAATAGCTAATGTGGCAGACAGTGGGCCGCCCATGGGTAGTCCCTCTGGATCATAGTATATTATGTTGCCATAGGTGAAGTAGCTTCGATTTGTTATAATTGTTGTAATGTTTTGATATAATTAATTTCGATGTCTGAAGCGTTTTTTGATGAGATTAGTTTGTTTTTAAGGACTTCTATTGCTTAGTTTCTTGGGATGTTTCCTACGTCTATAGATACTAGAAAACGCAATTTTAATGCACTTCCAATGCGCACCGCCGCACGGCTGTGGCGCACGGACTCTGTAACCTAACATTAAAGGTGCATTTTTCGCTTATCCATGGACGGATTTCGTTCAACAAAGTATCATTAAATTTGAAATTAAAATTACCTTTATTAATTATTTTTATATCTTGTTAAATTTTTTAAAGTTAATGATTTTGTTATTATTTAATTTAAAATAATTTTGACCACCTCCATTTTGAAAATATAAAAGCAACCTAATGAAAATATTTCTTTTTCTTTGGCCAAAAAGATGTGTGAAAAGTTTGGTTTCTGTAGCTTAAATAGTTCTTAAGATATGAAGATGTTTGTAACAAATACAAAATGGCGGCTAGTGGCTAAACGAAGGATTTTTCGACAAATGTTTATCGGATATTTTTTGTTTATTTTGATGAGTAATATCACCCCTCGATGTTTAACCCCGACTTCAATGAACACCCTATAATTACACATAAATAAGGATATTCTATCGTCCGTGCATAACAGGCACTGTACCTGCCAACATCTTTTAGTGCAAAAATCATGTATTTTCGATTTATTTAATTAAATGAATATCATTAATTTTACTGACTTGACAGACATTTTATAATTTTTAAATATATATTTTAAATGACTGCAACATATAAATAAGTTTTGGTCTCTGAATGTGTGCGACAAATAACGACAGTTTTATTTACAAATGTTGCTTCTAATTACTGCAGTGGAGCGATTTGGCATAAATTAAAAAAGGTCCCAATTTGCAGGCTCTTGGTAAATATATTGCGTTGTCCTTGTTAACTAATTACACATGCATTAACATTTCTGATGCTAATATCAATTAAATTTCATCAACTTTATTCAAAGAGTAGTAATTTGCGAATCAATCTGTAATATAACGGTACTTTTCATATAAATAATTTGTTTTATCATCTGTATTGAAATTAACTTAAACACCTCCACAGTATATGATTAAATATTTGATGCAATTTAGTTCTGAAACATCTAAGTAATGTTTGTAAACTATGCTCTCACTATACTTGTACTCATTTTTCGTACACTACAACTACAAGTTTTTTATTGATTTAAAAGGTGTTTTTATTGATTTAACAATGATTGCACATTGCTCAATAAATATTTGTTTAATTATTCACTGAAAACGTTACATTAGATTTCAGTTTAAAATATTTCAACCTGAACTCTAATATATAATTTTATAAACAATAGAACATAAAAATCAGGGTTATTATTGACACATTGGTAGTTTTCATAACTAGGGGCAAAAGTGGCACTTTTTGGTACGTAGTCGCAGGAAGTTTACACTCGTGGAATAATTATATACAAAAAATATTTCGATACGTGTTATGAACACCTATTTCCATCACACTGTGGAAATAACCTTCTAATCGCTACAAAATTAGACCACATAATTTATGGTAATGCTAAGTCGTCATCAATGTTTACATTTCTGTTGTTATCTTTACACGGTTTTCAGGTTATTTTTTAGAATACCAGAGTTTTCATAGTGTCCTAATAAAATTACTTAATGCTTTATAAAATTGAAGTTTTATTAATTTTAATGAACATAGTATAATAATTAACATAATTTATAAAGTGCAATGAACCAATTTTGAGGTTAGCGAACCGAAAAATTTACCTTATGTTTTTTCCTATCTGAAGTGACCCAAAAACGATGATTTTTACGGACGATAGAGAACTGAAAACGAATGCCATAAGCTGAACATAAGATGATTAAGAGCCTAGGCATTGTAACAATTGATGGTGTATTAGTGCCTGGACAGTGTATACCTAATATATCCTGTTAAACTTTTAATTCTCATTCGTCTGTTCCGGAGCTGCTGACAGATCGAAAATAGTTATTCGGAGTAGTTCCGACTCCAATTACAAAGACCACAGAACACCAAGAGTCGCCGCTCCATGACCACCGTTCTTACGGTGGCGACGTCCTGAAATCCAGCTACTTGGAGGTCACGAATTGTTGATAGTTATGAGAGATGGTCGGTGGATGTGGTGTTCTGTTGTGTAGATTAACGTCCGCACTATTGAATACCACGTTAATCCGCAAAGACCATACTAATAATTAGACCAATTCATAATTCAGAGGCCGTGGTTCGGATTTCACATTAAACTGAGGTCCCTTAGATATGCCATTGACTGTTGGGCTATTAATTAACAGTCCTGTCTAAGGAACATTTCAGCCTTAGTCACAATCATCCTTTACTCAATCCTCATTCATACTTGGCTTAAAATACCTACATTGTAGTATGGTTGCCATTTCAATGATCTAATCTAATCTAATCTATCTATCTTCCGGAAACGGCACTCGGTTACTCGGCCAACAAAATTTTAGTATTTACTTCCCTGTGGGAAATAGGTTAGATCACGGATGTGTCTAAAGGTAATGTTTTCCGTTCCTCTAAACAGCTGTTCTTATTCTTAAATATTATAAATACAGTACAATAGCTCTAATAGTAGCTATGGAAACCTATTTCAAATTTTCATCTTACAAATTGCTAACACCCTCTCAAACATAATACAAGTCAAAATTGAAAAGCGTGAAAGGATCGCCTTACGTATATGACTACATATTTACATTTTTTATGTATTCAAAGTTTCATAAAAGTATGATTTATGAAGGAGGATATTTTAAGCATAAATTCCAATTGGGCGACTCTGTTTTATCCCCTTGCAATTTTACAAGGGACAGAGCGCTTTGAGCTTCGTCCATTGTGACTGAATAAACGTTAGACACTGATAAAAATATGACAAAAGAGGCCAGTGAATCCAACTCGTTATAAAGCTCTGTTTCAGTTGACAAACGTTACAAAGACTGATCAGAGTACGCATAATCAATTAATTGAAATGTGTGACAGGACTTTGGGGGCATTCGGAATTTTTGTTAATTTGATACAGCTGACGTGTACTTAAATATCTAGCTGTGGCTGTAGTCCTAAACTGCATCATGGTATCACATCTATGGTGTGTCCCCCCCCCCCCCCCCCCCCCCCCCCCCCCCCCCCCCCCCCCCCCCCTTTTGCCCCCCCCCCCCCCCCCCCCCCCCCCCCCCTTGGCACCCCAAAGGCCCCCCCCCCCCGGGCACCCCCCCCACCCCCCGTATCAGGTGTGTCAAAGTATACCTCCTGCTCTCACAAGAAGCTTTTACTAAAAAATGTTTAAATATATTTCCAAATGTTTGAAAGTTATTAGCATTTGAATACAATGCCTCTCACGCAGCATTGCCGAGATGTATGAGGTCTGCTCGCAGTACAAGTTTTATCGCCATTAAAGTTAGTGCCCAGTGGGGCGAGAATTTCAGCTATGTTTAAAGGCGAACTCCGGCCGGGACGTTTGGGCCATTAAAACTTTACTTGGCGGAAAACACGTCTCTCGCCTCTGCTTGGTCGCCACTTTTACTCAATACAACATAAATTCGTAATAAGTGGGGTCCGGTGAACACAAAGCTGTTCACAATTAACTTTCAAACTACCAATTTCATGCATGATTTCAACATTATGGTCTTGTTTTAACTTAAAAATTTATCCAAATTTTAAAAATGAATAACTAAGACTTTAACAATATTTCATCAGTTTTGAAGGAATAGGGTTACTTTATGGTTACATATCTTTGGTTACCTCGATAACAGGAAGTATGTTCTTTGAAGGTCTTCAGATATGGACTCCTTAGCGTAGTCGTCCGTTTTGATGTTATCAACAGATCGAAAATTGTTCCGATGAGTAGAACAGAACGCCAGAATTGAAATCGACATCGTTCTTTCTGAAATGGATACCGCTCGGAAATAACTGGAGTTACTGTAATACTTAATACTAATTGAAATGACGATAAAAAAGTAATTAACCTACTTGAAATACCCAAGAAGGTATTTTAAGCCAAGTATGAATGAAAAATGAGTTTAAGATGATAGTGGCGTGTTGTATTCTTGTTTCTGACTAAGACTGAAATGTTCTTTAGACAGAACTGGTAATAGCCCATCAGCCAATGGCGTCTAAGGGACCTGCAGTTTAATGTCAGACCATCCGTATAAATTAGACCATCTAATTACAAGGATGTTCATGGTGGATAAACGTAGTACTGTATTCAATAGTGCGGACGTTAATCTAAACCAGATAATGTCGCATCCACCGACCATCACTCACAACTATCCATAGTGCTAAATATTTATTGTCTAAATAGTAATAGTTCTAGTTACGACTAAAAGAAGCTCATCCACTTCTTTGAACCAATAAAAAAGGACCTAGGAACGAGGTATAATGGGAAAAGTGTATGTATGGCGGAGCGTCAAATCGCTAACCGCTACTCCGAGGTTGGACAATGAAGCAGGTTATGAGTGTTTACATATAGTACAGTAGTTGAACTACGAACTCGATTCAAGCAATCCAAAAAAGTAATTTATTCTAAATGAATATTATTTATAAAATTGTTTAACTGTTATAATTTTTGTTTATATTAGTTCCATAGATGATGTTAGTTCATTTGTTATCAGCTGCGACCTAAACCTCGAAGTCGGAGTATAACTACACAACTAAGAGTAGCATGTTTGGAACACTTACACAGCCCGCAGCAGTTTTTTAGTAAACTTTTTAAGATTGCATAATGCTTAGCTTAGTTAGATATGTGTACGTCTGTAAAAAATACAGACTATTTTCAACGCTGAGTTGAAAAGGTGGTATAAATAATTCTAATAGCTGAATTATTATGATTGTTAAAATATAAATCAGAATTAATAATACAGTAATAATATTATTAATTAATAATGATATTGAAACTTCTTTAAAAATCATAATAATTATTCAGCTATTAAAATTCTCAAAACCCAAGGTTAAAATGGTCCTGGGAATCTAGATCTAGAATCTAGATAGACGTACACATATTCATAACAATAATGGGATTGAAATATAATGCGCTTAAATTCGAAAGTGGAGGTAAAACGAAAAGACTTCGCATTAAAACTTAGAATGGTTGCCGAATCAAAATGTTCTGCAAACCTTCAATACTGAGAGCTGCAGAACTAACTGAGAATGGGCTGATTTAACAAAATAAGTGAATAAAATTAGTCAGTTGCAAAAATATTTTAATTTTTAATTCAATTCACTTGTTTACCTAAGAACTATGGTTTTAAACGGTTCCACTACAACACATTATTATTCCGCACTTTAACAATACAAAGTACGACTAAAACATAACGTATACTCTACATTATAACACATATCCTTTTTCACTAACTTCAATTTGAACTCATATTTAACAACTAAGGGTTTTTTCAAAAGAAGTTAGTGACATCTTCTGAACATTGTGAGTACGAAAATTTAGAGGAAAATTCAGAAGAAGAAAATATTCTACTGATCTGAAATTGCTCCAACACACCTAACATAACACATACATTTCCCCTTTAAAAGTAAACTTTAACTGATAAATTATGTACATACATTTGACTACACCATCGTATTATTAATTTTCCTTATATTAATACTAAAAGATTTTGTTTCAAAAGTAGTTATACGTTTTTTGCACATATCCCTTTTCGAAAGGTTCATAGATTTTTATAGAGATACATAGATCACCCCCCTCCCCCACCCATGGGGTAGTAACAAACGTGTCATGCCAGAAACACCAAGTGCTAAAACAACCAAATTCCGCGAATCGATAATTGGCCATCTGCAGCGCCCGCTTGATAGGTATACGAGTACATCCCCTCGACTGAACCTAACCTAGGTTCAGTCGAACCTAGGTTCTGAAGCTAACCTGGATCGTGGCGGAGTCGCCGACAAATCACGCAACAACTTACGGAATTAAACTTTTTATAATGCGTGAAATGTTAATTAAAATAGTGGATTCAAACATGTAATTACAAGTGATGAAAATTACACAACCAGTGCCAGAGAGAGGGGAACATATACTAGAGAGAGATTATTTCCTTTATATGTCTGAATAGGAACAAAACAAACCCCGTATCACAGCGAATAAAAACAAGGCGATGGAATATTTGAAATATTCAAATCATAAAACTAGTTACGCCTGGCACAGCTAAATTGACTATAGAGATAAACTTTACATGAATGCAATACAAAATATGAGTTGATTTACAATATTTATGCAGTATACCTACCTAATTTAAGCTTCCTTTCTTCTAACTGGTATGAAACATAATTTTCAAGAGCCAATTTTCTCATTAAAGATTTTATCTTAAACGCAAACCAAATCCAACAATGCGAAAAGCGGGCTTTTCAGCTTTATCCAAAATTTTCATCATACCATGACGGTAAAATACTGTTTCATGTAGGCCTAATGTAAAAAAATCAGCAACCAAATGTTTACAAGCGTGTAAGCAATTGATTGAAAATCCGTCTTATTTATTAAAAATGATACAAACTTCCAAAAACATTGCACACATATACAACATTATAAATAATATTATGTAACACATATCCACGCAAGCACAATAATACATAACCGTGAAATACTTTATTTTTATGTTTAGTTCATTAGAAAATTAGATTCAACAATGAAAGGAAACGACCGGTTTACGGTTCCATAATTATTTTACGAGTGCTGAAACGGAGAATTATAATCGTTGCAGACACTAATTTATCTAAGACTATTTAAATTCGACCTGAATTATAGTTTGCAGTTTTTTAATGTATGAATTAATTGATTATAAGCTTTATTGTACAAAGATTTAAATTTGGCTAGCAACAAGTTATTAAAAGCCAAGTTAGCTTTTGTATTTATTTCCACGGGAGTTAAGCTTAAGTCGGTTTCACTCATCATGGATTATTTTGAGAAAAATAAGAAATTTGAATAAAATGAATAATATTTGGAAATATTATTTAGATCTGATCTAGTTAGTAGAGAGGTAGATAATCCCGCCCGCGCCGGCCCGGCTGCACCATCACAAGTCAGGCACATCCTGACTACCTGCTCTGCAACCCTGAACCCTCGTCACCACATTATCATGTGCAATCATCTATAAATTATGTTTGGTGCATTTGGGCTGTTTTCCCAGGAATTAAGGAATTGGTGATTTTTATTTTGGTGCTTTTGGCATGGGATAGTAACAAACGCCGCTTTATGGGGGTTTGATTAGACAATGTGACCTTAAGATGAATAGAAAGTTTCAGGTAAAATGAGAAAAAATGATGAGACCTTTCAGTATTCTCCATAAAGAATAACACTGGAACTCTCAGACAATGTGCAACTGTTACCACGGGCAGTAAAATTATCCCTTTTCTTTGGAACCATTATTCGTAGACTAATATTTAAAATACATACGACAACCCATTGTTTGAAATCAGTACACTAAAAAAACGATTAAATCTACTGAAAACTCAAATTCGAAAATTTCACACTACTTTCTCTATATCTTATAGTATGAGTGGGAGACAGTAAAATGAGTTCTACTGACGTGTATGCAATTTATTAAGGGCTGTATTTTGGCAAAACAAAGTGGCAATAAAACGCACAACGGCTTGAGTTATGGCGGGCTTTATGACATATTTCGGTTTGAATAGTTGGCCACCCCAACTTGTTGCTCTTGTGATAACGACGCAACTTGGTCCAAACTTGGTTCAACTCTCAACGTGGTTGACAGAGATAAACTATCACACATTCTGCCCGGTGGCCCTTTGTGTCTTCCTTTATTAAACACTGCTGCGGTAGCAAAATATCATTTTCTACCAGAAACAGTCCCTATGAAAATATCTTGAAATATCGTATCTCACAAGCAAAAACTTGTAGAAAGACTATTTCATTATATGATTCCCAATAATTGAGAATACTTATAATGAATATTTATTATTACTGTAGTTTATATCTACTCTCTCGGCCTCATTAACGTAATACCGTGGCGTGTCCTTTAATCCAGCTGCTTGGAGGTCACGAATGGTGTAGACTTCTCTTGTGTGATTAACCTCCGCACTATTGAATACAGTGTAAATCCGCAAAAACCATCCTCATAATTAGACTAGTTCGTAATTCAGAGACAGTGGTTAGGATTCCATGATTAACTGCAGGTCCCTTGGATATACCGTTGGGCTATTAATTAACAGTTCTAGCTAAGAAACATGTCAGCCTTGATCAGTAACAAGACTACAAGATCGCGCCACAATCACCCTAAACTTATTCATACTTTCCTTAAAATACCTACCTAGGTGGGTTGTCATTTCAGTTAAAAGTATAAAGTATAAATGAAACACCGGCAAATATTGTTATGAATGGCATAAATGAATGATAATTAGTAACGCAATCTTGCAGTATCGTCATTGACTACGGCTGACATGTTCCTTAGACAGGACTGTAAATTAACAGCCAATGATGTCTAAGGGACCTACGGTTTAGCGTGGGATACAAATTATAATTTTGCCTCTTAATTCGAAATAGATTAATTATGAGTTATTGAATATGGTCTTTGGGGTGAACTGGGTATTTTGTGTATTTCTACGCCATAGGAATTTCCAACGGTTGTTAACCCCGGTCTTGTTACTACCTAACGTCGACCTGTTGTTAGGAATCATCATTAATTAATAGCCCAATGACAAATGGCGACTGGGTCTAGATTCAACCCTTGTGGAATTCGATCCGGCGACCTTCAGTTTTGAAGGCGGGTATTATAACCACTACACCACCCAGCCAGTATTTAATAATGTGGACCATTTATTATCAAGGCAAATCATCTTTACATAATGTATACCATACTTTAACTCGTCTATATAAAGAATGTCATATTATCGCTTTAATGGATTCAATTATAAAAGAAAGAACATTTTATGCACCGTGGCTACTATTGTGCAATATAGGTCACCTAACTAGTGGCGGGCAGCCTGTATCGGAGCAGGAATGCAATCTGGGCGGTTCCACCGTGTTGCATGTAATTGCATTGCTGCACTTCACTCGCCCTGCTGTGCTCAGTGCAGAGTGCATACGCTACTGGCTACTGGCTTCCACATGCCGTCGCGGTTAACTGATACTACTCTCGTAATCCGGCTAAGAGATTTACTTCTCTTCCGGTCAACAGCCACCGTCTTACGTTTTTCAGATAAAGATTATACTGTTTCAAGTTCAATAAGGTTTAATTAGTTTCATTTTGAAACGACAAAACAACGATCTTTGCTAAAAAATAATTGTAAAATCCCCGTATTGGTTGTTGATTTTTATTACAGTTGAAATTAGACAAAACATTAATAACAACTTAATTAGTTTACTAGTTTATTGTTTAACACTCGTACTACTAACATACATTGCGATTTTCAGACCGAAAATCTGTTAAATTGTATTATTAATTATGTGCTAACTTAAACTTCTTAGCAAGGTAATATTTTCTCAATTCATACGCAGTAAACGCAGAAATTATTAATTTTTCCTTTAACACAAAAAAGTAATTATAATGAAATTACTCACATAAATAAATACAGTTTGAGTGGATCTAAATAATTAGGGATTAAAACAATTTGAAGTTTATAGCTCCAGGCGTGGAGAAAACTGAAATTGAAGGTTAGTGGTAAAAGTGCGTGTTTGGAGGTGCTAAATTTTAATTTCAAGGGGATACGAAAAAATATTTCTTATATCTTTCCTTCTTAGTGATACTCAGAGGTCACGTTGGGCAGGGAAATCAAACAAAAATCTAAATATACTATGAAATAAACAATATTTTACGCAGTTGGGCCGGAGGAAATCAAATAGTAATAAACAGTAGTTTAAATACAAGGTCAAAGGGAATTGGCATAATATTTCGAAAATAAATTCATGCTGGTTTCAATTTTTAGTTATCTCATACAAATTAAAAGATTCACCTAAAGAATTGCTTTGTTCCGCAGTAGTAAGGTTTTGTTGGCGGTGAATGTATATCTGATTGTACCGCTGCGGTCTACAACTATTTGTCCCAGAGTTCTGACTCCATCATAGATCATTCTGTACACAATCATAAAGCACGCAGACTATGGTAGATGGACGTTTTTTTTAAAGAAGCAATTTTACTTTTATTCTCAATTTAATTAGTGTTTTCACTTATTTTATTTTCAACAAGCCTACTTTATTACGACACAACTGATATATTACGATATATATATTCAAATATCTTCATAATTATTGAGTATTGGTACGTAACTAGATGAAACTAACTTAAAATGTAAATCACCACAGAACTCTTCTAGAAAAACTGACATTTTTTCTTAGGAAAAAAGCTAACCTTAGTTATATATTTTTGAGATATTTAACTGTCTGAAAGATGTACAACTTAAATAGGGAAATGTAATCTGCTGTTTTGAAAAAAAAATATGGGCAGAATAAGTCTCATTTCAGCTTATACAGACAGCTCAGTTCACCTCGTACTTGAAACATGCACTAGGATTAGACCTTAAAAATATCTTGAACATCGATTGGAAAATTTGTATGGAGAATAATCAACAAAATGAAAAGAATTCACGAAATATTTTTTATTTTGCGTATTTTCATCGCCAATGACATGTCACTATTTAACGACAACCTTTTGATAGATGGGTAATAATTTAGTTGTCAAATTAAAAAAATGGTTGCTTCTTTTTTGAAATTCATTATTAGTGAAGGTGGATTATTTAAATTTTTATTACGAATATTTTCCAACACATTCATTCGAAATTTTTTATTTTTTTCAAATTGTTTTTGAATCTTTGTGACGAGTAGACAAGTTTCGTGTCTTGTGTGCGTAAAGGTTTATAACTGCTTTAATTTTTTGCCTTTAGGACCCTATACCAGCTTAGTCTAGACTATGTACTAATCGTGTTATGTTTTAGGTACTAGCTCACCTGGGGACGGGATCAGATTCCAGATCCCGAAACGTCGTGACATTTTGTTTGACTTAAAATCGTGATGGAAAATGTCAATAATAAAAATCTGCATAACATAAATTTTTGTTTTGGAATGAAACTGACAACATTTGAGACGTTAACTCTGAGACATCAATATGTAACATTCATGAGCATTAAAGACACAGTTCTACAACGGTGAGATGAATACGAGTGTTTGGCGTAATGTGTCGACAACGATCAGCTGATCCATTTTACAGGACCACCAACATATATTTTAAATAATTTCGCGTTATATTATGTAGATATCTTAAAATGTGCAGATAAAGTGTGATAGATGATTGAAAGTACCTGGGGACGAGCCGCCGAGCGTCAGTTACAGGAAGCTGAGGAAGTAGCAAATGATCCGCCGGGACGGGAAACATCGCCGGAACTTCCACGCCCTGATAACAGCGCCTAAGTAAAAAGAATTGTTTACTGCGTACCGCCCGGCTATATTTTCATCTCAAAACACCGCCTCGCTTCCTGGTGTTTCCCGAGAAAATATTACGTTTGAATTTAAATGTCTATTCTAAAATGACTTGAAAACAGACAATTTTATTGAGCTAGCCAAGAAAAATTAGTTACGTTGATTTAGAGGATGGTAACACTATAAAAAATGACCCGGAAGACACCAGATTATGTGAAATAGATAAAATTCCACTGGCTATGTTCTCATATTTGGTTAAATAATGTAAATTATAATTAAAATGCGTTTACTAGAAGAATCGTGACGATTAAACATAAATATAAACGACAAAATATCAACGATAAAACTATAAAAATAAAATGGTCCCTAAAACAGAAGTAAATACAGAGTATTATACAATTACCCGAAGATTCATACCAAGAGCTTTAAGATAACATATACAAAAGTTCAACAAAATTCACATACTCGATAATTTTACTAGACTAAATGATAATAAGTTATTACAAGTAAATAAACAAACACTTTTATGTATTATTTTGTCTGTTATAAAAAATGTTGAAATTACCATTTCCACATTATATACATATCCTATTTGAATGCGTGTATGGCCATACTTCGAAACCTTCGTAATTTGAACTCTAGAGGCAACAATGAATTTTCACGAGAAAATTTTAGTGAGATCAGTCTTGAAATTTAGGATTGAAATATTTAGTTCATAATACGAGGTTAGCTTACTTTGTATGATAGTTATAGAGTATAAATTAACGCAATATAAACTACTCTTTGGTAATAAATACCAATGTATAATTTATAACAGACTAGCCAAAGTACCCGTTCTTCGCACGGGCTAAAAAGGCTTAAAGGTGTAGGCTCTACCGATACATTTAAGGTATTGTTTACAAAATGACAAAACAGGAGTCTACAACATTTTAAAGTAACATATGTCAAATATTGGGAGAGGATAAGGATTAATGTAATAGAGACAGTCGTCGGAAAAAAACTTAAAATCTAAGATTCCGCTATTTCAAATAATTCACTAATTTCGATCCAGCAGTTTATCTGAAAAATCAACTTTATTTCTTCTTCTTCCTGAACTGTCAAAATATAGTGCAAACGGATGTTGTCATTAGAAAATGTAAACATTGAAACCTAGGACGGTCACGGCAGCTCTTTCTTCTTCTTCTCCTTCTTCTCGAACTGTCAAATTTTAGTATTCACAGCTGTTGACATTCAAGTAATTTTATGTTTTCATTCTCTAAAAATGTAAACATTGAAACTTAGGACGTTCACAGGGCGTAGCCCGAGAGGATTTTAAGGAAATGAGTATGCCTATGTGTTGCACGAGTTTAAGATCTACTTTTGCCTAAAATTTCAAACCGGTCGGTTCAGTATTTTTCGCATTCACTTGCCACAACAAACCCACAAACACACAAACCCACAAACAAACATACAGACACCACCTCTTCTTTATAATATTATAGATAACACGCCACTTTGATATGTGAAATATAATTTAAATAAGAAGTCAGAGATTATAAAACCTTCAGAGCATGATTCCAACACAAAACCAAAGGTCTTGTTACAAACATTGAATGTATGCATGGAAAATGACGACAAAATAAAGTTATACTGCAAAAAACTAATCAAAACTATGCTTGAAATTTCAAGGTTTTGGATAAGGTCAATGGTTAGTGGAATGCTTTACCAGTTGCGGGGTTGGGGAATCGGATGAAAAAATTGAGTGAGTTAGGAGTTACCACTTCTGATACTCACACAGGCTCCAGTTTTACTCTCATAGAACCTGATGTTGCAGGAAGCTTCCGGATCCATTGAGTGATTTAAGTACCGAGCAAAACCTTTCGTCACCTTGCCACAAGTATGCAGATCAAAAACTACAAATCTGTCCAATAGGAAGGTCATGCTTGCACTGTTTCTCTCTGTTATTTGTGCAAAACTAACTTCCTTTTCAATTATTTAGTTATAATTTTACGACAAAACTTTCACCGTCCTATCGCGGTAAAGCAAAATCAGAAGTGAAGATTTGTAAAATGTTTTCTAAAAAAATCTCAAGAAGATGTCCTAGATTTATTGAGCACTGTTTGAACTTAGAACCAATCTACTTCAAGGATTAGGTTACAGTCCAGCCCATCTCTTAATTAATAGGAAAACGCAAACGCATCTACAGGTCAATCTAGGTCTTGTCTGGTCTTGTCTTGCCTTGTCTTGTGTGTCCATTGCCAGAACCTACCCTACAATGTTGTCTTAAGATGGGATCACAAGAAATTTAAGTATAAAATCCATAACGACTGCGGGACGAAGGAACTCACCTTTTCAAAATAGGTCAAACCATTTGGTTAAATAAACGACTTCAGCTTAAAAAGGAATCCTGGATAGAATGAAATGCACTTCAGATAGAAGTTAGAGGAAAATATGAAGTAGGGGTACATGCAGAAGACTTTAACAAGTATAAATTTTCAAAAAGAAAGGAATACACGATAAAATTAAATTATTTGGACATGGGATGGTGTTGGCAATAGTGGTGAAATGTAGTTTAACATCACAGGCTTGTTTATGACAAATGGGTATTATGTTCTTGTGATTAGACATAGGTTAAAAAATTAAAATGTGTTTTATAGCGCTATGAATTTTATTTAATTTATTGAATTCATAAGTGAATATTGAAAGAATTATTATTTTTACTAAACTATTTAAAAAAATAATTTTTATTGTTGTAACATGTTTTAAATTACTATGCAATACGTCCTGAATTAACAATATATTTCACGTAATCTTCAAAAGTAATTAGGAGCCCCTGGGCCGTAAACGATACTTTGTACATTTTAAAGAGAACCGTAAAATATCAACAAGACATCTTAATTAGGTAAAAGTTCAAACCTGGGACGAATTAAATATTTGACTAAAATAACGACATCTCCCGAGCGGGCTTGATTAAAAGATCCAGTTGGGTAGGGTAATTACTTTCTTTGTAGACAACTTGTAAAACAAGCGTTCATTTGTAAAATTTTTACCATTTTAGTTTTTATGGAAATTTATTGGCTATGAAAATTTAGAACAATAACTTCCTATTGTACGATACAAAATATTAATATTTTTGTTAGGATTGATCTGTTTTATCAACGTTTAATTATTACAATTTTGTATGAATATAAATTATGATAAATTTAAAAAGGTTTATAGGATTTTTTAACTCTATACATTCTACTAATAAATCCGTTTGATTCAGAAAATAATTTATCCTGATCATCAAAAGTGTTCAATTGAAGATATTTCATTCCGTTTTTGGTAGCATTTGATTATTGTTTATCTTTTATTTTCAGACAATTCATAACAATATATTATAAAAGTGGTATGAACTGACGATTTCAATGAAAGGATCTATACACAAAGTGTTTCAGAAGTATACCTTTTGAGGTATTGTTCCTGGGTCAATGTTATATCTATCAAAATTTTATTTTTTTCATTTTTTCTAACATACCATTGAACGTTAAATTTTTAGATCTGGTATACATTTTTCGTATATATTTTACATATGGTAGCTCAGCAATTATGGGCCAATTTAAATTATATACATAACCCCATAGCAGTAGATCTCTGCATGCTCAGCGAATTTAAACTGATTTAGGAATTACTTATGATTATACAGAGTAACCTTCATTCATGGATTGATCCAAATAATGAAGTTATTAAAGTTAGATACATTACATTACTGGTCTCTATTGGATATAAGAAAGTATGCTCACTACCACGAGGAAATTAAATGCCATACATCTAGATTTTTTGCCAAAAAAATATGAAAGACCGTTCTATATCAGGAGTGAAAATGCGGAGCATAGGCTTGTCAATCAGTGTCCGTAATGAAGTTATCCGGTTTTTTTGTAATTAAGTTGACAATTTGAAGCCGTATACAACGCTATATTAAAATATTTCAAATGATAAGCGAGATATGTGTACACTTTCATTCACAGTCAATTTTTAGGATTAAACTTGGGACTCCAAAAGACAACGCACTGCGTTCACCAATTTTACATTCCAGTAATCTATTGACATAGAGTAAATAATAATAAAGCAAGAAATACTAATTCCTTAATTTCAACTAATTAAAATGGTGGCACAGTACTAAAAACATAATTTTCCAAAATTATGTGGAAACCCCCCCATTTTGGGATGCCAAACAAAAACCTATTTTCCCATTCACAGAGTAATCTAAAATTTTTCAGTTTTCTAAACGTAATATGAAGAAATCTTCTCTCACTGTAGCAGTGATAAGCTGTGGACGAAGCGGCGATGATTTATAACCAGCCCTTATGAAATACTTTGGTCTGAGTGTTTTGCCACCAAGCGTAAGTCAGATGTGACAACTATCACAGTTCAGCTCCCATAACGTGCAATTTGCGCTAAAACGAATAACAATCTTGAACCCCAGTTTGTAATCGTTAGGGTCAATAGATTTTGGCCAATCGCATATTCAAGAGAGATTCAATCGTTTGACATAGCAACACAAACTGGTTTTAAGGTTCCACTATAATCTACTGAATCGTCGTTTTCATTGATAAGGGATTTTTTCAAGGAGTTGCAAACATGTAAATATTTTAGAGGAGAACGTGAAAAGTGTAATTTCTAAAAACCAAAACAACCCATCAGTGGCATTTGCGTATTCTATTTCAGCGGATTTCAATGATTATGGTTTTATAACTGCGGGAGTTGCAGTAATATTTGGAAGACACTCGGGAAAACCATCCTCTAAGGTTTCAAAGAACAAGGTTTAAAGAACTGTTTTGCTCACCATTTGGCTGTGTGAGAGGTACAGTGCAATTAGAGGATTCTGTGAAGAACCTACTTAAATTTCAATCGTACACAGGAGAAAGCATTACTGTGGTCACTTATGACCAAAAGTCTAAACCCACATCATAAGCACGATCACGACTCTGTGAAGATATAGTATATAGTATTAAAATTATTATATAATAATAATGACAGAGAACACTAATAACATCAATAATATTTATTTATTTTCTTCATGTGAAAGCAGATATACTGATCCAATGGAAGGCCTTCATGGATGGTTTACGAGAGGGAGTATTGATGGGAGTAAAGGTAGCGTCTCTCTGAATGTCCGTTGACTCTGCTGGTTGTCCTGGGTAGCATAGTTGTGTTAGAAAATATCTTAAATACACTCTCAGAAAGGTTTAAAGTTCAAATGGAAGAAAGAAATTTTCTTAAAAATGTCACTTCATAAGTAATAAGCTTTTATGAAACGTTTTCTTATAGTAAGTTAACAGTATTCACAAATCTTAATAAAGGAATATTTATACCTAACTAATGGAGATTGTTCCTCAAGATTCCCGCAAATATAGGATCTCCGTTGCTTGTTCAATTCGATCTTCGTCGCTTGTGCCAGTGTTACATCGTCACTGCAGGTGCGTTCGGGAACACAGAATCTAGAAAAGCAAAAATAACACGGCAGGCACAGATAAACACTGATCAAATCATACTGTACGTGCGATATCTAGTTGTTCCAGTTAAATACATTTCAGTATCAACTGAGCTAAGACGTCCAAAACCTATGCAATGTTGAAATAGAAAATGGAGATAGTTTTAAGGAATGGAATATTCGAATTTTAAAAATCCATTAGAATCGCAACTCGTCTATCTAAATATGCAAAACAATAAACTTTTCTTGAAAACTTGATTTATCTTGAAAACTTAGAAAATCTAGAAAAATAAACAATGAAGAATATTTCTGAATAAATCCAGTTCCATTCATAGTTAGTTTTATCCTTAGTTGATTTTATATCGTGACATTATCTTATTTTCTTAGTGGAAGAATAATTGTATAATAGGAAAGCAAATTTGAAATCATGACAGAGCTTTTAAAATATCGTATATTGCGGGAAATCTAAAACATTTAATATATTTTCTTAGTTTTAATAATGTATGAGACATTAAAATGAGTAAGATTAAACAAACCTAATTAAATATAAACTTATTATAGTTTTTATTTGAATTTTCGTTCTTCGATTATGAGAAGAGCTTGCGTAAAATACATTTTCATGTAAAAAAATAAAAAACCTCATAGTGTAATGAAGCCATGAGTGTTTTCCACTGCCATGCTATCGCAACCTTGCAAATCTCACCCGGCTCGTGCCTTTCTCCTGCCAGGATACCGGGACACGTCCGGTTCTATTGATTCTTCCCAGTTGCGAACACACGCTTGTTAAAATATTCCCTATATTTACGATTGGCACAAGATTTCTGATCAAAATGTTATTTTCAAATTGCGAGGGGCTCAGTTTCGATGTTGCAAAACTAGCATAATTCTTATGGTAAATTTAAATATGTCATGCGTTTGTAACCTTAGAGTCTCACCCGGCTCGTGCCTTTCTCCTGACAGGATACCGGGACACGTCCGGTTCTATCGACTTTTATCAATTACGAACGTATGTAATAAGACTCTTGGGGTTAAGTTTTCTTTCTCTTTTCTTTTTTTTTGTTATTTTCATTTTCCATTTTATTTATAGCACCAAAAATACAATTTTATTAATATAATTAAATATATGTGTCCCATGACTCCGTTGTCTTCTGTTCTTGAAATTTTCTTGAGACCTCTTGAAATCATGAAGCGAAAACTATTCTTCCTCTTCTCTAATGTGTTTGGAGGTTGCTTCTGGATGAATTTGTATTAAATCTTATTTAGTTGCCTTAATAATAAACTTCAAACTTGCCAAATTTTAAGCTTTTCGTCTTTTATTGAATAATTATTCTCGCCTAGTTTACAATTGAATTGATTTTTTAAATCTTTTCTCTTTGGTGTAGTTCTATGTTCGTAAGGTTTTTTGGGTTTGCAATCTTAGAGAGCGTCTGAATTGTTTCGGAGTTTCTTTTATCTTGTATATTCGTCTCACAAATGGTGTAAAAACATGATCAGCGTTGTATATATCATTTTCTTATTGTTGAATTATACGTCTCTCTGTACCGGGGTAAAGTATTGATATTTTTCACTTAGATAATCGATACCTATTAATATGAATAAATTCTAATTCAAGAAATGATAATCACATACTTAATGAAAATCTGTCCCTTTCCATATTAAACTCCTTCCATGGACAGTAAATATTACAACTAGCGCAATAGCAAACCAATTGGAACGCTTTTACCAAGTTTGCCAGGTATTTATTACTAATATTTAATTTTTAAAGTAAATACGTAACAACCAATTAATTGAAATAATTAATAAATAGCTCTTTATTCCTTTTGAATAATATTTGCTTCGAACTTTATCAATGAAATAACATCTCTAAGTAAACTTTTGGTTTGAAAGCTATTTAATTTATTTTCTTTGAATTTTAATCAGCTCGAATTTCTCTATGACTCCTCTTGGTAAATTTGAATAACATTATTAATATATTTTATGTGAACTTATTATTGGTTAGTAGCTCAACTTTCAATAACTATTAAATACATTTCAGCTTAAGGATTTTCGTTAGTGGAAATATTTACACTGGATCATCTCCTATCATTAATAAATTTCTTTATATTTTCACTGTAAAAACGTTTCCTTACACAGGTTTCCATTACTTTAATTTACACATAAGTGTTAACTAAGTGAGATGTCACTGTAAATGAATGGTTTCAGCGAATTTTTCGCACAGAGAAGAAAATTATATACTTCCATGATTATTAAAAAACAATAAATTGGAATATATTCTGTAACGATCGTCTAACTCTCTCAACCAGATTACCTTCACATCAAGGCTGTAAACGTTGCGATTGTGCGAATATGCACAATATTTATTTCAACACTCATATGGTATATGATGTTTTCGCAATTTTTGAGTATCGCTCACGAAGAACCTCCTTTTAGGCTAATCAGTGAAGACTGTAATAAGATTATGCACATCACAAAGCTCTCTATTTTTTCTATGCGATATACACCTTACATGTGAACATATGTTAACGTCCTCGTGGCACAAGTCCACTGCTGCTAACAAACTTCTGCCCTAGAGCGTGTTAAATTTATCTTAAATACCTCCTTGACAGACCCCTAGCATAACCTTGGAGATTCAAGTGTGAACTATGTGGATCAGTTTATAGTTAGCCTCGAGTAAAGCTGTTCGGCTCTCCTCGGCCAAACAAAATTATGAGTCTATGATTCTAGACTTCAAAGCAAACGACAATTGCCTCCACAGTTATTCAGTTACAGTATTAAATGATAAGACTCACCCATCGACGTCTTTACAATGTCCAGTACTCACTGATCACTTTGTCCCCCCTAGATGACTGATCCTCGTCGACTCCAGGTCGAGACGTCGCGTCGTGTCGTCGTACAAGAAGTTCTCACCGTATCGCTGTAACAGATGTAACGTTTATTACAGTATTCAAATTATATTTTAATAAGTCGAAAAACTGTATCGACTAAGTTTAATGAAGCATTATAATAGACTCGTTGACACACTTCCCTATTAATGCACAAGGAATTATTTTCTAAAAAATATAATCTTTTATCCTTTTAAAGGTTTACAAGGGTCAGCATTGTTTGTTTTAAGGAAAAGATTTACCACAAGAAAAAAATAGGGCAATTTTTCTTCTCGTGACTAAGACTTACAATCTGGCTTAAGTTTGGCGACTAAAGTATTTAATAATGGTATTATCTATGAAACTATTTAATAGTAGTACGTCTAAAAAATCAAATACATATCCATGAAAAATAAAAAAGTGGATTGAACGTACGTCGGAATAGGAATGGGTATCTAACGTACACGAACGGTTTATGACAAGCGTAAACTATCTGTATCTGTAACTTTGTGTCTTAGTATGATAAATTTGTGTGAATAAATCTTAGACAGTTTAATAAGATCCCATCAAATTTATACCGAGGAATTTTTTCTTCATTCGGAAATGTTTTTCACCCGGTAAACAAAGATTTTTTAGTAAATTCTAATGTTTTGAACTTAGTGTTATGTTCATTCTTACAATTTTATGTTATTAGTGCTAAAGCACAGCCATAACTATGTCATTTCCAGGCACTCTCGCACAAAACTTTCCTTTGAAAGGATTAGGCGTTTTTTCTAATAATACATACTGCAGACAAAATAATAATCGAGGTATGTTCATTGGTCTGAATACAATAGTTTTAAAGCGTTTATTCATATACATTTGATTTTTAACCACGCGTCATAATAACCAATAATGAAAAAGAAATTAATGTAAAATTCTAATTGTAAGTTGTGCAAGTCAAGTTTTTAGAATTGTACTCACTCAAACAGTAAGAGTCCCTCGGTATCAACATATACATAGCCTTCTGCTCGGGTCAGAATTTCAATTAGAGTTCAGGACGGCCATCTCTCTGGAGGCTAAATTGAAAAAAAGAAACATTTATCTTAGTAATGAACAATCTTGTTCACGGAACTTTTAGTGAAGTAAAAATTAACACGTACAGCTTTTGACTAAACGTACGTCAAAGTTAATGTAAGGTTTAAACCTTTTTTGCAATTGACATAATTCATTCTACACATATATGTTTTGAGTAACCAGAATTGGTTTTAGTCAGTAAGTAAACAAAAAATTATAAGTGTTAAAAAATTAATTGTTAGTATAAATTTAATTTATAGATCTAATTTGGTACACAGTTTATTAAAATCATACCCAAAATTATTTTTTTTGTTAGTAATAGTTCATTTTTATTATAGGGATTTGGATACAAAATGATTTACAAGTTAACTAATAGTTTAAAATTTACATGGAGATTTTCCATCAATATAACATCTTATGTGCGATGAAAGGGTAAAAGTGAGTTCACTTACCTTCATGCATATTCGTTCTCATTCTTGTAATTAGTCAGTATCCTAGTAGACAGTAGTGTTTCCTAAAAATCAGCTCAGTTTTCCCACTGACCACTTAAATTTCATTCGTGAAGATAAAAATTTATTTTCTCTCAATTTGTTTCCATAGAAACATAATATATTGTTTATCACATTATATTAAATAAAACCTTTCCTCTTCTTTCTTACTTTTACTGCTACTGTCCATACTGGTTACGAGGTTATGATTAATTATTATTCAACTATTATATTTAAAAGACATTAAAAAATCGTAATGGGAAAAATATTTGTTAATCCTATTGACAGAAATTTAATCATTTCTTTTTGAAATATTTGTTGATTTCTCTGTGATTTTCGTGACAAGACCTAGCCTATGACTAATTATTCTTGAAAGTCGTATGTTTCCTATGATAAAATAAAATTCCAATTTCCGAAACGTTATTTAAAAATGTATGTAGACGTGAGTCGAGAGGTACCCATTGTAAAATGATATAGTAGATATGAAATTTGACAGTGCATTTATTTCGCCTTTTAATGTGCATTTTTTTATGTCTGAAAAACAAACGGAGTTTAAGAATGAGATTTTTCCTAAAAATTGGTTTTAAGGATTTATATATATACTGTCATTTAAATTCTACCTAATTTTTGAATATCATAACGATCCTTATAAAATTAATTAGATTCATTCTTCGGTTCGAAACTAAATCTTAAACGTCAAATATAAAAGTTTGCTCAAACCCTCACATTCTTTAACACTTATGGTATTATGATCGAAATAAGTTCTTATGCTCGCGGACTTGCGTGAAGGGGTATTCTATCTTCATAAATAAACTCTGATTTGTGCTTATTTGTAGTATTAAACACGCGATTAAGTTTATTTTGTTTAAAGGGGATTGGAAAATTGACATTGGGGTTTACGTGAAACGTGAATTTCACTATTTAAAAGAAATGTTATTGAGTCTGTTTTTAATTACAATTAAGTGCATAATCAACATTAACCTTAGCTTGTTTTAGCGTTTCCGTTATAGTTGGTTATTACGACTTCAGCACTTAAGACGATGGAAAAATTAAATTAAAGCGCACAAACGTTTTGTGGTCGGTGATTCCAACAACTAGTATGGGGGACCGGGCGAAGCGAGTTATTCTTTATGTGCTCTGATAAACTGAACTATTTTCCTTTTAGTTCAATCTTTTTCAAAAAATTATATACAGGGTCTCCATGAAAAACTTTTTAGAACTTTGGTGAGTGATTAGGTACATTAAAAGGAAGAAAAATGTTCCAATGCAGGTATGGCCTAAAACGCTTATTTTCTCAGATATCCGCCATTTTGTATTTTTCACAAAATATTTCTTATTTTAAACATTTTTGAACGGATTATTTTCAAATTAGGTATGTGTGCTACACTCGTAGACTACTATTATTAAAACCATATCTAGCATGATCCAAGCTCAAAATTCAAAATGGTGACCATTTAAAATTTGTAAACTAAAATACTTTGAAAACGGTAAAAATACAATGGCCGCCGTTTTGGATTTTGAGCTTGGATCATGCTAGTTATTTTTTTAATAATATTAGTCTACTAGTATAAAAAACATACCAAATTTGAAAATAATCCGTATAAAATGTTTGAAAAAAAATATTTTGTGAAAAATACAAAATGGCGGATATCTGTGAAAATAAGCGTTTTAGGCCATACCTGCATTGGAATGTTTTTCTTCCTTTTAATGTACCTAATTACTTATTTTATACTTTTTTTAATAACAGTAGTCTACGAGTGTAGCACACATACCAAATTTAAAATAATCCGTTCAAAAATGATTAAAATAAGAAATATTTTGTGAAAAATACAAAATAGTGGATATCTGAGAAAATAAGCGTTTTAGGCTATACCTCAATTGGAAATTTGTTCTTCCTTTTAATATACCTAATCACTCACCGAAGTCCTGAAACGTTTTTCATGGCCACTCTGTATATAATTAGACTATTTGCTCCTTTAAAAAAGGTTGAAAACTTTAACTGAAATCAAAGAAAGAATTTTAAGTCAAATTAGGTACGCTATATTACACCAAAAGAAGGCATCATATCATATCATAATAGGCAACAAAAGTAAATTTGGGTGATTTTGTTTAATATGGACAGACAAATAAACCATTTGCTCGCTACATTGTTATTCACTGATTTTTATGGTAAACCCCTCAGTATTGATTCATTTTATTTTCTATAAAATCTCCATCAACGTATCAATTCAGTAAGAAATTACACAAACAAAAACATTTTTACACAAACAAGCCGCAAACTACATAACGACACATTCATCCACAACACACCCATTGAGATGTTAAATAATTTGATCCCATAGAATTCAGAGTCTTTTGCCATTACATGCAATATTCATTTAGTATAAAATATTGCATATTTTGAATCAACTGATTACCTCATATTGTATAGAGGGTCAACAGAGATTTATTGAAACCCATTTTTAAATGTAAATAGCTACAGTTAAAATGATTTACATTCTTAGGATGGTTTAAGGTGTTCTTAAATTCCTTTGTTAAATCATAGTTAATGACCACATATGTATTTATAGAATAGGCCTATGCATGTATTTATTTAAAGAAACAGCACATCAAAATAACAATTCTTAATTGTCTTAAAAAACTTCACATAATACTGACTGTATTACATCGAATTAAGTTCAGTAGAAACAACGTTTATGTATGTAACTTTAGTTTCAGGAAATGCAATCATGAACATGTCTGGTTAAACATTAAAATTAGTAGAGGATTTTGCTATTGTAAACAAAATGCTGAACTGGCATCATTTGCAAACCTTAATCATGTAATTTTAATAGAATATCCTCCAAGACCCATTTCATTAAACACGTTCCTCTTATAGCACACATTCCGACGCGGTTGAAATCTAATATCAAGTTGGATATCGTTAGGGTCATTAAAAGTTCAACGGAGTGGAAATCGCAAGCCACGGGTTCTCTGTTACTTCTCCTGTACAGGGAATTACACTGGTAAAACCAGTATGTGGAAGTAGACCGATCAAACACCAAGGGGAAAACTGTTAATCTGTCTATTTCAGACCTTTTGATTAATATCTTTGTGCAAACTTCTTATATAGAACAAAATATTATTTAATAAATTTAAAGTTAATGTTCGAGTCTCTATATCGACATTGTAATGGAATTTTACTAATGCAACTACGTGCCATCATTAAAATAGTTTTGCTTTGTCCGGCATGTACCAGACGTAGTTGTAACGGTGCGTTAGGTTTATTAGGGAGTGTAAATTTATAATTTATAATTATTTATAAGGGATGAATCATCTTCTTCAATAAACTATTCTCTCAGTTTTTCTACAAACGTTTTCTACGTTGGAATGAATGATGGTGTTATAAATAAGCCTTTATGAATATGTAGAACATATTTTATGTTGGAATCATTCAAATAAGTTATTATCCAAGAAATTTTAATAATAATGGTTATGTAAACATAAACTATTTCAACAGAAATACCTTAGCTGTCTTGGATTTTTATTGCATTATACAGTTGCATACACCATGAAGAAAAGGTGGACCAATTTTTAAATTTCTTATCTTAGTACGAAAATAAGTAAATATTTTAACTATTCTTATTTATAGCCTCCATCCTAATTAATCATCAAAGCTTGAGTAAAAATTAAAATCAAATACTCTATGGGGGGACTGTAAACATGATTAAAATAAATTATTTGTATTTTGAATTTGTATTTTTATATGATTTTTGTATTAATGAAGAACACTAAGACACCTACAAAATGAAAGTAAAAACAACTAAAATGATATGAAAAGTCTATGAAAAATTACGTACCTTACTTTCCTATCTGATTCTGATTTTCTTCATTTATATATAGTAAAGTCCGGTTTATCTGGATTAATGTGGGGATTCCTAATACAAATAGCGGGAAATCAGAATAAATTGAAAATATAACAAGATATTAGACGCCCACGTCACTTGGACAACGGTCGTGAATAGCACCTACAATCAGTGCTGTAAACTGCATACGGGCATGCGTTTAACGTGTTAAAAGGTTTTTAATTTTAATAAAAATTATAACATTTTAATATATTATTGTAAAAAGCAGCAATTTTTAATAATTTCGGTTGAAACCCCCAACGAAAAAAAGGAGCTTGCGTTCATTTTTTACGCATTCATCGTTAATAATACTTGCGGTTGCATCTGAAATGTTGAAGGTACTCGAGATGAAACATGTTAACTGTTATTATTTTTGTAAAATTGATCAGAATAAGCCAGCATGCGGATGATTCGAATCCGTATAATCCGGATTTTTGTGATGACATTGAAACAAATCCCGACTCAGAGTTCATTAACGTAATTAAACATGCAGAGTATTCTTTGTTACCTTTCTGGCATTTCAGTTTCTTAGTGTTGAGTTAAAAAAAATAATCCTTTAATGAAAAATAATCATTCGAGAGATAATCTAAAACTTGTGGTATTCGTAATGAAAGATAAATTATTTAAAAATGGTTTAACTTAGAAACATCTTAATTATTTATGTTAACAGAAACTTACATTTACCTGGTATGTATTATCAAACTTTAACTTATTTGTGTTTGAAGTAGCATTTGTTAGAACAGATATTGTCATATTTATTTCAATATCCATATATTCTATGGAATATTATTAATATTATTATTTCTTTAAAATTACCTCAATTTTTCAACGATAGAAACTAAAACATTTCGTATAAAACCAAAGTAAACCTTTAATAGCGAAATAATGATTCTATTATTTACTAAGCCGTATTAAATTGTATCGAAAAGTTCATATATTTTCACAAAAGTACAAAAGAATCTTTATTCGAAAGCATTGAAAATATTTAGTTAGTCTCTATTGGAACAGTATCTTTAAGTTTTGATAGCGACTTCTGAAACTCTGGATATGCTACATGAACACGGTACTATTAATATTTTTTTACCTCAGTTACAAAAAAACCTTTTGCTATGGGCAAGTATAATTTACGTTAAGTGAACCATAAATCATTTGTGGAGCGCGTGTGTGTGACAAGAGATGTCACTCAGTTACCCTCTCCACCACCCACTAGTCTCTCAACAGCCCTGACCGCCGCTGCCCGCTGCCGTCAATGGTGATCATCTCACACGAGCTATGAGGACGATAATGTTCATATATTGACAGTGTTTAAATTAAATTTAAAGCTTAATAAAGATATTTAAATCATTAAAGCTAGAAGTTAAGTTTGCATCATTGGAATGGTTTTAGTACTAAACAAGTACACAACGTAAAACTACGACAATCACCTACTATATTTTTACAATTTCTGTTGATATGTTCTTACGTGATTATATAGAAAAATCCATAAAGATTTATAAAATTACCATGCGGCATGATGGATATTACTCTCAAATTACTTTTCAACTAAATTACTTTTCCGGTTAAAACAAAGTTTTGAGCCACAAAAATTTGATCGTTTGAATGAAAATGTAAGCATTGCCCTGTATTTGAAAAAATATTTGTATTTACTTCCCTTTGGGAAATATGTTAGATCGTAGATACTTATAAAGGGAATGTTTTCAGTTCATCTAAACAGCTGTTCTTATAACTATATGGCGACACTTTCGTTAAACACTTCCGCTGTACTTTTTGAGTTCCACAAATCTGCCAACAACACCCCCGGGCTTAGACATATCCGTGTAAAAAACCTAATTTGTTAAAACTTCCATGGTTAGACGGATGGAAGAATAAATGCTATCTAGGTGTTGTAAAATATTTTTAACTTATGGTCTCCATAACGGAATATCACGAAAGTGTCATTGACATACCCGCACCAAATCTTTGATCTGAGACCGGCTAAAGCCAATACCTTTTGCTTGAACTCCTCCGTAAAGATATAGACAAAGACAGGGGACATTGGCGATCCCATAACCTTACATCCCTAATATTTTTCGTAAATTGTACTCTCTAACTCAATATAATTACATTTAGTGCAGAATTTCAATTTCTGGAACTGGGGCACTAGTGAACAAGATTTCGACTTCAACCTAACCAGCTTGTCTGTGTCGGAGAGTATAATGACCTTTGTTTTCTTAAATTTCCTACCAAAGGTCTTATTATGACCAAGAGGACTTTAGAAAGTCAGTGGACTTTCTACTTTAAATATGGAAAAATGTTCATACTATAATATTTCCACTCGATGATCGAAGCCTCCACCAAAATAAGTAAATTAAAGGTTGACTATATTTAATATATCTAACTATTTAAGAACTGCCGGTAGCTAGTTATTGTCTTGAGAGGTATAAGTTTTATGAATATTTGGCAACCCACACATGTGTGGGATTTTTGAGTGATGCGGTGTCAACCGGGTTCTTTTTTAATAATTTTAGATTTTTTTAAGATTTTAGCTAAAACATTTTTAGATTCTTGCTGGCTTTGGCCGGCTTGTGTACTAATCTCTCATATTTTATATTCCTGCTCACTTGAGAACGGATCAGATTCCAGATACCGAAACGTCATACAACTTTGTTTTTCTAATCGTGCTGGAAAATATCCGCAATAAAAATCTAAATACCATCACCAACAATGGATTTAGTATTCATTTTGTAGGAAATTGAGCCAACCATTTCTATTTGGCACTTATCATATAGGGTTAATTATGTATTTCATATTTTAAAGTAAGGGATAGGGACGAGAAGGGGTTGAACTGCGTTTAAAATGTATTCAAAGATATACTGACCGAATAGTGTTTAAACCACTTCCAATGATCAGCGTATTAAACATTTTCTTTTAAATCATAAATGAGATATAAAAAGCTAATATATAAATGAAAACCCCCTTTTATGTTTTAAAATTAATCTACTATTTTGAGAGTCGTGTGTACGAACTAATTTTCTTTCACACAATCAATTCTTAAAAAGTTAGATATATTAAAAATAGCCAATCTTTAATTTACTACTTATTTTGGTGGAGGCTTCGATCATCGAGTGGAAATATTATAATATGAATATTTTTCCATATTTGAAGTAGAAGGTTTCTACAAATTAACTATCACATTTTAAATTATTTACTAAAAAAATACTGAATCATTGTTAGTTATTAACCGATTTTCATAATTTTGGTTACATTGGATAGGAAATATTGAATTTTACATAAATTTTTATTCTTAAAGGATTTGAACATTTAATCGCACTGATATTTTTGACTAAATTGGGTCTCCCATTGGACCTTTTTTACTTATCTTGACCCAATGTCCCACATCATGTTGTTAGGTGACGAACTTAACACCCTGTATGTCTAAAAAATCTCAAAACTGAGTTTTTGAGATTTTGTTGGTTTATTTTCATAATGCGAGGATCAAAGTTTAATGAAATTAAGTTTCATAGCAATGGGTGCCCTTGTTTTCATGGAGAAGATGAACACAAATGCCTTGTTTAGAGTTACAGATAAAAATTTATATAAGACCTATTTCGTTTTTTCGGGCTTTTAAAACATTAAAATGACAAAATATTTATTATTTATTTAATTTTACTATATAGAAATTATAATTTCTAATCACTGCGTGTAATCAGAAGTGATGGGGGCCAGACCAACTCAATATGCCGCAATATGTAAGAAATAAATCCGATTTGAATCACTATGAACGGAAAATCGGATTCATTCCACGGTTTGGGAAAGAATTGGAAACCATGATTGAATCGTTGCGAAATTTCAAATATCAATGATTTGATCATCAGCTTGGCTGCTAACACTCAGTCATGATGTCTGCCGCAGATTCATTTCAGATACCAGATATTAGAGTAGAATTTTCCCGACGTATGAGAGCGAATAAAAGTAAAGCATTTTAAGCATCAATAAAAAGTGTTTACAAGGAATCTGTGTGCATTCTATATATAGTAGGGCAAAATTGTTTCTAAACAAATTTAACGTATTTAATATATTAGTCAGAGTTATAAGAGGTAATACATTAATTGTTTAACTAATCGTAGGGTATAAAATTTCTGTGTGCTGAAATAACAATACAGTATTTTGACATTTATTTTTAATAAATGGAAGTTAATACCTTTTATTTGACCCCAAGATCTTGGAATTGATGTTTTGGCAGCATAAAAGGTATTAACTTTATTTGTCCAAAATAAATTTAAACGTATTGTTATTCAGGGAAAATACATCTAGTCAAGATTTTTAGGCCACATATGAGGTAATAGCTTCCATATATTTACACATCTTGTAAATGGGCCGTATACAATTATTTCAATTAATCAATGGTTATTTATAAATAATTTAATCCTAATTTTGAATTTTCTATGTACCCGAAAATACTTGTAACTGAGCTAACTGAATATGAGGCAGGACAAGATTAATGTGTAGTAAATACTACTAGGTTTCAAATACATACATTTACATTATGATTTCTACCTTTAAGAAAAATAACTCTCCTCGTAAAAAAATCAGTTTTAAAAAGAGAAATTAAAGTTACGAAAAAAGTACTGACATTTCATTTCACAGCCAGGTAGCCAATATAATTTACTGGCAGTTGCAAAAGCTTATATCATTGTCAATCAAGGCGGAAGCTGCAATTTTAATTAGCAGATAGAATCATAAATCGACGGAAGGGCGTGTGCTGGATTACCGCGTCAATGGACGAGACTAATTAATGGCCGAGATCAATGGATGAGCTGGATGACGTCACCGTCAACGTCGTGACGTCACCTTGGGACCGAGTCAGTGACGTTCATATTGATACATTAATACATTATTTCATATTGGAGATAACGTACCTAGCAACTGAGCGTGTGCATTTTGGCCTCAGTATATGGAGAAGGTATTGTTTTCGTTAATTTTTCGAGTATGGGTAATAGATATATCAGTTTTGAGGCTCCCTGAAATCAAAAAATTAGTTCGGATTGATATCTGTCTAACATTCTGTACCCCGACCTTGAGACCATTCTGGTCATCCGATTTTTATGAAATTTTCTACTTTGGCTTTAACCCCAGACCATTTTTTAAATTTATTATTTATAGCCAATTAACCTTGAAAATATGAAAAATATTTTTTTTCAAAATCCGTACTTAATGGTTTTGATTAAAATTTCATGGTTGTGCTAGGATTGTGCGTGCGAAAATAATTTGTAAAAGTGAATATTTCTTCGTATGTACTGTACCGGAATATTTATCATATAAGAGGTTTCATTTTTATCAGGAGGTAGATTTGGTTTGAGCGTCATTCTAAACATCTGAGGACCACCGCTTGCTACGAACCAGAACTGGCTGGTTTATTCGAGCCCGCCTTCTGAACTGAAGGTCGCCAGATCAAATTTCACAAGGGTTGAATCTAGTCCCAGTTGTGATTTGTCATTAGGCTATTAAATTATCACGCTTCCTAAAAAAAGTCGACGTTAGGTAGTTACAAGATTCGAACGGTTCCCACTAAAACTTAGATAAAGTTAAACGTTAAATGTTTAAAGACGTAAAATACACCAAATAACAACCCGCAACAATAGTGCTAATACGACATTGGATTAAACACTAGATCTAGCGACATGTCGCTAGTATCTAGTGTAGTAGTTAAAATTTAAGCGATGATAAAGCGATTCTTCAAATTACGCGAACAAAGCAATAACCTTTTCAGTGAACAGATTAACGACACAATTTGTCTGAATGAATCTGATGCTAATGACTTACTGTTCGTATTAGGTTGGAGACTCATCTAAAAATAATTATTTAAAGAGACATCTGGGCCTGTGAAAATACCAGGAGTTATGATTGATTATTGTGATGTGTATGAAGTAAATGTTTATAGATACCGCATAAGAAAATGTGAAAAACATGGCACGGACCCTAAGTTCCATGATAACATAAGGATAAAATGAGTGTAACGGTTCACGTCCACTTTTATCGGGTTCCAGTCATGACTGGGACGGTGGCGACGTCCTGTAGTCCAGCTACTTGGAAGTCACGAATTGTGGATAGTTGTGAGAGATTGACGGTGGGTGTAGTGTTCTCTTGTGTGAATTAACGTCCGCACTATTGAGTACTACGTTAATCCGCAAAGACCATCCTCATAATTAGACCAATTCGTAATTCAGAGGCCGTGGTTTGGATTCCACGATAAACTGTAGGTCCATTAGTTGCCATGGACTGTTGGGCTATTAATTAACAGTCCTGTCTAAGAAACATGTCAGCCTTAATCAGTAACAAGACTACAAGATCGCGCCACAATCATCTTACACTCAATCCTCATTCATACTTGGCTTAAAATACCTACATTGTGGTATGGTTGTCATTTCTATGATCTAATCTAATCTAATCATAGGATAGTAAAATATATACATATGCTATTCGGTAAAATATTTCAATTAAATTTAGTTACCGTATATTGGTATTCCGGTACCCAGGATATATGTTTTATACGATTTTTCCATATGCAATATATTTTCTGTGCTGAGACATATATATTGTACTTGGCTTAAAGTATATTACAGTTATGAAACATGCAAACAATTTTTGTGATTTCATAGTTCATTCCTACAAAGGTAATATAATTTGTTATGATATGTTATAATATCATCCACCGTAGAGGCTTGCTGCATGATATCAACTTGTTCCTTTTCCGGCCAAACTCACATTACTTTGTTCCGAGTTTTTCACGAACAAATATCAGTTGATATTCGACCCCGAATAATATGAATCTATGATACAGGCCTCGCAATACAGTTATTTTAATTTAAACTTGAAGCTCAAGGTTTATGACTGACTTATCTCTATTGTGTCTATAAACAAGCCGAAGAGAAAATAAATATTTCCTAATGTATTTTAATTGTACTATTTTCGTGACTGAATAATCCTTGTGGAACTATTTATTTCATTATGATTATCGAGTAAACAAAGTCATTGGGAATAGTCTGGCCTAGTAACCCCGGACCCCAATTGAGCAAGCACCATCCTGAAATATTCTTGAAAAGTGAGTTATCACTTTCCCTCGACACAACGAAGCCATTGCAGGAAGTTTGAATGCGGCAAGTTTTCGTTTGGAGACTGAAACTTTTGAGTGCCTGGTCGTGAGAATCCCCCTCAGGCTCCTTAGTAAATAATTTCTTTTACGCGTTAGGAGGAGGAGTCCCGAATTAATTTAATTTCCAAGTTTATATGAAAGCCTTCGTCGAATTCCATTGCAAATAATTTTACTTAAAATAATTCATACTTTGGTTAGATGTATTTCACTAACATAAATGTCCATAACATATTAAACTTCTATAAGTGACAGTAGTCTAAAGTAGATTATATAATTTATTTATAAATTTTAGGAAAATCGATAAAAATGACTTGAGCATTCAGTGATAGTATGTTAGATTAAATTACATTTGGTAATGGCGAAAAACGCAGAATTTTAAGCCAATAATGAATGAGGAATGAGTTTGATTGTGGCGCGATCTTGTAGTTTTGTTACTGACTAAGGATGACATTCTTCTTATACAGGACTGTTTTAATAGCCCAACAGCCAATGACATCTAAGGGACTTACAGTTTAACGTAGAATCCGAACCATTTTTGCCTCTAAATTACGAACTGATCTAATTATAAGGACGGTCTTTACGTATGAATTCTTAATGTCTGCATTCAATAATGCAGACATTAATAAACACCAAAGAATGTAACATCCACCGACCATCGCTTATAACTACCCACAATTCGTACATCAAATTGCTGGATTACAGGACAAGCTACTATCTCAGAGAAGAATGAGATTCCAAAAATATTCAGGGATTATTTAGAGTTCATATATTTACCATCTGACATATCAATTATCAATTTTAAAGAAAGAACATATTGGTTTTTATCTGCCTAAATCTTCCGTTTTACTTGGAAATTTTTTATTTCGCTAAATGTTATGGAAATACAAGAAACGACTCGTTTAGCCGACAAACTATTAAAAAAACATGAACAAGTAAACATTTAATACTTTTAACGTGCTTAAAATAATTTCAATATTTTTGTTATTACCTGTTAGTTCACTATATTACATTTCAATGAAGGTTCTTTGACAAAAATTTATAAATGCCAATCCTATATTCTATAGTTACAAAATATTTATTGATACATAATTTATAAGAAACATAATTTTTATGATTTTATTAATATTTTTAGGTTTTGTAATGATCAAGTACCTATTACATGACAACTGAGATTTAGTTTTAGTGTGGTCTCAAATCCAGATATTAGTTATTACAAGGTTTTAGACAAGATGTAATTTTTACCACAAAAATTCAGTTCTAAAAGGGGGATTCCTAGACTATATATACTTTTACCTACTATGACGTAGACGTAAGTAAATCTTCACTATAAACAAGATGATGCTAACCTGTTAAGCCGAGCAAAGCCGGCAATTGAACGTGTGATTAGGCCAATTAGCCGGGTTGCCACCAGACCGCGCTGTGTCACACCGTCCTGGCCGATTATTTCCTGAGATAGATTTCGATTTCCAAATGCAAAGACTTTCAAATACCATTGTACAGAAATTTTAAACATTTACAGTTAAGTTCTTATTCCAACTCTACATTCCAGGTGAAGTTATTTATTTACATCAGTACCTTTCACTTTTAATATGTACATACTTTACCGGGACCTATAATAATTAGTAATAATTATCTTAAGGGCGTACTTTAGTTTTAGGCATAAGTGGTGCGTCATGTATAACTATACAAATTATAAAAGAACCAGCCGTATTATAGAAGCATACAGACTGGAACCCCGCAAAAAATGTTTATTTAAATAAGCCTATCAACGTGGTATCTTTAATTTTTTCATTCTGCTAGAAACAGTTCATAAATATGCCGTATTTTTTAAGAGTTTTCTTCTGTTTTAAATTAAACTACTACTTAAAATTTAATTTTAATAATTAATTTAAAATATTGATGATTTCAGTAAAAATGTAAAACACTATACAATGCAGCGTTTTTTATTTTTGAAAAATTACCTGAAGTCGAAATTGATTGTAGTGAAAGCAGGGAATTGCAAAATCTTGGTGGTCGTGGTAAGGGGGGGGAGGGGGGAGGTGTGGGACCGGGATCCTCGAACAAATCGAGATAACCAATAAGGGTAAGAGGATTACGAGCCTGCTGATGTGTATTTTTTTACCAGCTGAGTGGTTTCTTGATTGCTTTTTATATCTCGGCCCGCAACAATATCGAATAATCAGATTAAAGATATTGAATGTAAAACCGAGCCCCTAAGCTCAGATTGCAAACAACTTAAACCGACAAAACAGACTTGTTACTTTACGATGGAAAAATGTTTTTGTTCATTTTGGGTTTATTTTTTAAATTCGTTATTTTACAGCTTTTTGAGTAAACTCAAAAGTAAGATTTCCGTAATTACTTGTGGGCATTGTCTCTTTATCGGCTGGGTTTATTAATACGTTTTATGACGAGTTTAAAACAATATTAAAATGTTCAAAACCCTACTAAGTCCAGCACAAACTCGGATACAATAAATTATAATAAAATGATGATTAATGTTTAATTATTTTCATTTGATAGTCAAAATACTACTTATACGTTACCTGTCTGAGTCCATGAACTAACTAAACTATTAAGTTTATAAACTAATGTTGAGTCCTTGTTGCATTTGAATTCGTTTTGCAAATAGAAATAATACACGAGAAGATGTGAGAATTTCCCAAATATTTCTAAGAAGTTACGAGCAATACAACTACACACAGCAACACACCTACGCGCAGTAACACAACTAAGCTAAGCAATACAACTACACACAGCAGTAGACCTACGACGTAACACAACTAAGCTAAGCAATACAACTACACACAGCAGTAGACCTACGACGTAACACAACTAAGTACAGTAATACAACTACACACAGCAGTAGACCTACGACGTAACACAACTAAGCACAGCAATACAACTACACACAGCAAAACACCTACGCGCAGTAACACAACACTTTTATGGCTAAGAAAAATTTACTTTAAGAAATGCAAATAAATAAATTACTCATTTGGTCTATTTTATAACAGTTTTGCGAAAAGTTAAACATGTTGTTTGAAAGTTTTTTAAGAATTTTTTAAGAATTCTATAATTAAACCATAAATAATATGAAATAAAGCGTAGGATAATGAATAAAATAGTTAACAATACCCCCGTCGCAGCAGACCTGCGTACTCAGCGAATTTCCAAATCAATATAATAATAATAATATTTGACAAGTTTTATAAAAATCTGTCCATAAACATGAGAATTATTTGCCTATTCTCCATAAGATTAACATGGGAAAGAGTGTGCAGGTTTGCTGCTGTAAGGAACACTGAGAGTAGGCTTTTATACCATCAAAAATTTTTATTTTTAATATTTATACAAACTTTCATCTACATCTGTTCATAAATAAAGGGGTTTGCCTATTCTCCATATGATTAACATAAAAGGTATGCAGGTTTGCTGCCATGATAAACAATAAACTATGATTTTTAAGCATAAATATGAACCTGAACAATGAAGCTAAACATAAAGTTTTATCCAAAAGTATTGGTTGATAAGTGAAATATTAATTTTCCTTATCCTCCATAAGATTAACATTGGAGCCCCAAAATACAACGTACTGTGTTTAGATTTTTTAATATCTCGGTAACCGTTGGAGATAGAGAAAAACTTTAAGGAACTTAATTGTGCAATTTTTTAAGCTAATTCTAATGGTGAAAGATAAAATTTGAAATTTTAAAAAATTACATGTGAAAAACGCAAAAAACCCATTTTGTGGTAAACCCCCCCCCCCAATCTACCCGTTCCTATTTACCGATATGTCTGGTTTACGAACTCGTCCGAGCATTTGTAGGAATACACGTCTCTACCAAATTTGGTCATGATCGGACCATTTTTACGAGAGTTATCGTGTCCACAGTCACACACATAATATTATTATATATATATATATAATATATGTTACTAATGTAAATAACATTTAAAAACACAGTACCTTTTTTTATTGAAATTTATAACCGACATGTTTCGTACCCTAGGACATTTTCATAAGTTCACTTAACCTATATTAAAATTATTGTTAAATGTAAATAAATGTTTGATATCTTTATCAGCAGCTGATTTTCATGTAGTCCTGGGGTGTAGTTGTATAATTTTTTCTAATATAATATTTTTTGTGTGTGTTTGCATTTTATTAATTAACCTGTTGGGTTGTGTTTTGTAGTTTTTGAAAATGTGTAATTCTTCTTTTACGTCTAATTTCGTGCTCTTTGTTCCAAATTCAATTATAACATAAATACAATCAATTAATCATAACATTTTTCAAAAGAAGACGATTAAGGACATAATTTTTAAAGGAGCCTAAAACAAAATTAAGTGATATGAACTAAAAAAGTTTGCCCTATGAAATTATTGTATTGCAAAAGCTATAACTATTATTATTATTATATCAATCAAGGTCATGTTACACTCCTATAATTAAACTGAATAAGTAAGAAGTAGGAAAATAACCACCTAAAATATTAGGGATTGTGTAAAACTAATGAAATAGAAAATTTAGAATTTTACTTAAAAGCGCTATGTCTTTTACATTATAAAATTGTTAGATTCACTTTAATTTTAACAAGGCATTGACGCCAGCTGCGCTTTTCTGTCCGCAGTAAAAGCCATAATTTTGCCAGTGTTGTTGCCAGGACTAAATCTGCACCCATTTCCAGAATTTATGTTTAACTAATTTGAATTGGCATCGTCGTTATTGTTTTGTCGTTGTTTATAACAATCGTATGTCTCCCTTTGTCGATTTTCAAAAACAGCACGGCGGTTAACATAGAAGTGAGGGCTGTTAAGGGTTATTTATTCAGTATTGTGGGGTTTTAAGTGTCATATAATACTAGAGCTTTGTGTTTAGAGGGATAATCGTAGTTAAATGATGAACTCAAATTTTCAACCAAGTTAATTATTAGAGTTTAAAATTTAATACCTGAAGGCTCATTAAAAGGTCTTAATTTTAAACACGAATTGCCCTCATTAATTTCTATAATACTACTTCAACGGTCAAGTTATATTTAATTGAAGGCTTATAAGAAATGCTATTAAAAAAAGATTCCACTTATAGGGGTTTCCCGAAGGTATTGTAAATAGTATTTAATAATTTATGATTGGTCAGTTTCTTACTAATCACCTCTTTCACAATTCAAATCTGAAGACGTGTTCTTGAACAAAATTAAGTTATTCATTTACGCCTCACGAACTATCGTCGAGTCATCCTGATCATCTTCCATTATGTTTGTGACTCGAGCCAAAGTGAAACTCCGCTTGACTTGGAGAACTTTCTTGTTCAAAGCTTAAACTTGAGATTAAACTTTTATTGTGATAATAGTCAGTTAATTACTTTCTGGAATAGGTCACAAGGTTTTATTTTTATATACTGTAGTCCATAAATAAAATATGAAATATTACCGCAGAAAATTCCTAATACCTTTCCAAGCCTGAATTTGTATAATTTTTGTTTCGTTTAGTCTCAGGTAAAACCCCTGCACTAAAAATATTAGATTAACAAAAAACGAAGAAACCGTCTATATGACAAAATTGTTTTTCGTATTAAATTATTTTCATCGCGTTTTAATGTAGACTTCAGTGGAAAGGTAATGTGGAAAGGTCGGAATAATTTTAAGACGATACCGTATTACTTTTACACTCTGCGTGTGTAAGAGAGAACAGACTACTCCTCAAAGGGTAGTTTTCTTCAACCACACGGGAGATCTCTCTTTGGAGACGCTGGCAACCCCGAGGTATTCTAGCTAAACGAGAGTTCCTAATCTTCATGCTCTCATCTTTCTAAGGCCCAAGATTCATTCCTTAATGGAGATTTTTTGAGATTAATGCCTCAATAGGTCATTCCGAAAGTCAATTGGAAAACTAAAACCCCCCTCGGTTTTAGTTGGTTGCGAGTCCCACACACCGGGGAGTTTACCGTTCTCCACCCTGATGGTGCATTTTCCCTCGAAAAAAAGATAGAACAAGCTGAACTGTATGTTTCTGCTCGTGTAGGCGTCGATCATTAAATATCCTTCTTCAACACCGTAGAACACCGATGGCTTCAACTAGTCGTCTGTCCGACCATGGTAAGGGCTCATAATGCTGGGCAACCGTTTCTCGTCTTCGCAGTATTGTTTGGGACATAAGTCAGAGTGTCCACACCTTTTCAGAAAATCACTCTGAAAATGTATAGACTCATACATCAACTGTTAGCCTAAACCTGTTAGCTTTGACCATCCATTTTAATGATAAAGCCTGCTAACCTGTTAGCCGAAATAGCAACATTAATGCTCTAATTATGTCTAAATAGAAATGAAAACTATTTTATCCAAAGAGTGTATAAGTTAATGTTTGAATTAAGATGGAATTTTATTTATTCTGTTTTATTTTACGTTGTATTAAAATAATACAGCGTAAATTTGTTTTACCCCGTATTTCAACTAAATGTCAGTTGGAATTGCAAATGGAACCGATAAAGTTCACAGAGAGAAAAGAGCTGTCATTGAAACAGATCGTGTTTACTTGTAATTAGTTTTATCTGATGTTTTGTTTACAAAATGAGGCTGGTATCGTTGATTTTCACACGTGACAAGTTTTTACGATCGGATAAATTGTGTTTACGTTCACAATGCTAATAGTAATCCAGAAATTTGGACTTTGGCGTAGAATACCAATAACTAAATGAGCAAAAAAATACTTTCATCGATACCAGTTTTATTTAGTTCAAGTGAGGTTTCTTTGGGAAAGGTATAGCTTTTTTCTTTTAACTATTAGTGACAAGATATATGACGGATCCTCATGGCACAGTCTCTTATTTCACTCATGTGGGAAACCATTCTACTGTTTGTCTTGTACTTACACATTTAAGAAAATGAACTGTGTTCTAAAAATGAAAATGAAAATTAAAATGAAAAAATGAAAATTTTCTAGGCATAGTAGTGAACACAAATGACAAATTCTCAGCACTTTGTGGCACAGTCCTATACCTTAAAAAATAACTTTATATTAAAGATTGAAGCATTCATAAATGTAAACGAAATAAATTCCTTGAAATATATTTCTTTGATTCCACAAACCACAATATCAAAACCCATATAATACAAAAATAACAAACATAATTTCATATTCCAGGACAGTCTTGAGCTGTACAACATGTATGTAATTTATTTAAAGAATCTACAAACTTACGCACATTTTGCAATATTTTACTGGCCTATAACAATCATTTAATCTGTCCTTAAATTTAAACCTCTACGTAATATTTTTTACTATACTAAATACCTAAAGCACGTAAAATCATTCAAATTTTCCTCATTACTGATTGTCATTAATTCTTTTTAAGTCTATGAACAGCATTTAAACGTCTTAAGTATAACTGTTTTATATAATAGCAATATCCCGACCTTTGTACGAGGTGTATGACCTAATATAAAGAAGCAAGATACAAGATATTATGACGATATATGAACCTAATTGTAAGCAAATAAAAATAGATTCTCAGCTTAACTCTTTAGTATTATCTTTGAATTAAATGCATGAGATTACTTATGAAGATTATTTATGAGATTTTTAAAAATTAATATGTTGAGCAACTTTGGGTAGAGTATGATTTTAAAACAGGTTTAAAATCAATTATCAATACACACAAACGAGTACTATTGATCTTACCTTGAGAGATTATATTTAACTCACTTTCATAGATCATAGTGTTCTGAACACCTAACAAATATACTTAACTAAAAAATATAAGTAACCAGCGTTACCCGACGAACCTCGTACCGATTAACAGTAATCTATGTATTTAAAGAAACTTTAGAATGATTTAAACACAGCTTTTAAATATAAAACCTGACACTGCACCCTTTTATAACCTCTGGTTTGGAACCCTTTGGATGGATTTGGACCTAACAGAAAATATCCTCGAATCTTGCTTAAAACCACCTAAAGTTTCATTGAGAATATGAAACTATGGGATGGTTTAAAGAACAATTTAGTAACTTATTTGCAAAGATATATTACCATCTAAAATATAATTGCTAATTGTTAATTTTAACTTCGTCATGGATGCAACTTTTCGCAAGAATTTTGATTTAAAATAAGAAATATACGAAAACAGATTCCAATACAAGTAAGCGGTGGCATTAAAATATAAATTGAAGACTCGCCCATTCCAAGGTGGAATAATGAGCGTTCCTTTGTTGTTCAGCTGAGGCATTCAACAAACCTATGCTTTGAGACATGTTCTAAAATAAATCACTCACTTTAAACTTGAAAAATATATGTGTGATCTAAAATGATAATAAGTGCGGTTTTAACCAACTTCAATCGTACAATTTTACCTCCGCAATTATAATTGAAAACATTTCAATTAAAAAGAAATTGCTAATTAAGATAGGCTATATTAACGTACAAATTGTAAAATCTAATTGCGGTTTACAAACTTGAATTGTACAATTTTACCTCCATAAATATAATTGAAAACATTTTAATTAAAAAGAAATTCCATAGATAAAATTGCTAATTTACATATACTATACTAACGTGCAAATTATAAAAGCTATAGAAAATTAAACATGTCGAGTCTGCTACCACCATGATACCACCAGTGATGTCCGTTTTCTCTGAGATACATAATTCTATGTATTTTATGCTTAGTTATTTTAGTGTTAAGTCGTAAGTCCTGATAGTGTTGCACTAGCAACTAAAAGTACGTCCACAATTTAATATTAAAGATGAAGGTGAGAACACAGCTCATATTTTGTGTATGTGATGAAAATGATATGAGAGAGTTTTATTTAGGAAAGTACGCCGCACTTGAATGAAGAATTAATTAAAAACCGAAATTAGAACATGTCCAAGTCAAGTATGTTTAAATGACCTTTTGTTCTTGAGCACACGTTATTAGTGTGTATCTTAAGAATCCTTTTGAGGTTTATTAAATTTTAATGAAGCATCATGGGTCCACTCGGCGGAGACAGCCTCTTGACGGCTCGTGGCTCGTGACAAAGCATTACTTGGGAAGTGGCCCTAATTAAAACACATATATGCCAGGCCAGAGCAACATATACTTGAATTAATCACCGTTAAATTTTTTAAAAAACGACAAGAATTAAGTATTTCTTTTTACTTTTGACTATCTGGATTGTTAATTGTTGTTCGAGTGGTTTATCGTCACAAATAGTATGTCTAGACCGAGAAAAATGTCTTCCTAAGTCGACGTGACATTCTATGTTTAAAGTTAAACTAGACATTCCTAATTCAGTGTGTCCCAGAATATAAGTCACACTTCACTTGTGAAAACTTACATTTAGTGTGTACTGAATTGATAATGAAAATTGTATCTTCCAACAAAACGTAGACACACAGCGTGATGTTGGAGATTGTTCAAGATTGTTTTGTAATAAATCTTCCTCAATGTTAGATATTGGGTGATCGGTGAAAGGATTAATTTCACACCTCATCTTACCCTTATATATTTTTATTGTTAAACAATTGTTTACTGTAAAGAATTAGATATCAATCACTTGAAGCAAACGCTCCGAGTCGCAAGCGATACACCTACACCAGATGTTTTTCACAAACATTATGAGAATGTGTAATTTCGTTTCTGTGTAAGACGATTCACAATACTTATTTTGAATTCCAATAAACCTAAGCAAAACTGTTTTTATAGTCTTTAAGGATATGTAGCTCCGTTTATATAATCTATATGTTACCGACAAAGTATACAATAGCGCGAATCATATGAAATCAGATATCTTTATTGTTTTACATACTTTGCCTAGCTATTTTATACAACATTATTAAAGATATTTTTAATAAAGTGACATTTTAAACTCTCATTTAATATTATTGTTTTTGAACAATAAACTATTTTATTAATGCAACGAATTTCTGATAACTTATGGACAACATAATACTATCACTAGTACCAGCGTATCTTTTGTACAGTAAATAAATTTCTGAACAACATTTTTGCTCTATTAACATGCCAAGTCATTATTTGCAATGCATAAGAGTTTAAAATAATACTATTATTACTCCATTTTGTACTTTTCCAAAAACTACTAAACATTGTATAGAATTTAGAATTTCATACGTTGCTCGTTTTGTAAATACGCCCGTATAAAAATGTAATATTATTTTTGGGACATGCGGTATTATGGGTCACCCAATGACAGGATTATCTTATTAGGTTCTGTTAAATCCCTACAGAGATTGTCATGATAGATAGTTAAACTGCAAAAAGACTTGATGTAGATTTTTATAAAAAGGACTGTGGAATTAAAAAAAATTAAAATAGTTTTCTACTCATAGAGCTGTGATGAAAACGAGGTAAGTTTGTGTTTGTGAAATGAATGTATCACTGTTTTATTAAGGAAAATAACATATTGGTTGTTTATCAAGGTTTTTTTAAATAAGCTTAAGAATTCCTTTGTGGGTTCTACGAGCTGTCATTCGACGTCTTTTGTTGTTTGGCCAAAAACCAAATTACAGCAGTAGCTCAGATGGGATGGTCAAGGTCATCACGAAAACACATACACGAACTGGTCACAATAAAAAATTGCATTATGTACATAAATAAGAATAACGTGAACCTATTCATCAATATGAAAATTCGAATCAAATTAACAGTTTTAAATGTATAAATATTTATAAGGTTGGTGTAGTGTAGGCACAAGTCATATCCTATAGTTATACACAAGCCAGTAACTGTGTTCAACTCAGCCTTTCTTTCGTGAGTCAAACTAACTACTGATATGTGTAACAATTATTGCTAACCAGATATGACAATTAATTTAATGGAACGCTCGTTTAACTTAAGTAAAAATCTTCAAAGTAAATAGCAATCAATAGTTGTATTAGATGTGATAACACATTTTAGATGCATTATTATAAAATGAATGGTGACCTCACAGGAAGGTGTTTTAAGCCATGCATGAATTAGTATGAATGATTGTGGCACGATCTTGTAGTCTTGTTACTGACTAAGACTGACATGGTTCTTGGACAGCACTGTTCATTAATAGCCCAACAACCAATGACATCTAAGGGACCCACAGTTTAACGGGGGATCAGAACCAAAAGTTTACCTCTAAACTACAAACTGGTCTAATTATGAGAATGTAAACCATTGACTGTAAAAAGGTTAAGTTCATTATCTAAAGTCAATGAAAAAAGTAGATGAAGTCTATTATCTAGAGTCAACAATATTGATAGCGAACAAAATTATCTTCTGGTCCAAAGGGTTATTGAGTCATTACATTTCTTAAGAGATAATAATTATTTCCGATGAACAAAACTCTTTGCGTGTGGGGTTAATATTCGTTAATAATCATATCCAAAAAATGCCAATATTTTATTTATTTTAGTAAAAGAATGACAGTCAATGATTAAGCATATTAATAGTAAAATATATTTCCAATTAAATACGAAAAACTATTTGTATGATTTAAATTTAATACCAATAAATTTCATCTAAGTTAGTAATTAATTGAAAAAAAACTAAAATAAATTAGCTAAAAATATACAAAGTAAATCTATGGTAATATACAGGGTGTTTCAGAATTCCCTACCAATACTTTAGGGCATTGTTCCTGGGTAAGAAACATATCTAAATATCATATTTAAATTGTCCGGAAGTCCTTAGTAACTCACACAGCCTCCATTTTGTTTTTTTCACATATAATATTTTTTCTGAATAATGGTTAAACGTAGAGAATTGAAACTTTGCACAAACATTTATGGCAAATAAATAAAGCTACAAAAGAATATGACAATTTCTCAAATTCAAAAAACAAAATGGCGGCTATTTAAAATTTTGTTTCTCAAATAACTCGTGAGCCGTTGATTTAAAATAAAATTTACAAGAATAACCTTTTTTAGGTAATGTAATTACAAATCGATTGACACCAAAGTCTTTTAAACTAGACAAATATTAACTGAGATATGGTAGCTTTAGTGATAGGTGACCGCTAGAATTTTAATGACAGTAAGCAGGCAGAGACTGTTGCATTGTTGTGGCAGACTCAAGTCGCATGACTTTACATGGACTGCAACTCAGCTCTAGCGGTCACCTGTCATTAAAGCTACCATATCTCAGTTAATATTTGTCTAATTTAAAAGAATTTGGTGTCAATCGATTTGTAATTACATTACCTAAAAAAGGTTATACTTGTAAATTTTCTTTTAAATCAACGGTCCACGGGTTATTTGAGAAACAAAATTTGTAATGGCCGCCATTTTGTTTTAGGAATTTGAGAAATTGTCATAATTTTTTTGTAGCTTTGTCTATTTGCCATAAATGTTTGTGCAAAGTTTCAATTCTGTACGTTTAACCATTATTCAGAAAAAATATTATAAGTGAAAAAAACAAAATGGAGGCTGTGTGAGTAACTAGGACTTCCGAACAATTTAAATATGATATTTAGATATGTTTCTTACGCAGTAACAATATCCTAGAGTATTGGTAGGGAATTCTGAAACAACCTGTATAATTGGTTAAATACTAAACATGTATTTTGAAGTGCATGAATAAAACAATTTTACCATTGATTTTATAAACCAATAGTTTTAACGAGGTTATTGTACAAAACAGATAACTAACTAGAGCCAAGTTGATCTCTGTCAAACTGACTGATAAATGTCGGTTTAAACATTGTCGGCTCAAATATCAAACTTCAATTTCCGATGGACATCAAATATAGGTTCTGTTGCCTCTGATATGAACTATTCTCTAATTGTTCGTAGAATACTTACCATTCTTTACTAGAACCTAATGAATTAACCACATAGTCTATTCATATCTTTGTTCAGTAATTTTTTTTCAATTTAATATAAGTAGCCTAATGTTCCATCCAGAATAGATTTTGGAAAGTTTGCAGGTCAATTTTTTAACGTTATAGACCTTTAAACTGCAATTTACTAGATTGAGTGTGTAGCCTACGTCATCAATGTAAAATAAACGTTTAACTTTCTTTTTAATGTTACATCTGTTTTAAACCAAATAAGAGATTATCCAACACAGTGCGTTCATAAGTTACAAACTCAAGTCCCATTAATTATGTATACATTTAACATCAACGATACACAGTTATAACGAAGAGATCAGGCTTATGTTTAGTTTTTGACGGCGATAACACTCAATTTAGTTTCAACTGGCAGTATATTTCCTCAACATTGAGTGAATACTACTACGAAGGTGCAGACCCATTACGTACTCGGCGAAATTCCACTGATTAGTAAATTACTAGAGATGATACAAAACAGAGCTTCCTCATAGGTTTTCAATTGTTTTCGCAATGTGTTTAAAAAATTACGTCACACCAATTTACGTAGCCTGTACTCCAAAAGAATAAAATTATCGGATTCAATTTGAATTCATTCAAAGCAAATGCAATTCAATTTATTTACACGTGATTACAAAGATAAGATTGAATTAATAACTATAACATAAGTATGTCCAACTGAACGAAATAACAGTAGATGTTTATGGGTGTGGAGGTATTTGCGGGAATGGAGGCAGATTAGAAGGCTCGGCCGGTAATGATGTTATTGCATGTCGGAGTATCAGGGTATCAGAGGCGGTCATCGTGCACTCCGCTCCCTCCACCTTCAGTATCTAATGTATCCGACCTCTACCCGGAGATATTAGTATAGATGATATTACCCGCATGTAAGTACCGCCACCGGCGGTACACCTTAACTTCACATGTTAAGGTGACGATATCTGTTGGTAAATCGTCATCTAAGCAAATTTTTATTCTCTAAGACAGATTGGCAGTGATACGTTGCATTGTGTGATTTATAGATATTCTTCAGAATTTAATATATTTCACACCCTACCAATTGGACTATAAAATCACCGGAACGTGCTCTCAAACATGGAAATAATCGTCACAAAGTTTAATAGGGCTGGCAATCAGCAGACTTAGGGGTTGACATGCTGACTATGTGTCATTCCCACGTGTTAAAATGGTAGCCGTAAATTAGTTCCTCATGAAAATAGCCTGCTTCAACCATTTAGGTTCCGTTTTTGTAACATTGGAACCGTTTTGGTAAGTTTTATGGCCTCACGAATTATTCAAATAATTCGGAAGTTATTTATAGCTTTGACTAGCAAATATACAATGTCATAACTTTTAAGGGACGGCTGAGATTCAATATACGTAAACACATGGACGTTGGGTTCTTAAAGTTACAGATTATCCCAGGCACCCTCTGAGGTGTTACGGATTTCTATTTTATCTTTGTAATTTTTTTTTTCAAAAACATCATGTATCATGCTTACGAAGGAGTTTAACAAATAAACAATTAATATATCAGTACTATAATCAAACATTTTAAAAGATCCGGTCCCGTTGTTTCAACCTTCATGAATACTCTCGAAAACTGAACATTTCAACAAAAGGGTTGGGTTATTCACAAGCCGCATTATCTCAGTCAAGGCAGTTGTAATCTTCCGACTTGCCGAGATCGCGTGCACGTTGAATATAAATGTACTAATTTCCGTCACACTGCCAGCCACTTGAAACATCGCTGCCGACTAACACTAACGAGCCGAGCTGCCGAGCTGTGAGGTTCAAGTGGGTGGAAGTATACAGTGTAGATGTGCACACAAGTACAGGAGCGGGGGCTCAGATATTCCAACGCATTGCAAACTTACTGGACTGAATACTAGTTAATTGAGGAAAATTGAACCTAATTAATTCCTAGAATATGTTATACGTTAAGAACACTCGTATTCCCTTATTGGACAGATGGTATCATGAGGAAAACGCACTATTTATAAGTTAATGATCTATGCAGTATATTTCTTATTATGTAAATATAGCGTTCCTAACGAGGTAGGTTAGTAAATCTAAATGTTTCAGTTCGAATCCAGTAGTGGGCTACTTTAGCCTCTGGTTAGATTTGTGTTTAACACTGCTTATATTGCACAACAGTGTGTATCGCTGCGGCGTATTCGTCGTCACAGAGAAACATTTATATAAACTGTACAGAACGAGATATCAGAGGTACACGGGAGAGTATTAAGGAGTGAAACAAGTCGTTTCCCATGCAAGACTCGTCGTCTCGGAGGCATTTACATTCTGTAGGGGTGCGAGTCGCACACCCTGCACAATACATCGCCCCAGCACGCCGCGCCGTGCCGTGTCGCTAGTTAAACTTTTACACGCCACCCTACCTGTGACACATCCGCTACCCGCAACTGATATATGAACGAGAAATACACACGTATCCTGTCACGAGTTATATGTTGTCCCCAATGAGGGCGTTTATGTGGAAGAGGTATTTATTGATTACGGAGTTAATCATTGTGGCAGTGAAAATCATTTTCAAATAATTTTAAATTGTTATGGAATCTATTTAAACAGTTAAAACTAAAACATAGATTCAATATTGTTTCTCATTAGCTAATTAATGATTTTTTTCACTGATTAATTAATTTAATTATTATAATAATAACCAGGTCAAACTAGCAGTCCCCAGGGACGACTCCGACCTCTTCAAACACGTTGTAATATTCAGATGGTGTAAGGCCAGTGTCCCGAGAACCACCTTTATCTTACAATCACGTCATCATTAATATAAATAGTCTCATTAAAGACACGGGGAGCCCAGTCCTCCATGAAGCATCTGATATGCGAGACGCCGAATCGAACACTACCACTTCACGTAGTGGACCAACTTATTCATTTAAGTAGGTCAGCATGTATTTGGACAAAATAAATGGCTTGTACTAGTAAATCTTTCGATTGATTTTAATCAATAATGTACGAATTTTTACAACTAAACAGCGTGTTCCAAAAGTTCTACACCTCCACTATTCAAATTTTTTGCCAGGTAGTAACTGAGTAATGCGTGTTCCCTGAGTTATGTGGGGTTTACAACATTCCCGTTACTTCAAGTCATATTAAGGGAAAAGTTGGTCTGATCTACCGAGCTTAATTTCATCTAGTTGAAGTAACGCCTTCAACTACCCCAAAGCCACGCAATGCAGATGACTCATATTTGCCGCTCAGCCAGTGAAGTTACCAGGAAAGTTAGATATTTTCGTTGGACCGAATTAGTGCTGCAAATGAAATTTTTATGGACAGGTATAAATTTGGCTAGTTGCACGATTTATATGAAAAGTTGAGATTATACTGAACTTTTAAAAACGTACACTAAGCTGTCAGCACATACATTTGACCACATCGTTACCGAATTGTTGAGGGACTTCACATTGAAGATAACAATCATTATACGGCCGATTTCTGTGCAAGACTGCCTCATTTTAACATTAACGTAAGTCAAACAATCAAACTGATCAACAAAACACATATGTTCACAGTAGTGTTAGTTTATAATAGTTTTCCTGCTTTGTGTAGCTATATTATCTATCCAGTATTTATAGATAAATGAAGGTTAAAATTAAATTGACAGTATTTATAGCAAACAATTAAAGTGACTTTAAGTATTTTTTTAAATATTCAGTCAGTAGTGGGCTTTAAATTATTGATTTTGTTTTCCTCATATCATCATGCCTTACCGTCCACCAACTCCTACATGAAGTGTTCCCCTAATATGTCAAAATATCATACTATCGTCACTCATATCCCATTTCCATAAGCCAGCTCGGTCATCAGGGTGTGGTACCACTTAGTCCACCACACCCTCCGTGAGCTCACACACCGGCTTATGAGCTTCATCGGGCTATCACAGCATTGCCGTTTCTGCTGAAGCTGGTCAAATACTTGTGGGATTCTTTAATGGGCAAAGACAAATTTACTTTGGGATGTGTAAGAGAGAAGATTAACATCCTCTATTTCAGGGATGATTTAAAAAAGAATGTATTTATACAGGGTGTCCATGAAAAACGTTCCAGGACTTCGGTGAGTAATTAGGTACATTAAGAGGAAGAGAAAAAATCCAATGGAGTTATGACCTAACATACCTTATTTCTCAAATATCCGCCATTTTGTAATTTTGACAAAATATTTTTTATTTCAAACATTTTCTAACGGATTATTTTCAAATTCGGTATGTGTTTTACATTAGTAAACTACTATTATTAAAAAGTAGACTAACTAGTATGATCCAAGCTCAAAATCCAAACCACCATTGCCATTGTATTTTTTACCCTTTTCAAAGAATTTTACTTTTAACATTTTCAATGGCCGCCATTTTGAATTTTTTCAGCTTGGATCATGTTAGTTATTAAAATAATCCGTTAGAAAATGTTTGAAGTATAAAATATTTTGTGAAAAATACAAAATGGCGGATATCTGAGAAAATAAGCGTTTTAGGCCATACCACCATGGGAACTTTTTTCTTCGTTTAATGTACCTAATCACTACCGAAGTCCTACTACTAATCACCGAAGTCCTGAAACGTTTTTCATGTACACTCTAATCATTATTCTTTGGGAATGTGTGTTTTTTGTTGCGCAATTTAGATTTCTTAGATTTAGTGTTTGCCATTTCCTCTTTCGAAAGTATTGCATATCCTGTATGAGGGAACACGTTGTAAAGTAATGAATTAGTTTAAAGCTTAAAAACAACAAATGTATTTTATTTTGGCAAGGATATGGGTCCTCCATATATTTAAAATAAATAAAACGAAATGAATAATATGAGAATAAATTTAAAAAATCTGATATTTAGGCGTGTACATTTTCCTGGAACTATTCATATTAATTTAAACGTTATGAATTCTAGTACTGTATATTTATAAAGTCTTTTATAAATCAATAAGTTTGATTATGAGAGACCATAATAATTATTTTAATTAATGTCCATCGTGTTTTAATATCAAACTCGGTCCAATATGTGTAATCCAATATTTGAGTGTAAGATTATGTTGTAATGTTACATACAAAAATAATTTAAAATTACACACATATCAGATGTTTTATGTTTATTTAAATAAAGTAAACTAAGTGATTATTTGATGGATGCAATTTTCGACAAACCTATTTGGCAAATGATATAGAAAAATTAGATGACTTATCTTAATTTTCTTTATTGTTTTAAAACCAATGCGTGTATTACTTATTATTTACTTTGAAGATTGGATTTTATACCAATGTATTCTAGTTTTCATTGTTAATTCTCACGTCGTAATTTATTTTATTTGTTGCACTGTATTTCTTTAACAGTGGAGTGTTCGGAGAGCACCATCTCTCCACAGTCTATCCCAGTTGAACGCCTCATAATCCCACTGACATTGAACAACGCCCGTAATGCCCTGGAGCCTAAAATTGATTGGTTTCGTATCCTAACCAAATACACCTTATTAAAACAGTTTGAATATATTCAGTAGTAAAACCTACAAGGTTTTACCATATGTAAGAGAAAGTATTACAACTAATTTCTAATTTTTAAATTTAATTTCAAGGGGGTTAGAAAATTGGAAGGACTGATTTTACCTAATCCCCAAATCATTAGTGTTCACCGAATCAAATGATTACGTATGATGAATCAAATGGTACGTGTTTGAGGACGCCTTGGGGAAGGGACTTTTTTGTCTTGTTTTGTGATACAATCAAGTTCCCTTATTGTACTATCCCAATCACATATATTTTTCATCTCTGAAACTACATACTTACTCCGAATGTGAAATTAAATAAAATGAGCGTATTTCTACATAATGGGAATCTAATACTAATTCTCAATTATAAAGTACCCCCGTCGCAGTACACCTGCGTACTCAGTGAATTTCCAAATCAATAATATGGCAATAATTCACGTATATGACAAGATTGATCAATCAATACCTATTGATAAATTGGAGTATTTGCCTTTTCTCCGGGACAGAGTATGCAAGATTGCTGCTTTGAAGAACACTAAAAGTAGGAATTTTTACAATAAAAAAATTTTCTTCTGACCATATACCAAGTTTTATCATTATCTGGACATAAATAAAGGAGTTTGCCTACTCTCCAAAAGATTAACATGGAAAGAGTATGCAGGTTTGCGTCTGTGAGGACCACATAAACTATGATTTTTAGCATAAACGTATGGATCCTATCCACATAAAGCTAAATACAAAGTTTCATCTAAAACTATTGGTTAACAAGGGAAATATTGAAGTTTCCTTATTCTCCTTAAGATTAGCATTGGTGCCCCTAAATACAATGTACTGTGTTTAGATTTTTTTATATCTCGGTAACCTTTGGAGATAGAACAACAATAAAGTAAAGAAAAATCTTCTCTGAGAGGTATAGAATAAATAAAATATATTTAATAACAGTGGGTGATTTCGATTCACAAAATTAACTCAAAAATTATTTTAATAGATATTTATATTTGTAATGTGTTTTAAATACTTTTTTAAACTGAATATTCAGCGTATAAAATTATTATTATTATTTCATCTGGATGACCCCTGTAGCACAACTGTATCAAGATATCCATCTAGTCGTCAGCTTACAACAGACCGTAGCGACTCGGTGGCATCAATGACAGCAGGATGTAGATCGATGCGGGGAAGGGTCGGTGCATCTGTAGTGACATGACATATTTGTCACTCGACCTCTGTAGCACAACCGTGTCAAGTGATCCATCTAGTCGTCAGCTTACAACAGACCGTAGCGACTCGGTGGCATCAATAACAGCAGGATGTAGATCGATGCGGGGAAGGGTCGGTGCATCTGTAGTGACATGACATATTTGTCACTCGACCTCTGTAGCACAACCGTGTCAAGTGATCCATCTAGTCGTCAGCTTACAACAGACCGTAGCGACTCGGTGGCATCAATAACAGCAGGATGTAGATCGATGCGGGGAAGGGTCGGTGCATCTGTAGTGACATGACATATTTGTCACTCGACCTCTGTAGCACAACCGTGTCAAGTGATCCATCTAGTCGTCAGCTTACAACAGACCGTAGCGACTCGGTGGCATCAATAACAGCAGGATGTAGATCGATGCGGGGAAGGGTCGGTGCATCTGTAGTGACATGACACACTTGTCATGTGGCAGATGTAGCACGTTCGTTTCAAGTAATCCGTATTTTTTTCGTTCCACGTAATCCTAGATTTAACTCCTCTACGATTGTTCGGTTTTAATATTTTAACAGCTAATGTTTAGCCTAGATATTAGTTACTACTTCAAATGTATTAACCAATATGGAGGGATTGAGGGTTATTAATTAATTTTATTATGAAAAATAATCCACAAACAGTTTTTAATATTCCATTTTCAACCATATATTTCAAACGATGTTTATCTTAAAATTGTTTCTTATGACGAATGGGAATGATAACCGAGCATGTATTAGTAAATAAACATAATACAGTGCAGTCAGTATGTGGTTTCATCGCTGTAGTAGGTCACATCCGTGACCACATTTTCATTAACACTTCTTTTTTCATTGTAAGTTACATCTACTGTCTATCAGATATCTAGTTTCTTTCGAGCGTATTGGTCGGTCTACGACCACTCCAAGCAATGTGCTTTACACGCACGAGTGTCTGTTTCAATATTTACTAAGAATTACAGCTAAACTCGTAACTCTTTCAAAGAACTCAACTCAGTCTGAAAGCTAATAACAAGTTTTAGAATCGTTAAGGTCATTAAAAGTTCACTCTCGTGGAAATCACGACCCTTGGGTTCTCTGTTACTTTGGCTTTCCGGTATAAGCGTCGCTAACGGGCCTAATGTATGTTATTTAAGATCTTATTACAAATATGAAATCATTAGATAAAGTTCTAAATGACATTATCAATTTTTTTTAATGAGAAAGAACATTCTTATTGAAACAACTATTTTCAAGTATGAACCGTAAAATACCATCCCTTTCAAAATACGATGATGATGATTGAAGGTAAAACAAAAAACTTAATAACTAAAGAGAATATATTCAATCATAGGAATACTTAAAAATATAGGAATACTTTAAGATAAGTTAAGGAATACACGATATCGTATAAAATTAAATTTATATGTTGATTAATCATAAAATTAACTTTAAGAATAAGTAGGTAGGTATACTTTGAATATATATCACGTAAACCACAATGGTTTATTGTTGTTGAAGGCATATCTGCCGATTCTTTAAAGTCTTAATAAACCCTCTCTCAGCAAGTAAAAGCCTAATACTGTACCATACATTCGATTTAACGAATAATTTTAACAACTTTATTTTTCCGTTGGAATATATAGGTATATGAATAAAAAAATACAAACATGACAAGTAACATGAAATAATATTAATAAATAGTACGAGTATAACGAGGGTTGCAGTTGATTCATGACGTGAACCGATATGAGCATGTCACATCCGATTGTCAGATACAGTTGTGGTTGACCAATTGACGAATAATTTTGCAATACCCAAAATGTATTAGTTAAAACAAAACCAACCTACACCATTTACATAATCTAAAAATTCAAATACGTTTTACGAAGTTATTTTTTTCATATTTGCATATGATTTTAGAAGTAACCGTGAAAATGAGTTTGGAAAATCTATGGCTGTGATTAATTAAAACTTATTAATTGGAGCTCCTAAAATAGTTGTTTGTACTAATTACACTGGTGTGGTAGGTAGTATTTTAACTATATATTGTGTGGTTATAATACAGTTGTTAGTTTTATAGCAAAAACTTCTTCACTAGAGACAATATGGCATGCTTCACAATAAACAAAGGGTAATATTTCTTCAATAACGAAATTATACAAAACAAAATGTCCCCTTCTATAATACAAGAATCAATCACACATATTGTTTTTCCCGGATATTAGATATGTTGGAGAAGAATTGAAAGCTATAATTGAATTGTCGGCGGTACATTCATCGATATATCAGTGGTGGGATTGGGGTGGCAGGCTCCCATGGCTCGGTTTCGTTTCCGATACCCGTTGACAGATTGATGATCATATTTAGAAAAATATACCTGTGTGGTCAACTAACTAGATAATATCAAGAAATAATACCCCCGTCGCAGAGGACCTGCGTACTCAGCGAATTTCTAAATCAATAATATAATAATAATATTATATGTCAAGTTTTTTCAATGTATGTCAATAATATGAGATAGTTATTTACCTGCGTTAGAAATAATATAAGCTTATACATAAAATTGAGTTTAATTAGAAACATTTGACATAAAATTACTAAAAACCACCTGTTTTTAATACGAACGTTGGTAGACTAGTTTATTCATAACAGTCTGTCACTTTAAATTATTTTTAATTGATAGATGACATGTAAAGTGAAAATCACGTCAATATTTCAACCGCGGAGTGAGTGTGTCTAATCAGTTTAAATTAAAATTGCGTTACAGTCTACATCCCATTGAATTACTGAGAATCGTGATAGTATAAACTTTTCTCATTATTGATTATCTTAAATAATTCTAAGATCTATTATTATTAATTTGAGCTGTTAATCAAATTTTATTGGTATTCATATGACTTCAAAATGATTGTTTCCAGCTAAAGTAAAATATGTAGGGATTACTAAGCCCATGTACATATTACAAATACATGTTAATTTAATAATATAAACTAGTTTGTATTTGGACTATTAAAATTTTATTCTAATAATGTTCATTTATTTCTCGGGTATTCATTCTTATACCCTAAACATTTAAACTGAAAGACGCAAATAAATAAAATAGTCTTATTTTATAGATAATTTTTAAAATTATGGACGTTCCAAACGCTTGGTTAAGTGAATTTTCCTACGAAGTTTGATTGTCTCAGATCATAAAAAATACTTTTTCCTACCATGTGAACACTTTTAACCATATTCATTTTTAATTGTCCCCGTAAAAGGGGGCGTACATGTAAATTACTGTTATGTTTATGGCAACAAAGTATCACGAAGCTTCCTCGCAGCCGTGTTGCAGATTTACGCATTGCGCCGCATGAGTAAATGAGCCCGCGGAAAATCGTGAAAGAACGTTTGTTTTAACGAAACAAATTGTGTTTACATGTAATTAGTTAAATCCAAATAGTTGTTTACTGAATGCGTCAAACTGAAAAAATAAAGATAGCTTCTGACTTGTTGATTGTGTCAGTGGCTCTTCCGTATGACAAAAATATTTTAATCCATGCAAATTCACTTAGCCATTACATTTATTGCGTAGTTATTTTAATTATTGAGTAATTTAATAAATGGTATCAGTCGACTGACAGATACCTTCTCCCTTAAGCGAATTTAAACGACAATTTTGAATAAAACCATCAGATTCTTTAACGTTTATCTAAATATCATTTAATAATTTATTGTTTCAAACATACTCATCCAATTTCAGAAAATAACAAGAGAAACAAAATTAAATTAATTGTTCTAATTTCATGGGGTATTTAGTTTAGTATTTCCCCACCCCCGGTAATACCAAACTTTTTAGAATAATTTTGTTGGGCGGTGTGACGCTGCATACCAAGTTTCATAGAAAACGGTAGGGAAATAAGACATTGATTTTTTAATATTCTCTTTAAGTGTAACATTGGGCGCTCTCAGACAATATACTGAGCTTACCACGGACATTAATTTAGCTATTAGTAATTTGTTTAGTTTTTCAGTGGTAGTCAAAATTGACGTTACTTTTTTGTTTTCAGAAAAAATTTAAAAAACTGTTTTTTTACTTTTAAAGCCCATAAATTTAAAACCCCAATGTTTTGAGAAATGCGGGTGGTGTCATTTTGTTTATCTCATAAAGGACTATAAACTATATAATTTTAATCAAAATTGTTTGATCCGTTTTGAGAATTTTTCATTTTACGTGTTTTTTTAGGTAAAATAGCCTTGAACATAAAAAATAAAAAAATATTTCGAGATACCGTGAATTGTTACCCCCACACACAGACAGAATTCAATCTAAAATCACTTTTTGACATGAATATGTCTTTGCTCTGGGGTGGGGGGTGTTGGCGATTTTTAAGATGGAAAACATGTAACAGGTTTCCATAGAAACTACTAGGCTGTTGTATTAAATTGTTAATATAAATAAATAAGAACAGCTGTTTAGATAAACTAAAACCATTCCCTTTAGACATTTCCATGATCTAACCTATTTCTCACAGGGAAGTAAATACAAACATTTTTGATTGAGGAGGGAGGCACTTTAATGGATATATTCACTAGAAACTCAAATTCGAAAATACTGACGAAAACAATACTTTCTCCTTATACTATCGCATAGTGGGGAAAAGTAAAAATGAACAGGAGCTCTGATTGAATATTTCTCGTAATTGGCCTTTATTATCGTTATACAAATTTCAAGCCTGTCATTTCAATATTTAGTTTTATATTAGTTTATACCCCATACAATAATATCCCTCAAAATTACCTTTCATGCGAGGAAATAATCTCAATGGTCTTGAAATCTTTAATTTATAAATTTTCCTAAGAATGTTTAAATGTCATCATTCTTTCTCCGTTAACAATTTCTTACCAGTATTTTTTTAACAGTACAAATCTGTAATGTTAACAATTATCTTTTTAAATATTTTTATTTATTGCTGTTGGTGTCAATTTTAAGTTATCTGCAATTAGTTTATTCAAGCTTGTATCAAAGTATGACCTAAATGAGAGAAAACGTTGAAAGTGGTAATAAATTCCAAAGCAACATGGAATAATAAATTTGCGAAAGAGCAATTACATCCCCAATGTTCCAGAACTGATTAATGTTCCTGATCGAGCGAGGGGCTGTGAGATCGTACCGGATAACATGGCTCACTGTGTAAGGGAGGCCTGGAACACAAAACCATCAAAATCTTAGTCAATATTTTAAAACACAACTTATGACAGATGTTGCATGAGGTAAATTCATATCTTGGGCTTTAGGTTCCCATTAGAAGTTATTTATTCAAATTGTGTCAATATCTCATTAAATTGTGGAATTAATTTATATTGCTTTTTAAAAGTACATTGTTATGCCTATGTATTTTGTTACTTAAAATTGTGGTTCACTTACAGATAGCGGCATATTTATTTTGCTATCTTGAAAATTTTTATATTGTATGGTAAACAACAAGTTAATAACGGTGATTGTACAAAATAAGGCTATAATGCGCCTCGAGATATATCTATTGTATAACTAATTATGTACAGCACCCCTTTCCAATCAAGTGAATACAATTGAGTTATTTCCGTTTTACTACAGGTAAAGAAGAAGTAAGGACTTTAATTTCCTTGTTTGTAAGAGTCTAAGTAATTCTGAAATAAAAAGCAGGGAGAGTGCGATATTGTTTAATGTTTATATGCAGTTTTATTATATCAATCAGAATTTGACAGTAAAGAGGTAGTATAGAATTTATTTGTTGCTAAGAGCAAATCAATATCGACAATAATGTTATTGTTGGGGCTACAACCGCAGTCGTTCTGAAAATTTATGACGCAAATAATGGTTTTGACATAGGCGTTATTACTTTGTCAGGCCTTGGCCAAACAAACTGCTTTCGTTCGGTTTCAAAATTTTTATTACTAGGTGATTTATATTTCTATTAAACACTGGCCTTTCGTGAAATGGTTTCTGCTTCTGATGGTAGATAGATATAAAATGAAGTATTAATAATCCATCGCTGTGTCGAACCCAATATAGTCATATTGGCCTATAGGTTTTTCTAGGGACTCAATTTATAGTTTGTAGGACATTGTGCATCCTTCACAAACAATAAGGGAGACTTCTTCGATGACGCGAGCCATGGGAGCATTTTTTGAGATGGAGTAAATTGGAACGTCGATGTGTTCAATATTTATTGGGATTTTAAACATGGAATGAGCCGTACTACCACCAGGTAAAAGGGTTTCTGCAATGCCAGAGGAATGAAGAGAAATTGTCTTCTCTAACCTTAGCAAGAATCAATTTTACGAGGTAAGTCTTCCCGATTCCTCCGGGAGCACCGAGAAAAAATATTTTCTGCTCTGTTGTGCTATTCACGCTTGTCAAGGGTTTCCCGTCTTATAGGTTCGTCAGTGACGGGATACTGTAACCTAACATCATCATCTGACTCAACGTTCTCATTAACATGTGCAGACAATGAAAGCCTTCGTCTTTTTGCACTTTGTGAGAAAATCTTCCTAGAATATTTCTTTTTTTTGCGTGGCACGATTGACAAATCAAAACACATTCTTTTCAATCAATAATAACTTTTAGCAAACAAGTATTTTTATAAGAAATGTTTCAAAATCAATTAACAAACTTCTCTTAAACAATTAAGTGTTAAAACTACAAAGACAGCTGGTTATTACCATTAGGTGATTAATTGAGAACTGAAAGCAAAATGCGACTATTATTATGTAAAAAGTGGGTTTTTAGATGCTCGTTATTGTTTATGTTTGACAAGTTGTCAAGGGGAACCGGAAAATTTTGAGCATTGAAAAACTTCTCTGGAATGTAGAGAATGCATGAAATAAGTTTCATCATTCTCCCGTTTTTTCGGAGAAGACGGCGTAAAATGCCTCCCGGAGCGTCAAAGACAAACCGATAGAGAGGCAGACACAAATTGAGTTAATACTTGTTTCGACTTATCTAACGCTCGAAAAGTAAAAATCATTAAAACATGAATGACTCCGAGCAATATACAGACAAAAATCTAATTTTATTTATATAGATTTATACGCATAACTTATGCTTCCAGGTAAAACAATTATACGTCCAGTGGAAATGGATTAAGAAATGTCAAGCATTTATAAAGGAAACAATCGAGATGATGGATGATTAGACAAGAACAGTCCATTACTCAACAAAGACTTCCTCTTTAATCTGTAACTGGCGAGTGGGTCGAGCGCTTTTCATTTGTAAATTATTAAACACAAAAGGTTAATCTTTATTTTAATAACCTAACGTGACCTTTGCTTTAAAAAGTCCAAAGGTTACTTCTGAAACAGATATTTAATCATGCATGTAAAATGTTAAACTATTGAAATTTTAGTAACGTGCCAGCAGAAGTCCATCGTTTGTGCAGGTTTGAAGGCTAAGTGTTAGAAAGAAAGACACTATCATGGATTAAGTATAATAAACGTCCAATGTAGTTAGGCTGTGGTACTATAAGACTGTACTTTAGGCACTTATTCTATAGATAATTAAGATAAATACCAACCCAAACCTTAAAAAATAAAAGTAAAAACTAATTCGTTAACAGACTTAATTTTTGTGGACTACCTTAGAATTATAGGTGAGTAATTCTTCCGTTAAATAACTTTAACAGATCATATGCTCAGTTAAACTTGAAAAATGTGTCTAATATCAAACAAAATTGTTTTTAAGCTAGTCATAATGAAAGCTCTTACTAACGAAGACGAACACCTTCGCAGCTTTACAGATAGACAGATATTGAGGTGAGACCCATTTTAGAATTTTTGTTATACAAAACGTAAAGTTATTAAAACGTTGCGAAAACTCTCATTTTATTGCTATGGACCCTATAGATAGCTATTCTACTGTATTTTATCAGTCTTTATAGCATGCAGTCCTTTAAAAATGAAATATTCTGTATCATAACAGATTAATCTATTCAGAACTGTTTTTCAATTAAGTGGGAATTGTCGATACGGTCGGTGCAATAGCCCTCCATAATTATGTGTTGAGTGGATTAATTGAACAACAAGTAATTTGCATTGTTGTATAATACTCTTGATACTACTTTGATACTCTTGTATTCTATGAGAAATAACTACAAAGTGCATTATACAAATACTTTTAAGCCCAAAACAAATTATTAGTGCCATTATTAAAAAAAACTTCTTCACTTTAAACGTGTTTCTATACAATGTTAAAACATTTATGCAAATAGAGTGAGTGAAAAGGCATTAATACAAAATAGTTTTAAATTTCCATAATGATTAAGGTAATCGAGGCTATCTTTGTGGTATTGGTGAAATTCTTCGAAAGTATTTATCGTCTTAGATCATACTGTATACATGCATTTGATACATACATTACCTTATTACCTCCATCGTTCCCATTAGCAGAAGAGCCGGAAGGGTTGTGTCGAATGTTTATAAATTTAACTTCAAAATAAAAATTTATTTATACTGGTTGACTTATAACTTTGTGAAACGTACATTTCAAACTGACCTTAAACTGCCTTGGATGGAATTGTGATTTTTAGTTAACCACGTTAACTAAAACAGCTGGTCATGCCACATCTCGGAGGCTGTAGTAGACCTTAGCTTGAATGGTTTCTTGAAGGAGCTAGGTTGTACCAAGAGTCTCCAGAGCAGACGGGAAACTTGTTAAAGATCATGAAGGCGAGTATTAGGAATGTCATAAACCTTGATCTGTCTGCGGAATGTAAATAATCTACATAATTCATACATAATAATCTAATCTGTATAGTGCCGTGTGATATGGGCATCACATCTGACGAATTTGTCAATTTCTTCGACCGGGAAGTCACAGATTCTGTAAATGGTGAGGATGTCTGTTTCCAGCCTACAGTAGTACTGGTAGTTTAAATTAGATCAGATTACCCTTTTTAAATGGCAACCTACCCAGGTAGGTTGCCCAGGTAGGTGTTCTCATAGGTATGAATGAGAAATGAGTGTAGCGCGATCTAGTGGTCTTCTTACTGACTAAGGTTGACTGTGATAGACAAGACTGCATAAAAGGGACCTACAGTTTAACGTGGAATCCGAACCACTTTTGCTTCTAAATTAAGAACTGTTCTCATTATGAGGATAGTCTTAGCAGATAAATGAAGCATTCAATAGTGCGGACGTTAATCCAAACTAGAGAATATTACATCCACCGAAAAAACGCTCATAACTATCCACAATTCGCGACCTCCACGTAGCTGGAGTACAAGATTCGCCCGTCCTGATTTTCTGATTTTCAATCAAATGCTGGTGTGCAATGCTGGGCCAAAAATCCTAGAAACTCGATTTTACGAAGGATATTTAAATGATCAAATGTACAGACAATTTCTTTCAGAAGCATTTGCGGAATGTTCGGGTGACGTTCCGCTTGCATAAAGGAGAGAACTTTACTTCCAGCAGGATGGTGCTCCTTTTCATATAAGTGAACAAGTGTCTGTGGACCTGCTTCAACTCTACTTTCGAAACGAGTGGATTGTGTCAAACGGGCCAATAATTTGGCCAGCAAGATCACCAGACCTAACACGTTAATACTTTTTTTGTCTGGTCATGTTAACAATAAGGTTTACAAGAAACATTAAGTATCCGTTGTTGGATTGAGGGAGCAAGTTTCAGCCATTTTACGTATACTTTCAAGAAACTCAATGAAGCGAGCAACAAAAGTGTCAAAAGAGCACGTCTTTGTTTGGAATTAATGGTTTAAATTTTGAACAATTTATTAGGTAGTGTCTGTGAATCAACATGCTACTTATACAGTAAAAAATAACATTAATAAAAGTTTTTGTTTCTGTTATATATGTTTTATTAGATTAGATTATTTAAATGGTGACCACAAGGTAGGTATTTTAAGCCAAGTATGAAAGAGAAACGAGTGTAGGATATTTTTACTGTTAAAATAATGTATCTAACAGTACCTGCCTAATCTCTTATTACAGTTGTAAAATTTACAAGTTTAAACGTGATTATCTTTAAAACGGTTTTATGGAAAATATTACAAGAATAAAAGTTTTTAAAATTTCGGTTTAACCAAGTTATGTAGGAAAATCCATGGGAGTTTACATTTTCCATTTTTAATAGCTCTTATGGTTAAAAAACAGCTGGAACACTTATCTAAATCACCCTTTATATGATGTTCTACTACAAAAATGTTATTAATCCTGAAAGAAAATAAAATCACGACCATAATTGCCACATTTTCTATTATTTATGAAATTAAAACAAATTTATTATATGACATAAGATAAATACTGACAGGGGCTGCAGATTTGGAGCCCATACAATCTGAGAGAAGTTTAGGAGGAATGCTTGTTTGATAAATTATACTTCTAGAGACATTAAACAGTCACCACCGCGTCACAATTGAAGTGTAATATTATCACATTGCAAGGGTAAATGGCTACCAGGCGGGATTGTGGAAGCGTCCTCCCAGCGGAAGTGCTTATATTTCACACGGAACAGCAAATATGAGGCGTCAGCTGTCGCGTGCATTGTTGCCCTTGATTGCTGGATATGAATTGCATCGTTTTTGCCTCACTCCAGATGTCAAAGCCAGAAGATTTGATTCACTGCAGTGAAGTAACTCTTTTTCTCCTGAAACCACAAAAGAGTACTACTCTTACTTTGTTAACAGGTAAAGCCAAAATTTTAATTCAAGTTTTCTGACCAAATATTTTTATGGGTGTTAAACTTTTAACTATGTTTTTTAGTGTTTTATCAACTCTGGTGAAATTTGTTAATGATTTGATAGAGTAAGGTCAATACCATGGTCCTGTTACCACCTAATGTCAATAGACATTTACTTACAATTACAATTATTTACTGTGTCATGTCACTAATCGCATGTTACTCGCCCCAGATACTTTATGCAATTCTTAAAAACATCTCAAGCTGTTTCATTTATCCTTGGCCTATTCACCAGTAAATTTTCTATCGAAGTGATTATTAATACATATTATACCAACATTCGTTTATTTTTTAGTTGTACGATTAAATTATTGATGAAAAATCACAATATTGTCTAATTTGAATCTAGTTGTTGTCAAAAACTAGTTATTTCCAGTTTTAAATCGAACGAAGTATCAATTATATTTGCCCGGTAGCTATTTTTTATTTAATTTGAGTATATTGATTATTTATTCCAACGTTTTCTTTGAAGGTTAAATAAAATGCCAAATGAACAAATTCATGAGAATTTTTGTAATTCAAATGTTTCATTTACATAGCAAACAGAGAGTATTCCACAAGCCTTCCACTATGCATTGCTACTTTTAGTGGCAAGATGTATCTCGTGAACATAGGGAACTGAAATTTGTCGTTTCTAAAAACGACACACGGTTGTTAAGGTTCCCGTTTTAAATTCTCACTTTTTAACAACCCCATTTTTTAAAAGACAAATTAAATCAAAATTAATTCATGTTTGAAACAACTATTTCAAAATTTTAATATGAAAATTTTGTATTTTACCATATGTTACGTATCACAATTTAATATTTATGTGTTACATCAAGTTTTTAAATAAGCTTTACAAGTGTCAAAACATGTCACTTATAAAAAATTAAACTTTAAAAGTTTCTAATTTATTTAAAAACAGTATATATAAAATTTTAAGGACTTTTTTGTCTCTAGGCAACCTCAAAACGTAAAAGTAACATGGTCCCGGGCTTAGGTCTTGCCATCAGACCTACGGTAATGTAGCTTCTTCCCTACGGGAAATTCGCTATCAAGCAGGTTAAGGTTTTCATCCAAACTAATCCATATCAGCCGTGCGGATATGATGTTTAAATCATACTAAAATCCTGTTTTACGTGTGCGTATTGAAGTATCCATGTGTATTCTATAGTTGGCTATTCAATCAGAATTTAAACCTTCACTTTTGGTTTTAATGAAGAAGTATACATTTTACTTAGTCATTTTTTACTAGATATATTTTACTTGAATTTTTAACACATAGTGATTTTTATTATTAAATGTGTGTACTAAAGTTAGTGAACAATTATTTTCTGTAGTACATTAATGACCTGTTCCATTCGATCTGGAAAAGATTTGCTTGGACCCGAATCAATAGTCCAAGCTACACGTTTTAGTATTGTAAATTAAATTATTTTCGTTTATTTTGCATTTAACAGTCACGAGTAAAGTTTTTTTTTGTAATTAATCTCAGAATAACGGCTGGATATTTATATTTTTACTGTACCTCAGATTTATAATTTCCAACAACTGTAGAAAGCCCTTTTCCTTAAACATTCGCTTCCTCAATTATCGGAGCACAGCAGTTCTTTACCAAGTGATAAGTATTGTGACAAAGAAATTGCGACCCGTTGACTTTTTCTAGAGGGATCTCTAAGACACAAAAACCTTTAACAGCACTGTTCTCGCGGGCGCCACGGAAATTACCATTCTCTCCAAGGCTTCTTGGCTAATTGGACCGGCTTACCATTGTCGGGAGTTTAGCTTGTGTGTTGTCACTGAAAAGTAACATATAATTACTTTCGAGCATTAATATTTTTTTAGATTTTAACCTAATACAATTTTGGTATTGTATTATAATTTTTAGTAGTATTAATTTCTATTTAAGTAACGGAATATCTGTCTCTATTTTGATACAACAATATATTTGTAGATTTTTAAAGTTTTTACATTTAACTCTAAACAATAAAAAACATTTAACATGTAAACAATAAAAAATATATACTAGCGCCCAAATAATAATAACTAATCTATTCAAGCTAGAAAATCCAAATACGCTAACCATCTAATACTATTAAAAATCAAATCGAGTCATTATTTTTGTTCATATGAGTTATAATCCGGGATGAAAAATGAATACTTGGTGGAGATATTAATCCTAGCCTGCTCAGAGTGCGAAATCTCACAAAGCCCTACTACCTGTTTGCTTTGCTTTTAACGTTTCTACTCTTAAATCATCGAGTTTAAAAGTTTAAATGCTGAGTACAATTCTCTATCTCTGCTTTTAAAACCAATCGTGTATATATGGATAAAAAAATAAATATTCATCAACATTCCGCCGATTGTCGTAAAATTCGCCGATAATGTGTATTTTGTAATTTAAAAATGATATTTAAATAACATTTGCTACACAAATGTAGTTAGAGAACTAATTTTGAATTATCGTCCATGTTATAAAACCACAACAAAGAAATGCGAGTTTTATCAATACGTAATCAATCTCAGAATTGAGCATACTGATAATGCAACATCAGTACTCTCAATTTAAACTTTCAACTCGCCTTACAATTTTCTATAATCAATCTTTCAAGAATGAATATCCATTATGACTTAGCAGAGGATTGTGTGATTTAAACATATAACAATATATCTACTGTTTAAAAAAAATGAACAATGACTTTTCTCAGGAACAGGGAATGAGAAAATCGGCGAGGGTTTACTTTATTTTTTAAACCAATATTTTCTCTCAGGGCAGTTTTGTTTGATCTCACTTGATTAAAATATTATTCTTTGGTAATTTGTATTATTTTAATAAACTAAATATGTCACACTTTTTATTATTTATTATAAGCTGTTTATACCAGTTTAAGATATTATCTCCAAATGACATAATTAATTATAATACTATTTTCAAATTACCTTTTTTAAGTTTTAAGTAATATTTTTTGTATCTTTTTTACTTTTTTTAAAGACTGCTCATTACCATGCAAGGGGTTCAGCGTATTTGAAAATTCTGCATTAGTTTTGTATTTGATATATGGTGTTCACTAGATCAATATTTTAAAGACATATTTCTCTATATATGAATTTGTATCAGATATATTTGCAGAATAAAACATTTTTGATTTGATTTGATGTCTTAAACAAAGTAAAGTTAAGGTTAAGGGATGTTTGAAAAATTATTGAATAGCAATATTTAGCTCAGTCGCCCATTGGATGATGCAGAAATATAGTGACCTCTTGGTGTTATAATTTGGCATTACGAGAGAAAATTTGCTTTCTAGAGTTCATTTATTAAACTCTACTAATTAATCGAATTGAAAATGAAACTGTTGGATATTTATGATACTGATGAGGTTGAAAAAGTTATTTTGGGTGACAGTGAGAGTACAGTTTTAAATCGGATGAAAAATGATTGCAGGACCTAGCCCCGTATTAGGTTTGGCCTATGTTCTCGCGGCCAGCATATTACACAGCAGTACATATTGCAGGTCCACACATTCTCTGTTTACGGTTTGCAATTTCATCTTTATTAAACGCTTTACATCTACCATTTAACCGCCCTTTTATTAAAAATATTTCTAAAGTTGCTTTTAAGTAATATAAACTAATTTTATATATGTTTTATCAAATCACACAATTATATTTTACTGTTTTATGATTATTAATCGTTGAGGTAATTAGTCATTAATTTATGTTGATAAATATTTGGTCATTTTTAATAACGTTATCGGTTACTGTAATAGAGATATTTTAAAAGCAAATAATATTCAATAATAGTTAGTATATTACTAACTAGTATTAAGATCCCAAAAATGGTTTATTTGCATTTTCCCGTGTAATTTTTAAAAATTTCAAATTGTATCTTTCAACCATTAGAATCAGCTTAAAAAACTACACAATTTAGATCCTTAAAGTTTTTCTCTATCTCCAACGGTTACCGAGATGTAAAAAAATCTAAACACAGTACATTGTATTTAGGGGCTCCAATGCTAATCTTATGGAAGATAAGGAAAAACTAATATTTCTCTTATAAACCAATAGTTTTGGATGAAAATTTGTACTTAGCTTCATAGTTTATGTGTTCCTCGCAACAGCAAACCTGTATGCTCTTTCCCATGTTAATCTTTTGAAGAATAGGCAAACTCCTTTATTTATGTCCAGTTAATGATAAAAGTTGGTATATGGTCAGATTAAAAAAATAGTTTATGGTAAAAATGCCTACTTTCAGTGTTCCTCAAAGCAGCAAACCTGCATACTCTTTCCCATGTTAATGTCACGGAGAATAGTCAAATACTCATTCTCAGGTAACTTTTCGTTTAAGTTCTTACGTTCTATACTAGTATTTAAGGAAAGTTGGGAGCGAAACAAAATCTTGAGCACGAATCGCTAAAAAGTTATATGTGATTTGAATTTTTTTATTATGTTTCAACTGATTTCACACTATTGCTTTGAAGAATTCTGTAATTAAGATAAAATTGTTAAGCTAAATCCACACGGTCCACTCGGACCGGCTCCACACGGTGCTATGATTTTTTTAAATATTTTAATGTGTATGGTGTTTACTTCTAGGCATTTTATCTAGTTCTACAGTGAATATTTTTGTAATTGAAGATGTTAACAGTCATTCTTTTACTGTTTATTTGGATTTACTTAGAATTCTTTATTATATGCTGATGGTTAGATAAAAATTATTCTGACTATAGTAAAAATTTGAGAAAATCACTTTTACAATACAGAATAGAATTTTAACCAAAAATACCCCTTGAGCAAGGACCACCATGGTACGTGTATGAGATGGAAGTATCAAATATATGAAATTATTTTATTTCGTTAGTACTCGTATTTTCATATTATGCGGGACGAAAAGTTAATTCACGAACAAATGTTAAGCCTTTTACTTTTACAAGCCGCATTATCCCAGTCAGCGTCTCGAATGTTCGAGCTGCAATCTTCTTTTACTTGCAAAGCTTCTGTATTTGGTAAATATTAACTTGTTTGCTAGCCGTTTTAAACAGGATCATAAATGTAAGCCATAGCTTTGTTAGTAAATAACTTATGTTGTTGTTAAACAATTTTAGTTTCATATGTAACTAAGCCATCTTCGTTTATTTTCTAAGGATTTCAATTCTCTAAAGAAAATGAATATAATTTAGTTCATTCCACCAAATGACCACTTTAGATTATGATCAATGTTTTATGGAAGATTACTGTATTGCTACGTGTATAGGATTTGGACTAGTACTAATCCAAATTCATGTTCGACTTATTCGTGAAAATTCCTTAACTAGTGTGGATTCGAATGTAATGAGGATGTGAAATACCCTGGATGTGAAACTACCCTGTTTTTTATGTAAAACACCTCAGATTTAAACATTTTACCGTAGTTATATATGGAGCGACAACCAACTAAAACTCAAAGACAGTGTCATTAATACAGGGCTTATAACATATCTTAAGGTTAAAACCATAAAAAAATTACGACAAAATAACAAACAAAAAATAACCTAGAATAAACAAAACATTCAAAATATCTGCGTTTTAGCGAATTTCCCATAGGGAAGTAGCTATTACCGTAGGTCTCATGGTAAGACTTAAACCCAGGACCATGTTATTTTTTCTTCTTTAGGTGTCCAGAGACCAAAAACAACAGTCGTTAATATATATATACTGTATGTGTGTGTGTGTGTGTGTGTGTGTGTGTCTGTGAACACGATAACTCTCGTAAAAATGGTCCGACCGAGACCAAATTTGGTAGAGACGTGTATTCCTACAAATGCTCGGACGAGTTCGTAAACCAGACATATCGGTCAATGGGAACGGGTAGTTTGGGGGAGTTTTGTACCCCAAAATGGGGTTTTTTACGTTTTTCATATGTAATTTTTAAAAATTTCTAATTTTATATTTCACCATTGGAATCAGCTTAAAAACTACACAATTAAGTTCCTTAAAGTTTTTCTGTATCTCCAACGGTTACCGAGATATTAAAAAATCTAAACACAGTATGGTGTATTGTTGGGCTCCAATGTTAATCTTATGGAGGATAGGGAAAAATTAATATTTCCCATATTAATCAATCTTTTTGGATAAAACTTGATATTTAGCTTCATGTGGTTGAGATCTATCCATTTATTCTTAAAAACTATAGTTTATGTGTCTATCGTGGCAGAAAACCTGCATACTCTTTTCCCATATTAATCATATAGGGAATGGGTAAACTCCTTTATTTATGGACAGATGTTGATGAAAGTTGGTATAAATGTTAAGATAAAAATTATTGATGGTAGAAATGACTACTTTCAGTGTTATTATAACAAAATGTTATAATAAAGATTTAATACTTCTAAGTAAATTTATTCATTAATGGTTGAAAATGGCTAGTTTGACCCTGACTACTATCTGTAGAAAACAGAAAACGGAACACCGCTTACCGCCTCCAGATGACAACGGATTCTCTTCTGTTTAACAAAAGCGGAAATTTTCCCCCTTAGATAAGCGCAACAAATAACATAAGCCATAGAAAATGGTATTAATAAATTAAATAGTTTATTAACTTTAAATGGCATAACAAAATTTGTGCATAAAATATGTATGAAGTCACTGTTCTTAATATTACAGAAGGTGTCACGTATATGGAACCATTAAAGTTTTGGCATATGTCTTACCTCTCTTCACTGAGGGCATTTTATATAGGTTTTTTGAGTTTCACCAGAATTGGTTATTAAAAACTTAATTTCCTTAAAAATATAAAAACAAAAATAAATAAAATAATAAATAAATAATATTAATAAAATTAATAGTAAAAATAAAATAAACCAATTAAAAAAATAGATAGATAAACAAGAGGAAAAAATCAAAATAATCTGTTTCAAGCCCTGAAATAACAAAATAATTCAAATAATTAACGTTTAAATAAATAGTCACAGTTAGATAAATATTTTAAGAATAGAGATATCTAACTGCGTACCCCGAACAAGTTTTTAGTTCAGTCAAACGTGTTTAAGAGAAAACCATTATTACGCCGATGGAAATTATAAATCGTCCTCTTAACACAAGCACTGTTTTAACCTTCAATCTATCAGGCTAGATCTCCTCAAGAAAAAATAAGCTCTAGAGGTCTGAATATTTTTAACCGATTTCCCAAAAAATTAAACAATAAAAAATTAACTCACCTTTAAAAAAACTTCTACAATTTATAGTTAAAAACTCACCATATTCCTTTGAGTAATTGTTAAAATAGATATAGTGGTTTAATTTTTATGTACTTTGTTGTTTACGTGTATTTATATTTAACATGCATTTCTGTCATTATTTTACCTGTTACATTGCAGTACATAAATAAAGTTATTTTTTATTTAATTATTTTACCTGAAAAGTGTGGCATTATTGAATATCTACGTCACAGTGTGTAATTTTGTTAAGCGAAAACTCTAAACCGCACTTACAGTTTCTACTATAATTAAAGGATCATTCTTAAGACTAATTAATAACTCTTCAAAGTTGTGAAACTCTGTAAGAACTTAACTCGAAATCATCCTCTCCGCCAACGCTTATCTAAAATGTAAATTCAACATTAAGTAAAGTGGTCTCTAATCTATTGGAAAGGAAGGCTTTAATTAACGACACAACGAATCCTTAAAAAATTTACATAAACGACGTAACCTTTATTTATTTTTAACAATTTTTCCTCATTTTATCAGGCTGATTAACCTTGATACTAAAACGAAAACCCCAAGTTTTGTGAAATATTTTGCCGGTTAGGCCATCAACTTTACATTTAAAAGCACAGAATATGAGTCGTTACATTTTGGCCTGACTAAATAACCTGAAAGATATAGTGAATTTTTCATACTATTCATATGATACTTCTTAGATTTGTTTATTTGCTTCTTGAAATAATTTTATACCTTACCTTATGAAACTCACAAGAAAATATAAATTTATTCCCATTTATAAACATTGATTTGATTTGTAATTATTGAAAATGGTAATGTAATTCTAGTGAACAGTAGAAACAGTTTGCTCAAAAACAATTAATTAATTTCCTGGAGAGGAAAGTATTAAAGTAAAGAGGGATAATGAGACTTGGCGGTTTAAATTAAAACAACCAGATCTCTAGGAACTGGAGACTGCATTTGTAAAATTTTAGAATCCAATTTATAAAATTCAAAATACCAATACTACCAAACACCAAACTGTCCAATTACTATTGCCAATTGATTACTACACCAATTTATATTATTACGATTAAACGTATATGATAAGTTTTCTCTGAAGCTGAAACTTTTTAAATACAATTTCATTAGTTTATCTGGAGGAAGTGAAATGATAATTTTATCAGTATTGTTACTTAAAACAGCTAAATTATCAATTAACTGTATGTGAAAGTTTTATCCTTCAAATTATACCCATATTGAAGCTAAAGAGTATTATCTCACTTTATTGCTGATGGATTACATACTAACAATCACAAGACTTTAACCATGATACCTGACAGCATATTTCGTAGGCATAGCTAGTGAAAAACGTAGAGTGTATTTGCTTCACATATGTCCTTGAAAAACGTTTCAAGACTTCGACGAGGGATTAGGTAAATTAAAAGGAAAAAAGGTTCCAATGGAGGTATGGCCTAAAACTCCTATTTCATCAGATATCCACAGTTTTGTATTGCCCACAAAATGTGTTTACTTAAAACATTTTAAACGGATTATTTTCAAATTTGATACTTAAAGAACAACAACTGTATCCGTTTCATTTGCAGCAAGTTAAAGCTTTGTTACCTCGAGACTTTACTCCACAAATAACATTGTGCCAGTGGTTTGTTGAAAAATCTTTGTATTTATTTCCCTGTGGGAAATAGGTTAGATAATGGATATGTCTAAGGGGTATGTTTTCAATTCATCTTAACAGCTGTTCTTATGTTTCAAATTTTCGTCTTACAAAAGCCAACACCCCTACTCCCAGAGCTAAGACATGTCTATGTCAAAATTCGTTATCACAAATTTTTGAGAAGTGTCTTATTCACTGATGAAGCCAAGTTTTCGAAGACGGCTGTAACCATGTCCACAAGACTCATGTTTGGACCATGGAGAATCCACATCACATATCACAGGCCCGTAATCAGTATCAGCTCTTTGTTAATGTATGGCCTGGAATTTTGAATGACTATTTATTTTTAACTTTCCTGCCAGATACTCTCAATGGAGATAGATATTTACAGTTTTTAATAAATGATGTCCCTGTGTTACTTGAAGATGCGCCATTGAATGTGTGACACGAAATGTCGTTCATGCTAAATAAATGGGGGGACTCGCTCATTTTGACCAACGAGTTCGTAACCACCTAAACGAAACTTACGGCAACAGTTGGATTGGTCGAGGAGGTCCAGTGCCTCAGCCTGCGAGGTCGCCCGATCTTAACCCACTAGATTTTTATTTGAGGGGACATTTAAAACCCTCGTGTATTCCAGACCGGTAGAATCGTTTAAAGATTAAAGCATAAGAATTTTAAATGGGGTTGAGAGGATTTGGCAAACTCTGGGTATATTTAAAAGAGTGCGACAGTCAATGAGAAGGCATCTAGATGCGTGCATCTTGAACGAAGACCGCCATTTCGAACATTTCGGTAACACCCTAAAATGTTTTACTAGTATATTTCTAACTAGTCAAACTATTGTGTGTAGCATATAATAATTTTTCACATTAAAATGTGCAGTTAAAAAATATTTTTAATTTTCATACTGTAATTCAAAATTAGACGAATAAATAAATCAGCTGATTGTCCATTGTTGCGCTGAGCCTTGCGCTGTCGCAGCCTCACTTTTGCAGTCTGTTTTACCTACATAAACATTCAAACATATCCCGGTTGTTTATAATCTGATTTTAAAGATGTTTGGTGTCATTCAATTTGTAATGAAATAAAAGTATTGTTTTTAAATTATAAATTTTCATTAAATTTAGTCCATGTTATTTTGTTTTACATATTAATGTATTTTTTTTAAAATATATAATTTTTTTTATTTTTATAGTTTTAAAAATGAAAATAATTGTCTGATCAAATAATTGTAAAATGTGTAAAAATTTTGGTATTCACAAATTTGGAAGTTCGTAAACCTAACAAATGGAACTATTTTTTTGTACCCAAAATGTTTTTTTGCGTTTTTACAGTAATTTTTTAAAATTCTAATTTTTATATCACCTGATCAGCTTAAAAACAACAATTATGTTTTAAAGTTCTCACTCACTCCAATATTAAAATTAACACAGTTGTATTTGGTAATGTTAATCTTATGGGTGGAAAAATTAATATTTAAAAAATAAATTTTTTTTAAATGTAAATATTCAATAACCACATTTAGCTAAAAACATTTTAATGTGTTTTTTAGCAAATGCAATTTTTCCCATAATAAATCTGTATAAAAATTTTTATTTAACAATGTTATAAACTGTATATTTAAATAAAAATAATTATTTAAAAATATTTTTTTTTAGCAGCTAATATTTTATGTTATCAGAGAATTCAATAATTTTATGTTTATAACTTTATAAACATTCAATATTTATATTATCTTATATTATTGTTTGGAAATTCGTGTAATAATAAACGTATTTTAAAATTTATTGTATTTTTACCATTTTCAAATTACAGTATGTTAATTTCAAAACTTCAAATGACCACCATTTTTTATTTTGAGCTTGGATCATGCTAGTTACTTTTTTAAATAGTAATCTACTATTGTAAAACATATACCAAATATTAAAATAATCCGTTAAAAATTTTTGAAATAAAAAATATTCTGTGAAAAATACAAAATGATGGATATCAGATGAAATAAGTGTTTTAGGCCATACATACATTGTAACTTGTTTCTTCCTTTTAATGTGTTAATTGATTCCTAATCAATCACGAAACGATTCACGTCCTGAGACGTTTTTCACGGTCACCCTGTGTACCTTTTAGAGGTTAAATTGTATGTTGGTAGTGATAACATTTCAACCATGCAAAGTCAAAATCAAAATAAACTGGAATAAATGGCATTATAGTACAAGCGTTCATTGTAGGCTATTCAGTTCAGGCTACAAAAAAGATTTTGCAGACAAACAACATTATGACATATATATATTATGTATAAGAATCTATAATTAAAAAAACAATGGTGAATGAAACTGAACTAGGTCAAACTGGGTAGGTAGTTTTAACTAATACTAGATGGGCATTAACCATTGTGAAATTCCTTTTCCTAATTAAAGTAAGGTAAGGCGAGCACAGATTCTTCCTCATACTCTATTCGTAGACACTATGTAGAGTTAATCATCATTTATTTATATTGTTGCACGCAGTAAATTCCTATCATATATTATGCCGTGCCATGTAGGCTTGTTGTATGATATCAGTAGAGTATCTACTGAACCTGTTATTACATCCGAGTTTATGCTTTAAGATTCAAACGAGATTTTGCTTCGGAAACATGCCATACATTTTTTTAATATATGTGAAAGTCAATATTTTAATAGTGAAAACTTATTTCGTAATATAAAAACCTTATAAAAATAATTACGTTCAAATAATTACGTACGTAGTTCAAATAATTCTCAAACTCATGACTGTAATAGATGTTGATAATGTAACACACGTTAAGAAGTACCTCATCACGTTGACTGGAATACATATATCAAAATAAGATGCGAAAAAACTATTTTTTCCTTGTACTGGTACTGAGTGCAATTGAACAAAATATTCCCTTACTTGATTGGCTTTGAGGTGAAACACAGGTTATATAAAAGGGAGTATTTCCAATAATATTATAATTACTGGAATTCTTTTCTTCTTTGTAATTTTTTTAAAATTATTAATGTTTTATAAAATCATTATGCTCTAATTTGCTCTTCCAGTTCATAATTTCTACCTTATCCTGCCCCAAATAATTTCATTTTTTACCTTAATTTTTTATAAAATATTTATCACCGCAAGTGAGTACATTGATGATTTATGTTTTACAACTACATATTAGCTACAATAGAACCTAATATAGTCTACCATTTAAGTGAAATTTCTTGTGAATCCATAAATATTTTATGCTACCAAGTAGAGGTTAGATTCGTGAGCGAATTGTTGAGGTAACACAATGTAATCGGATTCAAGCAACCACAAGCGATGACCGTCATATCTCTGTTTCAGCTTCTCGCTGACTTTACTGCAACACCTTTGACCATAGCCATAGCGCTCGTGTCCTTTTACTCATTTTTTTAACGTTCTGAAGTTTTATCAAGGATATGGAATATATTACACAGAGTACAACGGATGAAAAGCAGTATACGTGGGTTTAAGTTAACAAAGAAATATATCATTTTTGCATTATATCTTCTAATTTTTAACGATTTTATTTTAAGGTATAAAGTCAATGCTTTCTTATTAAAAAGGTTATTCTCTTAATAATTAATTTTCACGCTTACAAAGCGTATTTTTCCACAAATAAACATAGTAAACGTACAGTCAAAGAACATAGAAGACTATATTCTATTCTATATTATATATTCTATGCTCTTCGGTACAGTATACCCACATTCAAACCATTATTTTTTTTAATAACCTGAATCTTCCCAGGTGGTGGTCCACGTAATTCTTTCTCATGGAAAAATCTTCTTTAGTATATATTTTGTATCAACTGATAAACCTTAAACCATATGACGTCACTAAGCATATTACGCCAACAGTTTCAAATTTTGGTCTGACGTATTGCCAATCCCCTCCAAAACTAAGACATATCCATAACAAAAACAATACATTACTAAATCGAGCAATTTTGTTATATAATATATATATTATATTTAACACGGATTGAAAAACGGCACAGGAATTTCTTAATTTGGAAATACTAATTTATTAGAAAATAAGTTCTAGATATCTAATGTCCAGGAAAATTCGGTTTTCTTGTAATATTAAGTTTAAAATCTAAAATTTAACATTACCTTATGGAGAATCAAATGTAAACAATGCAAACAAAACAGCTGTTTATACGTTTGACAGTTCTTGATTGAAGACGGCGAAGAACAATATGTGAATAGATTTTTCATAAATATTTATTTTATGTATGTAATAAATGTAAAATTATCAGGTTACTAAACAATTTGTAAAAACTTAGGGGTAACATAACTGTGCGAAATAAAAGCAGGAAAGAGTATTTCCAAAATCTTCCGTGTTTTGATAGAAAACGTATTCGTTGTATTGCTTGAAGCCACTGTAACAAACCATTGTAATTGGTAAATGTAATTGATTAAATTAAATTTCTCTTTTGCTTTTCAATCCTCATTCCGTTTATAACAAAATCAGTTGATCACAGGATAATAAAACACAAACATATGGACATTTTAAATTCAGTATAAGATTAGCTAAAACAATAATTGAGGTTGGCCAAAAATTCTTAACCGACGACGCGAATGACGCCGTTAGTGCGCTCAGTCTCTACAAGGTCGCGTGTCGATAGGGCTATATTTTTTGTCAGTATTTATGCCATATTAATTAAGTATAAAACGGTTTTTATTTAAACCCCATACATGTTTTCATTGATCAGTAAATTTGTTTTAAATTTGCTAATTAACTTGTAAAAACATGTCTTATTCTATCCACAATACATACATGTAAACATTAAAGGAGATGTCTACTGAGGTTAGGAAAACCAAATTTGTTACTTTTTGTTAATTTTTTACTGTTTCAAACAATTGACGATACTACAAAGAGGCCATAAAGACATTTTAATACTAATTTATTGTAAAATATTGATCGATTCTTGCATGTTTTACAATTAATTGATTAACTTACTACGCATTAAATGATCTGTAAATAAATACAAATGGATTTTGTAATATGTCAGGAGCCAAAGTCACGCCAAACATGAGTTTATTTTCTCGATAAACACCCTTGGTGTTTGAAATTGAGTGGTGCTGAATCATGGCACTCTCATCACCCATCTCGACATTTAAATATGCTTGTTTAATGTCCAGAATAGTAAAAATCTTTCCCTTTCCTATGGATGCAAAAATATCTTCAGTTCTTGGAATAGGAAATGAACAGTTCTCAACCACCTTATTCATAGTAACCTTATAGTCAGTACAATGGCGTACTGTACCATCAGGCTTCACTATAGGTACAACCGGTGTTCCCCACCCAGAATATGAAACTTTGGTTATGATTCCCTCTTTTCAAACCTGTCTATTTCGTTTTCAACTTTCTCTTTTAAGGCATAAGGTAAAGTTCTAGGAGGTTTAAACACTGGCTTTGTCCCTTATATCCTGGATTTTTCCCACACCATCTTAAAACAGCCCTTGAAAATCCCGTTTGACTCGATTTAGCAGTTTATCTTTCTTCTTGTTATCGATGTGTTCTATCTTATTAACCCATACACTCGTATTTAACACCAGCATCCATTCTCATCCAAATATTGACTGATGTCTTCCTGGAAGGATGTACAATTGTACAGATTACCCCGACTTTAGAGTCATCAACTTCTGTATCAACCGTGACATAGCCCAACAGTTTTATAGGTTCACCTGTATAAGTTGAGAGCACAAAATCAGTTCCCAATGCCTTTGAGGAAGAATCCTCCTAAATCCTTCAACTGACATTGTTGAAATGGTAGAAAGGTGACTGATTTACCCTCTATTTTACAATTGATAATCATACATTTTGGTTTTGGACTTACTTCTGGTAAACCAACACTGGTCAGGTGTCTTATCGATATTCCAGGATTGTCAGTTGTGACATCGTTAGCATCGAGCACACTTGAAGTTACAGTACTTGGCCATTTTTTTAAGCTCACACACATATTGATTGTTTGTTTCGCCGTCTTTTTGCTTTCTTGATGTGACATTGTACTGTTCAGTTATGATACTTGGACGTGGATTTAGAATCTTACTTACAGTTTAAACCAATTCGTTGTACTCCTTGGAACATGGGTTTTCTGGACACAGGTGATCACAAAGCTGTTGATGGGTATTGATTCCCATGGTGTAAATTAACACTTGGGATTTCTTAATGTCATTGTTTTCTATCCCAATCATTCCAAAGTAGTTTTCAAGTCGTCCACTGTACGAATCCCATGAATCTACTTCTTCATTGAATTCCTTGAATGTAATATTACATCACCTTTGTTCCCCCATGCTGTTGTTATTTCTTTGCATCTCACTATCATCAATATTATAACTCTCTCTGTTCTAAAATATCTAAAATAATGGATTATTTAGACACGCTGACAACTCGAACTAAATGAGTCAGAACGTTAATTTTGCTAAGTTAAGTTTGTTAATTATTTACACTCAATTGCCACCATCCCTGTGAGGTTAAAGACAGTAAGGTACAGAGCCTTAGTGGCGTTAGTCTCGTAGAGGCAAAAGAGATATGGCTCATTATTGCTTGATTCTGGTTAGAATCAGGAACGAATATGACTTACTGGGCCAGAGCATTTCCTATGCTACCGTGGAGCCTGCGTTTGGAGTGTATTCAATTAATTTTATATAAAACGATAGTCCGTTGCATAATACTTCACCATTTAAAAACAACATTGTTCTAAAATTACTTAAGTTTTCGAGGAAGAAAATATTACTTAGTAAAACAAACTTGTAATATTAACACTGTTTATAAAACCTTGTAAGTTTCAAACACCTATAAACCTTCCCCCAACCTGCTGCAGTGTTTATTGAATATATAATGTTTGGGAAAAGAATGCCGTAAAAGTTGGCGAACTTTAAAATAGTTGCAGCGTTTATCTCAGCGAAGAAACATATTTCAGCGCTTTTTGTTTCTTTTTGTCTGAAAAACGGGGAATAAATAGATTTTTATAATTTTTTATGTAAACCTATAAATCCCTACTGTTTACAGATACATATTTTATATTTATTTTCAATCTATGTTAAACTATATAATAAATCTAACCTTACTTCAAACTTAATATGGATTAAGTCTAATCGCCTTTATAGAATTTCTTAAAAAAGGTTGTTGACTGAGAAAATTAGAATGAAATTGCTAAAGAAAATTGAAATTGTATGGTAATAATCAAGTAAAAAGTCAGAATTTGTCAATATACAAATGTTAAATGAATATATTCCAGAGCAGTAGCGAATGAAAACTATGAATTTCAATCATTTTCAATGGTAAAATATAGACATTGTAATAAATTTTCATTTTTAAAAAGAATTTTCAAATTGATTTGAATAAATTTGATTGAATTTCCTTCTTCTCCTTTCATTTTTACTTTTATTATTTGCATGGATAAAAAACTCATCAATGAAACAGACTAAACACTGCTTACAAGCTACGTTTAACTACTTCGTTTTGAAAACTAAACATTTTTCTATGATTGTAACCAAGGTTTTATTCCATGTGTTGGCCAGAATATCTTAAAAACTAAAACCTCGGTAACTGATAAATTATTGAGTGGACTACGATGCGAAATTGTCTGCAATTCCTTTCTGCGTTAGACCATTGTTTTGTAAGAGGGGAGCTTTGACCCATAAATTTTTTCAGAACCCTCTTAAAGGGGTCCAAATAAATGTTCCGTTGAAAATTCAATTACCTCTCGTCGGCGTGACGCGGCGTGACTTAGTTTCCGACTCGACTCAACTTTTCCAATTTCCAGGAAGTGTGTAATTCACGTGAATGTTTTCTACTGACGTCAAATCGATATCACTGTTTACCTCATTTATTTAACCGACTGCCGAAAAAGTTTTAACTTTAAAACTTATGTTAAACCAAATCCATGGGCAGCAAATGATCACTCTAATTTTTTAGGTTGAAATAAGTCCTCCCGATGTAAATTATAAAATATATGAATACAGCCAATTAATTCAGAAGTGACTCTGAACCTCGAAATAAACCTTTTTAATTTTGCGATTATTTTATACCTCAAAGAGGACAAGGTTTTTGCTCGTATTTTAAAATAATTTGAGGAAAAATATAACAGGTCTTCATAATAGATTATATCGTTTACGACTCATTTTATTTTAAAAGCGCCAAAATTATATAAACATTTTTCATCCACTGCTTTAGATTGGAATTGAATTTTGAATAACCATTCTCACAAGGAAATAGTTTTTACTATGAGTAGTTAAAAATACTCGTTATACTGTTGTATTCCTATATTTGTGTGGTCACGATAATCGCTGCAATTATTGTTTGATTTTTTAATATTCGGTCGAGTTGATCCTTTCTGTAATATTCCGGATGAGTTTCTTGGGCAATGCAATCGGACTACATTAACTACACTTCTGGGGTGAGGGGTTGTTCCCCAAAAATGGGGTTTTCAATTTATTTATACATAATTTTTGAAAAAAATCTTATTTTTATTTTTACCATTTGATTCAGCTAAAAACACACAAGTTAGTATTTTGAATCATAACTCAAGAGCAATTGTTTACTGAGATGTTTAAAATGGGAAGCACAGTACATTGTCTAATATTGATGTTATGGAGAATAATTCAAAAGCAATGACTCACTTATTTAGTATAAATATTCTTCTAAAATTTGGTATGCAAGTCCATCTAGTTACGTTTTATCATTAAATCCACGAAACCATCAAATTTAACGTTTCTTACGGCAGAAAACACGATTACTCATTCCCATGTAATTCTTAAGAAGAATAGATAAATTGGCATAACTCGCTTGGTTGTTGAGATAATTTAAAAAAAATTGTATGTGTTTTTCCTTAGTTAACAATACATATATATCATGTAAAATAACCTTATTGCAGCAAACCTGCATTCTCAGTACTATACGATTACTATGATGGGAATAATACAAAATCTATGAAATTCGCTCTACTCACGCCAGCAAGTTGCGTGAGAACTCGTTTTATAATCGCAAGCCAAAGGAGCAAGCATAAAATAATACTCAATTCCATCTAATTACTGCATAAATAGAATTTTTCTCAGTACATATTTTGGGGATTATATTTTATGATTAAAATCAATTGTTTGTATGCTGGCCAAATGAAAATTACAATGTTTATACATATTATGTTTGTTATAATAATCAGCTGTTTTAAATTTTTTAGATTTTCCTTTTGCTATTTGAAATATATATTCGTAAATGGTTAATATTGTGTATTATTATCGAATATTTGATTTTGTGTGGGCGTGCGTGCAAGAGTGTGTATTTATCAGGCTGTAAAATCATTACCCTAATTTAAGATGATATAGTCTGTCTACATTTTTCATATGTTATGTTTTGATGTTTCAAGTCCACATGAATATAGGTACTCATTTCTTTCAAATTTTTTGGCTTAAAATATCTGGATACGCTATAAATTCGGAAAGGTAATAATAATTATATTATGTTTGACGGGTAACACAAGTACGTATCATATAAGTGTGAAATTTTGTCTTCAATATATGTTTTCATTTACATACGTATATAGGTCAATTGTAGCTTATTTTTTCACATTTTTAAGTTTTTAACTAGATTGAGAAGTGAAACTACTCTAATTAAAACTAACTCTGTTTTACTCCAAGAATATTGTTGCAATATTTGGCTTGTGGCATATTCTATATTTTTAGATTATGAGGAAGATGGCAAATCGATATTAATAAGTTTGATAAATATATCGAATATCGGAATATTATCGATATCAGTTGACTCGGTTGCCATAAGAGCACGCCGGTCTGCGGTAGCACTAATGCTGTTCAAACCAATTAGCAAGGCCCCTGACGTGCTCTATATCACAAACCGTCGATTGATTTATTTTTCTACATCTAAATCTAAAAATATATTTGTAAATTGGAACATTTATATATTATTTCAATCCAGATATTAAGTTAACATAGTTTTCAACCTCATAATGCTGAAAGGTTTAGGTAGTAAAGGTGCTAACCCCCTGTATTTCTTTTCAAGTACAGGAGAGGTGAATCAAATGATAATTTTATGGAGTGTTATAGGATCGATCTGTAAGTCCATGTCTAAGAAATAGTCCAATAAATTATAAGGGTTTATAGCATCAACATTTAAAGGATTTGGTGTATTTGGTAATTTATATTATGGTAAGGCCAGGACCTGCTGAGGATAGCGTCAGCTTATCGGACCGTCTCTGAGCCGGCATCGTTGGTGGTTGCGGGGGTCATACCTGTGGATCTTCTGGCCCAGGAAAGGAAGCATGGTTTTCAAACCAAATCCGATCTTGGGGTCCAGGAGGCAACACGAGTGGCGAGAGAGGCCACAATGACATCATGGCAAGAGAGGTGGAACCGGGAGACGAGAGGTGCCTGGACGCGTCGATTAATCCCGGAACTGTCCGTGTGGGTCGAGCGCGGGTTCGGTGAGGTCAACTTCCTTATCACGCAGCTCCTCACTGGGCATGGGCTATTCCGCGACTACCTCCATAAGATGGGCAAGGTCGACAGTGCAGCCTGTCGATACGGGGATGCTCCCCGGGACGATGCCTATCACACATTTTTGAGTGTGAGCGGTGGGCAGCCCAGAGAAGAAGTGTGGAACTGGAAGTGGGGGCCATCTCGCCCGAGAACATTGTCCCTCTCATGATGACATCTCTTGAGAACTGGCGACGTATTGCTGTATTCGTCAAGAACGTTCTCAAGAGAAAAAAGACAGAAGAGGATCAGGACCAGCTTTGATCCTTCCTCAGGTGGCTAAGGAGGTTTTGTAGCCATGTGGCTTCACATACGAGGCTCTGCCTTGATGTAATACCTTAATAGGTGCTTCCAAGGCGGATTTCAGCCTGAGGCGAGGGGGTTTTAGTGGGTGAGAGTCCCACACACCGGGGAGTGTACCGATATTTCCTCCCTGATGGTGCATGAGCATTTACCCTCGTAAAAAAAAGCCAGGGCCTGGGCGGTTCTAGGATACAAATGATAACGGGGTGCCATTTAAATTGTGGTCATAATCACCCAGAACATGTTAAATCTTGATTAAAGGAGCAAAATCTACCCTTAGCCAAGAGAAATTGTTGCATAAGGAGCTATTAAAGTTATTCGATAATTAATTTTAGATATCTTTAAAAATTCAAACTTAGGATGCTGAAAATACTATTAAAGAAAAACAACATGAAACCATCACGTGGAAACATTTTAATAGTAAATGCACTCTAGGAATTGATAACGCGCAGAAAAATAATGTGAAGAATAAAACAGTTAACTAGAAAACCGTGAGTATCCCGTACATGAAAAAATTGCAGAACAAAATAAACAGATCAGGACATAGCATTTGAACAGTTATTAATCAAAGGATACTATCCGTACTAATTGATAAATGGTTGAATCTGTGAATCAGTGAATAAGGTTCCTTATTCTTATTGGGAAACCCCTATATTCAGAGGCAAGGTGATCTGTCAGAGTTACAGGGATCGGTGGCGTAAAATCCTCCACCACATACTCAGGATTATATCCTATTACATTTCTCCTCCATTAGCACCATCAACATTGATTTGTCTCTGAAAGTAGTAAACACAAATTGATCGAAATCTCATGACTTTTTTAATTTTAATAATTACCAAAGTATCGTTACAGATAATATGTCTTAAAACAAGAATCTTTAAACTGTCATTTGTTCAAATGTAAGCTACACAGGTTTTATGAATGTAGTGTTTACAAATACAACTCAAACTTTTAGAATAATTAACATTAGAATATCTGATTATAGAAACAAAATCTAAATAGGGTTTGGTGTCTAAAAAATAAGAATAAGAACGTATGTACATGTAATACTAACCACGATACAATACGGAATTACAATGATCACGATATAGTACCGGAATGGAACCGAATGTGAAATAACTTGGACAACTTCTTTAATGGTAATGGACATGGTGATGTCTACATACAGTGTTTTGACATGGATATGTCTACGTTCTTGGGGGTATTAGCAATTTTCGATACGCAATAAATATACATGATGGGACATCATCTGGTTATAGCTACTTAGATGTACTGAAAACGTTCCCTCTAGATTATTCATGATATACGTTTTCGACATGGATAGGGGGGGTGTTGGTGATTTTTAATATGGAAAATATGTAACATGTTTCCATATAAACTACCTGAGCTATTGTATTGAATTTTTAATATAAAAGAATAAGAACAGCTGTTCAGATGACCTGAAAACATTCCCTTTAGACATATCCATAATTTAACCTATTTCCCACAGGGATGTGAATACAAGCATTTTTTCAAACATCTGTGCTTGAACGTGACGGATCATTTCTGTATAAACGACTCACATACGTAATCGAGGGGCGGTGGTGTTGTCCTGTAATTCAGCTTCGTGGAGGTCTCGAATTGTGGATATTTATGAGTAATGGTTGGTGGATGGGATATTTTCTAGCGTGGATTAAAGTCCGCACTATTGAATACAAACTCAATCCACAAATACCATCCTCATAATTAGACCACTTCGTAATTTAAAGGCAGTGGTTCAGACTCCACATTAAACTGTAGGTCCCTTAGATATGTCATTAACTGTTGGGCTATAAATTTACAGTTCTAAGGAACGTATCAGCCTTAGTCAGTAAAAAGACTACAAAATCGCGCCACAATAATCTTACTCATTTCCTATTCATACTTGGTTTAAAATACCTGTAGGCTACAAGTTGCCATTTCAATAAATAACCAAGTAGCTCAAGGCCAAGTAATTAGAAACATGTTAGTGTAATAATCTATCTTCTTTTTAGTAACCGTCCTCTCAGCTGTCACTTCGCCTCTTCCTTACACATATTGATCATATTAGGAATTATTTCTTAACCATACGAACAGTGTATTTTAATTAAGTTTAAGTTTTATAGTGTTTAATGTGAGTAATAACTACTTGTACATCAGCTGTTGCAATAATATCTCTTGAGTAAAATATTGTAGTTAGTTTGGTTAGCGAGAAAGTAAAACAAAATTTACTAATGTTCCTTTTGGAAACCTAAAGCAACGGATTATACCAGATATCAGTAATTCTAAAGTTAGAATCATCCCACATTGTAGTTAGTTGTGTTTTGATTTGTTATTGGATACAAGATTTATTGTGTATACAATCTCTAATGTTTCTATTGTGCGAGTTTTTGAACCATTATGCATTTCTATACTTCAATTTAAGTCCATATCTCCTATTCAAGCCAAGATCTCACACGAATGCGGCTCACAGCAAACATCGATATAATTTTATCTGACCAGGAACGGAAATCTACAGATTTTAAGCCGTAACACTACTGTAGAACGGGCGTTGCAGAGGCCCGTGCCGGAAGCCACATCAGGGGTATTTTAAGATTATCTTCCAATTTATCGAAGGCTTGGCCATAATCCATTAGACCACTAGTCCGTCACGTCACGCTCTCTCTCTCTCTCTTATGGCTGCGGCTTACTTACATTCATCTGTTGTTACGTTTCTGTGTAACTACATATATTATTTCCAACAAAAGCTATCATAATTTTAAATGTCAATTTAAAATATCACATAATTGAGGGTTAAACCTCAAAAACATTGATGAAATATTGTCATTTTTTTAAAGTTAATTTTCTTTGTTACTTTTGCTCCATAAATCATAATAAATTTATAACTAATATTCCTTAATTTATAGATATTTCGTTAGGGGATGCGGATAAGTACAAACTGATTATTTAAATTTAAATCATTGTTATTAATGATACTTGCTATTATTTAGATTCTTATTGCGGACATTTTCCATCACGATATTATGTAAAACAAAGTTTCACGACGTTTCGGGATCTGGAATGTGATCCCGTCCTCAGGTGGACTAATATCTAAAACATAGCACAATTAATTAACATATAATCCGGACCAAACCGGTATAAAGCTGAAAACATAAAAGTTTAAAGCAGTCAAAAAAACTTACAAACGAACCATACACTAAACCATTACACACAAAAGAAACCAAACACGTCCGCTCGTCACGGAGACTCAAAGACAACTGAAAGAATGGCGTGTCCCACCGGAACCGGAAACAAAATGGCCGCCGCCAAAATCCTAAATCCAGGCGCAACACGTCCAACAGGATTTATTATTATTATTTTATATTAAAATGCAAATCCTATCTAATGTACACGAAAAAATTAATTGTATAAATTAATCTATATTGTTCCCCGCAGTCTTCAATCAAGAACTGTCAAACGGTTATGAACAGCTGTTTTGGTTTGTATTGTTTACATTTTATTCTCCATAAGCGTAATGTAAAATTTTATTTTAAATTTAACTACATATTACAGTACACGATTTTCCTGGACATTAGATTCTGGAATTATTTCTACTCGGAAATTAGTTATTTCCAAAATTTAAAGAAATTCCTCGGTGCCGTTTTCGAGATCCGTGTGCAAATATATATATATATATATATATATATTTATATATAATATATATATATACAAACCTTGCTCGTATTATAGTATTGGATTGAGTAATTAGGCCATTCGTGCAGTTTCTGAACATGATAAAGTAAACAGATAAAATATTATTCGTAACAAAATTACAAGTGAAGCTGTGTTTGACCATATGTAGACGATCTTAACAAACTTTCTAACGTCACAAAAAACAAATTAAATGAAAAAGAAATTTAAAAATGAAGAAGAAATTAAATGAAAAAGAATTATGGTAGATGATGTTTTGGTTATAATTCATTTAAGTAATGTTTTACTAACTTTATATTGATGCATTACATAAATACTTCTACTCTTAGTTTAAAGGTGGCTGTTATTTTAAGCTAATGGTTACTACTAGTAGCAAAGCTTGGTAAACACAATATTACTACATGAAAGCATTCTAATGGAGTTGGTATTCCTCATTTGAATGCCTTTGACGACTGGAATGGCTTTATTGGAGCATTAATTTGCTGTTCACATGGTTAATATGGTGTGTCATCTTTGGTATTCAAAGGCTAGTATATTTTTATTAGTGTTATTATTATAAATATCTTATATATACGTGCTTCAAAAGTTGATTAAACCATATAATAATAGGTTATGAATAAAAGAACAATAGGTACGAAACCAAAAGCTGTGAACGAGAAAAGCCAAGGGTTTTACATAGGCTAATTTTACGAAAATAAAGCTGAAAACCCAAAATTTTAAGTGGGAGATGTTGTGAGGATTTCAAAATACAAACATATGTTTAGTATGGGGTATACACTCGATTGGACAGGTGAGTTGTTTACAATAGCAAAAGTAAAGATGACAAGACATATTACTTAATATTAAGAGATGATCAACGTAATATAATTTATAGGTGGATTTTATAAGAAAGAACTGTTAAAGAAGAATTATAAGGACATTTATTTGTAGAGAAAATAATTAACGGAAAGATGATAAGTTGTATGTTAAATGGTTGGGATTTCCTACAAAATCGTGGATTAATGTGAGTTACATTGTTCGATAATATATGATAGTGGCAAAACCATTAAAACTAAATAATTTTTATAAAATTCTAAAATGTTTGTAAATTTTTATGTTTTGAACTGAGCAAACCAGATGTGCAAAATCTGTTCACCATGTTATTCTAAGGGGAAAATATGCCAATTCTGACGTGAAACCGGTTTATTGTCACTACTGGAATGAAATTTTGATATTTTTATCTATACGTTAAAGGAAAATAAAAAAAAACTTTGACACATCTAAGTCACTGTTAATGCTCATGATTGATATTTTGAACTTATATTAAGTGTATGAAACTCACAACAAAGATTACGAAATTTTAATGTTAAAATTAATTTACGCTTGGTATTAATTATTTTTCCTAAATTATTCAAATATTACTTGTTTAGTATAAATAATAAATATTATGTCACTTTGGCAGTTGAACTATTCATTATGACTACGTTACATCTCACGTAGATGTATTCATGTTTATTCAACGCAGAGGTTCTATTTTAAAATCGTGGATCGATCCTATATTACAAATTTATGAATAAGCTCTGAGGTGTTAACTGTACTTAATATTTTATTATACATGCAAAATTTAAAGCCTCTAAGAGATTAGTTATCACTATTAGATATAAAATACTTATAATCTAGTACAACAATGTTCCCTATAAAGCAAATTTTGTTCATGGTAGTTTTCTGATATGAACCAAAAGAGAATTGCAATCAATAGGTTATTTTTAGTGTTTATACCAGGGATTAAACGCCTTAATAATCGTGGTGTTGCGTTTTTGATCAATATACACAATATTTGGTATGCCAACTTCAAAAATTGAAAACCTCTGAATATATATTTTTACAAAAGGACTTAGTACTTGAACTTTAATAAAAAGGATAACAGATAAAATATTTTATTTATATTAAGCATCAATAAATGATGTTATAATAAATTCTATTAAAAATTAACGTCAGACTGTCAGATTAAATTTATATTTTCAAAGCTAGTACGACTATGTTTCCTGGTACAGAAGTAAACTTAATTAAAACGTTTGTACACTGGCCGCTTGTTTTACAAGGGCAAATTGAAGTGTTGAGATCACCATGGCGACATCGATAGGTCAATCAGTCTCTACAGGTCCAATTACTGCCAAGGCCCTACCCTGCGTTGCATTTACTAACTGCCCACACCGCCGTCCGCTCTGGTTGTGTGGTCCGTGTAACTATTACTGCCAAGGCGTGTAACTATTACTGCCAAGGCCCTACCCTGCGTTGCATTTACTAACTGCCCACACCGCCGTCCGCTCTGGTTGTGTGGTCCGTGTAACTATTACTGCCAAGGCCCTACCCTGCGTTGCATTTACTAACTGCCCACACCGCCGTCCGCTCTGGTCGTGTGGTCCGTGTAACTATTACTGCCAAGGCCCTACCCTGCGTTGCATTTACTAACTGCCCACACGGCCGTCCGCTCTGATTGTGTGATTCGTGTAACTATTACTGCCAAGGCCCTACCCTGCGTTGCATTTACTAACTGCCCACACCGCCGTCCGCTCTGGTTGTGTGATCCGTGTAACTATTACTGCCAAGGCCCTACCCTGCGTTGCATTTACTAACTGCCCACACCGCCGTCCGCTCTGGTTGTGTGGTCCGTGTAACTATTACTGCCAAGGCCCTACCCTGCGTTGCATTTACTAACTGCCCACACCGCCGTCCGCTCTGGTTGTGTGATCCGTGTAACTATTACTGCCAAGGCCCTACCCTGCGTTGCATTTACTAACTGCCCATACGACCGTACGCTCTGGTTGTGTGATCCGTGTAACTATTACTGCCAAGGCCCTACCCTGCGTTGCATTTACTAACTGCCCACACCGCCGTCCGCTCTGGTTGTGTGGTCCGTGTAACTATTACTGCCAAGGCCCTACCCTGCGTTGCATTTACTAACTGCCCATACGACCGTCCGCTCTGGTCGTGTGGTCCGTGTAACTATTACTGCCAAGGCCCTACCCTGCGTTGCATTTACTAACTGCCCATACGACCGTACGCTCTGGTTGTGTGATCCGTGTAACTATTACTGCCAAGGCCCTACCCTGCGTTGCATTTACTAACTGCCCATACGACCGTACGCTCTGGTTGTGTGATCCGTGTAACTATTACTGCCAAGGCCCTACCCTGCGTTGCATTTACTAACTGCCCATACGACCGTCCGCTCTGGTCGTGTGGTCCGTGTAACTATTACTGCCAAGGCCCTACCCTGCGTTGCATTTACTAACTGCCCATACGACCGTCCGCTCTGGTTGTGTGGTCCGTGTAACTATTACTGCCAAGGCCCTACCCTGCGTTGCATTTACTAACTGCCCACACCGCCGTACGCTCTGGTTGTGTGATCCGTGTAACTATTACTGCCAAGGCCCTACCCTGCGTTGCATTTACTAACTGCCCATACGACCGTACGCTCTGGTTGTGTGATCCGTGTAACTATTACTGCCAAGGCCCTACCCTGCGTTGCATTTACTAACTGCCCATACGACCGTACGCTCTGGTTGTGTGATCCGTGTAACTATTACTGCCAAGGCCCTACCCTGCGTTGCATTTACTAACTGCCCATACGACCGTACGCTCTGGTTGTGTGATCCGTGTAACTATTACTGCCAAGGCCCTACCCTGCGTTGCATTTACTAACTGCCCATACGACCGTACGCTCTGGTTGTGTGATCCGTGTAACTATTACTGCCAAGGCCCTACCCTGCGTTGCATTTACTAACTATCCTTTACACATAAATATTAATACTTCCTGCTCTGGCCGTAATTTTTTTTTATTAAGTAAATAATTTAGTTTACATTTAATTTGAAACTTTTTTAGAGTTAATCAGCATGTTAAGATTGAAAAAGTTGAGTCTCACTTGAGCGCAAGTAAGTCACGCTGCGCCATCGCAGGTAAGAAGAGGGTAATTGAATTTTCAACTAGACATTCATTCCGGACCTTCTTTCGCAACTCTTTTTAGAGGGTTTACATTTTTCGTAAATTGAATCGTACCTGAAAATTACCTAGAAAACATTTTTCTAGCAGTTACTATGTTCTGGTAAAAGTTACTTTCAACAGGTAATCACATAAGAAGATTACGAGTGTTTTGATGTAGTCGCCATAAACAAAATAATACTAATATGATGTTTCTTAAAAGTTTAACAAGTACATTCGCAAAATAAAACGATTAATAACAGTCTTGTAAACTTGCAAAAAAAGCAAAGGCGGTTTAAAGTTCCTTCGCCCTACTTTTGACATGGATATGTCTCAGCTCTGAGGGGGTGTTGGTGATTTGTAAGATGGGAAATATGTAACAGGTTTCCATAGAAATAACCAGAGAATTACCAGAAACTTAGAACATTTACTATAGAATTAAAGGTTTCTCGTTCGCTAAAGGTAGAGTTAAATGTAAATTTATGTTAGTTCATTGTCCTTATTTTTAAGTAAAAAATTAACATTTGATGAATTTATGTCTAATTTTTAACTCAAGTTATATGGTTTATAACGTACTAGCTGACCCGGCGAACTTCGTAATACCTAAAGGTAAATACATGTTAACTTTAAGGTTGGCCATTTTCAGAAGTCGAATAGTATTACGGCTTCATTGTGAAAGATTAGATATTCTGGGTCGTGGTATAAAACAACAATACTGACACCATAAGATATATTAATAACATTCCCACAAAACAAATACATTTGAGTGGATTGATTCAAAATTTTAATCCAACCTAAACCCAAACCAAACCTAACTGAAATAAGGCTTTTATAGGAAATTTATGTTTTCTGAATCGCATAATTTTTTATAATAATACTCGCGTAATCTAACATTCATTAATTCTACTCGCGCAAAACAAATAATAATTACACTGCGACAAACAAACGAAACAGTAACCTATTGATTTTTTTAAACAATTACAAACACTCGCTGAAAATGACGCACAGTGACGTTAGCTGTCGACTGCTTTATATTTTTGGATAAACAACAGCTAATTATTAAAATAAATATATGTAATATGAATAAATATTGTAATTATTTTTTATTTTGCCGTCATATAAACACACGACTTTTAATCAAACAGAGAATAAAACATATAAATACATGATCCCAAAAACCGTAAACTATTCACGTGTTGAATAAAGCTGTTCATTTTGTACGGCACATAATTCACTATTTTACATTAATGAGTGATTCATATGGCATTGGATAGCATTGCTAATGGAAAGTAAAATAAAAACTGTATCTTAAGAAGGCAAATGTTTTGATTGTAGAAAATTTCCAAATAAACTTATTCCCCATAAGATGAACATTATAAATTCAAAACCCCATGTAAGAGAAACTTTTTGATCATTTTTTCACTAAAACCTTCCCGGACACTTAAAATATCAACTTCCGAAAATTTCATGGCGATCGGATGAGTAAATTGACAACGCATTTAGCACATACATACATTCATTCATTTTTATATAGAGAGATTTCTATTTTAAACAAATTATCAATTTACGAATGAAAATGGTACGACCTTTTTTAAATATGATTTCACCACAGTTTTCAGGTGGGAAATCGCTGTCTGACTCCTACATATTGGATCTCAAAAGACTTCAAATTTAATTAATTACTATACAAGTTAGACTAGGTACCTATTTAATCAATCCCGTTATGGAGAATCGCTTTAAAATATAAATTGTAGAAAACAATAGGGGAAGGGACTTTAAAAACCACCCTTTATAAAACTCCATTAGTCATTAAGTCCATAAGTTATTAGGTATTACTAAATATTTTTTTTAATTAAATGCTTAAAAGATGTAAACCAAATAATGATTCATCGTTTTTTATTGGCACGATACAATTCCCCGTCATATCTATCACCTTGATACGAAGCCTAATTGTTAAGTTTGTACTTTGACGCACGATCAGACATTGATCGATACAGATAACGCCATACTATTCTTGACATTTCATGTGGCCAACTAAAGTTTCTCGTCCTGGAAGGGAAGATCCTTGCGACTCGTGGTCCCCAGAACAAACTTGGGAAGTAAACTTTCCCGGTTGAACCCCTCATCTGTGACAGGCTTATCATTATCTATCTCCCTACCTACCCACCTTACTGAGCTGACAGGAGCTCGTCACAAAGAGTATTTTCGTTCCACTTTTTATGCGTTTCTTTTGAATTAACTAATATATAGCAATCTTAAAAAATATAATATTGAGTAGAGATTTGGCAGGTTAATTTTTCAAAACTTAATTTTTAATAGGATGTTTTGTAAATGTGAGCCAAAAGACATAGAAAACAATCAAAGTCGTGAAACGTAAAGCGTCAACTCTCACAGCCGAAGACTTGGAGTACCAGGAGAGATTACATTCATCTAATTGATCCCAGCGTCAGAGATATTATATCATCACCTACCCGTTCTAATCAACCTACTGTGTTGAACATTATCCTATTACTTTAGTATAAATCATAAGTCGATATTTATCTTACATATTACTAGTATAGTATTTTAACAATATATAAATAATATTAAATTAGATTACATAGCATACATCGAAAAATTTCGATAAATACAAAAAAATCGTTTTTAATTGTTTATTCCCCAGACAAAGATATAATTCTTCAGTGTCCACGTAGAGTGGCTTTAAATTTTCGCAGACTAGTTTAAGGCGGAGAAAGCAATCGTGGCCGGCAGTAACGGCGTGGAGGCGACAGACTGCGCTAGAGGTGATTTGTGGCGGCCCGACCAGCCCTGAGGGCGCTGCGATCGGCAACACCACGACAATATAAGATATGACATCAAATTAAAATTTGTTTTCTAAAATTTTGTATTGGTAAAAATATATAACCTACCTAAAACAAGTATATATCGTCAGATACAATATTTTCTTCTTATAACTTTTGATAAAAATATAATAGCAATCTTTATATAAAATTGAATGTATGTCTTTGTCTGTCTGGTATGCGTTCCAAACTACTCATCCGATCGCCATGAAATTTTAGGAAGTTGTCTATATGTGTAAAGTGAAAAACTTTTCGAAAACTAAGTTTCCATGTTATGGCGTTTTAAATTTATAATGTTAACCTTATGGAGAGTAAGTTTGTTTACAAATTGTCTACAATGAAAACATTTGATTTCTTAGCTACAGCTGATTGGTTTACTTTCCATTAGCAATACCGTTTTACTATCCAATGCCATCTGAATCATTCATTATTGTTAAACTATGAAGTAAATGTGTACTGTAAAAAATGAACAGCTTTATTCACCACGTTAATAGTTTACGGTTTTTTAGGATTATGTATTTATATTTTTATTTTCTGTCTGATTAAAGTCACGTGTCATATGATAATTACAATGTTTATATTATTAGGTTTATTATTAATCGGCTGGAGTAATCGTCCGGCAGTAACGGCGTATTACAGTTAGGTTTCGTTTGGGTTTGGATTGGATTTGAAAATTGTGAATTAATCCACTCAGATTTATTTGTTTTTATGGGAATGATATTAATATGTTTTATCGTTTCAGTATTGTTATTCACTATGCAACGACCCAGAACATATAACCTTTCACAATGAAGCCTATACGACTTCAGAACATGGCCAATCTTAAAGTTAACATGTGTTTACTGTGATTACAACATATATATATTTAAATACCAGTAAAAATATTATTATTACACACATTGTAATCCAATTTATTAAACAACAAGAGAGGAAAAGTTAAAATAATTGCCATACTCTTTGGGGACATAACCACCCCCCACAAACAGGTAGGCCTAATACCAAACTTTTTTGAGTTGTGTTGGTGACCCTACACTGTATATCAGGTATCATGGAAAACTGTTGATAAATAAGGAAGATTTTGTTTGTTATAGTCTCCATAAGAATAACACTGGGTGCTCTCGATGCCGTACTGTGCCCACCATGAAGCAGTAAATTGAACTTTCCTATGGAACCGTCAGTCGTAGACAAAATAATTCAAAACACAAATTTGTCTAGATTTTAAGCTAAACCAGCTTATTTGTGATAATCATATAGTATTGTAAAACAACTATTAGCCGAATTCTTTTTTACATATTAAAAGCCTTTAACTTTTGAACGATTCGTTTTACAAACATACGTGTGGTGTCATATTATTACATACTTTAACCACTATAAAATATGAAATTTTAATAAAACGTTAGAGCAATTTCTGAAGAATTTTAATTTTCACATTTTTAGGTTTTTAGGGGTAAACTACCCTTAAAATTAAAAAAATTAAAATGATCTGGAGGTACAGCCAAGGTGCACCATGTACCTAATTTCATAAAAATCGGACAATCGTGGTGTCAGTGTCTGTACACAGACAGACAGAATTATCATTCCGTCTGTCATTCTGTTCTGACAGACATTAGTCCAAAAACCACTGTTTTCGGACATATTCACTCTCTACTCAAATTTGAAAACTTTGACGAAAAATATTTTCTCCATACCATTACTGAGTGAATAAGAGAGTACAAGTGTATTGAGAACTGTTACTTTTACTGTATACGCTTAAGTGCCGATAATTCCATAAACATTAATGTTATCAGTGGTAAAACCGTTGTGCCAACTTGGTTAAGCTGACAAGACGTCTTTCTCATGGACACGATTATCCACTCTCAGCGGCGTGTTATTCTTGGTACAACATCCGCCGTTGCGGCCAACTTAATGCGCGGATCCGCGTTCTTTTCAAATTTAATAATTTATAAATTTCATTTATAAACATTTTTTGAAATATCAAACAACTTATTTTCCTTAAAAATATGAAATAATTCACCGTAAACAATTCAGAGCATAATATTTATCTTAATTTCTAAAGAATAATGAATACGGTCGTTGTTGTAAAATTTTGTATTGCGCCATGACCGCCTAAATTACTGAAACCCCTGCGTATTTCTTAATTTATGAAACTTTCCAAAAGTATAAATTGTTTTTTCTTTGAAAAAGGAAATTAAAAGATTCAGCCTAAGTGATAATGTAATATAAAGTAATATAGTATATGTATATGTAGCTTATAATGTTATCTATATAATATATTATAAGTAATATAATGTTTAATATATGAAATTTACATTTCGTTCAATTATTTGTTTTGTTATTTCGTAGTAAATTGTTAAGCTTCAATAAAATGTTTATTGAATTTCCTAATCGGTGACACAATCTACAAACCAGCGAAACGGGAAGTACTTGTAAATATCCAAAATAACTCTTTGTGTGTTTCCCAACTGGAAGGTTTAACCTGCAGCCCCTCTGATATGGCCACATTGAGCGGCGAGGGAGAGAGAAAAGGGCTATGTCCATGTTGGGGTTGATATTATCTCTCACGTATATTGTTTGTTCTCGAGTTGTTTTATTACGGGTTCGGTATACAAGGGCTGTTTATAGGGGTTAGTAATTTGTATGATACAGTACAGTACATAATGTGTTGTTCATATGTACGTGTTTAAAAAAATGTGATACAATCAGGTCTTTTTGTAAATTACATTAATTATATTTCATGATACTGTACAAACGTACACTCAAACATCTTTTATCCTCCTTACCACACTAATTTTTATCTTTTTATATGTATTCTTTAGTTCGTTCTTGGATTTTAAAATTTGAATTATAACCTCTTTAACTAATTATTCTGCTTACAAACTACGAAACGTTATAACTTTTCAAGAACTTATGCAATTGTTTGCAATTTTTATGGTATCTTGGCAGAATGACCATTGTAGTATTTAGTAATCTTAAAAGGATTATCTCATATTTTGCAATATATTAATTATCAATATTGTAACAAATTGAGATTGATTAATTTTTTAATTTAGCATTCTGTAAATACATTCCGCTTAGCTATATTTAAACGCCATGCGATTTGATGATTTTGAATACATTGAAAACTTAAAACAGGAATTAAATATAAAAACATTCCTACAATGTTTAGTAACCAGGAGTAGTAACCAAAGTGGATCAATATTGGTAATATTTTTGGATCAATTAAATAATATTTAAAAGAAATGGTACCAATTAATTAATTTGACAAAAAATGTATTTTTCTATCATTTAGTTTTTAAAGAATTAGCAATAGCATAATATTAACATAAATTTAATGGGAATGGATCCCTTGAAACACCAATGTGCGCAACCGTATCTTACTCATACACATTAAAAGGGATTCTGAGCTCATTTCATGATGAAATGAATGTTCAAATCTTGACCACCTTCCCTAAAGTAAAAGGTTCAGTGTAACCTTCTGGCCACGTAACTTTTTACCACATTCTCTAGTTCTACATAATATTTTTTTACTCGTCCTCATTGCCTTAAATAATTGATGAGTAACCCGGAGAGAAATCTTAGAACCCGCCACTTCAACGGGCTTCACGAAATGGATTTCTTCGCTTGTAAACGAATGTGATAGGAGGCTGGAAGCTGATTCTGGATTTAGGTATCTCAATAGGTTTTCTTTCAATCACTAACCAACTGGAGACATGGCGGTTTGGATAGGCGGGTTAGTCCTGCAAATTTCTTAACATGTTTAAAATTTCTAATAAGAGGGGGTCTGCTAGAAATTTTAAGGTTGTTTGAATCATAAAGTTTGTTTAGTGTATATATTATTTTTATAAGCATTACATAGTGGGATGATTGAACGTGTGTATCATTATTAGTTTTCTTTTAAAGGGATTAGGTTTACCATTTATTTGAAATATTTCTTGTGTTTTGTTTAGGCTATCTATAAATTATATGGAAAGTAAACAATATTTTAATTTCTATTAATAGAACCTCAGTTATTGCAAATACGAGCAAAAGCTGCTAACTGATTTTAAGAATTTTCTTTGAGAGCATTATATTTTATTCCAATAAAATATTGCCAATAAAACTGGCCAAAAGTTAAACTTAATGTCAGTCACAAGTTTCAATACATAAATTGCAATAGTTTTCACTTCCTACCAAGGAGACTCAAGGAGTTTTATGTAGTCTTGTCGCTTTTCTCAACAATATATAGGTAATCAACAGTATATCTCTTGTGTGAAACAATCTCTTAAATTTATAAAACAAAAATATCATAGTTAAAAATGTATTTTAATATATTTCACTATTGATTATAATTAAATATGATTGTTACTTGATTTAAAATATTTATTTTTGAGAAATGCAGATCACTTTATCATGCAAACAAGTTATTTTGTAACAAACCAATGCTTCGCTGTGTGAGAGGGACTAAACTATTGACATTTCCCGGGAAATAGGATTTATGAGATGTTTTTGTTGGTACATATTGTTCGGAAAATACCTTTTCAGAATTATTTGTTCAAATGTTTCATAATAGTCTTACGTTGAATGTTTTTCAGTACTTCAGAGTTTACATGTGCTGACATTAATTATAAACTAATACGTATGAATATTTTTTACATTTTTTAATTTTACATTTGTTAATTTTTCTTTAATAGTTATTAACAAAAAATACTGCAGTAAAATTAAACTGAACATGATAAAGTGAAACAATTTTCTATTTAATTGAATCAACGTATCCAGCCAGCATGACGCTAGGAATATTTGTGAAGGAGCTTCACGCTCCTGGATTGATGGCATCCATTCCTTACGCGTATCTTGTTGGTTACAGCATTTATCTTATACCTACTTTATTTTAAAATTGTTCATGCTAAAATGGCTGCTGCCTAATTCTTAATATAAGCAGTACTAATAATTTGGTCCTATATAAAATATTATCTAGAAATTATTATCTTTTAAAGAAATATTAAAAGTTATTATCAAAACTAAATTAATTTGTAACTGTAATATGCATTCAGCAAACCAAAAATATTACATTTTATAATTTAATTTATAATTAAATACGAAAGAAGCTCATGCTCAAACCACCTTGTATGTTACGTGGTACAAAATTAAGTTCAAATGATTGTGTATGATCATGAACTGTGTTAAAATTGGTTTTCTTTAATATTAAATTCCAAATTGCTTCAGCCTATTTACAGATCACAGACGTTCAATAGCTGTAATCAAGCCCCGCAGCTTTGTAAACACGATATTGTAACATAAAAGCAACTAATGAAGTTGGCTCATTTGATTGCCTTTGATGATTACATCCACCAAAAAGCTTACACTTAATTAGTTTTCAAAAAATACACATTGAATCAATTCTAAAATATGTTTTAATAAAATTTCAGACATGAGCAACTAAGGTAAATGTTCAGAATACCTCCAGCCAGTATGATGCACTAAATGAATGATTAGATACGCTTACTTTGCAGTATTCAAACCATCGAGTATCGATTTCAATTTAAATTTTAATTACTCAGAGTTTATATAGTTGTTTTTCAATATTTTAAGTATTACAGAATGACAGTGTTGAAATAATGTCTTTGCTTCTTTCATTGTGGCCACAACTGTGGTTAAAATTAATTCTTAATAATACGTAGTATATTTCATTACTAGGAACAAAAACGGGCGTTTTTGGTACGAACACAAGTTTTAACAGCCGAGGCTGTTAAACTTGTAACGGTTAAATTATGCGCGAGTATATATTACACAGCCAATTTTGGGCCGTGTTATGGACTATATTTTTCGTCATACTGCAAATAAAATTAAACAAACTCATAAACATATTATTACCTGATTTGAAGTATCAATAGTTGTTGACCGTTTTTGTCGCTTTAGACTAATCAGCTGTTATGTTACTTACGTTGTAACAGTTTTTTCTTGATTCCTGATTGGTTGTTTAGGCTATGTCAGTGTTAGCTATATTATCGATAGGTCGATCTCCACCATTTGATAGTTCAATCTTATAGTCGATTACTAGTTTCACAATTGGTATCAGAAACTTCCAAAATAATAAAAAAACCATAGTGATTTGTGTGATAGTGATAAAGTAACTACGACAGTAGTTACTTTATCGAATATTTACAATCGAATGCTGACTTTGAATTAAAAGTATCATTAAAAATGAATGATCTTTTGCGGCCTAGGACTCAAAAATCATCATAATAATAGGTTTAGTCCTCGGAAGAAAAAGAGCGACTTTTGCTCTTCAAAACATGTATCTAAAACATCTTTTTTGAAGCATTATGACGAAAACCCTTTTTAGTTAGAATTTCTATATGATTTACTAAAATTAATGTAAAATACCAGTCTGCTCCAGTAATTGTTTCGTGAAAAAGATTTCATCGAGAATACAGGTTAAAATTAATGATATTTGAGTCGTCATGAAAACACTCCCCCGGAAACAGGTGATAAATCGTGAGTCGATAATTCGTACCCCACGTAAATTTTATAATTTAAATTCTGAATTTCGTTTACATTACACTGTTTTTGTTTTATACACACTACATATGATGGTCATAAATATTAAAATTTATTTCATTTATAATACTTTTTACCTTGTGTTTCCCTTTCGTAGAAAACTAACTATTTTTAGTTAGTTTATTTCATCCATATGACTTATACACGCAGTATTCCACTAACAGATAGTCATCAGATATACAATAAATGTAAATCCTGCTCCGTAGAACGGTGTTTGTTTCGTGAAAAGAAGAGATTCAACAAATGTCGAGGGAATCCCAGGTGATAAATTCGAATTTGAGCCTCGGTCACGCTGACACTCCCCTCCCGCCGGCAACACAAAGTTGGGGCGATAATTCTGTACTTCGTGAACATTAATTACGTTTTAAATCCATTTACACGTTTGTATTGTTTTATGCACACTACATATGATGGTCAATATTTATGATAGGAAATTATCATTTACATATGCAACTTACTTTTACCTTGTGTTTCCCTTTCGTGCGAGGGACTAAAACTAAAATTCCATCTATTGTGAAAGTATTTTTATAAGCGGATGTTTATTTTGCGTTACTTTATTTTAGGAACCAGGGCAAATTGTTCGAGATATTATTCTCTCATAAGTCAGACCACCAGCCAACTACCAGTCGTGGGTTGGCTTAAGTTACAGGGGAGGTTTAGGTCTAAAGAATGGTTGGGAACTCTGGAAATGTTGTTGAAAAATAAAATTTGTAGTTGAGTAGATCTGTCTTAAACTAAAAATTATTAGAGATTAAATTCTAGTGTTAATTAGTTGATAGCAATGAATATTTATATTTTAAAATCATATACAAACATTTTATAGATTTTCAAACTAATTAATTGTTTTAGTTTTGAACGTATTGAAGGTAATGGAAGTGGGTCTTTAAAATACATTGAGGGTGAGTGTTCCGTAGTTGTTATTGTACTATCAGTTGAAATATAATGGAACACTTATTGTCGCAGTTAAAATAATATTGCCGAAAAGGAAGATTTTAGGTTTTCTCCCAATGCCTGCCTCTATTACGTTATTTCTAACCATTTCCCAATATTACTTAACAGGTGGTAACTTTGTCATGTTGTTATACATTTTTGAGATTGTGTTTAGTATAAAATACGTTTAGTAAATATCTCTTTTAATGTGAATTTTACTTCAAATTAAGAATTTCTCCTAATCAAATTTTCATGCTTTAGAATATTTATTATACGCAGAAGAGAAAAGGAAAGCTCTCTCAACCCTTGTTTACCCGCGTGAATGACGGGTACTTTAGCTAGAAATAAAACTATCATACATATGTATATAAATCTCCTCTCCCGCCAAATATTATAAGCTATGATATTGCTACATAAAGCTACCAAACAGAATCGATTAACGTTTCACCCCAAAACTCCACCTTTACGTATAAAATAGTTAAAAAATAAAAAATAGTTATAATAATAGTTATAAAAATAGTTCTATCAATTATTAACCAACCACAATAACTTATAATTATTTATAAGTTAATAATTAATTTTAGAACCTGATTATTAATAATCTCACTCTGGCACAAGGGTAACTTTAAAATATTTTTAGTTGAGACAAATGTGTAGTTTGTTTTATGTGTAGACAAAAACCAAAAGGAATTTTTTATTTTAAATATTTGTATAGTCTATCACTCTTACGACCGGGCCATAAATTTTTAATCTTATTAGAATAAAACGGTAGGAAGCTAAAGGTTTATTTGAATATTGAAAAACTCTCCACTGTAGTAGCTGCACTTATAAAAGCACGCCACTATTTCCATGACTCATCATCACATTAGCGCGACTTACACCGGCTTGTGGCTCTTTGCACCGCCTCAGCCTCAGCCGCCGCCGCCACCACCGCTGTGTCGGCTTATCCTTGTGCCTTTCACAAATATTTCTCTCTCGACTCTGCAATCTTATTTTACGTTCTTCCCTCCTTACACAATTTAAATAATTGCACTGTCAAATAACAATATGGATATATTAAAGTTGTTCGGGCAGATATTTTATTAATACGTGACCTTTCAAAGAAGACTAAAGTAAAGTTTAAACGTTAAAAAGTATAAAACCCATCAAGTAGCTATATTATGCACATTGTTTTAAGCTTTTCCTTGATATTGCTACTTTTCTACATTTTTATTTTATATGGCACAATTCATTCAGGAAAATTGTTATTTGATTTTTTTGGATTTAATTTTTTAGAATTTTCAAATAAATTAAAAAGCAACGAAATGGATTTTGCGTCCTGGAATAAAAGAGACGATGTTAAATTATCCCCACATATTTTTACATGTGGTATAATCTACTTATCTGGGGTGAATCGTATAAATGGATCTTCATATTAAGGAAACTACACTTGTAAAATGGGTTTGATTAGTTGGTTATGTTAATTAATGAGATAAGTATTTTAATCATTAATAAAGTATAAATTTAGTAAGAAGACTTTTTAAGACTCGAATCTTAAAAATCAAACTTCTCAAATTGATAAGATATGCAACAAACACAATACAAGACTGAAACTAAAATAAATTCCATCTCATTAAAAATATACATTAAAAAAATGTAGTATAGTTAATTTTATTTAAAATTAACCTTCGTGGTTGCGGTGACTTGCCACTGTGGGTGGGCAGTGACATGGCTGAGCAGTACGGTTGTGATGTCACCCTGCAAAAAATTATGTGTTACAAATATTTCACTCAATGTAAATCATATTTTCCAACACATTAGTTTGATTCACATAACTACTAACTATTTGAATCCCGTGAAAGAAGTTTTGTGATTATTTTCCACCAGTAACTCGACAAGTGACAACCTAAGATAAGATTAAATTTTCTTCAGTGAAGGCACGCACACCATTTTACGAGGTGGGAATCAGCGGTCAGAGTAATCCTGTCATAAGTATGCATATGCATGAGTCCGCGGTCCTAATGTAATAACTCGACTCCATTTATTCCGCTCGGGAGCACTGTTCGCTCTCTCAACCATCCCAGTCGTGTGTGCAGCTTCTGTACCTTTAGACTAGACAATCTCACACAATTAGATTTTCCCTTAAGTGGAATAGTTGAGTATAGTCGTTACTTTTAAGTGAAAAACTTTTCGGCTCTTGCAATTTCGTGAGAGATTGGTGGGGCAATTTAAAGTCTCGCGATAAAATCGATATTGAGGAATAATGATCTGCGGTTTATTTCATTAGCGAGCTGATAACAGTCGTTCCCTTTTTCAACCAGTGTTTATATTTCGATACATAATTCGCTTAAACTATCTAGCATCTAACTGTATTAAATCAATGACAAAAATACGTGCTGAACAAAGTCTGGGTTAATACTTTTTTGAACAGCTGCATTAAAATCCATAACTTCAAAATGTATGAAATCAAAACAATTAAATAAATAAAAGAAAAATGGAAGGCTATTATGAATATACTGTGGAATATAAAATTTGAACATAAATTAATATGTTATCTTGTCAAAGGTTCATAAAATCAACTTACATTCACGTAAGCTATATCAGATAAAAGATTGTGACTCTATAAGATTTTTTCATAGGACCCTAATTGATCAATCATTCAAAAACTATTTTAGCTATGTAATATAAAGTGTTAACTATGTATTTATAAATAGTAAAAATCTTAAGCATGTAATGAAATGTACTTTATTTTAAAAGACTAATGCAATGAATATAACAAATCGTGCAAAAGTGATTTATTCGTTGAAAAGTGAAGAATTTTCATATTTTGTGCTGTTATAAATTCATTTTCGATGCAAAATCTATTTAGTCCAATACAAGATGTATACTTTAAAAATAATATCTTGAATGTTTCGTGAAATATTCACGAAACAAAAACTTAAACTTGAGTTTCAGTATACTTTTACTTCTACATAAAACTTATTATTAATTAAGGACCCTAATCGACCAACTGATTGATTGTTGTTGATTGGGTGGATTTTAATGGTGGGATATTATCCAACCCAAACGAAAATGTACTGCGGGTGCAAGGCAACCGATACTTACAAATATTATGCTAGTCACGGAAACATGCAGCACTCCTATTATTGCCATGTATCCAATTAACGTCCGATAATATGAGAGATTGAAGGTTGGTTGTGTTTTTGAGGACAGGACTATGTACTGGCCATAGAGGAAGCCCCCATAAAAGGCTCTTCAATTGGAGAGTCTGGGATCTAAAGCTCAAAACATCCAAACTTTTTACTTCTGTACTAACCCCCTATAACAAATGCTCAAATTATAGATTCTGCATATTAAAATTAAATTAAAGAAAATTGATTAATTTTAACTCATTTATTAATGTTATTATCGGTTTAACGTTATACTGTAAACGGCATTGTGTTTGGTTTTCAGCAATCAGTATCGAATCTACTTAATTGCACAATAATGCTGAACTAAAATGTATTCATACTGCTTGATTACTAATTTACATTTTTCAGATTTTATTTATTATGTCGAACCACTAAATAGGAAAGAATTGTTATTTCTTTTCTCAATATGCAACAATTATCATTTTCAGAATGTTGATTTTGAGTGTTGTATTTAGAAATAATCAGTATTATATGTCTATTACACAATTATATGTCTTCGTATAATAACTAAGTAATCTATGAAAAATGTTATCAAATTTAATTGAAGCGAGAAACATTTCTCCGCTCCTTCGTTACAGAGACCTTTGTTCGGCGCCGACTCCGCGGATTATCTGGGATTATATTAGAACATTTGGACCTTTGAGTCACTTTCCACTCCTGATTAACATTTTTATAGATAAGAAAAACTCATTTTTACAATATTTCAAGCAAAGAAAACCTTTTTTATGAACAAACTTATTCAAAACTAGTCTAATTATAATTTTCTCATCAACGTAATATACAGAGTGGCAATTAAGTTTTAGGACGACTTTTTAACTTTGAAACGAAAAGGGATATCAAAACCAAATTTAGTATAATTACTGCTAAAAGTAAGGTAATTTTTTGCGTACTAGGTGTAGCAGGGCCCGTGGGGAGTAAGTTTAAAACTAAAGGTAAGTACTTCAACGTACGAACGGACATTTAATTAATGGATATGGCATTTAATTTAATGACATTTAATTAAAGGTTTTAATTAGTAGCAACAATGAAGCAAACCTGTACTTATAAAAGTTGATCTTAAACTAAAAACGGCGGTTTGAGAGACTAAAGGTGCTGCTGCCATTTTGTTTTGGCACCAAAACAACACAGTGGTATCCGGTTCCAAGCATTGTACTCCAATTCAAAAGACCTAACAATTTAATACAAAATTTTCACCTATTCTGCTAACTAAAAATTTCCTTTTAACTTTTTATCGGGTACCGGCAATTAACGTTTTTTTCAAAATTTTAAGCTATTTTCGTTTAAAATTGTTGATATTTTAACTGTACAACGCCTGAAACCGGATCAGAAAAGGTCAGTATAAAACAAAATGGCGGCGGTTTGAAGTTCAAGACTTTCCATTTTAAAACCTCCACCATTATGTTTTGCGTCAGACTAGGTATATTTGTGGGATTGAGTTTAGTTCAACAAGACTCTGTAACCACCCTTGTGAACTGTAAATTTCTTGTGAAAATAAAAAATTAAATTAATTATAATCTAAAATGAATTATACATATAGAACATTAAATGTGAAATCGCATTTCCAAAGACGTTTTTAATTATTGTTCCTAAGCGAGATTAAATTATTAGATCACCTACATCAAGAGAATTTAAAAAAATTCGACTAATCCAAAGAAATACCATATTGGAACCGTGAAATAACATAACTAAAAGGTAATAGACAATAGCCCCGTCGCAACCAACATATATTCAAATCAATTAAAATATCTTTTATTTCGCAAAAGAGATACAACAAATATACATATAGTAGTTCATTATACAAATAAGAATAACATAGTATGACCTAACTTAATACCTAAATAAATATTATTTAGATTCTTATTGCGGACATTTTCCATCACGATATTATGTAAAACAAAGTTTCACGACGTTTCGGGATCTGGAATCTGATCCCGTCCTCAGGTGAACTAATATCTAAAACATAGCACAATTAATTAACATATAATCCGGACCAAACCGGTATAAAGCTGAAAACATAAAAGTTTAAAGCAGTCAAAAAAACTTACAAACGAACCATACACTAACCATTACACACAAAAGAAACCAAACACGTCCGCTCGTCACGGAGACTCAAAGACAACTGAAAGGAACTGATAATACACCGGGAACCTCATTTTTTCAAAAGAAAACTAATTGAAGCCTCCTACATGAAACTAGCAGACCAACCAATTAGTCAATCTTCAGTTGAGATCCGGCCATTGTGGCTGCCAATTCTTAGTAAAGAACTTAAGGATAGGGAAAATAAAGTACCGGTAAATGATATTCATATAAATCCGAAACAAAATTCTCATGGTATGCTAACTCGTAGTAAAGCTCGTAAGGGGCATTAGCCTTTTGTTTTAAGCATAAATTTGTAAAAATAATGGGTTTTTTGCTCTGTAAAGTTAACTTTGTACTACAATTAATTTTTTCGTGTACATTAGATAGGATTTGCATTTTAATATAAAATAATAATAATAAATCCTGTTGGACGTGTTTCGCCTGGATTTAGGATTTTGGCGGCGGCCATTTTGTTTCCGGTTCCGGTGGGACACGCCCATTCCTTTCAGTTGTCTTTGAGTCTCCGTGACGAGCGGACGTGTTTGGTTTCTTTTGTGTGTAATGGTTAGTGTATGGTTCGTTTGTAAGTTTTTTGACTGCTTTAAACTTTTATGTTTTCAGCTTTATACCGGTTTGGTCCGGATTATATGTTAATTAATTGTGCTATGTTTTAGATATTAGTTCACCTGAGGACGGGATCAGATTCCAGATCCCGAAACGTCGTGAAACTTTGTTTTACATAATATCGTGATGGAAAATGTCCGCAATAAGAATCTAAATAATATCAATCCACCATCACCAATAATGAATTTCAAACCTAAATAAATGTTATAAAAAATAATTCTCACTTGGGAATATCCTCAGGGAATTTCCATTTCCAAAGGTTTACACATTCTACATATCAATGTTATATGATTTTTTCTTTGTCAAGAATAATATTTAAAATTATTTTGGTTATTGGCTTTGGTTTCAGCCCCTAATAATAATTTCCCCACAAAACGTGATATTTGCTAAGTTAAGTTAAGATAACAAACAATTAAGACTAGCAATTATTCACCTCCTTCACTTTGTTCTAATGTAGTAGACAAGCATTTAAAGAAACAACAAAATCAAATCAAATTCATCATTTAATGTTATGTTTTGGAATGCTCAGGGTCTCAGTAAAAAAAATTATTATTTATCATTGATGGCCAATGAAAATAAAGTTGATGTAATTGCAGTAGCTGAACATTGGATTAAGTTTAGTGAAATTAGCTTTCTTGCCCTTCCTGGTTTTAAAACTGCTTCTGTTTTTGGAAGAGAAAAAAATACATGGTGGCTCAGTACTTTTTATTAAGGATGAAATCGTCTTTAAAGAAATTAGTTGTGTAATTGATATGTCTCTTGAAATGTTATGTGAGGCTGTAGCCGTGGAACTTCCCACAAAAATAATAATTTTAAATGTATATATACCGTACAATATTTACATCGTGTATTTTAACAATTTTTTATCATGCTTGTATAATATAATGTGTAAAATTTACAATCCAAATTATAACCTCATTCTTACAGGTGATTTTAATATTAAATTTGAAACTAATGACCACTTTGTTACTGATCTGTTGAACCTATTTGATTCTTTCAATTTAAAAATAAGTGTAACTGATGTTACAAGGCCTGGCCTATTTGCACATGGTTCGTGTCTGGATAACATTGTAACTGATATTCATGAGAGTAAATGGTCCTCTCAGATCCTTCACACGCTGTTGTCTGATCATTTTGCCATTTTGTTAAAACTTGACCTTGTCAATCAGTTAGGTAATGAAAATTATAGAACTTCACATAGATATTTGGTTCGTGTTGTCAATGATAAAAATGTTGAGTTATTTAGTAAGTTGTTGAATAGTATAAATTGGGTAGATGTGTATGTGTAGAGAGATCTTGTAAATAAGTTTAAGAAATTTGTTTATCTTTTTTTGTGGGCTGTTAACGGAGTTTTTCCTCTACTTAATGTTTAGAAGAAAACCAAAATGTTAAATAATAAATGGTATAAAAATGACTGGTACGAGCTAAAACAGCACTGTGAAAAGCTTTATAGTTTAACTAAAGTTATCCCGAGTGGCCCTAGGTACATTGAACTAAACGAACAACATCGATTGTGCAAAATTAAATATAGAAATTGAACCACCAAAACCACCTCCAGGTAAAAACCCTGGACAGTATTGTGCACCCTTAGAATGCTACTGGACTTCTGGATCGGTGTGTTCTGGATGTAAGAGTGCTATCACATAAGTCAGGTATGCGTCAAACTCTCACGCACTGGACCTACTTAGGAAGCATGCCCTGGTATTCCGAGATCTTATTTGGCCACAGTTTACTACGACCTCTTCCATAGCCATACCAGCTACGCTATTACCCGCTGGGGCCACTCACCAGCGGTACATGACATTCTGCTGCTCCAGAAGAAGGCCATAAGAATTATTACCTCGGCGGGCTATCGCGGCCACCGCAGGCCCCTATTTAAAGACCTCGGGGTGTTAACTGTGTACAGCCAGTATATCTTGAGCAGCCTTGTGCTCCTAAAAGTGAATGAAGAACGGCTTTCCAGGCGTGAGGAGCAACATTCCAATGGGACAAAACATGGCCGAAACTTCGACCTGCCCCGTTGCCACCTTGCCTGGACCCAGAAGGGTTACCCCTATTTCACAAGCAAGCTCTTTAATGGGCTCCCTCTGGAAGTGCGCAAGCAGGACCTCAACATTTTTAAAAAAAGATTAAGGGATTGGTGGGTAGGCCCCTTTACTCACTGAGCGAGTTGAGTGACACACCACTTATCGAATCTAGTTTAAGAGACCGTCATCTTAGCCTAGTTTTTAGTGTAGATATTTCCAATTTTATTTTTGATGCACTATGTCCAACAATGTTGGTCATTGTAGAAGAATACAAGCATCAAGTAAGTATCAAGTATGGTATTCATTGAAAGCCTAGATTAGGGGTTTTAAAGGTATTTGTCGCTCTTTATGTCCTTTTTATGTTTTATGGTTACATTTTCCATGGTATTTTTTTAATTATTTGAATTAGTCGAAGTATGGATAACAAGTGAATGGAATGAAAACATCATAACCAACTTAATTATTTATTTCAGAAACAATACAAGTAAACTTTTGTCTATTTTTGGTAGTTTGTATTCTCTTGATCATAGCATGTACAAACATAGTTCTATCCATAGATAATTATCATAGTCGACAATGCCTGAATGTATTGTTTCACAGTCCATGAAATCAATCGTATTTGTCGCAGAAACATTACTCCAGGACTTGAGGTTTCTGCACTAATTGTGGGGTCAGAGTTTGCTAAAGCTGACAGAGTTGAATGTTCGATACAATTAATTAGTGAGGAAATTGTTAAAAAATGTTTAATGGTCGAAGGACCAGGACCAGGATTTATTCATACATTTCATTTTGTTCCAACAAAATTAAATTATAAAATTCAAGTAAAAACACCATCTCAATGTTGACAACAAAAACTTATAATAAAAGAAAGGAATAATGTTTAATTTTACAATCCCAAGATTTACAAAATCATATGTAATTTGAAGTATTAATGCCTGAACAAAAATGGTGGCCAGTATTTTATAAAAAAAACTATAGAGTCAATAGTCAGTAGTCAAAATTTCTTTATTCATTATAGCACAGATATGGTTTATGAATGGCATCAGAATATTACATAAAAATTACAATAATCATTATTTTAGGTATCATAATCAAAACATAAATCATTACTACAACTAAAGATTTAATCAGTTTAAACTGGAAAGGAAACAGAACTTAGATAAAAAATCATCTAAAGAATAAATTGGTTTTGTTAAAACATACCTCTTTAATTTTTTTAAATCTTTTATACTGGCCGTCGTCAAAGAAAACCTAAGAAGTTTTATTAGAGTTTTCCTTTAAATTCCCTTAAATTTCCCTCAAATTTTATAAGAAAAAGATATAGTCGCCAAAGACTTTAGGATAATGTGTCACAAAAAAGGGTTTTAAAATTAGCCAATACTTTACTTATATGAATTTTAATCATTCTGAAAAACATATTGACAGTGTAGTTGCAAAGAAAGTTCATTAATGGACTATCCCAATGATATCCCAATGATAATGAAGAAAATAATTTGAAAAATGGAGTATATTAAGAAGCTCCAGCCGTATTTACCACTATTAGAGCGTCTTATGAAAAACTACATTTATGGCTACCGTGTCATAATTATAACATTACCAACCAATCAATCAAAATAAATCAATTAATTAACATAATCGTGTTACGAATTGGAAAAGATGTTTGTGTTAATTTGTATGGTGATGATACCGTATCACGTAGAATGTGTATGCCGTCTCGGTAGCCAGTATCTGTAACTAGGGCTGTAAGTGAAGCGGCTCATTTGATTACACGAGCCCGGTGATTAGTGACAGCCTTATAGCCACTTAGACTCGTTGCTTAGTCTCACCTGATACCGTATCACGTAGAATGTGTATGCCGTCTCGGTAGCCAGGATCTGTAACTAGGGCTGTAAGTGAAGCGGCTCATTTGATTACACGAGCCCGTGATTAGTGACAGCCTTATAGCCACAGACTCGTTGCTTAGTCTCGCCTGATACCGTATCACGTAGAATGTGTATGCCGTCTCGGTAGCCAGGATCTGTAACTAGGGCTGTAAGTGAAGCGGCTCATTTGATTACACGAGCCCGGTGATTAGTGACAGCCTTATAGCCACTTAGACTCGTTGCTTAGTCTCGCCTGATACCGTATCACGTAGAATGTGTATGCCGTCTCGGTAGCCAGGATCTGTAACTAGGGCTGTAAGTGAAGCGGCTCATTTGATTACACGAGCCCGGTGATTAGTGACAGCCTTATAGCCACTAAGACTCGTTGCTTAGTCTCACCTGATACCGTATCACGTAGAATGTGTATGCCGTCTCGGTAGCCAGGATCTGTAACTAGGGCTGTAAGTGAAGCGGCTCATTTGATTACACGAGCCCGGTGATTAGTGACAGCCTTATAGCCACTTAGACTCGTTGCTTAGTCTCGCCTGATACCGTATCACGTAGAATGTGTATGCCGTCTCGGTAGCCAGGATCTGTAACTAGGGCTGTAAGTGAAGCGGCTCATTTGATTACACGAGCCCGGTGATTAGTGACAGCCTTATAGCCACTTAGACTCGTTGCTTAGTCTCGCCTGATACCGTATCACGTAGAATGTGTATGCCGTCTCGGTAGCCAGTATCTGTAACTAGGGCTGTAAGTGAAGCGGCTCATTTGATTACACGAGCCCGGTGATTAGTGACAGCCTTATAGCCACTTAGACTCGTTGCTTAGTCTCACCTGATACCGTATCACGTAGAATGTGTATGCCGTCTCGGTAGCCAGGATCTGTAACTAGGGCTGTAAGTGAAGCGGCTCATTTGATTACACGAGCCCGGTGATTAGTGACAGCCTTATAGCCACTTAGACTCGTTGCTTAGTCTCGCCTGATACCGTATCACGTAGAATGTGTATGCCGTCTCGGTAGCCAGGATCTGTAACTAGGGCTGTAAGTGAAGCGGCTCATTTGATTACACGAGCCCGGTGATTAGTGACAGCCTTATAGCCACTTAGACTCGTTGCTTAGTCTCGCCTGATACCGTATCACGTAGAATGTGTATGCCGTCTCGGTAGCCAGGATCTGTAACTAGGGCTGTAAGTGAAGCGGCTCATTTGATTACACGAGCCCGGTGATTAGTGACAGCCTTATAGCCACTAAGACTCGTTGCTTAGTCTCGCCTGATACCGTATCACGTAGAATGTGTATGCCGTCTCGGTAGCCAGGATCTGTAACTAGGGCTGTAAGTGAAGCGGCTCATTTGATTACACGAGTCCGGTGATTAGTGACAGCCTTATAGCCACTAAGACTCGTTGCTTAGTCTCGCCTGATACCGTATCACGTAGAATGTGTATGCCGTCTCGGTAACCAGGATCTGTAACTAGGGCTGTAAGTGAAGCGGCTCATTTGATTACACGAGCCCGGTGATTAGTGACAGCCTTATAGCCACTAAGACTCGTTGTTTAGTCTCGCCTGATACCGTATCACGTAGAATGTGTATGCCGTCTCGGTAGCCAGGATCTGTAACTAGGGCTGTAAGTGAAGCGGCTCATTTGATTACACGAGTCCGGTGATTAGTGACAGCCTTATAGCCACTAAGACTCGTTGCTTAGTCTCGCCTGATACCGTATCACGTAGAATGTGTATGCCGTCTCGGTAGCCAGTATCTGTAACTAGGGCTGTAAGTGAAGCGGCTCATTTGATTACACGAGCCCGGTGATTAGTGACAGCCTTATAGCCACTAAGACTCGTTGCTTAGTCTCGCCTGATACCGTATCACGTAGAATGTGTATGCCGTCTCGGTAGCCAGGATCTGTAACTAGGGCTGTAAGTGAAGCGGCTCATTTGATTACACGAGCCCGGTGATTAGTGACAGCCTTATAGCCACTTAGACTCGTTGTTAGTCTCGCCTGATACCGTATCACGTAGAATGTGTATGCCGTCTCGGTAGCCAGGATCTGTAACTAGGGCTGTAAGTGAAGCGGCTCATAGCCAGTATCTGTAACTTGGTGTAAGTGGGAAAAAGGCGATCCTATGATTACACGACGCCCGTGATTAGATGACAGGCCTGTTTATAGCCACTTAGACTCGTTTGCTTAGTCTCGCCCTGATACATATCACGTAGAATGTGTATGCCGTCTCGGTAGCCAGTATCTGTAACTAGGGCTGTAAGTGAAGCGACTCATTTGATTACACGAGCCGGTTGCTTAGTGAAGCCTTTATAGCACATAAAAAACTCGTTGCTTCGCTCTCGCCTGATACCGTATCACGTAGAAAGTGTATGTATGCCGTCTCGGTAGCCAGGATCTGTAACTAGGGCTGTAAGTGAAGCGGCTCATTTGATTACACGAGCCCGGTGATTAGTGACAGCCTTATAGCCACTCAGACTCGTTGTTTAGTCTCGCCTGATACCGTATCACGTAGAATGTGTATGCCGTCTCGGTAGCCAGGATCTGTAACTAGGGCTGTAAGTGAAGCGGCTCATTTGATTACACGAGTCCGGTGATTAGTGACAGCCTTATAGCCACTTAGACTCGTTGCTTAGTCTCGCCTGATACCGTATCACGTAGAATGTGTATGCCGTCTCGGTAGCCAGGATCTGTAACTAGGGCTGTAAGTGAAGCGGCTCATTTGATTACACGAGCCCGGTGATTAGTGACAGCCTTATAGCCACTTAGACTCGTTGCTTAGTCTCGCTTAACTTCAAGCAAAAGAATCACTGAGATACGTTTGATAAATAAAAACTGAGTAATTTATGCTGAGGCGTTTGATTATTTAATAATAAATATATCATAATATAAATCTACGTGAACAGTTGTAAAATTTGTATAAGTTGTAAAAGGATTATTGAATAAGATTTGAAATGTGGATAAAGAAGAAAAAGTGCACAGAAGAAAGAAGAAATGTCATTTATGAACCTCCTTTAGCATATTTTTAATCCAATAGTTACGTAAAAATTTCGAGTGTCATAGGAGAGGTATACCGGTTCAAGAGGACATTGACAAAACAATAAATTTTCCATAGAAAAACTACAAAGTCCATAGACAAGTGGTTATTTAACATTAGTAATGGATAATAATGTATGCATGGTCGAGTTAGGTTTCAAAGGAAAACAAAGGTTTCTGTTTTCTACTGCGTTATATTATTTTTATAATCCAGGTAATTAAATTTCACAGTTAATTGACTGTTAATTAATTACAATTGTTTGATCTATTGATCTCGTAACAACCTTTGTTCTCCGTCTCTATATATGTCTCTGGCTTTCCCTCGGTCATGTCGCAGCTGCGTCTTCCACCCCGTTCCTCGGAGACCAGCCCGCGGGAAACTATCCATCACTCCAGACAATATCTGATTTATGAACGACAAACCTTCATCGGCTCTGCCTTCGATTTTAAGACTAAGTCAACTCAATCTTTGATCCAAATGGCATCCTGCAAGTATGGGCGATAGACGGAAAAGGACACTCAAGCTCACGAGCCCTTTTTACGCAGAACGCTTTATTTGCTCCTCATTTCATATAGAATTGAGTGATCAGGTTCCATCACAATTGTTTGGAAATTAATATTGTGATACCTTCTTAAGATGGTATTGACAGCTGGCTCGCATTTGTAGGTTCGCTTATTTTGACAGTCCACATGTCTTGATTGACACATTTGTGCTCAAACATAATTATGTATTTTTAATAGTTAACAGTACACAATATCACATGATCTTCAAAAGTGTATAAAGCAAAAAAGAGTAAATAGAGGAATTAAAGTAACTTGGAATATAATATTTATTTTCAAATAAAAATGTTCTATTTTAGCATGTTTCCCCTTATAAGTGAATTTTCCCTTAATTTTTTGTAAATCCTTTAAAGAAAAATATTAATCCAAATTTAACTTCACTTTTCAACCCCTTTTCATTAGAATAAATTCTACCTAATAAGGACGTATTGAGTAACGATTATATTTTACTTATTTATAAAATATTATTAGTTTTATTTTCCCATTAGAATATTTAAAAGTTGATCCAACATCAATATTTATTTATATTACAGTAAAAATATTAACTATGGCAACACTTTTATATTCATTTGAGTCTCAAAACATAAGTTTTTCTTCTAAGCCCATTATCATTATCATTTTCTGTAATTATCCTTGAGTCTGTAAACGACTGACAGAGAAATTGAGATACTTATAACATCTGTGTAGACCTCTAAATTGATATGTATCATCTGACAGATAAATTCCAATACACAATAGCTATTTTAGAATTATAATTTTAAATCAGAATGAATATGTTTACCTAAATAATTGGTAGAATGTTGAAAATATACAATCGATCGGCTCTAAATCACTAACTGGATCTCCATGGCGGGAACATTTTGTGATGGCGGGAAAGTTTCGACAAGATAGATTTGTTAGCTTTCAGAGTAAATCAGTGTGGGTGATAAAATTGTTTGATTAACTATAATTCTACATAAATAACCTGCAATGTATCCTCTTTATGAGGTTACTACAAGCTGTACACTGTTCCCGAGCTCCAACATACAAGACGAAAACGTTGACCGTAACACTGCAGTTTTTTATAATTAACTTAACATTATACTGCCCGACCATTCATGTGTATAAATGCAGTCAATATTTATATGATGTATGCAAGGTTAAATCCTTAACTGTAAAACAATTTTACCCGTGGGCTTAAGTTTGCATTTCAAGGCCTCGTCTCAGTCACATTACATCATTCTCCTGCTTGCCCTTTATTTAGTCGGTCAATAATAAAGTGATTTGGACCCATCAATGAGAGCATAAAAATAACGGTAAATAAGTATAAATAAATAAATGGTCTGTTTCCTAGAACACGAATACTCAACTTATGTTACCACGCATAATGAAACATTTGCTTGTAGATATCGAAATGAATTAGGGATGTTTATAAATTAAATTTGTAACTTTATGAGGGGAAACAAAACACAATTACATAAAGCAGAATATAAATTATTTGTCACTCGTGACAGCAAACCTATTTACTCTTTTTACATGTTATTATGGAGGCATAATCCTCACGTTCCAGTATGATGCGAGATCGTCACATGAGTTGGAATACCCTGCATTCAATCTGATCGTATCGAGTGTGTATTTGACTTTCATCTTTGCATATTACATTCGTTTCTATTGACGATCTACTGTTATTGAAAATGTAATACATAATTGAAGAAAAAAATCATCATAATTTAGTTACTATGAAAAAAATGTAAAATGTTTCACTTTCATTATTTACTCGAACTATGTCAAATATAATAAAGTTAGTGTAATACAAATGTAATGTAATAGTTGATACTGATAAATATAGTAAGAAAGTTCAGAATAGTTTTTATTTTGATTATAAGAATCCCTCGATTTCTGTGAAATCTATTTAAAATATATATCACTAAAAATGCTAGAACAACCTCAGAGTACACAGTAAGATCAGGTGGTAAGCGGACTATCATAGAAATTATGCGAATATCTGAATGAAAATCGCAAATTAGGAAAAAAATGTTTGTATTTACTTCCCTGTGGGAAATGGTTAGATCATGCATATGAGTAAAGGACATGTTTTTAGTTCATCTAAACAGCTGATCTTATAACCAAACTATGACGCCACTGTTTCAAATTGTGGTCGCGCAAATTTCTAACACCTCCCCAGAGCTAAGACATTTCCATGTCAAAAATCTATCCATCTACAAAATTAATCTAAAATTTACAAAATCCAGAAAAGAATATATTGTTATTTTCATGTAACAACCATTTGCACCAATATCTGGACAAACGACACCATTATAACCTTTATAATACTGAAGGAACTAGTATTAAAGAATAACCAAAGCTAAGGCTTTATTGATAAAACATTAAGATTAATTTCCACAATAAAGAAGAGCATAATGTCCGCACTATTGCACTACTTTTATCCGCAAATATCATCCTCATGATCAGACCAGTTCGTAATTAAGAGGCAAAATTCTGGTTCGGATCCCACGTTAAACTTCAGTTCCCTTACATGACATTGGATGTTGGGATATTAATCTTTCTATGGAACATAACCAAACTGTGACTTCACTAACCAAATGACGTCACTGTTTCAAATTTTGGTTGCGTAAATTGCTAACACCCCTCCCCCTAGAGCTAAACGTATCAAGATCAATCATATAAATAATAATAAGTTGGATTTAATAAGCCTTAGACTTTTAAACTCCGAAGAAACAAAATTTATTATATAGTTTTTCTTATTCCCTGATTTACGCAACAAATCTCAACAAATTATTATAAACATTTAAATTTAGTTGTATATTTTCATTTCAAGCTTACTTTTTACACATAAGAACCAAGACATGTCGTGAAATGTATAATAATGAACTCATTTATATATCTTTTGTTTTAGTTATATCTTTTTAAACAGACATCTATAGTTTTTTTAACTGAAAACGTGACTATTTTGTACATTAAAAATGATTAAAAAGCAATCTGTTTCAGGACAGCAACATAATGGAAGAGAGAACATTGAAAGAATGCGTAAATTACATAACATTGCACGGGCCAGGCCATTACAAAACGTCCTGACAGTTAAAAACAGACAACAGCGGATATTAAGCGCTTTCCTCAGTTTGTTTAACGAACAGAGTAATCAATGTGTCGTAGAAATCCACATGTGTTTGCCACATGCCATTATAGACGCAGTTTAACTGGTTCATACTTCTAACTATATATATCCAAAATAGATCAAATGTAAGAACCAAACAAAAATATTTGTTTGTAATGAAATAACCAAATAGTTACTACTGTTAGAGCCTGACATTGTCTCAGTTGTAGTTTCCTATGTTTTCTTATATTAATTTTAGTTTGTGATTAGTCTGTTTTGCAATGAGTCATTATTTCTTAAGTACATTTTACGTTGTGGTAATGCTAAAATGAACCCGAAAGCAGGACGATGATTTTGACGGAGGCAGTAGGGAGTTTCTCATTGCATTGCATTTCACATTGTTCTCATAGGTCGTTCCTGAAGAAGCATGAACACGTACTATTTTATCTTAAATAAAATAATGTAAAAGCTGGTCATCAAATATATTTCATTACACAAATCTCACCATATAAATGACGATGGAACCTACACCTTTTTTGAATAGTTTCAATATTAGGTCTATCACATATTTTTTATTCCCTATTAGGATATGTTTGGTGTTTTATGATTGATTTAATAACCATATTTTTCCTTTTCATCTTATTTAACACTGTCAGTTTGCAAAAATTACTATTTTTTAAAATTAAACTTAAAATGGTTTAAGCAAACAAGTATTTAACTACATGAATCAAACATCCATCAATAAATGTGAAATGACTATACATAAAGACTAGTGAGCGTGTTTCATCTTGATGATTATCATTATTAACTTTCTTGCGAATAGTAACTTTTAAAACTATAAGTCTGTTACTAAAAACTGTACATTATTATCGATTGTAACCTGAAACATTTTCTTACCTCCTTGCATGTATAAGGAAAGAAAGTAAAATGTAACCAAGGAGGTTAACAAATTTGATAAGAAGAAATGTCGTAATTTACTTAGCATAGTTATCCTTTATTAAATTTTGTTATTCACGATAAAATGTCCTGTTTCAGTCGTTTAAAACCATGATAACCGGTCAAAGAGAGGTATTAAAGTAATAAGACAAAATTATGCAAGGCCATGTTTCTAATTAAGAGTAAATTACTCCCTCTTGTTTAATATTCACTTCTCTTAACCAAGCTTAGAACATTACTTTTCGACGTAAATAAGGTTATTTTTCTCAATTTTATTTCAATTACAGTGTAGACATCAATATGTGCTATAAAACATCTAATTTCATGTTTTAATTTCTATTAATATCATTTAGAATTGCGGTGTATTAAAAATCCAAAATAAACTTTTTAGCTGGTTATTTATTTTTAGTTTTCCTGGAAGTTCTATCTATTTGTACGAGAAAATTCAGCGAAGAGGTGAAGTAAAGATAAAAATACCACTTTGATAAACATATTCAATCGCTTTACTTGCATTACATGTGTTCTTGGAATATGTAGTTTGAAGTAGATCATGCAGTACGTTATTCATGCGTTTTTAAATGAACTATTTCAGTAAAATATGTTGCATTATTATCTTTATTTCAGTGTAATACATAGTTAACATTTTAATTTTTTCGCTACGTATAACGAACAGTTATTACGTCAATTCATTTAACCCACGGTTGGTCGAGGGGTGAGCGCCGCGCTCACTTTTCATTTTAAGTTTCTACAAACCATGGTGTTTGTAATATATCGGCCTGAAACTCGGAATAGCTGTTTGTGGTTTCAGTAGTCGAGGGGATACGGTGGTGGAGGTTAAGTGATCTCCAGTCTGTCTCACCTTTGTTTCGTGACGCGTTACAGTACAGTAAGCACAACCTGCGCAACAAACTATGTGTTTTGTATATTTATTATTTTGTTGATGTTATGATACAATGAGTATTAGCAAAATTTATTTTTAATAATAAAAAAGGACTGTGTTTTAAATAATAAATTGAAAAAAGTTAAATCAATTATTGCAAATTTATGGTTTCAGAGTTTTGATTTTATTATTGTGGAATAAGTTATTTTTAGTTTTGTATATAACTAGAGGCTAGCAAAAATAGTCAAAAAAAGTGGTTCGATAAAATTTGTTCGAAATTTGTGAAATATAAACCGTAAACAAGGCATTTAAAAAGGTGAGCGCGGCCCTCACCCCTCGACCATCCGCGTAACAAAAATTGTGACCTTGTGACCAACGGCAGGTTAAATTCGAAGGACCAAAAATAAACAAAACAATTAATTGAGGTTTCATAACAGAAGAAGTGTATTTTTAAGTTAACAATAAAATGTAAACAAGTCAATTTTATTAATTATCAATTTTTAATTTGACAAACATATACTGGCTGGGTGGTGTAGTGGTTATAATACCCGCCTTCAAAACTGAAGGTCGCCGGATCGAATCCCGCAAGGGTCGAATCTGGACCCAGTCGCCATTTGTCATTGGGCTACTAATTAATGATGCTTCCTAACAACAGGTCGACGTTAGGTAGTAACAAGACCGGGGTTTGGAACGTTCCCCATAAAAACGTTAAAAATGACACTGGCGTAGAAATACACAAAATAAAAATATGGTTATAAGTATATATAGATCTTGGAAAACACCAAACACTACTCGTATTACATTATATTGTCGTAAAGAAATTTAATATGACCTTAACTTTAATTCACGTACGTCTTTAATGCAATGCCAACCAGTTTTGGTTTCTTATTAATTAGAAACGAAAGGAGAATATAGTTGAATTTTCCTATTTAATTGAAACATTCTCAATAAAGCTATGTAAATTATGGCATATTTCCCCAATTTCCTTCACAAGTGTATGGGGAAACGTGTGAATGTAAAAGGGGGGGGTGCTCCAATTTTAAAGAAAATCCCAATAGACTACGTATAATAAGGGATATTTTGAAAAAAATTGAAACAGTTTTAATATAATTTACTATTAATCTTGAAAGATAAAATTTATGTGTTTCGGTAATTAAAATTAATAATTTCTATATGGCTTTGTCAATATTTTTGTATTTAAAATAATAAATCAGCTAAGAGATTCCTCATAGGAAATTAAGCAAAATTAGCATATAGGAAAAAATAAATTTTAATCGATTCTGGGATTTGAAATTTTGTCATCTTTCTGCATATTTCTACCTGACCTATTTTTAATTAGGGAAATATACGCTTGTCACTATAATAATGAAATGGAAAAGAATAGAAATAAGCTAAATGATACTTTAGCTTATTCATCATTTTCCAACTTGTATTTGTATCAAATTGCTGGTTGCGACCGCGAGAGTGCGTGTGCCGCTAACAAGCTCTATTTGACGGTCGCTATATACAGACACGCCATCCCATTGTTGCCGTAGATCCGTGTATTTTTGCCGACCAAATGGCTACCTTCACCGCTTCGTGTCATGGATGATGATCGTTTACAGACTGTACAAGGTCTTTGGAAAGATCTTTGGATATATATATATATATAATTAGAGTTTTGTCTGTACATTGCTCAGAATTATTCATTTTTGAGTTATTTTTACTTTTCTTGCGTTAGAGAAGCCGAAAACGGTCTTATCTCAATTTTTGTCTGTTTGTCTGTGACGCTCCAGAAGCATTTTACGTTGTCTTCTCCGAAAAAACGGGAGAACTGATTACAATGAAACTTATTCCATGTATTCTCTACATTCCAGAGAAGGTTTATAAATGCTTGAAATCGTCCGTCGCCCCTTGAAAAGTAAATAGCGAGCATTTAAAACCCACTTTTACGCGATATTACACGCATTTTAATTCAGTTTTAAATGAATAACCTACTGATAATAATCAGCTGTCTTTGTATTTTAAGATTTAATAGAAATAAAAACAAACAGCTGTCAAATCAATATTAGTTAGTTTATATTGGTCATTGATTTTAAACCCATTTCGAAATCATACTATATTAAAATAATATATTTAAATATTTTTTTAAGTATATATTAAATTTAAAAAGACAATCTGCAATATAACTATCATGTTCTACAAAGTAATTTAAATATCATTTAATAATTTATTGTTCAAATTATATGAACCCCGGTAATACCAAGATTTTTTGAGCTGGTTTTGTTCGGTGATTTGACCTTACACTTCATACCAAGTTTCATGGAAAAACTGGAAAGTAAGGAATAAATTGATTTTTTTATAGTCTCCATAAGAATAACATTGGGCGCTTTCAGACAACGTACTGCGTTTATCGTGGACAGTAAATTTAACTTTTCTCTGGAACCGTTAGTCGTAGACAAATATTCATACTAATTTGTTTAGTTTTTAAGCTGGTTTCAATGGTACCAGTCAAGTTATACTTTACTTTTATTGTTTTCGCTGAAAATTTAAAAATTTGATTTTTTTGACATTTAAATGCCCATAACTTTTGAACCGTCATTTTTACAGACATGCGGGTGGTGTCAAATTATTTAGTGTTCTGTGCACTACAAACTATCAAATTTTAATCAAAATCGTTAGAGCCGTTTTTGAGAAAATTGGATTTTTCACGTTTTTTAAGGGTTTTTGAGGGGTGAACTACCCTTAAAAATCAAAAATTCAAAAAAATGAAAAACTAGATACGGTGATATATATATACATGCCAAAATTTCATAAATCGGACAAACGTAGGCTTTGGCACTTGAAATAAATAAAATAAAAAAAACAACACAACACACACGCAATAAAACTGAATATATAAAATAATCCTCTTTTTTAAGATTCAAGAAAAAAAAATCAAAATTAGAAAATTTTACAGGTCAATTGATTTCCCATATTGAAAAGAATATAAAAAGTTATTTTAACGTATAACTAATTATAATAATAGGATTAACGTTCTAATCTATTTAATTTTAAAGTAATGCAAAATAATGAAGCTGGGTATTGATTCATTTTTTGTACTGATTTGTTTAGGATTTCAGGTTTACATGTTGTAATGATGATCTTTCTTCTTTAAACTGTATCCTGCAAACCGTACAAAGGACGGGCTTACTGCTAGTAGACAAATAAATGAGTGTTCAAAAGACGATACGTAAACCTTATGTCAAAAAAGCAATAGGTTCACCTCTTAATTAGATCTTACTGTTAAAAGCCTATGATTGTTTTGTTTAAGATACGAAATTCAGACTTGGAAGAGTCTAGGTTTGCCACATATCACATTCAGGAGCTCAAAAGTAGCGCATTAAGAAATCCTGGAAATTTGGCTATCTTCAGACAGCAACTGTCGGGAAATTCCACCAAAATGTGCCAGGAGATACTTAGGAATGGCATGAGTTTCACCATCAGGCAAGCCCTCAGCCATCCATTAAAGTGTCATGGTTGACTGTTGAACATTTCCCACCTGAACTATAGAAACTTCAAGCAAGTGATGGACTTACCTAGAGATTTATTATGAAAAAATCTATGGTCGCGACTACATGACCCAAATCTGTATCCATGAAACATGGAATTACTCTGAGCCCATATCTCACGCACCTGAACCCTGAGCATGTGCATAGTATTATACTTGGAAATCAATATCTTGATTGTAATATTTTCAACGTGACGTTGTGAAATTCGTTAAATTTATAAATTCAAAAGAATTGAAAAAAATAAAAATCACTAAGTGACTGGAAACTGAATTGATCTTCAACTTGCTAAAAAGAATGTATTGGACAAACATCAAACTCCCTTTGTGTCCTCCAAACTCCCTTAATGACAGGACATCGGGTTTCAATCAGCCATAAGGAGGCAAAATCCTGAGGCTATACGTGTTAATTATAATTATAAATTTATAATATTAATTATAAACATGGTTGCCATCTGTAGGAAAACATTGCCCACATATTAACAACTCGTACATACCAGAAACTTTTCGTTCTAGAGGGTTACGTCTTAAATGCGGAATACCAGATGAATCATTTAATCATTTTCAGCTAAATAGCCTTGGAATGATACCATGAAACCATGGTTTAACTAATATCAGGTTCATAACCATCTTCGTCACGAGGTTATGTATACGCTTTCATTAATAATAACCCTTCGTGTCTAGGAAATGTTCGTAAGAACTACATTACATTTTTACTAAATCGATCGGAGTTGATATGGTGGATTTAAGTGGTTGAAGTTACAGTATTTAAAAAAAACTCACATAGAATTTAGAACATAAATCAAATGAATGTTTTGTTTCATTTATTTTCTACTGGTGAAATGGGTGCTTTTACAACCAATAAAATCTTAGGAATACCTATCATTTTGGCTAGGGGTGAGATATCTACCACTGGTTTGCATTGCTACATTTCTTTTGAAAACCCCTTCTAAATGAGGGTTTCTATCTGAAATAATAAAGTTACCCCCTACTATGTTAGGGGTTAAAAGTTTGTTCTATGTAAAATATCACGCAATCTTTGTTAACACACAGGATATTTATATATGTATCGGTTAAACAGTTTTATACATTTCCAATACAGATTGTAAAAAAATCTTTCTTGGAAATATATAAAACTCTTATATCAGGATATTTGTATGCGCCAGTAAAGTTGAAGACTGTCGCAGACACTTTGCTCGCTCCAGACCAGCGACGATGTCTTGCCGAGCTGTTAACTTGTACCCGGTGCGATTAAACACTGTCACAGTGCGTCTAACGTGACATTACATCTAGAAAATTACAAGAAACATAATGCAACAAATTTATAATCTATTTATTTAATTTTATATAATAAAGTAAAGGTAAGCTACACACTACATGTATTCGCCTGAGCTTCTAATAAAAGTTAGAAACTTAATTATGGAGCTAAAATATAAAAAAAATCAGATAATCATAACTCAGGTTTACAGTTTTTCAAACATAAACCCTATAACCGCACGCATCTCAATGTTTGCGGCATTTTTAACCATCGCAGAAATTCCAAACTGCTCCAGTAACTCAACGGGGTACAATACAAACCTATGACTAGTACGTTTAGATGCCGCCCGAGGGCGTAACACCCTGACAACAAGATGGCCGCGCTAGCCAAACCTATAGCGGGCACGGACGAAAACGTAATCTACTTTCTGGATGGTCCTTATAAACTACAACCTTTTTAAAAATACACTATGTTCTTAAATCATTAACTTTGAAAAGAGTGATTTAAATAATTGTTATATGAAATATGAAATAACTATCTGAAGAGTGTTATACTTGGAATTATTTATTTGCTAAGGTTTCTGTGTAGAAAATGGAATTATTTTATTCGTCATTGCTGTAGTAAAATACTTCGAGTGCTCAAATCATATAATATTAGTTTATTATAAATTTGTTATAAACCTCCACTTATGTGCATTTCAATTAAGGTTACCTTGCTTGTGTTGGTCACATTGAAGTAGCCAGGAAACCAGCTACAAGAAGCTTCGGGGTACACTTCAGGATACACCTCTAGGAAAATACAGGGTGTTTCATATTTGGTGACGGATACTTTAGGATATTGTTCCTGAGGTCAAAAAAACAAAATATGTTCTCTGAACGTATTGCCTATCTCACTCCGTTTTCCGTCTGTCGGTGTGTATGTCTTTTTAAATAACTTGCTATAACCTTGGATGCACTTGAGATACCAGCTGATACTGAATAGTTCTATTCTATTCAGATAAAGGTAATCACTCATCGGCTGAAAAGAGAGTGAATACATTAGCGTTGCTTATTTTTAATAGGATGTCCGACCATATCTTTTCCACTTGGAATTAGTTTGATTTTTTGACTTTTCAATAGACTGCGTTTAATATCATTAGACCAAGTGCCATATATCAAAAGTTGAGATTCTTGTAGAGAAAACTGTAATTTATTATAAAAGAAGACAAAAATCTTGGGCTGATGGAAGTTAGCTCAGGGATGATAATTAACTGTTAACAACATATAGTTCAACGGCCTGTTCAACTTATTTATTTTCAAAAGATTTCAATTACTTTCTCTCATTACTATCTTTGTTTCTCCCTCATAGCTGTGGCAAGTACAATGACTTTTTGTCTGATTATTTAGGCTTGCCTAGAAATCCAACGGTATTGTATAAGTCTTTCAGAATTTGGGTTGTAATTTGAGATGAGAACCGTTGTTCATCACGAAAGTCCACGATTTAATCGCCACTTAAACGATCAATGCTTTGTGGATCTTCCACAGTTTCATCGTTGACTTGACTGACGTAAACCATTGTAGGTTCAGGAGGAACCATTGTAGGAAGTAGTGTAATGACTTTGTCATTTGATGTTTTATCTTGGGCTCAAATCACTTCAGTAATCTCTTATTTGATCTTATTATTCACATAAAACAGCGACTCCCCACGTCTATATCGGCCATACTTAAAAAAACGTACCTTTGTTTTACTGGAATATCTTATAAGAATCTTGTAAAACGGAGCGCACAAAAAATCACAATCTTCCAGGGAGATTTTAGTTTCAGAGAGCCCTAACAAAATGCATAACAACGTGTACCCTATCGAGTACATGACGCGCTTTAGTGATCAACGGCGTAACACCCCATCGGGTGCACGTCGTCGTATACGTGTTTTAAAGGTTTCCATTAAAGAATTTTTCTCAAAATGTCTTAATTCCGTATACCAAATATGTGTATTGGTAGTTCTCGCGGACTTTGAAAAGGTTTAGCCGGCCGAGCTTTGTTACCAGCTCGGCCAATCTCCAACAGCTGTTTTTCGGTTTATGAAAATTTAGTTTTGGCTATCCTAGTATCCCATTTCACCGTTACCTTCCCATCCTCTGCGGTATCACTGTAGGTCGAACAGCCGGTGAGTCATATTTATATTTATCAATGGGATTGTCCTGTAGTGTACTATTTGATATCCCGAAGCTACTAAACCCCACGCAGGTCACCAGCTACAAGATAGCTGATATCCTGAATAAACAAGCGTTGTAAATGAAAATCATGGTGGCTGTAAAATAGTATACTATCCTAATTTGTCTAAATTAATTACACAAGTAATTGGAAGGCAATATTGTACTTTTGTTTTGGTTAGTGACATTTTGAAACTCTACGCTAACGCTACGCCAACAGCACTGAGTGTTTCGTGCTCAGTATTGGTGGCAAAGGTGCTGCAAGCGTGCGTTTCTAGTTTGACAAATCAGAGTGAACTCAGTGCCAGTTGGGTCCCTCAACACTGCACGTTCAAGGTACAGTTCTATCTATTGTGTAGCTTGATCCCGGTTCCACACATTGGTAATTCAATTGGCATCTCGGTAATTATAATTGACAGTATGATTGAGCGTTCTAATTCTGGTCGATTAAATACAAGGCTTGAAAATTGTCACAACTTATATTATTCATATGTTTTTTGTTTTGAAAAGCAATAACCACATCCATTAATATAATAAACTTTCAAATAAATTCACTATTGAAAAATCATCTTCAACTTTCCTTAAGCAGTTCTTAGCAATTTGGATAGGGAAGAAGCAGGGATCATTCAAACACTCAAATCAAAAGGTGTACAGTGTCTCAACAATGGTCTGCACCAGCTGTACAAACTATTACCTACATAGACAGACGTTCAGCTCCCGGTATTACGGTGGTTTACCTTATAACCTTTCGATATCATTCCTAATCGTACATAATTTTTAATTGTCTTATTCACTACAGTAAGCTATATTGCTATATTTATTATAAAGCTATATTGAACCCAGCAGTGAGTTATCTTTAGTTAAAATTTTGCTAATATTTAATATTTGAACATGTTTGTTGAATGCATTTTGCAGGGTATCCTAACATCTTGTCCATCTTAAAATACTCAAATTTAGAGGGTCCTGCGAAGTATATGGAATTATTTGTGTTGTAAGCGTTAGGTAAAGCGTTGCAAGGGGGTAAATATATTCGATTTAAGTGAAAATTGTAACGGAAGTGACGTCATATGGCTATAAGGACATCTGCCCAGAGGAGCTGAAAACATCCCCTTTATTCATATCCATGATCTAAGCTATTTATCATAGAAAACTAAATACAGTTTTTAAAAAGCGTATCCCTTATAACATTCATATGATCACGTATTAATTATTTGACAGTAATATGTGTCAAAACGATAAATCACTTCACTAGAGGAAAGATAATTCAATATTTACTCTAAATATTTCTGCGGAATATTGTTTATTGAAATCAATATTATGTAAATAATGAATTGCACATAACACATAACCACCCTGTATTTCTAGAGTACTGTAGTGTTGTCAAGAGTGGCCTCGTTGTGTTTTAAATAATTGTCATTTACGCAAGACAAATTTAGTTTAAACCAAGAATCTCTATAAAATATTGGGAAAATGAGTTAATTCATCAACAAATTTGAAAAGTATTTAAGAACATTACTAAGAGCTGACATCATTTTATTATTAATTAAAACTCTAAATTTTGATTAAAGATTGCCATCAGAAGCTATGACAGTTTCTCACCGTGTTTTAAAACGTTTGATCGTCAAAATATCTCAGTTTTATCGGGGAGTAATTAATTAATGTTTCCGCTAGATGTTTGGACTTAAAAATCTTTAGCTATTTCTATTACAAAAATTATTGTTTTTACTTCCCTGTGTGAAATAGCTTAGATCATGGACATGACTAAAGGGAATGTTTTCAGTACATCTAAACACCTGTCCATATAACCAAATGACGTCACTAAGCATATGACGTCACCGTTTCAAATTTTGGTCGGACGAATTGCTAATACACATCTAGAGCTAAGACATATCAGTCAAACCCTACCAAGGTACTATACATGCTGAGATGGGGCCATATCGCACAACATTCGCTACTTGATAGTAGCGATTCACACCGCAGTCGCAGCAGATCGTTTGAAACATGCTGACGCTCGCGGAGGCACGTCGTTATCACGATTTGTACGGTGGATACAGTTTTAGCTCTTTTTTGGTATTATAATATTCAATCTGAAAAGAAAGAATAAAATATTAACTTTAAACCGTAATGGGTTGTAATAAACTTTAAACTCTGATGTCGTGAGGAATTCTCGCCTCTAGGAGAGCACAGTGTCAGAGTTTAAGTTATAATGATTTTTTTCATTTTACGCCAAAATCTTATATTTCTGATATGTAAACTTTATTCAAAGTTATAATATTTATATAGTTTTGAATTAATTTTTGGGAGCACATTGTGAAACAACCGTACTGTCTCGTTTGATTATTTATTTATATACATATTCGTATATACATGTATGTATATATTTATTTATATACATATACATATATTCTATCTATGACCACTTTTCAAAATATCAAAGAAAGGAATATTACATTGAAATGGTCCACAAAAGATATTTTTAATAGATCCATGACGTAGTGGCTTATCTATAAGCGGAGAAGTCTCACATTAATATAGGGTAATAATTATTTATCCTAAATTGTGTTCGTGTTAATATTATTAAGATAAAACATTATCTGTATAAGACTTTACGAAAATAAGCTTCATGGAGACGAAAATGAAATCACCCCATTATAACTTTCGACGATGCCCAGAGCTGCCACCACAAACCAACAAGGCTCGGTCGCGTTATGTATTTGTATTTTATCGTTTATTTACACAGCTCGTAACTGGTGCATCAGGTTGAATCTCTGAGGCTTTGATGTCAAAATATGTCATAATTTCGTTCTTTTTTTACTGGTGTAGAAAAACAATTTTAGTATGAGTTAATGATTCGTTTTTTGAGTAAAATAAAACCATAAAAAACTGAATTGACATAAAAACTTATGCTTACTTTATTGTCTATAACAAATATTTAAAAATTATTTTGCGTGCCCTGTCACCTGTCAGCAAAACCTACTGATTCAAACTACTCAATGTCACAAAAATAATAGAACACCAACAATGTTTTAATGATATATAGTATAAATCCTGGAATAGTTCGAAATAAAGATATATTTTTTAAATCTTTATTTCACGGATAAGAGGATTTTAAAAACGAGTTCAGCTGGACTCTAAAGTATCCTTCAAAGGTAAAACCATGAAGGTACATATTCAATAAAATGTAATCATAAATAAAGCATGGAGTAGGGACGATAAAATAATCGGCTTAAAATACGAGAATATTTGCTACTGCCGTCTGGTATAAGCTTACCTGTGAATGCGAGAAAAATACTCAGAGGAAGTTAAACCTGAAGCTATATTTAATATGAAATAATTTTGTTTTTACTGATGAAAACTAAAACGGAATAGTATGAGATCACTTCACCCCATATTACCCAGAGTATTTGTTTGGCTTATAATTCAATTTGATATGAAAATGATAAAACATTTTCTACGTCAACAGCGGCATTATCATATCTTTGTTCAAACAATCTTTCATTCAGTTAAAAGAGAGGTGGAATGTCTCTCACGAACTTTTAATATTTTTTCACTGAATCTAACAAAATTTAAACATATTCTCCTCCTAGTCAGCCGTTTAAATTTTTAACAGGTTATTTGATTCGCTAAATTTTTAACAATTTTGAAAACCGCTCACGTTTATCACGAGACTGTCAATATAAAAAAGTCATGTGATTTACGGCAGGGTAATGTAAATTAAATTTTATTTGACTAAACAAATTTTCAAAAGATCGAAATCTCCGAAACTCTGTTTTTGAAGCTGGCAATAGAACGGATCTTTCCAAAATTACTAAAAAAAGATGTGCGTTACCAAGTAAATTAAATCAGAGTAGTCTAATTAAATAAAACTTATTGTATCCACAAATAAACATTTTGACAACATATTATATTTTTTGGAATATTGTTTATAAAGAAATGTGCAGCACAAAATTGAATACACAGTCGAATATATTAAAGGTTCACCAGCAATAATACCCAGTTTGCATACAGTTTGGAATGACGGCAAAGCCACAAACCGATGGCCGCCCTTATCTCACCCACCCAGGTGAGTCGTTTTACCAACCAGGTCACCACCGAGAGGGGTTGGGTCCACTCTGTTCAAAAATGGATCGCAGAATAAGATAAAAATGTCAACTCTAACCAAGTAAAATTGGAAACAATTTGTTATATTTTTATTTTATCCAGTGAAAAGTTATTTTTATACTGAAAAGGAAGATTTATATTAGCTTTTCAACCAATTACAGCTTAAAATAAAGATATTCGTGTTGAAGGCAATAGAATAAACTAGACAGTATTTTTTCTCTTCCAAGGTTCATATTCAAATTATGGGTCCTGAAAGGTAAAATTAAAAAAATAAAATGTGTATTCCTTGGATACGATAGACAGGTAACAATACATTTTAACATACTTACAGCTCACCATAGTTAAAATGTTATGTAAATGTTACTCCTAACTCCTAACAGCAGAATAAAAATTGACAATGAAAATTGTTCCTTTCTCGTGTAAAAAATTCCATTCCTCTTACTAGACTTCTGGGAAGGGTTATTTTCTGATGAGGCTCAACAGCATAATAGGAGACAAGGAGTAATTAACACATAACTAAGGGAAGGCTCGGCGTGTTGTCTTATTGCCATAACGATCGCCTCATTAAACGGGTTCTTGTTCAGGAGCACGATCGCAAAAACACATCACTCAATTAAGTCGACTTGTTACACGCTGTGTTTACGCCGCCCGGTGAAATTGCCACGTCCAGTCTACAACTACTGACAAAGTGGAATGTTTCGTTATTAAATATGTAATTTTTTGTGAAATGCCAAAGAGTGCTTAAAGTTATTAAAATTCAAAATTAGTTTTCGTCTACAATTATTGCTAGATCCCCAATTTTAGGTGGCTCCAGTTTTCCGTACCACTTACATCGCCTAGTCAAACATGGAAGGTATTCTTGGACCCATCATTCCCAAAGGTTATCGAGTAAAGATTTTACACAAGATAATTGCTTCTTTCAAAAAAGTTAAGTTTCGGAGGTGTGAGATGCTGGGCCTGGAACGGTAGTCACCTCAGTCTCACGGCGCTGACACTGTATTGTTGGCTGTTCAGTGCGACTCTTGATGTTCGCAGTTTTAGAAACAGCTGTAGATAAAGAAATCAAATGTTTTGAATGTAGAAAATTTGCAAACAAACTTATTCCACATAAGGTTAACATTAGAAATTAAAAACTCCATAAAATGGAAAGTTATGGAGTTTTCGAAAATGTTTTTGACTAAAACCTTCCGGAACACATATCCTTTCTAAAGTTTCATGGCAATCGAATGAGTAGTTTTGCAACGCATGAAAAACATACATACATACATTCATTTTTATGTATAGAGATAATTTTTTATTATAAATATTTTTTGGTTTAATAATTTGAGGTCTAATATATATACGGGTAAACGCGGGCGAATTTAAATAAAAATGAACAGATATGGAACTACATTCATCTGTTCAAATATGAAAACTGCGTCGATAACCTGGTGTAATCTGAAAAATCACCTGGTATAGATTTGTACCAGGTGATCATAAATTGCCTGTTACAAAATTACTCGTGGGTAAGCTCCTGTAAGCCGGGTGTAAGACGCCCCATGGCCCTGCACTGTTTCGTGGCCTACATGTATCCCGTGTCCGTTGACTACTAATAATTACTGTGGTTATACATCATAACATTTTACTTTAGATCCTAAATGCTGACACCTTTTAAAGTAATAAATTTGACAGTTACAAATAATCTATTATGTTAGCATAAAAACAAATGTTACATTTGAGTTGGTCGGTACCAGATAAAGAAGAGAACACATAATGTCGGTTAAACTGTGAAAGTGTTGGAATCATTCCAAACAAAATTTAATTTTTTAATTATTATTATTGTTTCATCATGTTTTTTCTTATGTACTCTTTACGTACATATTTTCTCTAACTTATTTAGATCCTTTCCGCAGTACTACCTTCCTCCCCCGTTGGCTGTTACCAGGTGATGAAGTAAGAGGTGGTGTTGGCAACGGCATTGTCGTTGCAGCTAAATTTTGATTTTCCATTCGTCACTTTTGTCGCCCTCCCTCCAAAGTCTTCTTTGAAGTAGTTGAGCCCTTTTTGGAAGTTCATTTATCTTCTTCTTCTTTGTGGTTTTAAAACATCAAAATACTAATTTTATCAGAATGGCCTAAACGTATATTATTGTATCTTAATGTCATGTGCTGCTTGACATGATTAAGAACAATTATATTCTATCGTTGATTCACGCAAAAGTAAGTTTAAATCGTAGCGATGTGTAGACAGTTAATAGCCAGTATAAAAATGAATAAGATTTAAGTTAAATTTTACCCTAATAATGGCAACGTATAAATTTTTTTCAATGTTTAAATTATCAACCTTCAAAATCGTTTACTTGAAGTATGAAAATATTTCCATCAAAATTGTTTACTGATTGGCATATGTTAGGATGTTAACACATCCTTCCAGTAAGATGTATATGCCCTACTATCCTTCCACTTACAAACTTTAACAATAAAGTGTTGGTCTAAACTATAACGAGTAAAATACTAGACCTTTATCTGACTTCTGGTAGGTTAGCAATAACAAACTTGTACTTGACTTTCTTTGATGTTTTGTTAGTTAAAAAAATATTTTTCATCAGAAAGAACTTTGTCATAGTAGCTAAGATAATACTGTATATCATGGTAAGTCTTGGGGTACTATATCTCTGCTGGAAAAAATATAACTAATAAAGGAAAAAGTGCGAAACCCTGTCCCGGTCTTCCCAACCAAAGTTTATATGATTTCTTACTTTTTAAATGGATCAAATTTTGGGATTTGGACTTAAGGTAATCCAACTAAAAATGATTTTTAATTTGCGTTTTTCATATTGCATACGATTATTGCATATTGTAATGTTATAAAAAGGGGAAGAAGATTCTTTCAAAGAATTTGAAGGTAGTACTTTCAGCTCAGGATTAAAAATTAGAAAATGATAGTTAACTCGGACGGTAAATGTTCATACCTTAAACAAAACCCATGCAATTTCTTAAAATTTACTTTTATAGTGAGACAGTGGGTATCAGTTTAATGATAACGTATTATGATACTGCTAAACTATCGATACTAAAATTTTCCATCATGTCTGAACAGTCTAATCTGTGGCAGCGCTGTACACTGGAGAGTGAAGTAATAATTACAATGCAGGCAGCAGCAATGAACAGCGAGCTCCAGTCGTTACAACGAGATTGATCACGGGATTCTCTTTGACTTGCTAATATGACTCGTTACCAAATCTACGTTCTCAGGTAACGCTTTACTATGCTAATTAACTAAATAAAGGCATCACGAGTATACATATATCATACACAACGGTTAACAACGTCTTTCGGGTTCACGCTTTGAAAACGAAATTTTAGGAGGACTACGTGTGGCTGAACTAACTAGATTATGATATTTTTTTACTCTATTTTCATTAATGTTTATCTAAATACTTAAGTAATACTTGTTGAAATATATAACTTCAATTTCATTACCCATGATTGAATGAAGAGGTGATGGAATTTCGGGATGCTAACCTAAAGGAAGCTATACCCTGACACAAAATTGAATTAGTCTCCTTACTATGAAAATATCTAGCCAAAAAAACAAGAAATGGATAATGCAACCCAAATCTCATGAAGTATAGTTGAGTGGGTGTCCCACTATGTAACCAAAGTCCCATGAAATTTAGTAGAGTGAGTTTCCCAATATGCAACCAAAATCTCATAAAGTATAGTCGAGTGAGTTCCCGACTACAACCCAAATCTCATGACTTCTAGTTGAGTGAGTTCCCCACTATGCAACCAAAATTTCATGAAGTATAGTCGAGTGAGTTCCCGACTATGAAACCAAAATCTCATGACGTATAGTCGACTGAGTTCTTGACTATGCAACCCAAATCTCATAGCTTCTAGTTGAGTGAGTTCCCCACTATGCAACCAAAATCTCATAGCTTTTAGTTGAGTGAGTTCCCCACTATGCAACCAAAATCTCGTAGCTTCTAGTTCAGTGAGTTCCCTACTATGCAACCAAAATCTCGTAACTTCTAGTTGAGTGAGTTCCCCACTATGCAACCCAAATCTCATAACTTCTAGGTGAGTTAGTTCCCCACTTTCCAACCAAAATCTCATGAAGTGTATTCGAGTGAGTTCCCGACTACGAGACCCAAATCTCATGACTTCTAGTTGAGTGAGTTCCCCACTATGCAACCAAAATCTCATGACTTCTAGTCGAGTGAGTCTCCAACTATGTCATCAAATCAATCGCAAGAGTCCAATAATGTATTCAAAATATATACTATCACTCAGTGTCTTTGGTTCCTTCTACCGAAGATTAAGTTACCAGGAGTACCCCTCAATTAAAAATTCACAATTTAACACAAAGAGTCTATAGGAATCACTTCAGGAAGTTCACGGAAGATTATCAACATTATTTTATTCCAGCTTTGTTACTCGTATTTCATTATTATTTTAAGAGTTGCAAATAAATAAATTGAATCTTGAGGTTCAATTGTTTTCATGCCTTGCTAGTTCAATAGTTAGTATCTTAGACTACCAAATCCAAAATAGTTTAGTAAGTGAGAACCGATTCAGTTAAACCCTGTAAAAGCCTTTAACTTGAATAGACCATGTAATATCATTTCACCCGAAGCAGATGTTATATTAACGGCTATACCAGTTAGGCTTGAGAAACATATCTCATAGCAGGTTATTATAGGTTGAAGCTACTGATTTACCAACATATAAAACTTAAAAGTATGTTCCCAGTCATCAAAGGTTGACTACACAATATTGTGTACTTGAATCTGTATTGGAAAACCATTTTGGGATTCTTTTCTTTTTCATTATTACTAAAATAATTACAACCTAGAAGCAACCAACAATATACTGTGAATAACCAGTAATAACAAATATTTTGAATTACATGTTTTTGTAGGTTTTTTATTGTTACCATTAGATGACCACTTGAAATGCTACCAAGGTAGGAGGTTTAAGCCGAGTATGACTGTGAAATGAGTGTAAGATGATTTTGGCGTGATCTTTTAGTCTTTTTACTGACAAAGGATGATATTTTCCTTTAAACAGAACTGTTAATTAATAGCACAGCAGTAAATGGAATATCTAAGGGATCTACAGTTTAAAGTGGAGTCCGAACCACTGCCTGTGAATTATGAAATGGTCTAATACAAGAACGCTACATAAACACTCTAGAATACTGAAAACGGGCTTATCAGGTGGTTATAAGCCCGTTTTCAGTAGGTCAAGAACAATTAGCTCCGTCTAGACCAGTTGGTTCTCAACTACATCGAGCACCAGGGGCCATCTTGGACGAAATTATAGGCTTGGGAAAATGCAGACCCCGGTCTCTCACATACACTACCGATAAAGGAGTCTCACTTTGTCTGCTAGCGGCAGTACAGCGTACGTAGTCCCGGTCCACTTTCAAACTATAAATAAAGCAAGAACCCCTCTTTCGCCCCTGCTCTAGCACCTCTACCACCATCTATCCCGGTGGCTGTAAGAGGTAAGCAGAGGCAGGAGCACCAACAATGTACAACTGTATGACGAATCCAATGTATTCAATAAATATTTATGGAAATGAAGATTTTATTTGATTTGATGGCCCCACATCTAAGAAGTTATTTGCTCGTACCTCGACGTGGATGCATGGTAGAGAGTCTAGGGAACGATTGGGTCACTACCATTTGGATCTACGGTTGGCCGGAATCGGACTTTGCACCTTTAGAGTCCACGACGAGTACAACTATCTGTACCACCAACCAGGTGGAGAAAAGCTAAGGCCATACTGGAAAGAGTAGCTGGTGAAAGAGTACATTGTGGCCGCCTTTCTTCACCGCCTCATCATTTATACCATCTTTGGAAATTATCTCTCAATCTACCAAGGTCTCAAGGTTGCTAACGAAAACCCTCAGTCGGTTTCAATCCTGACCTTCTGTAAATAATACATTTCAATTTGTTTTTCAATCGATAAAGCGAGTTTTTCTTTTGTATGTTTTTCATATATTACAACTAATATTACAATACAAGGAAGTGATATTAATCTATTTTCAACATTGGCCATCAGGCCTGGTCCTCCAACGCATTATCCACCACCTACTGTTATATAATTTACTACTGCTATTACAGAGATACTACTTAATACATTATAAATATGTCAGGAAACCAGTTCCCCAAGATTATTTCTACGACAAGGAGTTATGTATCATTTCAAATTATCTTAAAAGTCCTTCTCTAAATAGAAAATTACTTACTGTGTTATTTTTTATTATGAATATAATATCGATTACAGCATATTAAACATTAAGGATGAAGAGCTAGCTAGGTTTATTAAAAATTTTGTTATCATTAAATCTTGAATATGTTTAGAGATATTGAAACAATGAAGTGAGGAAAAAATGTTTCAGAGCATTTTTAGTATCTTTGTAATGTTTCTTTATAAAACTAGTTAACTTTTTTATTTTTTTAGTGAAATTGAATATGAGGATTAAGACAGTGGAAGAGATAGATGCGATGCCAAGAACTAAGTTAGATAATATAGACTCTCTTGGCACTGTAATCCTTTGCACTCTCTTCCGGATACTGCACGATATTGAGTCTTTTATTACTTTATTTACTCAAAGAAAAAATGGCAGTAATATATTTTATCCGGAACTTCGTCTTAGTTTCGTGTTATACAAAATATGGAAATTTAATCGAAACCTGCTATCGACCGCCTTCCACTAGAAGTGTAGGTGACTTATTTCTCAGACAAGGAGCTCGTTTTTAGCTAAATATCAACGCCGTTGGATATTTCACACTGTTTTTCACTTTTACAAACCCCCAGAGCCGTTATCTCTAAACTATTATGTTCCGGATATTTTATGTCGATAGTATTTTTACAATCTTAATGGTCTAACGTATACGTCTAAATAAATTACTAGTTTAAGTAAATGTAATTTTTATTACAATTATTAAATTATTAATTATTATTAAATTATTAAATGTTATTACTTCAAATACTTTACATCTCTTAAACTCTGATACACGTAATCACATTCAACCTAGGGTAAAGAGTGATGGTTTTGTTTTGAATGCAATGTAGGACAAATTTTCATACATTATGTTTCAACATTGAAACCGATTTAAATATGACGTAGATGTCTGATTAAATGTAATTAATAAAATGTATATTTATGTTTTCGTGTTAGCCTATTAGCACTAAAGTCTGGTGAACGTAATTCTATTTAACCATAGTAATCACATTCAAACTAAAGTAACGACTGATAATTTTGTTCTAAATGAAATACGGGACGAAGTTTCATACATCAAATGTGCGATGGGCAAATTGAAGATAAAATCAGGGTTTAGGTAACTCTCAAAGAGTTAAATTTGATGGCAAGTTGCAAATGAGTGGGGCGGCACGTGGACTACATTCAGACCGAGGTTATGCTTTGTCACGCGCAGGGAATCAACACACCCCTGTGTTGAGGCTGTGGGGGGAAGACTCAGCAAACTAGTGGCGCACCTCGCTACCTCTGCTACCTGAAGTGTTGAATTTATACCCGAACTCACAAAATTTTAACGCAAAGATAGATTTGAGTTGCTATGCAATTCGATATTTCATTATTAATTCTCATTAGTATGAGTGACTGGGACGGTGGCTACTTGACTCTAATCCAGCTACTTGGAGGTCAAGAATTGTGGATAGTTGTGAGCTATTGTTGGCGAATATAGTGTTTTCTTGTGTGCATCAACGCCTGCGCTATTGAAAACTATGTTCAACCGCAAAGACCATCCTCTTAACTAGATCAGCTCGTAATTCAGAGGGAACAGTGGTACCACGTTAAACTGTAGGGCAATTAGATGCCATTGGCTGTTAGGCTATGTCTCACTTAATTTTATTCGTACTTGGCTTAAAATACCTACCTGGATAGATCACCATTTCAGTTAAAAGTATAATAGTATAAAGTATTTCGAGACGCGGAGTGTGTATGGTAACTACTACAAGCGTAACAATTTTTATTTATAGTGGGATATTTTGACACACACAATTCATCGAACAAATTTACATAAACATTTTAACACGTTCACATTTTGTATTATTTATTTAAATTCAATTAAAATATATTTATACATCTATGTCTGTATTTTCACGTGTGTGTGTATTTTCAAGCCTATAAAAAGGTATGGATATAGTTTAACGCATTCAAATGTATACGTAAAACTATACAGTATAATATAAGTTCAGCGTACCGATACAAACGGTTAAACGGAGCTTTAGCTAAGGGGGGGGGAAGGGGTTGCTTCTGCCTTGTCCCAACTCCTTTCTCTGAATTTAAATGTTCTGGCTTGTACGAGGGGAGCCAGAAGCCTTGCATGCAAAGCTTGTTTGTTTGTGCCTTCAACACCAATGCTGTTATTCCATCATTAAAATAATCTGATAAGCCCTATTACAATGTATGAAGTGGTGGTTGACAATATGATATGTGATAAAAACAAACTGGATTTGTTTTATTGTTATCAAGTGCCCTGATATGACAGTAGTGTATTGTACTCTTTGTATTGTAGAAATACCTACTTGAAAAATGAATGTTTCTTTTAACTTTAAATATTATTTACTAAATACATTTTTAAATACGGTTTTGTCGGGTTATAGAATTCCAATAATTCCATAACCAAAAATATTATTTTTGATGTATTCAATAAACATATTAATATAGTTTTATACGTGACATTTTTCAACTAACGGATAAGGAAGTTTTTCACATATTTCTCTGTCCAGATAGGTTTTTACTTATAAAGTGGAATTTCTTTACCTCATCAATATCCCTGCTACACTCGTCACTTTTTGATAGGGATAATTTTTAAAGTAAACGATAAATTAAACAAGTTTTTTGTTTACTGATTTTTTGAACCGTGTAAATTATTTGTTACTATAACAATTGTAGAACTTCTTTAATCGTTTTATTAACTAGGACCAGTGTTGTAGAGGTGAATTTTTTTCAGAAATACAATCTGTTTCTGAAGCCGTGTAGGGAGTTAGAAATTATATTTTTTGTTTCGAGATATGTTACTAGTTGAGAAATTACTGTTTTAGCGAATTTCCTATAGGAAAGAAGCTATTACTGTAGGTGTCATGGCCCGGAACCATGTTATTTTTTCGTTTTGAGGAGCCCTGAGGCCAAACACAATACTCATGTTTTTTTTCGAGCTGTAATTTTTTATTAGTGTCTTTTAATCTTTTTTGAATTTAGGGTATATTAAATCGGTTTTAGCTAGGTCCACTACTATTGCTTGTTCTATGGGGCTATTGATGATGTTTGATAAGAGAAGATATGATTTGTTATTTGCAGTGCTTTAGCATTTTGTTGGTAATTTGTTCTATTCTTGGTGAGTTTTTTTTTGTTTTGCGGCTAATTAAAATATGTTCTAATTGATTTCTGGTTATTTTGTTGAAATTTACGAATGTGTAAGGCTGCTGTATGGTCTATGCTGTGTCTGATCTTGTAGTGGTTGGACTGTACTTAGTGGTACATTAATGTAGTTTAAAATATTGCAAATGTTCACAGGGCTAGATATGTGAAGTCAATTGTCCATAAGTTGAATGTTTTCTCATACTAGGGAGCCTTTCCCGATTTGCAGTGTTTCAGACTTCTCTGATCCTGTTTGAAGCATTTCTGATTTTATTCATAACCGAGTTGTTTATGCAATTTTGCTTCTAGGTTATAACATCTTTCAGTCTTTTATAGTTATTTTTGCATTCTTCATTTTTTGTGAGCAAGAATTTTTATGCTTTATTATAAGTTTTTTAAGGTTAGTTTCTCATTACGAAATATTTTTAATTTATTGTTTGTTGAGTGTTTTATAGGTTTTAGGCATAATCTCCTCAATCAAACCCAGTACAAATTTTATAAAGTGTTGTATTTTTCGTTGCATCTCTGGCTGTGTAGAGATCAGACCAGTCTTGTGTGGATAATGTTTGTTTTACTTTGTTCAGGATAGAAGTATATTTCTGGCAAGCCTTTTAATAGGTTGATCACTCATTTTCTGAGCCAGCAAATACCTATGGTTGTTTCTGAATTGGCTGTAAATCTAGTTTGGGGAATTTCCAATTTCCAGTTGGGAAGTTGATCGAGTTCAAATAATAGGTTGATGAATATTCCTGTGTTTGAGTGGTTTGTTTTTAGCAGGTTTATAGTCAAGTTTGCTGTCGGACTCAACAAACGCCCTGTATAAACACATTAACCCAATAGGACAACTCTTCATAGGGAGTCTTGCCAAGTTTAAAAACGACAACAAGCTTGAACTATATTAGTGTTACTGGTTGTAATTTTTGAACGTAGAATTTTTTAATGTAGATATATACAACAAAACATATTAGTCTGATAAATGTTTCTGAACTTTAACTCAGACAAAACTCAGTCAGCACAATAAGCAAATGAATTCATATAGATTAGTTTGATCCATTGAATGAATAATAGAGCTGAAACTGCCAATCATAAAATTATCTATTAAAATTATAAACGCATGAGAAAGCTTATATAAGCTAGCGCTGGATTGATCTTATTTAGTGAACAGTTAGGTTTAATCGTAAAAGAGAGTTACTCAGTTGCTATTCAAAACAGTTTAACTGTAAGACAGTTGCTAATGTTCAAAGTTACCACAGTTCGCCAGATCCTAAGATTAATGAAGCTCAGAGTCCTGTTCGCCAACAAGGCTAGGAGCTGTTAAACAGTACCTATACAAATAGTTATATACTAAACATATCACAAAAATTATTGTAAATAAATAAAAAATCCAGTTTTTCCTTCAAAAGATATGATAAAATGTTTGTATTTACTTTCCTGTGGGAAATAAGTTTGATCACGGATATACTAAAGCGAATGTTTTCAGTTCATCTATTCAGTTGTTCTCACAACCAAGCTATGACGTCACTAGTTTCAAATTTTGGTCGCAAATATTGCCAACAAGTGCCCCCCACCAGTGCTAAGACATATTAATTTTAAAAATTATTAAAAAGACAGATATTACTACTTTAGTTCTACGTACTACGTACTGATTACTTTATCAAGTTAGTGCAGTCAAAATAATTCAACAGTTTAGTAAATGGGTTGTAGATTTGGCCACTGGTTTAACTTTTCTTACTTTAATCAACAGTCGATCCCGTATAAAAATAGCAAACTTGTTTAAAATGTTTTATACAAATGTATAAAACATCAGTTCTGTAGACAAGAGAGTGGAGGGAAGCTGGGGGTGTGGCGGGGTCCCACGGGGCTGCTGGAATATTCATCGCTCGGCGCCTTGGAAATATTACGCTACAGATTATTTACATGTTGCCTCACCTAGATTCGAATGAAAAATTCTTATTTATACTTATTATAAAAACTACCAATCATTAACCTGGCATTAATCTAAATGTATTTAAAGTTTTTACTATTCCATTCATATTACTTTATTTACACAAAATTTGTTTAATGCTCCCATTATTTAGTTTTGAAATATTCAAATAAATGTCTGTGATGTGATAAGACATAATAGAAATTTTACGTATTCTCTAGTCCATTTTGGTCACTAACTTTACGATAAAGTAAAATCACATAACTAACTGTGGTTTCAGATTTAATTTGTGAGGTTCGCTGTAAACTCTTAACAATCCTCTGGGCTCGTGAAATATTTTTATTTTGGAGGTAAAAGCACAATGGAGGATATAAGAAGGTAATAACCGCAATATCCTGTGACGAAGAACTGGCATAATCTCAAATATCGCCTGGAATGAATAATATATATATTTTATAATGATAAAACATTTGCCTGAGTCAGTTTTTTTCAAAGCTTTGTTTGTATGCTAAGTTCTAATTAAAAATTACAATGAAACATTTAATGATAGAGGAAACAATTTACCCTGTTTGTGGAAAGATACTATATATTTTTTTTTCAATATTTAAAAAGATATTTAAAAGATAGTGAAGAATCAAACAACTATTCACTATCAAAGCAATGAGTCTAAATGGACCTATTTCATGTCTGGTTAGAATTCTCAACTCACTTCATAGAACAAGGCTAGAATGATTAGTTGAACGCCATCAAATATTGCCAGGAGTCAGTGTGATTTTAAGAAAAACAGAGGATGCATTGAACATCTTGCTGCTCTGACTAGTGATTTGCAGTGTATCAGAATGTTAGGACGTTCTATTGGTCACAGGTCCTCTCTGGCATCTCTCGTTGTGTCCTAAATATATCTCTCGGCTGTGTAAATATATCTAATCTTTAACAGAAACTAACCTGTCTAAATAAATAACATTAGCTTTACTCTATTATTAATTATTATTGTAATTCAGGTGATTTATCTCCAAATTTGTATTAATCTACTTATCATGCAATCATGACAAAGTTATTTTTGATACAAAAAATATCTCGTATTCAATTACTAAGCAAAATACCTATAAAACAGAATCTATTAGTCTGCTGGCTAAGATATTTAACTAATACCTTAATCAGATAAAGGAAATGCTTGAATATTACTGTTAATGCCACATAATTGAATTTAATTTTATATTTATTCCTATGCCTCATTCTTTATTTATTTAGATCTTCTACCTAACTTTACTTATTTCAAATCCCAATAAAGTACTCTTTTCAAATCCCCCGCCTTACCCCACCTCAACTCAGAACAAATGAGACATCGGCAGTCCATGATTCCCAAGATGACTTCCTAGAAGAGGCAACAGGTATAATAGTTACAAAAATTACGAAATTGAACATCCGTTTTGTACCCATTTCTGTCTTCTAAGTTTATTTATCTAATAAAATAAAATAGTTATTACCTTTTGTAAAAAGCATGTGTATATATTTGAAAGCCAAGCGACATCTGCAGATGACACAAGCGAATATTGGAGGACGCGATGTTTTACGTCACAAACAAATACGACTGCCTGAAGCATCGGCAACAACATTTCCAACACAAATAATCCGAAAACTGCGTTTGTTGGCTTTTAATAAACGACTACTAGTGTAGCTTTTCGATGCAATTTGACGATCATCCTCAAACAAATGTTCGTTAGTTCGAACAACTATTAGAAAATCAATATAATGCCATTCACGTCAGAGAACCAAAACTACCTTTCCAAATATTCTGTTTATTTATAAGAACCGTAGATCAGTGTAGTTTTCGCACTTAGGTAATTCTGGTGGTAAAGAGAGCTGGGAAAAGACCTCTCGGGCTAAAGGCTTAACAATTGTACAACCCGTACAGGTAATACACCACAAATCGTTAGAATACGAGTGTGGTAAAACTGAAACGTTGACGAACGGGATAATTTAGGGCTTTTATTACAATACGTTTGTTGAATTACGTTTTTACATACGTTAATTTTAATTTCCAAAAAAATACTTTTGAAAATATTAAATAGATTTGTATAACATGAAAAATTCAGTGAACCTATTGGGTCAACCTAAACATACGACGTAATACACAGGTATAGGTATTCTGTATGTTATGTTCATACATAGAGTTTGAATAGTATTGGGAATATTTGTGAAACAATAAAACCGATCAAAAATTTAATATACATTGACCATTTTTAAGACGTTAAAATAATTACGTACATACGTGCATTACATACATGCGTACGAATGAGTCCATGAACAAAAGGAGCTTCATTCATTGGCTTCTGCAGCATCAACGTTACTAATCCTGAGACCTTCAATCGAGGCTATAAATTAGATGTTAATATTTCGGCGAATTGAGATTTTCACGTGAACCGAACGTGAAAACAAAATTTTTGTATTTACTTCCCCGTGGGAAATAGATTTGATCATGGATATGTCTAAATTGAATGTTTTCAGTTCATCTTAACAGCTGTTGTTATGTTTAAAATTATCATCTTACAAATTACTAACACCCTCCCCCTAAGACATGTCCATGTCAAAATTATGTCACTTACTAATTTTAGACATAACTATTAAATTGTTATATTTATTTGTCAAAATCTGTATGTTTGGCTAAAATTGCTTTCGAAACATATTTTTCTCGTGTAAATCTTAATCATTCTAATGATTATGAAGGGAATAAATTCTATCGAAATTTGCATTGTTCCTGTGTTCACTTGGCGTACATGATTTATTAGGTCTCGTAAACTCGGATATAGTTTTACATTTCCTTAAAATAATCTCAAATCATTAACATTTTAGGAAATTCATAGTTGTCTAATTTTTACGAAATCAATAAGGGGGAGCTAGAACGAGCGAAGCGAGTCCATCCTTAAAATGCTCGCTACAACAAGGACTTGGATTTTGACTTCACTTCACTTGCCAGGAGAAGACATACGAGTACGTTTACATTGATTGGACGGAAACTGTTCAACGGCTTATCAATTGAAGTGCCGAACTAGAGGCTACCTGGGGCTGAGTCTTGATTATGACCTTCAAAATTAAAGTCAATTCTTGCCCTATGAACTGGCCACATGTACTTCATAAATAATAATGTGTTTGTTGCCAACAAAGACTCAATGCCTCTCGTTTACATGCCATCAGTATATAGTATTTTTTATTATCGACACAGCAACTGGTTTTGCCCAGGAATCGAGTACGAAAATTCAGTTGATCGATTAATTCAGGACGTTCTAGTTTTACATTCAGTTTGATTAGAAACTTCATTAAAATTTATATCGTAATTTTACTTCAGCAATACACGAATTTTAAATAGTTTACCTTCAGTTTCAAGTTGGTTTTAAACAGAGCAGAAATAATCTTGAAAGCAAGTCTATTCTTTAATTGGCATAGGTCTAAACGCTCGCTTAACGCTTTGGTAGAACAATACAATTTTACATCGGACGTAAAATCTCTCCTCACACAATATGCTGTACATTAAAATATAACGCTGCCTGTTTCCGTGTAATATCCCGTAGCGTTTTCCTTATAAAGAAAAAACTGCTTTGGGCGAATGGTTTTTGTTAATTTTACCAGTAAGAAAATATTTCTACCAAATGTCTACACAAACAATGAGCAATCAGTGGCCAGCGGTCAGGAGAATCTTACTATGAATATGCATGAGCCGGCCGCCGGTCCGGTAATGTAATAACTTGCTGCAGCAGTCAGAGCCAGGCTGAGAATCACGACTCACTTGATGGCCTGTGTTCATAACTGGTGATAACTGTTTTTATAACTCACCTAACTTCGCGTTGAAACGTGTTAAGGTTTAAGGACTTTAACTTACCTCAGATTACTTTAATATTGATTGATTTAGGTCTTAGCTCTGTGTACGTACAAAGTTAGAAGATTTGAATAAATGGAAATAAATAATTGTATCCATCTTACCCGACATACGACTTAGAAGAAGTTTAGTATGTATATACGTATCTAACATAGCTCCAGGCATTTTATTTTCATGTTTTGAATTTTTATTTTTAAATGTTGTTCACCACTATAACTCCTTAAAACTTGAAAAAAGATAATTTTCTTTTAAAACGGATGTGAAGATTTTGATTAAAGTCGCACGGTTTATAGTGCGTAATATCCCAGTAAATATGACACAGCTCGCATTATTTTTAAAATTACTGTTTCAGTTATATGCTTTCAGTGTAAAAAATCAATTTTTGGTAAAACAATGAATATAAAAATAATATAACTATTGCCAATAAACCAGCTAAAAAACACTTAACAATTTGAATTATTAGTCTACTTGCAAAGTTTAAATGAAAAGTTTAATTTAATGTCCACAGTAAACACAATATGTTGTCTAGGAGTGGCCAATATTATTCTTAAGGCATTGGACTTATGAAATTTCATGTCAATAAGCATTAAATAATGCGGTCTTATTAAGGAAATGTTTTATTTAGCTTACTGTAATAGGAATAAAGAATGAGTCGGTTCACAATCATTTATTTTCCCTTCAGATTTATGTGGATAGATTCACTGATTTTTCATTAGCTAAGAGTCAAAATATCGTTAAATGTGTACAAATACAAGCAATTTAAAGTAATCATGAACAACTATCCAACGGTACAGAACTGATGGTAAAAAAGCAGCTTAAACTTTTAAATAAACCATATTAATTGAACATTACAAACTCAACCAAGACTTTTTCTGACAAACCATCAAATATACTTTGACACTATCTAGTTAAATATTTGACATCATCAATACACGCTGACGTTATTTATATTTTTAATTTAAATTCATTCTTTATTTAAAAACTTACTTAAATGTTGGAAGCATAACTGTTGTTCTTGGATGTGTGTATAAAATTATTAGCATCTTAAAAACGAATCTAAAATTCAAACTAAGAGTGGAACCAAGAGCATGGGGCGAAGCGGTAATCGGCTTAAAAAGCGAGAATATTCCCTACAGCACTCTGATAGCGGCTTACATAGAAACGCCCCCGGAACGAGGAAATACTCTACAGCACTCTGATAGCGGCTTACAGGGAAACTCCAGCACGGAAGCTATAATCAGCAGCACTCTCATATCAGATTACGTACATATAAACACTCTTGGAACGAGAATACAGCACTCTGATAGTGGCTTACACAGAAATACTCCAGGAGCGAAGGTGTCATCTACAGTACTCTGATAGCGGCATACACAGAAATAGTCCAGGAGCGAGGACATGTTCTACAGCACTTTGTTAGCGACTTACATAGAAAACCCCTTCGAGGATTTATTCCGTAGAAGTACTATAGGGACTAAAACAAAAACTCTCTGAGCAAGGATATTCAATACAGCGCTCTGATAGTGGTTTACTGTTTTACAGAAATAACACTGACAGTATTAACGTCATCTTGTAAGCACATGAGTTTAAAATTTCAGTTAAGTTTTACTTAAAGATATACACACATCATGTAAGCACACATCTTTGCACTGAAATGCGTGAGATTAGATTAGATTAGACTAGATTATTTGAAATGGCGACCATACCACAAGGTAGGTATTTTAAGCCAAGTATGAATGAGGATTGAATGTAAGATCATTGTGGCGCGATCTTGTAGTCTTGTTACTGACTAAGGCTGACATGTTCCTTAGACAGGACTGTTAATTAATAGCCCAACAGCCGATGGCAACTAAGGGACCTGCAGTTTAACGTGGAATCCGAACCACGACCTCTGAATTACGAATTGGTCTAATTATGATGATGGTCTTTGCAGATTAACGTAGTATTTAATAGTGCGGACGTTAATCCACACAACAGAACACCACACCCACCGACCATCGCTCACAACTATCCACAATTCGTGACCTCCAAGTAGCTGGATTACAGGATGACGCCACCATCCCATCTGAATCATATACTGAATCTTTAATACAGTCGATACATCGATTACAGCAGACAATTAAAAATAAAATCACCCTCACGATTAGTAATAATCATTGTTTGTTGCCTTAGGACTAACATTTCCCTTCAATGATTGTGTATTCTAAATTAAGTAAAATTTGTCGTGGAAAATTTACAGAACAAGAGCAGAGAGCTTCGCCTTGAATGTAATATGCAAGGATGCAACACCCTCTTCAGAAATTATTTTGTATTTTGGAATTTTCAATAGAACCAATTTATTTTCACCAAAGATAGAATTAATTACGACTAATCTAGAACTATTTTTCTTTTTTTGAAGATTAATAACATGACATTTGTACCTACACTACTACAAATTGTATTACTACAAATCCACCAGTTTGCACATGCGATGTGTAGGCTGTGAGTGAAGCGGTTGAGACAGCCGCAAGATGGATGCTACAATAAGCTGACCCGAGGCAAGCCGCAGCCGTAAATCTTCGCTTCCCCGACACCCTCGTAATATGGTAAACTTTGCTTACAATCATGTGTCATCTACAGTAACCGTTTTAATCTTAATACATTCCTTTGTAACTAGAAGCTATTGTTACAATTGGTATTTCAATAATTTAGCATTGTTATTATTTTGTGATCAACTTTGTAAGGCTTTTAAAGTATAACGGTTTATTTATTATTTCAACAAAAGAATCCTCCCTAGTACATTTAGAAATAAAATGTTCAAACATATGATATGAGTTTTTGAATAAAATACATCCCTTGAAATGAAAACTGTTACTATACTATACTGTTACATAATTATCTGTTGTTCTAATCTGTTTCGATGGTCATATAAAAAATATACTATAACTAAAACAAATCATCTTGGTCAATATCGGTGGTGCAATATAGTGTCCTGGCTTGGGGTAGGGCACTCCCGACGTTTTTAGTACCTATAGCAGTATCACAGAGGTCTATATTAAAATAATTCTTTAAAAAAGTCCTAGATATTCTTCGTTTCAACTGTTTAGTGATTTTTCAGTATTAAATGTACGGCAAATTTTCATAAAAACTATCCTAGTCTTCATAAAGAAAAATAAAAACTCAATTTTTTCTCCAGTTTATCATCAATATCCAACCCGAATTGGTAGAAACCTCGGTATTACAATTCCCATTTTGTCTCATTCTTCATTAAAAACAATTCCATTTTATTTATGCCACATTATATACAGAAATTTACCAATAGAGATCAGGATGGCTGAAAGTGACAGTTTGGCTGTGTACAAGAGGAAGGTTGGTGTCTGGCTTCTGGATTTGGGACACGAGCGATCAGAGGCCCTCCTCCAATCGCTCTACTCTTAATCTTAAGTCAAGTTAATCATTACTTTTACTAACGAATTTATTCTTCAAACTATTTTACAACAGTACCGTAATTCCCTTAATGTATTACCAACTAACATTATTTATTTTCTTTGAGTTAATTTGTCTATCGATTTAATGAAAAATGTAAATAGTTCATGTGTCAGGTTGTTATTCGTTATGTTTTGATGCACGACCAAACACGTAGTTATGAGCTATGCAAAGAAAAGTGTTATGTTTTGTTCAAATTTACCTTGCATACGTTTAAGTAGACTTTTTTTATTTAATTTTATTTACTGTATTAATTAATTTTCATTGTTATTATTTATATTTAAGTTTTCCTTAGAAATGTAAATATTACTTTAGATTTATTTTTTATTCAAGCATAAGAAGAATTCAACAAACTTTTTTCTGGTGAATGGACTGTTTGTGAGTGGACTGACTCATTCCCTTACACGGACGTATAGTCCTTTTGGGAATTTTTTTCCTGGACTAATTATGTTTATTTTTGTAAATTCTCTTTTTTCAGGAATAAAAAATAAAAATTATATATTTATTTATTTTAGGAATAAAATAAAAAGCATTTTAAATTTGAATTGGGTCCAAAATATTTTAAATATAGAACGACTTATTACTGTGAGGTGGAAGTATAAGTAAGAATATTTAATAATAACCGTAAAATGTTTAAATGTTTCGATGTTATATTCGCACTAAAAGTAATTGCGAAACGGAATCGGTTCATACTGAATGTGATTTTAACCTGATGGTATCAATTTAATCGAAATAAAAGAAGGTATTTTTATTCCAAGAAACTATTCCAATATAACAGATTTCAATGTTATTGGTTTCCTTCAAATAAAGAAAATAAATTAAATACTTTAAATTCAAACCTACACGTCCTCTAGTTTTGAAAAGCAACATTTATAAAATTCAATAAGTTTTTAAACAATTTTATCCAACTTTATTTTGAACTATTTAAAAGACTTAAACTTTATTTCTTTTCAGTTCTTAGGATCCTAAAAAAGACTTCTGAATGCATAGGGAAAAGAAACTGTGTCAAAATGTTTACAGTAAAATCGTATCTGCTCATACATGAAGCAGTAATTTAAAGTTGAAATTTTTTTTTAAAAATAACTACAGAAAAAATTATCGTATTTACTTCCCTGTGGAAAATAGGTTAGATCATGGGTATGTCTAAAAGGAATAATTCAGTTCCCCTAAACAGCTGTCCTTATAGTCATATGACGTCACTAAGCATATAACCGTTACAAGTTTCTGTCTGACGTATTGCCAATGCCCCCCCAGAGCTAAGATGTATCAATATCAAAACACTTGAACTCGGGAAGTAACAGGACCACATAATTCGGAATGGGCAATGTCATCAGGAGAGCAAATCATTAGCGGAGAGAAGAATTTTGATGTTGTTTTTGGACTATGTATTCCTTATACTTCATCGTTTCACGCATCGATTCGTTGATTATAAAGTCATGACCAATCGGTTGCCTTCCACATACATATAGTTGTGGCCTTCTTGAAAGATCAGTGACGATATAGCTGATGAGCCATTTATCGTCAAGTATTATTTTCTCATAAATAGGTTTAGAGGAATCCACCCAATGATACTAAAGTTTATTTATTAATTTAAAATTATCCAGCATGTGTTGCATGAATATTAATTATTTTTATTATTAATAAGATCATTTTAGAACAGACATTTCGTATGGAGATCTCTTCCTACAACGAAAAAATGTTTTAACGAGTAAAAAATCTTAAGGAGCAAATTTTATTCAAAGACCTTTAAGGAAACTTCTTAAATGCTAAATTAAAGTTAATCGGTTATCGAGATGTGATATGAGGAAATCTGTTATTAATTATATGGTACAACTGTTTGTACCGATATATAACAAATGTTTATTGTTTTACTGTACTTACATATCAGCGTTGAAGGATTCAATCATATTAAACCATAGGTTTTTTTTGAAAACTGAGAACATCCTGATAATCATCGCACTATATTTCGGGGAGGAGATTCGCTGTGTGGATGGGAAACTCTTCTTAAGAGATTAGTTAGTCATTGCCATAACACCAGGCAACTAACCAACTAGGATTACCAACTGCCCCTTCATCACAGCTCTCAGTATGAGAGGTTGCCTTCATACAGATGTAGAAAATTTTGCAAAACGCTCCCAGAGGACATCAAACCGGTATCAAACTGAACAAACAAGACTGCCCCCACAAACTGGCTAGCAAAGAATCCCTTCACGTACATTGAAAATTTTGCATATGTATTCATTTTACTTTCTCCCTTTATTCATACAATGCATAGAGTACTAAATAGTATGACAACACCCGCATGTCTATATAAGTTACGGTTCAAAAGTTATGGGCTATTAATGTCATAAATCAATTTTAAAGTTTTCCGCAAAAACAATACAGGTAAAGTATAATTTGACAACCACCATTGAAACTTAGCTTAAAAAACTAAAAAAATCATATTTTGAATTATTTGTCTACGAATAACGGTTCCAGAAAAAAATTGTATTTACCGTGCTTGATTAACGAAGTACGTTGTCTTAGAGTGCGCAATGTTATTCTTATGGAGATCATAAAAAATCGATTTATTTCTTATTTCCGGACCGTTTTCCATGAAACGTGGTATGCAGCGTTAGGTTACGTCACCCAACTAAACCCACTCAAAAAATCTTTGTACTATCGGGGGTGGGGCTCCCCCATAAAACCTTAACGATTATTTCAACTTTGTTTCTCTCGTTATTTCCAGTAGTTGGATGATTATCTTTTTAAACAATCAATTAATAACTTAAATGGTATTTGGATAACTATACAGGTATGTATGTGACGTGGCGCCGTATGCAGCGCGGTGGATCTGGGCCAATGCAGTCAGGGCGGCTAATGAGACGCGACGTCACTCTGACGCACCTTGCATATCGTCGCACTACTATACAGGTATGAATGTGACGTGGCAACATATACAGCGCGGTGGATCTGGGCCAATGCAGTCAGGGCGGCTAATTAGACGCGACGTCACTCTGACGCACCTTGCATATCGTCGCACTACTTTACAGGTATGTATGTGACGTGGCAACATATACAGCGCGGTGGATCTGGGCCAATGCAGTCGGGGCAGCTAATGAGACGCGACGTCACTCTGACGCACCTTGCATATCGTCGCACTACTTTACAGTTATGTATGTGACGTGGCAACATATACAGCGCGGTGGATCTGGGCCAATGCAGTCAGGGCGGCTAATTAGACGCGACGTCACTCTGACGCACCTTGCATATCGTCGCACTACTTTACAGGTATGTATGTGACGTGGCAACATATACAGCGCGGTGGATCTGGGCCAATGCAGTCAGGGCGGCTAATTAGACGCGACGTCACTCTGACGCACCTTGCATATCGTCGCACTACTTTACAGGTATGAATGTGACGTGGCAACATATACAGCGCGGTGGATCTGGGCCAATGCAGTCAGGGCGGCTAATTAGACGCGACGTCACTCTGACGCACCTTGCATATCGTCGCACTACTTTACAGGTATGAATGTGACGTGGCAACATATACAGCGCGGTGGATCTGGGCCAATGCAGTCAGGGCGGCTAATTAGACGCGACGTCACTCTGACGCACCTTGCATATCGTCGCACTACTTTACAGTTATGTATGTGACGTGGCAACATATACAGCGCGGTGGATCTGGGCCAATGCAGTCGGGCGGCTAATTAGACGCGACGTCACTCTGACGCACCTTGCATATCGTCGCACTACTTTACAGGTATGAATGTGACGTGGCAACATATACAGCGCGGTGGATCTGGGCCAATGCAGTCAGGGCGGCTAATTAGACGCGACGTCACTCTGACGCACCTTGCATATCGTCGCACTACTTTACAGGTATGTATGTGACGTGGCAACATATACAGCGCGGTGGATCTGGGCCAATGCAGTCAGGGCGGCTAATTAGACGCGACGTCAATCTGACGTACCTTGCATATCGTCGCACTACTTTACAGGTATGTATGTGACGTGGCGCCGTGTGCAGCGCGGTGGATCTGGGCCAATGCAGTCGGGGCAGCTAATGAGACGCGACGTCACTCTGACGCACCTTGCATATCGTCGCACTACTTTACAGGTATGTATGTGACGTGGCAACATATACAGCGCGGTGGATCTGGGCCAATGCAGTCAGGGCGGCTAATTAGACGCGACGTCACTCTGACGCACCTTGCATATCGTCGCACTACTTTACAGGTATGTATGTGACGTGGCGCCGTGTGCAGCGTGGTGGATCTGGGCCAATGCAGTCGGGGCAGCTAATGAGACGCGACGTCACTCTGACGCACCTTGCATATCGTCGCACTACTTTACAGGTATGTATGTGACGTGACGCCGTGTGCAGCGTGGTGGATCTGGGCCAATGCAGTCGGGGCAGCTAATGAGACGCGACGTCACTCTGACGCACCTTGCATATCGTCGCACTACTTTACAGGTATGTATGTGACGTGGCAACATATACAGCGCGGTGGATCTGGGCCAATGCAGTCAGGGCGGCTAATTAGACGCGACGTCACTCTGACGCACCTTGCATATCGTCGCACTACTTTACAGGTATGTATGTGACGTGGCAACATAACCGGCACGGTGGATCTGGGCCAATGCAGTCAGGGCGGCTAATGAGACGCGACGTCACTCTGACGCACCTTGCATATCGTCGCACTACTTTACAGGTATGTATGTGACGTGGCAACATATACAGCGCGGTGGATCTGGGCCAATGCAGTCGGGGAAGCTAATGAGACGCGACGTCACTCTGACGCACCTTGCATATCGTCGCACTACTTTACAGGTATGTATGTGACGTGACGCCGTGTGCAGCGTGGTGGATCTGGGCCAATGCAGTCGGGGCAGCTAATGAGACGCGACGTCACTCTGACGCACCTTGCATATCGTCGCACTACTTTACAGGTATGTATGTGACGTGACGCCGTGTGCAGCGTGGTGGATCTGGGCCAATGCAGTCGAGGCAGCTAATGAGACGCGACGTCACTCTGACGTACCTTGCATATCGTCGCACTACTTTACAGGTATGTATGTGACGTGACGCCGTGTGCAGCGTGGTGGATCTGGGCCAATGCAGTCGAGGCAGCTAATGAGACGCGACGTCACTCTGACGTACCTTGCATATCGTCGCACTACTTTACAGGTATGAATGTGACGTGGCAATATATACAGCGCGGTGGATCTGGGCCAATGCAGTCAGGACGGCTAATGAGACGCGACGTCACTCTGACGCACCTTGCATATCGTCGCACTACTTTACAGGTATGTATGTGACGTGACGCCGTGTGCAGCGTGGTGGATCTGGGCCAATGCAGTCGAGGCAGCTAATGAGACGCGACGTCACTCTGACGCACCTTGCATATTGTCGCACTACTTTACAGGTATGTATGTGACGTGGCGCCGTGTGCAGCGTGATCTGGGCCAATGCAGTCGAGGCAGCTAATGAGACGCGACGTCACTCTGACGCACCTTGCATATTGTCGCACTACTTTACAGGTATGTACATGACATGGCGCCATATTGAACGCGGGAATTTATGATGGGAATAATTTAAGTTCTATGAAACCCACTTTACTCGCGCCAGCGTGCTGCGTCCGATCTCGTTTTATTTCATTATTATAGCATGACTGTTCCTACTTGGAACAAAGTCACTAACTAATGTCGTACTATTGATAAAAAATATTTTGATAGGAGTGAGATCAGATTTAACGCAAGGTTGTAGGTCAATACAGTCGGATTAAGATGCAGGGACGGAGACATTACCGTGGAGGTCGTGACGTCATTACGATACAGCAGGTGTAGATAACGGAGGGCGGACACATAATAGGGGAAGGTCCAGCGGCAACAAGATAACAGAATGTCACGGTCAAACTTTATCCCTTTCTTGTTCTCTACAATGTAAGAAAAATATTTTTATGTTTTAAACATTTTAAGATAGTGAGATCAGCACTGTTCCAAACTAATTAAACCCAAATTAAAATTATACTGTATCATTCATGCCCCATAAATATGTTTTCAATAAAAGGTATAACTTTAAATTAAGCGGAATTCATTATCCAACACAAATGTTCTACTCATCCATATAACAACAAGCTCATAAGACTGACAACCTGAGGCGGATGGATTTGATTACATGTTGTTTTCATACTGAATATTGTACTGAATTTTGGTTTATTATTTCAAGTTTACATTTCCGCCCCAAGGCACGATGATAAACCCGTTTTTGACATAAATAGGAAGAAATAATATGTACAGAGTGTCACAACAAACCGTGACTGTCTATAGCTTAACATTATCGACCAGTTTGAATAAATAATAGTAAAAAGTGAATTTTTTTCTATTTCATCTTTGTTTTTCCAATTTACACCATTGTTTATGTAACAGAAGGGATTGGTTTATTACTTAAACTTTTCTTTCAAAATGGCGGTCATATAAAATCGTTTACGTGAATTACACAAAAACTCAATTCACAAAAAATTGGGAAATATTATAATACAACACAAAAAACAATACTTAATTATAGAAATATTAATACAAATATAACCAGATTACAATCGTTAAAATATATCGACGATTAACAAAATTATTACAATTTTTAGAATTTAATATCCATATTACGTTTCAAGAGCCAAAGCACAACATAGATCCTCAATTGTAAGGCATTACAAGATACAATAAGAAAATTATAATGATTGTTAATAAAGGCTTATTGTTTTCGTCATGTTATTGTTTTAAAACCAAGTTCTTTAAAGATAAAAAATAATCCCATTCTTATAATTTAGTGGCCTTTGACCATTTTGGTCCTTTCTACAACCATCTGTAGATTAGTTAAATTACGTTAAATAAAAGTAAATAATAAATACTAAATGAATTTATACTACTATTATTTATATGCCGTGATATCTATATTATCTATTAGTAGACCTTAGCATCACTTTAACAGACACGACTCATGGAAATGGAATTCAATTTATGTACTCTAAAAGGTTACTTCCATTTTCATGACATGAGTCACAAGGGAGGATATGACTGAAATGTAGCCGGGTCTGATAAGGTCCAATGTTGTTAACGAAGGCGTTGTTAATAACGCCAAACGCTGAAGCAGTAAGGGCGAATAGACTTGAACACGTGTCCGTAACGAGGCAAAGGTGTCCTAACACTCACGTTATTGACGGTAACGTTACTACAACTGTTGTAACAGCCTTAACACAGCTATTACAGATAAAGAGATCTGACCTGCACGGCAGGTGTGGGTAACGAGGCAATGGTGTCCTAACACTCACGTTATTGACGGTAACGTTACTACAACTGTTGTAACAGCCTTAACACAGCTATTACAGATAAAGAGATCTGACCTGCACGGCAGGTGTGGGTAACGAGGCAATGGTGTCCTAACACTCACGTTATTGACGGTAACGTTACTACAACTGTTGTAACAGCCTTAACACAGCTATTACAGATAAAGAGATCTGACCTGCACGGCAGGTGTGGGTAACGAGGCAATGGTGTCCTAACACTCACGTTATTGACGGTAACGTTACTACAACTGTTGTAACAGCCTTAACACAGCTATTACAGATAAAGAGATCTGACCTGCACGGCAGGTGTGGGTAACGAGGCAATGGTGTCCTAACACTCACGTTATTGACGGTAACGTTACTACAACTGTTGTAACAGCCTTAACACAGCTATTACAGATAAAGAGATCTGACCTGCACGGCAGGTGTGGGTAACGAGGCAATGGTGTCCTAACACTCACGTTATTGACGGTAACGTTACTACAACTGTTGTAACAGCCTTAACACAGCTATTACAGATAAAGAGATCTGACCTGCACGGCAGGTGTGGGTAACGAGGCAATGGTGTCCTAACACTCACGTTATTGACGGTAACGTTACTACAACTGTTGTAACAGCCTTAACACAGCTATTACAGATAAAGAGATCTGACCTGCACGGCAGGTGTGGGTAACGAGGCAATGGTGTCCTAACACTCACGTTATTGACGGTAACGTTACTACAACTGTTGTAACAGCCTTAACACAGCTATTACAGATAAAGAGATCTGACCTGCACGGCAGGTGTGGGTAACGAGGCAATGGTGTCCTAACACTCACGTTATTGACGGTAACGTTACTACAACTGTTGTAACAGCCTTAACACAGCTATTACAGATAAAGAGATCTGACCTGCACGGCAGGTGTGGGTAACGAGGCAATGGTGTCCTAACACTCACGTTATTGACGGTAACGTTACTACAACTGTTGTAACAGCCTTAACACAGCTATTACAGATAAAGAGATCTGACCTGCACGGCAGGTGTGGGTAACGAGGCAATGGTGTCCTAACACTCACGTTATTGACGGTAACGTTACTACAACTGTTGTAACAGCCTTAACACAGCTATTACAGATAAAGAGATCTGACCTGCACGGCAGGTGTGGGTAACGAGGCAATGGTGTCCTAACACTCACGTTATTGACGGTAACGTTACTACAACTGTTGTAACAGCCTTAACACAGCTATTACAGATAAAGAGATCTGACCTGCACGGCAGGTGTGGGTAACGAGGCAATGGTGTCCTAACACTCACGTTATTGACGGTAACGTTACTACAACTGTTGTAACAGCCTTAACACAGCTATTACAGATAAAGAGATCTGACCTGCACGGCAGGTGTGGGTAACGAGGCAATGGTGTCCTAACACTCACGTTATTGACGGTAACGTTACTACAACTGTTGTAACAGCCTTAACACAGCTATTACAGATAAAGAGATCTGACCTGCACGGCAGGTGTGGGTAACGAGGCAATGGTGTCCTAACACTCACGTTATTGACGGTAACGTTACTACAACTGTTGTAACAGCCTTAACACAGCTATTACAGATAAAGAGATCTGACCTGCACGGCAGGTGTGGGTAACGAGGCAATGGTGTCCTAACACTCACGTTATTGACGGTAACGTTACTACAACTGTTGTAACAGCCTTAACACAGCTATTACAGATAAAGAGATCTGACCTGCACGGCAGGTGTGGGTAACGAGGCAATGGTGTCCTAACACTCACGTTATTGACGGTAACGTTACTACAACTGTTGTAACAGCCTTAACACAGCTATTACAGATAAAGAGATCTGACCTGCACGGCAGATGTGGGTAACGAGGCAATGGTGTCCTAACACTCACGTTATTGACGGTAACGTTACTACAACTGTTGTAACAGCCTTAACACAGCTATTACAGATAAAGAGATCTGACCTGCACGGCAGATGTGGGTAACGAGGCAATGGTGTCCTAACACTCACGTTATTGACGGTAACGTTACTACAACTGTTGTAACAGCCTTAACACAGCTATTACAGATAAAGAGATCTGACCTGCACGGCAGGTGTGGGTAACGAGGCAATGGTGTCCTAACACTCACGTTATTGACGGTAACGTTACTACAACTGTTGTAACAGCCTTAACACAGCTATTACAGATAAAGAGATCTGACCTGCACGGCAGGTGCCGGTAACGAGGCAATGGTGTTAACACTCACGTTATTGACGGTAACGTTATACAACTGTTGTAACAGCCTTAACACAGCTATTACAATAAAGAGATCTGACTGCACGGCAGGTGTTAACGAGGCAATGGTGTCCTAACACCCACGTTATTGACGGTAACGTTACTACAACTGTTGTAACAGCCTTAACACAGCTATTACAGATAAGAGATCTGACCTGCACGGCATGTGTACAATTAAATGTTTATTATACATCTAAAGTTAAATGTAAAACAAATTATACTCTATAATTTAACAATTTATTTCTCAAAAATTTAATAATTTATATAAACTCAGTACTATTCAAAAACATTTTTTTAACAAATGTTAATAGTTTTTTACTATTGTGAAAATAAAAGCCAAAAAAGATTCAGGATATAAACATAGTGTAAAAAAACACTATTAACAAAATTAACAAAAACATCGACTCAGATTAACGATAAAACATTTCCTCTCTCTCTCTCTCTCTCTCTCTGCAAGTCATTCTATATAATTTTATTTATAGAAGAGCAGGAAAGTCACGGAAAAAATCACTGGTAACATTTAAAACATCTAAATAAAGTTAAGATATATAGTGAATTTCCTTAACTACTCGTTCAGTAAATCGTGCGTAATAATATTAAATTTTAAGTCTCAGCTAATGTAAGCTAGTAATCAAACAGTTGATTTTAAACATCCATTCTGTACTTGATTTAATTTTACCCCTTTTTACATTTTTCTGTTTCTTTTAGTTTTTAAATGTTATTGTATTTATTATAGAAGAAAATGTTTTGTAGCTTGGGTAAATTTATATACGTGTATTTAGTAAGACAGTGACCGTTTTATCTTTTAGTCAAAGCGTTTACGGTTGTTTAGTAGGTAGTGCACTGAGCGAATGTCTCCCAACTGTAGGCATTTGCCCATTTGGTGAGTTGTGTTCATTCTATTTCTTTGTATATTGTTGTATTCGCTGTAGTTTCTTTCGGAATAAAGTTGTGCATAAAGTTGACCTCTTATCTAGCCTTCCACAGTCAACTGGCTCAATATGGCCGTCTCGGGAAACTCATTGCTCTGGAGTGTGACCTATGTTCTGCATTACAATATGTGTATGGTATAGAGGTTGTTTTTATATGAAAAATAAGAAGCAAAAATGCAGTATATATTTGCACTGCATATTTTAAAAAGACTGTATATTTTATAAAATGCACTCTGTATTTGAAAAAGACGTTTCATTATCAACTCGTCCCTAATAATAGGCGAAAAGGTGAAAAATAGCACGAGAGCAAACAATTATTTCTTACCACTCTTTCACACTAATATTATTTGTAACTGCCTGCAGCCCTCCCTTTTATTGAAAATATTGTATACAATGGACCACATTTTTAATTAATATTGGTAAAGCACGTTGAGTGGAATTTCCAAGTGGCTTTTCAAACATAATTAATAGTTACACCTTAATTGAATATTATAATTCTCAATACCGATATTTATTTTTTTATTAATATTTTTCTTTTCAAATTTATATCTTTAGTCAGAACGACCACATTGATTCTGGGACGACTGTTGCGTTGATTCCACAGTTTAGCAATATTAATTATACAGTGTGTCTCAAATGTTCCACCTACCTGTTAATTTTTGTATTAATGGGAATAAAAGTTTTATACATTGGGGATGTTTATTTGATAAAAAAAGGTAGTTTTCCAAATAGTAGTAGGTAGTAGTCCAAAGTATAAAATTTGTATTCCCATTAATAAAAAAATTAACAGGGGGTGGGACTTTTGAGACACACATTATGATAAAAACATTAAACAAAATATTTAGAAATACATTGCCGTAGCAGCATTCAAATGCAAACATTTTATTTTTAACGATGTTGTTAGACTTGGTTTGGCAAGATATGGTCGGCACATGACCCTGTTTGTATTACAAACCAGACTGGAAGACAGACGCGGCGACGCCGGCGGAGGCCCTGGGGAGGGAACCTGCATGTAAATGTTCCTCCGACGTTTGCGACGCGCCTCTCGCATACCGACCTCACTTATTCATGTCTCAAACATTCGCGCTGATTCCCAAGCATACAAACACATACATAGATTTAACGCCTCTGAGTAGAGTAGATTATATTAGATTATAGAAATGGCGACAATACTTCAAGTAGGTTTTAAGCCAAGTATGTATGAGGATTGAGTGTAAGATGATTATGGCGCGATCTTGTAGTATTGTTACTGACTAAGGCTGACATGTTCCTTACACAGGACTGTTAATTAATAGCCCAACAGTCGATGGCAACTAAGGGACCTACGGTTTAACGTGGAATCCGAACCACGGCCTCTGAACTACGAATTGGATTAATTATGAGGATTGTATTTTGCGGATTAACGTAGTATTCAATAGTTCGGACGTTAATCCACACAAGAGAACACTACATCCACCTAACATCGCTCACAACTATCCACAATTCGTGAACTCCAAGTAGCTGGATTACAGGATGACGCCACCGTCCCAGTCCAAAGTAGACATGTGTCTACCACCTAGTCATTGGCCAGCCAAAGATGCTCTAGTGACCGTGGTTGCAGTGGTTAGACAATCAACAGCTAGTATTGGCTCGTTATGGTTACTACTTATTTGAATCTCTTCATACCAGAAAGATAATCGTCCAATTTTCTAAGTTTAAACTTAAATTGCATTTCAGCAATAGTAGAAAAAGAAAAAATATCTTTTTAGTAGTGTTTGCGTATCTACGGCGTAGTTTTTATGACATTTTGATAAATTAAGTTTACTGATTTTTAATGATGAAATAAATTATTTAAAGAATCGCCTAAACTGGTTCAGGGTATCAAAATGGTGGAGATTAGTACATTCTAAACTATTAGCACTTGTTGAGTGAGCTTGAAAATAAAAATTAAGTAAAAAAAGAGTTAAAAATTAAAACTGGAAATAGATTTATGTTTAAAATTCCAAAAATCAGCCCTTTACAGGACTTTGGAAGGTATAATACGTATGGTATTATACTAAAATTTTACTATCAAAAAGAGCTATTTTCTATTGTAATAATATTGAAAAACAATATAATCCTATCCTACTTGTAAGGTTGTAAATAAAATTGTACACAGTAATATGATATTCACCCACCATCAAGCACAGTACAAATTCAATAAGCAAAGCTACGAATTCAAAAATTACTTATAATTTTGATAGAAATGAGTTACATACCATTTTTTCTTACCCTAATTCTATGTTTACATTTTGGTACATTTTATGTTCAGTATATAAAACTATATACACATTCTATTTATGGAAGTTAATTTTTTGTTACCGTCTTTCAGTATGTGTAGATTGTGCGTAATTTATGGAGGAAATAATGGAGGATGAAAGTGTTTGAGTAAACATTTTTGAGGCCAAACATGGAACGGAATTTTATGAATTGCGTTCAAAAATTACAATTTGAAACCCGTCTTAAAATAGGGGAGCTTGTGAAACCGGAAACATACGTTTTGTCGACGGAAACACGTAGACTTATCGGCGGATTATCTAGAACCTTGGAAGCAGTCAACCAACAATGTTGCCGTCTGCGAGCGTGGACGGGACTTAACGATCTATTCTGTCTTCCATCCAATTTGTCTTCTCGACAGACTGCACAGCGGAAGTCGACTGAACTTGTTGCAGATTGTGTGTTACAGGCTTGTACAATAAGATATCACACACTTTTACAAAATATTAAAAACGTTAGAATACCCTATCCTAAAATTATTTGAGTACACACTTGATGGGTTATTATACCATGAAAATATTTATCGAAGTATTGCATTAGTGTAGTCTATTTTCAAAGTTTTGAATTTAATAAAACAACCCTTTTACACGTCTGAAGATAGTATTTATTTAGAAACAAAACACTGTGTTATACTCTATAATACTAAACAATTACTTTGGTAGAATACACTTATTGGGTATAAAATTCCTGGCTATTAAATAATTAAAAAACAAGTTTCATATCCAAAATAACCCCAGTGGGATCCGAGCTGTGTTTGTTCAGAATAGATACAATCACTGGTAAGTCTGTACAGAAATTATTTCAAAATCGGAACCTGATATACAGCTGTACTCTTAGGGAACGTCATCAGTTCTCTACCTTGGGAGGTTAGGCCTGGAGTACCAGGTTAGAGTGGTTAGTGCTTGAGGGCTATCTGGAGGATTGAACATTTTACATAGAATGTTATATATACAAGATAAAAAGATACTAAAACAGTCACATACATTTAAAAATATGATTTTTTCTTTAGGGAGTTCAACAGCTACCGCATCACATACCATTTCAATTGACATGTCACCAACACAACTAATTTCTCTGAAGGTAATTTCATCCCTAATAAAAAGTACAGAGCCCCCATGTATTCTATGATGTCTACCATAAATAGAACCTGTTATAAAACCTGGTATGGTTACAGAATTGGTTTTACTGTGCCTAATCCAATGTTCAGCTACAGCAATAACATCAGTACCGTTTTCTTTAGCCATCAATGATAAATAGTCAATTTTGTTATTGATCCTCTGAACATTCGAAAACATTAAATTTTTCTTTTAATTTAACCTTAATTTTTAGCATTAGGATTTGAGTAACCCCTACCAGTTTCAACATCACTAATTCATAGGCAATCAAATTGGGAACTTTCATTACATTAGTATTGGACAGGTTCACGTGTAGATGAAGATGCTACACTTGTATTCTTTATAAAACAAGGTAGCTTCCTATTATTTTCACTAGGATGAACCGGCTGTGATTTATATCTTATTTACCAAAAGGGGTGTTGGTGGGGTAGCGATAGCTGGGCAGAGTCTTTTCGTATGCGAGAATATAAATTACACATTAAAATTATACATTGTTCATTAGAATCTTTTTGCAAGTGAAACTAAAGGATTTAAGTAGTTTTCATGATTGCCTTATCAATTATTTCATAATTATTTATTGTTCTTTGTTTAAAACTCATTATTGGTGATGGTGGATTCATTAAAAATTTGATTACACATATTTCCATCAGGATTTTAAGTAAAACATAGTTTTACAACTTTTCAGGATCTGGAATCGGATTATCCCTCAGGTGAGCAAAAAAATAACACAATTTGTACATAATATGAACTAGTCCATTATAAAGCTGAAAACAAAAATATGTTCAAAACAGTCAAAATATAAAAACTGGGTTTCAAGTTTTTTGCCGCGGCCATTTTGTTTGCGGTTCCTAGGGACACGCCCACTTCTATTCAATTGTCTTTGTGACGAAAGCATGTTTTTGGTTTTCTGTGCGTAATTGTTAGTGAATTGTAATTTTTGATTATTATTATTATTCATTTTATAATTGTATTAGCTTCCGCGTTAAATTATATTCATTAACATGCCTAGTTTCACTGTGACTATCTAAGTCAATCGTAAGTTTCCTTAAAATACTGCAGTATTGGATGTCATTATATGTAAAATCACCGAAAATACCACGAAATTTTGAATAATTGACGTTATTATGTTTTAATTATTTACATAAACTTATATGTAAGACATAAGTTATATTTATGTACTTATCTTATGTATAAGACTTTATTACGATGAAATATAAAAAGATAATCATAACCTTATGAAATTCTAAAGGTAAACTGAAAGGAATAGAAGTTAAAATGAGGCTTTCTTGGAGTTACAGAAGTTACAAACTTCCGTAAGAAAGTAAATGAATGGGCCCACTATCAAAAGACTTATAACTGTAACTTCTATTGACTTACTTCCAAGGAAGCTGTTCGGAAACTGTTTAAAGAGGTTCTACATCTCATAAAGCAAATTTTTAATTTTCCCGTTTTGTAACGATTGAAGAGAAACAATTTTTGATTTTATGTACGAAAAATGCTCAGACATATAGATGGGAAGGGGTTGTTTATGTTATTTATATTTTAATACTTTAAACAAGTTGTGCTGTATTTTACGTTACAGGGAAACATCATTACTTTCGTTTAGAAACTACGTTTTATTTTCAAATTCCACGCAACAATGGGTGTGTTTTCGAACGAAATCCCTCCGATGTGATCCCATGTGTGAAAGCCGCATTAAAAGTAAATGGCCCGGTGGGACGACATAAAGAACGCACGGGCCACGTGTTAATGTAGTCAATGACGGCTCTACGGCGCTCCCGCAGTCCCGAGGGACCTCCTCTCGATGTAGTGGTGTAGTGGTCGCTCACTGGCTCACCTGTCTCCTTCCCCACCAGGCTAAATACTCAATACTGTTCACTTTCACTTCAACTTGCCGGACCTAATATTTTTGATCTAAATCATTGTAAATTTGTACTCTTTATAAACTCCTGCTAGTTTCATTTATGGTTTTAAATACTTTTCTTCTTTATGTGCATGAGTGACATTAATGACATCACCGACGATTTGTAAATACTGTAGTTTTGTAATAAATACACATGAATATAACTACCTGTACTTCCTGTGGGAAATAGGTTAGATCATGGATATGTCTAAAGGTAATGTTTTCACTTCATCTAAACAGCTGTTTTTATTTTTATATATATTCAAAAAATATTTTTTTTATTGTAAAAATTTTAATTTTTTTTAAAATATTGCCAACACTAAAACAATCTAAGAAAAAATTTTATTAAAAATAAGTGCTTTTAAAGAAAACTTATACTATATTAAGAAAAGAAAAAATAAATCCCAAGAATAAAATTAAAAATAAAAAAAAATTTTTGTTACTTCATTAAGAAAAACAATAAAATTTTTTTTCTAAATTATTTTATTTTAATAAATTATATTGATTCAAATGTATATAAGAACCTTGAAATAAAAACTATTTTTTTTATCTTGTTAGAAAATATTTTTATTTTAATATAAAAAAAACTTTATGTGTAAATTAAATTATTTTTTTTTAAATTCTTTTACAAAAACTGACAGTAAAAATCTTTATGTTTATGTCAAAAACTTATTCTACTTAATTCTATTCAATTATAATATTTTTTAATTATCTTATATAATTACTTTTTTCACATATTCAAATTATTATACTTTTTTAAAACCATTATTTTTTTTTAATTAAATTTTTTATTTTTAAAATATTTTAATTCTCTGTCACAAAACTTAATTTTTTAAAATCAATACAAATTTTTTTTGGAAATTTTCATATTTTACTTAAAATTAACAAAAATAAAGAATACTTTAAATAAAAATTTTATATTTATATATTATATGTTATATTTTTATTATTAAAACACAGTTTTATTTTTATTATTTAAAATTATACATATCTTTTTCAAACCACATACCATCTTAAAAAAACTTAACAAATAAAAGAATATCCTTTTAAAAAAAACTTTTATTTTTTTAATTAGAAAATAGAAGTGCTTGCACCATTAAGAGAAACGACTTAATACTATATTAAAAAAGAGAAGGTGATAAAACTCCATGCAATAAAATATTAATTCTAAAAATATTTTGATTTTTTTGTCTAATTTTTAATTCTAAATTATTTTATTGTGTAACGACAAATGCAGCTATAATGTTGAGGGCATAAAATACTGAAATTATAAACATTTACAATAAAGTTAATAGGATAAATAGTTATTAATCTAAAACAAGGATAAGACTCACATATCATTTAATGTTTATTTACATCTAAACCCGTGTTATCGAACAGCAAGTAGAGGTTAGGTTTACCAAATAAACAAAACAGACAGCAAACACAACCATATGTTATTAAGTTCAACTGCATTTATATGTGACCTTGAAGCTTCTATTGATTTTTCTAGCATTATACCAACCTTTTGAGGTATTCTTCCTGGATCAGTAAATAATATAAGAATCTTTTTAATCGTCCCGAAATACTTAGTTACTCACTGAGTCACAATTCAGTTGTACGTTTTAAAACGTAATTTTTCTCAATTACTTTTAAACGAAACATTTTTTTAATTCTGATTACATGTTAATACTAGTTACGGTTGCTTACTAAAAAACTAACATATTTTAATTTTCAAAAACCTTCATTTTTAACTTGGTGGCCATTAAAAATTAAAAATAATAATAACTTTAAATATAAAGCTATATATATTATTAGATGTATTATAATTATTATTTATATTATATTTAGTATATAATTAGTTTTATTTTTAGTAATCAGGTAAATCTTATCTAATCTTTTCAGTGAATAACTAATCTTAAGCTAATACCTCGTTGTAAAGATCAAATAATAAAATTAATCCATTTTTTGTTTTACAGGCTACTGGTAAAGTCAGATGATATTCCCAGGTGATTATTGGGGAACTATTCCTTAGTCAATGCAAAAAACCAACTATATGAGACGTCTTCCAGTAGCCTCACACTACATAGAGTACCATTATTTTTTTCATCCAATCTTCAAAATTGAGGTAGTGCATATCGATAAGGTATTCTTATTTCAAACCTTTTAAAGACCGCTGTACTAAATTTGTTTATTGGAAAATTTTTAATTAAAAAAATACTGTTTCAGGAGCGATACCTAAAAAGGTTCTAGTTCTGAAATACCCTGTATAGCTTACAATGCTTATAGGAATAGCGAGACTTACCCCGGGATTTATATCCAGGAATTCTTGTACCGATGTTAAACATGGGAATGACTAGAAGTTATTTTGTAAAATAGCCCCTGATTGAACATTGGCTCAGAAAATAAGTTTAAAATACCTTACAGCCGATATGTTTCTACAATAGTCTAATGATACTCTTTCGTTTATTGTGATTGTCTCTTTTATTTTTATTTGTCTGTTGTCAAGTCAATCCCACTTGTTTATTCAGTACTATACTACACACTATACTAGTACTGTACTATACAGTATTATACTTGTATGATATAAATACTGTCAGGATATTACTGTGATAGCGTTTTTATAAAACCTAATGCAATTGTATTAAAGTAATCAATGTTATGTTGGCGATATCAAAATATATATGGCGTGTTAAAATAGTTTCAAATTATAATGTAATGATAAACGTGTTATGTTGAATACTGTTGGAAGTTGGTTAAAACAAGATAACAGTTATTTTAGCCTCAATCGTCTATTGACTTGAGTTCCACTGTTAACAATAACGCTTGCTACTGCCTTAATTTATTCGATTCTATTGTTTCAAGAATTTGATATGTGATCGTTACAGATAAAACGATTTTGTTTTAAGAATTAGACTTATTTATTCACTTGATAAAATTGCATTGCTCTTGTCAATTATTTCTTTGTTATAATTTATGAATTTATGTTATTAATTACGACATCGCAAGCAGCACGCTGGATAGAGTACAGCGAATTTCTTAGAACTTAACATTACTCCCATCAGTAATTGAATAGTATGAGTATGCAGGATTTTCTGCAGTGAGCGTTGTTTTTCAAGGTAATATGCTTTTATTGAGAGGCCGTTAAGTAAAATAAAACGCTAATTCAGCGAGTTATACCCATTTATCTGTTCTCCTTGAAAATTACATGGTCGATGAGTAAGTTTTGTGCCTTAAGAACCACCTAAACATTTATATTTATGTAATATTAATATAAATGATAACCTGCTTATATTTGGAATATTTAACATAATAAGTATTAATATGTAGTATTATAATCTCTCATATTCTCTAAGATTAATTTTGTGTTAGAACGTACGTTTAATGTCATAATTTAATTAAATAATGCTTAACATTTTAAATAAATTATTGTAAATATGAGTGGTTTTAATAAAAATTGAAAAACTCATTTTTGGGTTACAAAACTTCCCAAAAAGTGTGGTTAATATAGTCTGATTGTGTTGCCCCACGGACTTGTCAAATATATTACAGAAATGAACAACTCATCAAAATTCTAATATACGATTAGGTATATTACAGAAATGTATTCATTATTAATTAGTTATTATGCTTCTGATGATCCCCAAAACGTGTTCTGAGGGTTGAGTTATGAACTTCTATCAAGGTCGTGGGCTTAACTGTGAATACCACTTGTGCATCGGAAGTTTGCTAATAATTGCTAATAAAAAACATAATAAGGTTTACACATAATCCGCAACTTAAAAATGTTTGGTAATTGAAAAACTAGAATGATTAAAGCAGCAATGACCAAGCATCAAGGGACACTCTCTTCCGTAGCACGTGGTTGTGGTATGTTTCATGCTCTTTTGTTGTGTGTGATACCTTTACTTCGTATTCATGGATATGTCTTAGCTCTGGGTAGGGGGATATTGACAACCCGTCAGACCAAAATTTGAAATGTAAGTGACTGTGGTTGAATTTAAAGGTATGATTGTTTAGTCGTATAATATACTGTATAGGAAATAGGCCTTACTAATCACCTGTGTAAAATGTTAACATAAAATTCAACAAGAGGGAAATATATTTAAGAATTGAAAATGTGAAGAACAAAGGGTTTTACAAAGTCTTTGCGTTTATAATGAAGCTGAGTGATAGCAGAACGCCAACAATGATTGTACCAGAAGTAAGCGAAAACATACATAATTACTTTATATGTTAAAAAATATAATATTACCATTCAATATTTTTAAATTGCTCAATATTGATGATTCTACTTAGGAGTTTTATACTAAATGGGTGATTACATACTAGCTTCTTTCATCAACTAGTTTATAGGCCAAGCGATTGTTCACGGTGAATTTCAATTCAAATTTTTAGACGACTACTGGCAAATAATACAAGCAATAACGGCACGGTATCTCAGTGTTAACGCTCTGGCCCAGCAAGTCAAAGGTTGCTGGTTCGAAACCAGAAACCGGCGACAAGATCATGAGCTGTCACCTCTGGCTGGCTAGCTAGCCCATGGGACTCAAGCCACTACGGTACCTTACTGGCTTTATTCGGATTAAAAATACCATTGTGAACATGGAAACAATTAGATTTGACTATAGTTCAGTTGTGAAGAAAATATGTGACAGTTTAGAATGAATTTATTTGTCAATTGAGAAGTTCAGTGCAGTAACTAAATAGACATAACAGATATGATATTTTCAATGTAAAATTTATTAAAATATTTAAACATCTATGTTTTTAGATTCACGTATACCCGTTACCGTTATGACGCCCTTAAAGTATTTTCATTGCCACTATCTCATATTCTTCGTTAGAGTATGTGCGATTCTTAACTGGACATTCCGATAGTAAAAATTATTCAGTCAATGAAATAAACGTAGCCGAAGAAATGTACTAACAGATAAATCCCAAGCATCTAGCATATGTAAAAAAGTTGAAATGAGTTTTTCCAGGAAGTAAGATAAGTTCTTTGAAAAGAGTAGTGAATGAAAATAAATGGGGCAATAACGTAGAGTAATCAAGACAGACGGTCTCATTGATGGGTCTTTATACAACACGACGGGGGCCGGCCTCCTCCCGTGACCCACCACCTCACTGCTCGACGGGGGCCGTGTCATATTTCGTGACTCACCATCTCTGTTCTTGGCGGGGGCCGGCCTCCTCCCGTGACCCACCACCTCACTGCTCGGCGGGGGCCGTGTCATATTTCGTGACTCACCATCTCTGTTCTTGGCGGGGGCCGGCCTCCTCCCGTGACCCACCACCTCACTGCTCGGCGGGGGCCGTGTCATATTTCGTGACTCACCATCTCTGTTCTTGGCGGGGGCCGGCCTCCTCCCGTGACCCACCACCTCACTGCTCGGCGGGGGCCGTGTCATATTTCGTGACTCACCATCTCTGTTCTTGGCGGGGGCCGGCCTCCTCCCGTGACCCACCACCTCACTGCTCGGCGGGGGCCGTGTCATATTTCGTGACTCACCATCTGTTCTTGGCGGGGGCCGGCCTCCTCCCGTGACCCACCACCTCACTGCTCGGCAGGGGCCGTGTCATATTTCGTGACCCACCATTAACCGGCCATTAACCCTCGACCATTCACCTCTCTCCTTGGTGGAGGTTAGTCATATCCCGGGACCCCCTCGCTCCTAATTTATATCTGGGGGGGGATACAATCATATCCCGGACCCATTTTTCCTCGTTTTGGCATTTTGTACAGCAATAATTCAATAATTTATATTCCATGGATACGATAAATCATTATTGAAGTAAAATAGTAATATGAGTTTTCTGTTTTCAACCCCGAAATGAAAGAAAACAGCACTGATTTCATAATTTAGTTTATTAGCATGCTTTGATTGTTAAGTTAAAAATGCATAACGAAACAGCTGGAGTGTAAAATACAACTGCGTTCTACAAATTAAATGTGGGGATAACCTCAAAATAGCGCAGGTCAAATAAAACAGAGGCTCATTTTTAGCTGCACAAACATGTTTATGGTGGCACCATATTGCACTACAATGTGCAGTGGTCGTTCCATCCCCCATGTGTCTCTTTTATCGCTTCCAATATACTTTTATGTACTTTGATAAAATGATTGAATGTATTCCGCCATCTGTTCACCGGTTCAGTTAGATTCTAGAACACAATACGAATACAACTAAAACTAATAAAAATGTAGACCTATAAATCTTAAACAATCTGTTGTGTACACTTAAAACTGATGTTTTGATGATAATGTTACATTTGAAACTATTATTATGTACTGGGTAGTCTTTGAGTGATCGTTTCAATAAGTATGATAATAAAAGAATCCACTTTATATGCTTAGCGTAGGATAGACATTTCAGATAGGATAGAGGGTCTGCCAGTGATAATGCAGGTAGGTAGTAGGTGCTCTAGAGCGCCTATGAGTTTATGCGGGTAGCCCTGATGTGAGACGAGGGCCACCGAGACTGATTTAAATCGTTTTGAAAGCATTTCAGCAAAGCCTATAGTTTTTAGTTTAGTTTTTAAAAATGTTAAACTCCTTTCATGATTGGTTTCAATTAAAATCACTAAGACAGCGGTATTTCTATGTTACTCTTGCTTATTAATATTATTTAAAGTCATTCTACTTGAAAAGGTTAATTATTCCAAAACACTAAAGCCCCTAAAGCCCCTTAGAAATATTAAAGCTATGAAAATGGAAAGAAAGGCTTGAGTTTTAATTACTTTGTAGTGGTATTGTCAAACGAATGTTAAGCTTCTATGGTAGGGATTAGCATTTCCTCCTACATGTCTTAACCAAAAGCTATATTTTAAATATTTAAATTCATTACTCATAATCTGTGTGCAAAATTAAATTAACCGTACATCTATTTTGAAAATTTAAAAGGTTTTTGTAAAAATACGTTTATTTCACATTGGATATCCACCTTTATTTTTACAAAATCTATTACAAAATCATTAATTACCAGTAATTATCGACCTCAGATTGTAAAATCTTGTAATTGTGTACTCTTCTCGCCATCACACTTAGTGAGATAATCAATAATGCCATAATTTCTATAGTATAAAATAGATACGAGTGTCTTTGTGATTCAGTTAGGAGAACACTATTCGTCTACTTCATATTGCTTATATGCTTATAATTATTACAATGATAAAAATAATTTATTACGATTATTACATTAACAATATTACATTGTTTATGTGATAATCGTTCTTTATGTGGTTTGAAATACGACGAATGTTATTTTAAATTATAAATCAAAACCACGAGATTAAATCTTGATTTGGTTCACCAGCGAATATGTTACTAAAAATTTGTGAACAGGTTCCGGGTCAACATGAAGCTGCCTAACCACCTACTGGTAGTGTAGCTGCTGAACATGAGACTACCTGCTTACTGGTGGTGTAGCTGCTGAATATGAGACTACCTGCTTACTGGTGGTGTAGCTTCTGAACATGAGACTACCTGCCTACTGGTGGTGTAGCTGCTGAACTTGAGACTACCCGCCTACTGGTAGTGTAGCTGCTGAACGTGAGACTACCTGCCTACTGGTGGTGTAGCTGCTGAACGTGAGACTACCTGCCTACTGGTGGTGTAGCTGCTGAACATGAGACTACCTGCCTACTGGTGGTGTAGCTGCTGAACATGAGACTACCTGCCTACTGGTGGTGTAGCTGCTGAACTTGAGACTACCCGCCTACTGGTAGTGTAGCTGCTGAACGTGAGACTACCTGCCTACTGGTGGTGTAGCTGCTGAACATGAGACTACCTGCTTACTGGTGGTGTAGCTGCTGAACATGAGACTACCTGCTTACTGGTGGTGTAGCTGCTGAACATGAGACTACCTGCCTACTGGTGGTGTAGCTGCTGAACATGAGACTACCGGCCTACTGGTGGTGTAGCTGCTGAACATGAGACTACCGGCCTACTGGTAGTGTAGTTGCTGAACATGAGACTACCGGCCTACTGGTGGTGTAGCTGCTGAACATGAGACTACCCGCCTACTGGTGGTGTAGCTGCTGAACATGAGACTACCCGCCTACTGGTGGTGTAGCTGCTGAACATGAGACTACCGGCCTACTGGTAGTGTAGCTGCTGAACATGAGACTACCGGCCTACCGGTGGTGTAGCTGCTGAACATGAGACTACCGGCCTACTGGTGGTGTAGTTGCTGAACATGAGACTACCCTCCTATGGTGCACAACACATGAGACTACGGCCTACATGGCATTGTAACAGGCCTACACAATAGACGGCATCTGTGGCTCACACAGAGCGTCAATTATCTACGCACTGTTGATTTGTAGTTTGATTATATACCAATAATGTATTTGGATTGTTGCCAAATTTACTTTTCATTTTAGAACGATGTATGAATATACTTGAAATCAGCATACTATACGGACTAGATCGGTTGTGTGTCCCGTAATCCAGCTACTTGGAGGTCACGATTTGTGGATCGTTACGAGCGGTGGTCGGTGGATACGATATTCCCTGGTGTGGATTAACATTTGCACTATTGAATACCCGTCCACAAATACCATCCTCATAATTATACCAGTTTGTAGTTTAGAAGCAACAGTGGTTCGGATCCCATCCTAAACTGTAATGCCATGAGCTGTTGGGCTTTTAATTAATAGTCCTGTCTAAGGAACATATCAGCCTTAGTCAGTAACAAGACTACAAGATCGTGCCACAATCATCTTTCACTCATTTCTCAATCACTCTTGGCTACCTGGATAGGTCTCCATTTCAACAGGTAAAGTTAATAATTATAGCAGTATTTTTAACCGATTTAAAATCCTCAAGTGCGAGTTACCATGGGCCTAGGGCATGTGAGGGGAATAAAAGACAGCTACCGCAGTGGTGTGAGTCCCATAGGTTAGCCAGAGGTGAGTGCTCATGATGTCACATGAGTCACTTTCCTCAAGTTTAAAACTTACTGAGAAAACGTTTGCTAAACCTTTGTGTTTGTTTAAATACTCGTACACAGAGTAAACTAATTATTGTTTCTCAAGAGATTCTACATGTAACAATGTATCATTCCGTTAATATCACTGGAACACTTCTTACCGTGCGATTCATAATAAAAAATATACGTTACAATGAATATTTAAAGTGTAGAATTCAGAAACACCTGGGTAAGGTATTGAGAGGATATAAAAGTCTGGAATCAGGTACTTTGTATGCGACACTAAAGTTCCAGCTTGTCGCCGCTCCGCAGGCCAACACCATTGTCTTATCAACCTAACTCCTATAAATTTCCACAGTTTGTTCGGTCAGAAATTGTATGTTATTCATAGTCATCATCACAATTTATTTTGAAAACGAATTTTAGTATCCAGTAAATTATTTATATGTTTGTAGAACTACACATTTTGTGTTGTATAAAGTATACTATACAGATGTACAACAGTGACAATTACAAATATTTAGAATTATTATATTAATATAAGTGAAACAATACGTATAGTACTTTTGATTTAAGCTAGAGGCTTGGCTCAGTTTGGTAAAGTTATAATCATGCGAACGAAAAAATAGCATACAAATATGAAATAGCCACTTTAAGTTGTAACATCACTTCATTGCACTTAAAACTCAGAAAATAATTTAAACAAAAAATGAAACGAAACACCATGAATTTATATACAATCTAAATTATGAAATTTATCATTACGACGATTCTATAAAGTGTACAATTAGAAGAATGAGATAGTCATCATAGCTTAACTTTAGGCATCGATATCTCTAAGCTCTTGAGGTGTTAGCGATTAGCGGAACGCCAAAGTGTTACTGACGCGACGTCAGATGGTTATGAAAAAAGCTGCTTATAGGAACTGAAAATGTTCTCTCTAGACATATCCATGATCTAAGCTATTTCATTCAGGGAAGTAAGTAGGTACAGTATTTACTTCCCTGAGTAAATAGTAAAATAGGTGTGAACAATTTTATATATTTTACATTTGCAGTATCCTGAAGGTGGTTTTCTAAAACATTGGATAAAAAATCGTTGCAACTAATCAACCTATAATCGCAATCGTTGTGATCTATACTACGGTAATGAACCTAAGAATTTTATTTTATTGCAGAATATTCAGAACATCTTGAATCTCTTGAAGCTAGGAGGAGTCAAGCCAAGCCGTCTGTTGTCGAGGCTTCTGTCAGTGAATTTTATTTCAGCATGATTACTTTTTACATTTACTTGGGGTTTCCAAAGTAAATAATAATTCACCAGGAAATTAAATAGCAGCATGAATAATTGTAAAATGAAGTGTATAAAATGTAATGACTGGACTTGACAGGCCTATAATTACACATACAGTATAAAGTTCACAATTGATTGAATAATCAGCTTTGTAGATAGCGCTTGTGTCCCGCACGCGGTCTGTTTATTCAATATTACATTTATTGCACGGGTAATATTGTTTCCGACGGTGTTTGCTGTGACAATAAAGCGCCAACTGCAGCACACGAGACGAGTACATGCACGTATCGCATTCCTCTGTTGCCTTACAGCTTCATTTACATGCTATTACCTTTAAAATAAATATATACTTTTAATGAAACGTGCCTTTGAAGCTAGCGTACATGCATGACCTTATTGAGTATTTAAATTCCAATTTTACAGATTAGATTGTATAAAACTGGGGTTATTAAGTATATAAATATACTTGACCAGTAGTCGATCGTTCCCGGCTTCCGGTTCGAATCCAATGCTGGGAGATTCCTCTCTGATTATATCCTGTCTACTCCAGCTGGCTCGGTACCTCGCTGTATTTAATGCAATAAATATGACGTGGGCCATGGCAATAACACGTTACGATTTTTAAAACTAAACAAAGTATAAAACAATAAATAGAAATTTAATTTTAAATTAAAATATATTCATCATGTCTGTGATGTAATAGTTAAAGAATATGTATTTAATTATGTACACAGGAAATCGTAAATAAATAATCTTAAACACTGAATAATAATGAAATGAACAGTTTTCAACCAAAGCCTTTTGTGAAAAACCCGACCTTAATTTTCCGAGAGAACGCGCCATGAATATTTCGACAAGTTCCAGAGATGCGTCTCACTGACAGCGTCTCAGCGATAACCGATGCGTTGCTACGCTAATGCTCTTTCATTACAATCACAAGCGCTTATACTGCTGTATACAGGTTGTTACACAATTCCGTAACGTGCTTTCTAGTACAGAATTATTCGACATTCAAAAATAAGTCGAAAACGTATTTTGCATTTTTATTCCGGCTTAGTCAAGTCATTTTTTTATTATTTAAATCACATAGTACATAATGGCCTCGTTAAGTTAAACAAATACTTAACATCGCGGACCATGTTATGTAGAAAATTAGAAAAACAACTATACTATACTATAATAATTACAACATTTTTTGAGGGAAAGGGGGAAGAAATGCTTTATGCACACAGGTGGCCAGCCTGTAGTGTGGGACTCCCTCAGAAAGCGGGGTTGCCCACTCATGAAACCTCCTCTACTCTGTTTTTAGCCTGGTACCGTTTGTCACATTACAACAGGCTAGGCCTAAATTTGGCTATACAATAATTACAACATTGGACTAAGACTCTAGCTACAAAAAAGATGGCAAAACATTCCTTTGCATATATCAATAAAAATGCATTGAAATGGTTCTCAATTAGCCGCAGTAACAGCCCTGCAGCTGCCACCTACATCACATCTCACACACACACAGCTGCCACCTACATCACATCTCACACACACACACCACATCAAAGTTTAACTCAATTCTATGAATTCACATAGTAGCTGACATGACATGAGAATTTTACTTAATTTAGTTAATGGATTTCAAATGTAGATTCACCAATAATACATACAACACAACCTGATGGCTCATGCTACATTGAATAATAAATCATTTTGAACAATTTGAGACCAAATAGAATATACACTATGTGAAAAATGTTCTCCTATGATTGGTGTAACTAGCCAAACTGATTTACTAATATTTAGCGACTATCACTAATTCCTGTGTGGTGGTGAGTAACTAATAACTTAAACTAATTATTATGTGTGGTGGTGAGTAATTAGCAATTAAAACTACTTTCCTAATATGTAACAAGTAGTGAGTGCAGTTTACATCCAATACAATATCAACTGGCTCTTGAGAAAGAACAGCACATCATACAAAAACACAATTGGGTGGAATCAGTCCAGACCAAGATTCAACAACTCAATTGAAAGCCATGACAAGCCACGAAATAGAAATGCATATCTGGCTAACAGCGTTAACAACCATAAACTATATGTAAAATGTAACAACAGCCAAATTATTAATTTAATAGCCTTTTTAAAATGCAATTAATAGGCCAGCACAACAGACATAAAATATGGATCAACAATAACAACATTTCAGTGTTTAGATAAGAAATAACAAGTATAGGCCTACCGACTGCCACAAACCGTTGGCACTTTTCTATAAGCCTAGCTTTTTCTAGGCGAGATTTGAGATTTTAATCCCAATATTCATACATTCTTTCTATATCTCTACTCGCATAAGCCAGTTATAGACAATTATTTTAAATTTGTTGGAATTTGGCTCATTTTAATTAAAATCTGTAAGTTGATTAAATAAAAAGGAACTATGTGCTGAGGAAACTCTCAGCAAAAACTGTTCTAGCTTCAGTTGGCTTTAAACGGTCTCTACCTCTCAGAGTCACATTAGTTAATTTAACATCGTGAACTTTAAATAGGTTCTCTTCAAAGTGGCTTATGATAACCTTGTCGCGATAATAGTTTTTAGGTGACAGAGTCCTCGCCAACCGAAACAAATCTGCCTTTGTTATCCCTTCCTCGTTATCAATCAGGCCTCTCAGGCATTTTTCTTGCATTCTTTAAACTTCATTGAGGTGATATCTTGCACCGGTTCCATGTAAAATGACTCCATATAAAATGTGTGATTGAACCAAGGCTTTATATACTTATATTTCCAAGCACAAAATGTTTTTTTAAATTTATAAACAGTAGCAACACACATGTTAAATTTTTTTGCAGATTAAATGTATGTTCTTTCCAAGATAATCAAGAATCTATTGCCATACTGAAATAAATGAAAGTTTCAACTAAATTTACAGTAGGGTAAAGCAATTTATTGTAGTAGGTACTTGAGGTAGTGTTTGAATTGAATTTCTGTGTAGACACAAGCAATTGTGGCAATTTATAATCGGTTCCCTTACTACAACTTTATTTCTAAGACCCATTCTCATTAAAACTGTTTTCTTTTCATTTATTATAAGCCCTTTATCGTGTGCCCACTTTACCAATGCTGTGAAATCAGTCTGTAAGCCTTTCTCTGCTTCATAAAAATTGCTGTGTGACACAACTAGTACTATGTCATCAGCATAACCGTATATTTTACAGAACTTGCATATCTTAAACACAGAATTTATAAATATTATAAAAAGCACTGGGCCAAGCACACTTCCTTGTGGGACTCCATAGCTAATATCCCTTGAATCACTGTAACTATTGCCTATCTTTACAACAAATTTTCGTTTTGTAAGGTAGGACTCAAACCACTTAAGAGTATTATCCTTGATCCCAAATTTAGACAGCTCAAGAACCAATTCATTTTCCTCAATGGTATCAAACGCCTTAGATAAATCAATAAATAGGGCCATCACATGATTTCCTACATCGATTTCAGAGGATATCATGTTGCCAAAATCTTCTAACAAGTTTTGAGTACTCTTACCTCTTTGGAACCCGTACTGATATTTACTAATTAGTTTGTTGCTCTCTAAGTACTCATTTAAATATCCTGTATACTGAGTTTATATTTTTATCATACAAGAGTTTTTACTCATATGCACATGTCTAAGTTACGTTAGATGATTTTTTTTACAAATGGCAGCACTGATACTAGTCAACTTCTGCTCAAACTTAAAAATCATTAATTTTCATTTCATTCTGATCCTACTCTCAAATACCAAACTACTCGTAGAAAATGTAAGATTTTTAAGTATATTCACAACGATAAAATGTTAAGAAATAGTTTACTGTTGGTAATGTAGTGTTCATAAATTTTACTATTGATTTTTAAACAAACAATTTTGCTTCAACTTAACTTTCCATAATAACTTTAATTAGACTTTCAATAAACATTTGGTGTCTTTTCATAACTATTTTCTTTGATTTCATTTAATTTAATATTTGCACAACATTGTAATATATCCATTGTTTTCCCATAGTTCTTTTATTAATTAGTTTATACTCCTTTTTATAGACGAGTTCGAGTTCATAATGAGAGATATTGGGATCAGCAACTCACGTAAGATCTGGTTAGAAATTACATAATTAGTTATGATCAATTTTGAAAGCCACTGAAGATATCTGTTATAGTTTTTTGTCTAAAATAAAATAAAATAACATATAGCCTGTGACTGTTCCAAATGGGCTATACCTATGAGACCTTGAGCTAAATCTTTGGTTATGAAATCTCCTTAAATAATTTATATATCCGATTTAACCACTGAGTGTATACCTGCTACAAATTTCTGTATTATTTTTCAATTGCAGGTAACAATGAGATAGGCCTACATTGATTAAAGTCTCCTCGGTGTCCTTTTTTATGATTTGGCATTATAACAGATTTTTTAAGGCACGTAGGGAAGGTACCTCCTTCTAATGATTTGTTAATGGCACTTATAATAATAGGTAAAATGTTTTCTTTCACAGCTTTCAACTCTTTAAACCTTATTTTATCAATTCCTGGCGACTTTAATATTACAACACTGTATTTTGATACCGTTAATCGTTGAAGCTTATAAAAGACTTATTTTTACATTTTTCATAAAGTCATGTACCTCTGAATTTTTTCTGTTAAAGGCTAACATTCATATACTATTATTTCTAATTATTTTTGAATTAGCTTTTTTAAAAACTCTCTCTCAACAATAATACAGAAATGTAATTATATCTTTCAATATGAACGATGTGGATTGATTCAATCTTCAAATAAATATGAATTAGGAAAAGAATCACTGTTATGTATCACCAGCCTGTATCTCATCCTTTTGTACAATATATCCGATTCTCTCCGTGGTTTTCATGGAAGTAACAAGAATTTTTTCACAGATTTTTCACAAAATAGCTGTTGACATTGTATTCATAGCTTTCTCAGATTTTCGTTTTCTATAGGTCAGATTCGTAGACATTTTCTATCAATGAATTCTGTCACTGCTTTGTTTTCATTCATATATGTAATACGACGTAGTACATTTTGTCATCGCTTTTTTCCGCGTAATTTCGTCATTTAGGATGTGTGTGTGAGTAGCCTACAAAATATAAAATATTAACTGAGAAAGACGATAAAAAATCTAATATTTTTACTCGTTAAAAACTAGTTAAATTCACCAATAAATATTATAAACAGTAACCGAGTATCAATAGACATGACGAGTGTAGCACAAGTGGGGGGGGGGTCGACGGGAGGAGGGGGGAGGGGGGAGCTGTTAATTATTCGTCGCCTTTGTATTGTCGCGTCGTTGCAACAATTATTCATGGCCTCACTGGGTAAACAGGAAATATCATCGACGCGTCCCAGGTCTGCTTTAAATCTGGTCGGACTAACACTGATAATAGGTTACAACATTATGGGGTCTATTAACAAGTTGTAAATATGTTGCTGGTAACAATACGTACGTTGATTAGAGGAGCCGTGGGCACAGAATGCTAATGGCGTGGCAGATAACCTGGTACGAGAAAGGCTATATACAGCAGTGGGTTGATCTCTGGAGATCAGATGTCACGGACACGAATATTGGCCGTAGGCGAGTTGGCAAATTTTTTGGGTTCTGGAGAAGGGTTCAACTGGCACAGTCATTAGTGACGATTAAGGTCAAATAAGAGCCTCCGAGAAAAGCCAACTGGCACAGCTGGAGTCCTTTAAGGAGAGGATAGGAACTATTTTTTCCACGCGCCTTGACTTAAAGTTCTAGTATATTAAGCCCCTTTAGTAACCAGTCACCCGACGCAGTCAGGTTGTGTCCTTTTTATGGAAGGATAGGAGTTATTTTGTCCACGCGCCTTTCCTTGAAAGCCACTTTTGTAATTGTTTTCAGCCTGTCTTTGTAGGGACTATAACATTTTTAATTTCATTTTTAAAGTATTTTAAGGCCAGTGTTTTTTAAATATTTTCATGGAGAACGATTCACATTTAAACGGCACGACGTTATTACCTAACGTCGACAAGTTAGAAGATTAATTAATTAACCATCCGATTATCAAAGAAACCCCGGTCTAAATTTGAAATGAGCCGATGAGTTTGGGGTCACGATTTATTTTAGTGTACAATAAGCTACAACGCCAATGCTTTAAGCAAAAAATGTCAATTTTTTCATCATACTTAACATTAGTCGTTGTTTAACGAAGTGAAACGTTACCGCCGAACCACCCAGCCTCTTTAGGAGACTTATGTAACCATTTAAGATAGGGAGGGGACTGCATAGTGGTTTCGTGGTGGAACAAACATTCACTACTAACAGCGTTTTCTGTTCCAAATAGTTTGAGGGATAATTAAATAAATATAAACATGTAAATCAAACAAAAACATCAAAGCAAACAAGAAAAAATCTATTTTTTGCTTCTTTGTATCTTTGTTATGTTTGGTTTAATTCTCATGTTTTAGTGTTGACATATTGGAAATAAAATTAAAATAATATGAGTAAAATTTAGTTTACCGTTGGTTTCCCAGCTATTTAATATTGAAAGTGTAAAATGACCGCTCTTTAAAATTTTACATTGGACCAATTTTTATTATTTTTTGACATGGATATGTTTTAGCTCCGGGGGGGATGTTGGTGATTTTTAAGATGGAAAATATGTAACAGGTTTCCATAGAAACTACCAGAGCTATTGTATTGAATTTTTAATATAAAAGAAAAAGAACAGCAGTTTAAACAAAATGAAAACATTCCCTGTAGATATCTATCCATGATCTAACCTATTTCCCACAGGGTAGTAAATACAAACATTTTTCTACATAGGTCTCTTCTATTTAAAGTGTTTCATCAATCCCTATAAGGATCGGTTGACAAAGTTAAGGATAGCAACTTAAGCGTTTTTGGGAAAGTATTATTGTTGGTTTTCTCTTTAGGATATGACCCGTATATCATTTTCCCAGTATATTTATATTGTTACATGTTGTGGAAGGGATGGCGGGGCGCGATGCAGTTCCCGGCGTTGAAATATTCATGGCGCATCGTCCCGGAGTATTACTCTCCAAGACTTCTTTCGTCACCGATGATGACACGGCTCGGCCATTTCAATCTGGGATTTATGCATAGAGTGCATTTGGATCAATCGGATTGAAGCTTTCATTCAATATTGAAAATTTCTAACAAAATTAGAAGAAAAGTTTCTCATTATTGAATGTTTATAAACCATCGGACACTGTATGTCGACGTACATATTTATAGTATGATAGTTCATTATGAAATGAAGGCTAGTGAACAATGTCTTGGGGTTACCTATCACCTCCTGTTATTGAGAATTAGTGAATTAGTTCCAGCAAACAGTGAAAAGTATTCTTTCATAAGATTTTGTTTCCCTTTCTTGGAGTATAAGTTTGTGTTCAACTTCAGGAATTTTTTCTACATTTCTTAAAATGTCTAAAGTTGTACAATTTTTTAAGAAGGGTAACTGTTTGTGCCTTAAAAAGCTAATGACCAATTTATGTGGTGCCAATCATCTTCTCTTCTCAATGGAGTGCTACACATTATTTAAACAGAATTCTACAATTACAGACGAATGATAACACACTCAAGTTAAAGACCTCATTGTAAACCATTATTAATAAGAAGAAATATCCCCACTGTTTACAATTTATAATTTTTTGAATATTTAGTCAATTTGAAACTCAGGTCTGATCTTGTTAATTTACGAAGTAACATTCACCTCACTCAACAAGGTATAAGAATAAAATTTCTTGTCCTATGTTAGACTTAACATCTCAAAAAACTCCAGGAATCCTGATAGCTCATTGGTTTAAAAATTATCAATAAATTTCCGTATAATGCTCTCCATGTCAATCATAAGTCCTTGAAGTCTATCTCATAGAATGGCTAACCGGTAATCCTTGCACCAATTTATTTCCTTGAAAGTCGTTGTTCTAAGTCATTGTAATCACACTTTTTGTATTTTAACCTGTTAACTTGTTACCCATTGTTATATAAACGTTTATTGATGTTTTTTACTTTATAGGCCTACTTGTTTTGTTAAGTTTTATAAAATTCTATTAATTGTTGTAATTCTGGCTTTAATATAACTTTTTCTCCATATTTTGTTTTGTTCGCTATAAGTATTTTGACTTTGTTACCGGTAATTTGCCAATTTATGTTTAACTGATGCTAATTGATTAATTTACGTTATTGAATTTTAATAAACTTATTTTGATTTTATGTTATTATTTTATATAAATTTATAATGGACCTCAACTAGACAAATTGTATAATTTTCCTCTGTTGAAAACAAAAATCTTGAGCCTTTAATGTTGTTTATTTCAAAACTATTCATGCGTTGCAGTTAAATATAGAAAACGTGTAAACTAGTAAGTATTTTAAAATATAGAAACAACATGGGTTACACCAATGCTTAATGTTTGTTTGGCTAACGTTAGTAATCCTCTGTAAACCTTTAGAAAGTATATAAAAGAGAGAATAAAACAAGTTATTTTTTAGAGAATAGATAAGAAAACGAGCAAATTAAAAGAAATGTGGGCAATACTGTTGTTACTTAACCAGTATATTACAATTCACAATCACCTCAGTATTTTTGAATGGATCATATTAATAACAATTAAAAATACGTACGTCATATGGCCTAAGCAGCGGTATGGCAAAGTGGACCGAAGCTCGTTCTTTGTGTAAGACAGTTACAAATAAACCTTATCTTTCTCTGTTCTGATCCCGACGCATCAGTGTTAAAGAGCGCTTTACATTAGTTTTCCCCCTTTCGTAACATCGTGTGTTCTTGTAATTTTCGCAGAAGTGTCCTCTTTCAACCACGTAGACCACGAATTACCTTTGGTTTAGAGTGCGAGTAAAAGGAATATTACAATTAACAGTGTTGTTCGTAACAATATTTCACTATTCTAAATAAATAAAAAGGATAAAACTGCACCGAAAAATCTAACCTTACCCAATTTTAACATATTTATTTAAAACAAAATCAATCCTATTGAATTGTATAATGACTTAACAAAAATTCTCTGGCATGGATCCAATATTCTACAAGAATAATAACTATATTTTTATTTACGAGAATTATTTACAGTTTTCACAATGAAAAATAATAAGTACTAAAAAAGAGAAAAAGTATTTTGCTTAAATTTTATTTTATTTATTTATTTTTTATGTGGTTTATTTTATTAATTTTAATTAATGGAGGGTAAAAACGCGGAATCCTGCTTATATATCAATTAGTTCATGAGTGCAACGTTTATTTGCAAACTTATTACCAATTAAAGGTCTAGTGGTGACAATTAGGTCGGTAATGAACTTGAACCATGGCCAATTGTACGCAAATTAACACGGGTTGGATATAATATGATCGTTTTTATTATTACCTTTCGGTTTTGTACAAATCTTATTCAGACATTATATTTTGTGAAATTACATACTATTTTTATTGACGAATTTGAAAGGATGATCAATTTAAAACAGTTGTCACGGTACAAGAAGTATCCGCGAGACGGCGGTGCGAGTTGAGTTAGACCCATCAATGAAACCATCTCCTCTAATTACTCAGCCTTAAAGCTCGGTTTATTTTCATTTCCGAAGCAGATCGTCAAATAGAGTCATGTTTTACGAGATTGGAAATCGTGACGTGAGTTGATAGGAGTGTTAAATTGGGATCGTGACTTTTTAAATTGTTACTTTACCTTATGTGTTCTATTCCAAAACATGAATATTGAATTACTAAATTAACTTTAATAAAAACGAAAATATTCTTTTACTCAGCCGTATTTTAAAAATCTGAATTTAAAACTAACTTTACTTTAGAAGAAACTTCATACTGCCGACCTAATGCTGGTACCGTGTTTTAAGGTGAATTTGAATAAAGTATGAGTGTAGAGTGGTTGGGATGTCTTGTGTAGCGTAGCGTTATTAATGACTAAGATCACCTAAGTGGCTGAGATACATTGTGTGCGTTGTTACTAACTAAGATGACCTGAGAGGCTGGGATGCCTAGTGTGCATTGTTACTAAGGCCACCTGAGAGGCTTGGATATCTTGTGTGCGTCGTTACTAGAGTAAAACGAAAGTAGTCCGATGTCTTGGACAGCTGGTTTCCCCCTCACACCCTCTTGCCCAGCAGTGTTGCATTTTTGTTTTTCATTTAGCCTATCAGCTGACGTAACCATATGTTATTATAGAATAGGGCGATTTGGCAACACCGCACTGACTCTCATCGGACTACTTTCGTGCGGTTTAATCTGACTAAGACCACCTGAGCAATTAATTTATTTTATTCACCTAGGGGAAAGATATTACAATTTTTAAATTAATTAAATACAAAAGCTTATACAACCCCCTAATATAAAGTCCCCTGGTCGCAAAAGATATTTTAATTTTAATTAACACTCAACCTATTTCAGTTTCCTCAAACGTCCCTGATATATTGGGTTATTAACGTTCTGTTACGCCCTTAAAATTAATTTTAATTAAAAGTAATAATTCTGAATTAACAGTATCAATGGCAAGAACATGTGACGTGAGTATGGTAACTTAAAAGAAAATATGTATATTAATACACGTGATAGTAGTTACATACGCTATGAGTAGAATGAATAGGAATTATTTTTATTAATATGAATATAAGGTTTATCGCGTGTAGTTTTAAAGAGGAATGGAACTACGTGATTAAATAAACAGGAGCCAGCCCGAGCATCACAAAGCGGCGCTTTGTAGTGAGTATCGCAAACAACCGTGTAATTCAAATGGGCCTCCGGTGTTGACTGTGTCCGTATACATGGCGTGACAACGACACGAGGTTGGTGAATATAACCATCCACGTCAACCAAGTCGGTGTCTACCGTGGGCCGATGTCGGACGAGATTGGTGGTGAGGAACAACCACGTTCTGGCTAGTGGTTGATTTAGGATTACCTTTCTCTTGTAAAACACTAGGTAAGTAAAGTATGAGTGAGTTTCATAATCTTCAATTTTTATAATTAATTGTATACCTTACTATTCATCTATATTTGATGAGATGGCAACAATCATGTTGATGGATGGAGTCATAGATATGATATGTTGGTGAACTAGTATAGAATTCAGAATAAATGCATATTTGCAAATTTGGGTGGTATAAAATTCACACTAAGTGCACATTTGAAATACGTATTTTTAGAGGGAAGACCATGGACTAAATTCTACTGCAATATTTGTAACTAATTAGTTCGATAAGTATTTCATTCATTATATTATATTATATAGTGTATATAATTTTTATTACATCTTCAATAAAAACGCAAAGTTAAACGAAACGGAATTTTTATTATTCAGTTTTGGGTAATGGATGATTTAGAAATACCTTCCTCGTTTAATTTACTAGGTACGTCGAACCTGAGTGTTTTAAACTTCTTTTTTTTTAATTTTGTACCTCTTTATTCGTTACTCTCATGGATGAGCTAAATATAATGACTAACTACTGTGCGTTTCGAGAAAAACTATGTCAGACAAAACTATTATTATATATAACTAATTTACATGCAACAATGAGTTAGGACTCATTGTCCTAACTCATTACTACGTGAACTCATTTTATAGGTAAAATTAGTTAAACAGTGAAATTTACTCATTATGATATTTACTGTCATTTTAAAGGTAAAAAATACAATTATTACCTTGAAATTATCTATTCCTATTCAACTATAACTTAGCATTTCAATAATTTAAAAAATATTCTAAATTTTAAATCATATGTAGAGTTTTGGCTTCAAACTTTAACAAAATAACTATACAAAGAAAGTTTTGACTTAGTGAATCACAAAGAGATTCTCTAACATGAATGATTTGGTTACTATTCTCTGAAACTAAACTAATGTATTTCTAGTCATGCGTTACAAATGAAAACGTTTAGCTCACTCGCAAAGGTACTATCGTTTATTTTTTCTCTTTAATAAATTTGTTTTCATTATGAATTACTTATTTTTATTAAATGAAAATCTACCTGAATAGATAAAATATTTTAACTATATGCTACAATAGGTAGCGCTTTATGATGTGCTGTTGAGCCATTGTAGACTAGGCGGCGGAGTTGAGCCTGTTGGTACACTGACTGGGATGTTAAAAGCAGTTGTTCAACATTGATGGAGCCACTCCGTGTTGACTTGCCAGCCACCAACTTGCTCGAGCGTCGTTATAACGGTCTATGAGTTGCGTCCCGGTCTTCAACAAAGAGAGATCAAACGTTGTGTGCCTTGTTTGTTGTATTGTTGTGTGCCTTGTTTGTTTGTTGTATTGTTCTGCCTTATCGCAGTTCAATGTCGACGAATATTTTCCTTTATGACCACTGCAAGGTTTTACCCTAAAACAATCGTCACCAATCTGTAATAAAGTATTGGTGATATGTCCACAAATTTTACACTATCCATACATATATTTATAAAATATATTATTATGATAGCTCAGCACATGTTTACTTTAATTAATTAGATAATCATTATTTTTAGAGCAAAAATAATATGTTTAAATAATTTACAATGAAAAAACAATAATGTGCTCAGCTTTTATATCTAGTATTCGTAGTATTTATAGATTTAAATTATTAGTTTATTTTCCACAATTATATAGATAGCTGAGCTTGTATATGCGTGTCAAAATTAATTGGTATTCGTTTGGGGATTAGTCGAGAAGTATCTCAAAATCAAGAAGCCACGACTGTTCGTGAAGGGAGATCTCTCGCTATCTTGAGACGCCATTATTCTATGCTTCATTGATCTTTAATTTCATTATTTATATTTTCCCCTCTCAAATGGATTATTTTTCACATTACTGAACATTACTCTGTGATAAATCGGATAAAAAATCGCACGACAGAAGCTAGTGGGCAAATAAAATCGTACGTTTTTATTGGAGGTGTAATGAAAAATTATGAATTGCTTATCTGTATGTATATTTATTTATTGAAAATTATTATTTTGCATGGCAAAAGTATTCCATAAGTGAACCATCACCCTGAACTTTACTACCAACCGCATTAATCACAAAAACAAACTAAATTAGTCAAAAACTAAACTAATTAGTCAAAACTAATTAGTCAATAAAAAACATTGCAGTAGAATATAGTTGCAACGATGCATTTAAACTCAATTCTATACTAGTCAACAACAAATCACATCTCCATAGATGTGTACATATGTCCATGGATGGAACCATTTCCATCCATCAACACGACTGTTGCCACGAAATCAAATGTAGGTATTCACCTACACCTCAACATTTTTATCTCAAATTTTATACCTCTTTGTTTCTTACAATTCAGTAAGAAACAAAGAGGTATAAAATTTACAAAATTACGAAAAACTGTTGCTTTGTTCATATAGTATAGCTATCGCCTTACTTATCTAGTATTTTGCATGAGAAATGTATTCCTTAACCAATCACTAGCCATAATTTAATAATCCAAGTTCCATTCTTCAGCGTGGTTGTTCCTCTAGCAATCTCGTCCGACATCGGCCCACGGTAGACACCGACGTGGTTGACGTGCGTGTTGTTGTCATGCCAAGTTAACGGACACAGTCAACACCGGAGGCTCATTTGAATTACACGGTTGTTTGCGATACTCACTACAAAGCGCCGCTTTGTGATGCTCGGGTTGGCTCCTGTTTATTAAAACCACTAGCTCCATCTCGCTTTCAAGCTACACGTGAAATTCGGCCTCAATTATTCAGGATCACGTTTAGGTAATATTTAACAAACAACTACATCTTGGTGCAAGTTAAAAATTAGGTATCTATTCATTATTTATGAAATAAAGTGTATAGGTCCGATCAGAACAGAAAAATCTATGAAATCCCCTAAATGGTTATCTATAAGAAACAGTTAAACGCATTTAAAAGTCCATATGCTGTTATTCATAATTATGAATGAAGATTAACTTCCTTTAAAAAACAATAGTTAAAAAGAGTTTTCGAAAAGATTCAGAAAGTTCTACAGTGCAATAACCCAGTTGAACTAACAATGTGGACGATGAAAATAAATTGAGCAATAAAGAAGCATAATCAAGACGGACGGTCGCATTGATGGACGCAGCTCTGCCTCCCGGGCTTTGATCTCTGCTCCTCATCACTACGGAGTAAACCTGGGCTTTGCATTACGTTTAGTGTGAAAATACTGAACTTTCATTGTTATCAAAACACACTTCAATATTGAATATATTAATCCTGTGATTTAAATAATCAAGTAATAATCAAATATAGCACCATCATTATATAGATTTCTACAGACATTTTTAAAGGTATAAGGTGGATCCCACGGTTGTTTCGCCCGGACAATATCGGCAGAACAGAGTGATGTAAGGAATATGAGTGCCGGCTTGGTGGCTAGGTTTAGAAAGACATTCGAAATACCTCAGCTGTAGGATTTTGTGGATAGCAAATTGACCTGTCAGCGCGTAAATGAAGGAGATAGTATCTTTAGTCTAATAACCAAGCAGCGATATTTTGGGAAACCAAAATATGAAGACTATGAGGCGTTTACTCAACTTATGGATCGGTTTATGACCAAAGACTTGAAGACACTGATATGTTCCTCAGTCACATACGAGACTGCATCCAGCCTCAGAAGTTCGTCACAAGTTTGGTAAAGTTTCAAAATCGTACCAAGGCAAAGATAATAAGCATTGTATATGATCAACAATCAACACGCATCTTAAGGAATGGTCTATCTCATTCAGCCATGTTGAAAAAGTGCGAACAGCAATAAAGAGTCGCACTGAAAAGCCAACAACACAGTGTCAGCGACGTGAGACTGAGGTGACTACCGTTCCCGCTCCAGCCCCAGCATCTAACACCTCTCCTCCAGTTGGTGATATGCCCGACCTGGCCAGCATGACTGTTTTCCCGCCACACGAATCATTCCAACATCGGCCACAGTCATCGGGAGCCGACAGTGATGAGTGTTCTAGTGAAAAGCAGAACGAGTGCGGTGCAGTGCAAAGCTTTAATCAATTGTCAAAGACTTCTATTTCTGGCAATAACGATTTTGATGAACGCCATGTTGATTTTTTATAGTAATTAAAATATCTCTGGGTAAAAAATACATTTAATAACAAAATAACTAAAAAAGGAAAATAATTGTATAAATAAAAACAATTTTTATACAATTTATTCAAAAACTTTAAGAAATCTCATAGAGACCTTTTGAACTTCAAAGATAAAAACATTCTTAAGATTGATTATACATAATGATGTATCTTTTCCACAAAATAATAATTTTTATGTCGCTAATATTAGGAATAATGCTAAAGACAACACAAATCTCCAACAAGTAATCTCCTCTAATAATATGTTAACTGAACTAGCTCCTTAAAACATGTCTAATATTACAATATTTCACCAAAACATTCAACATTATTGTAGGAATACATTTAATGGAAGTGGTGTTATGATTATAGCACGAAATTGTAAAAATATAAATGTTAACGCCTGTAAACATTCCAGAAGTTGGAATATTTTTATCTGATAAATACTTTGAATGTTGCATGGTTGTAGCTACAGTAAATGGTTTTAAATTTCTGTTGGTTGGTTTAAATAGGACTCCAGGAACGGTCATTGACAGTTTTTTCCTCGAAATATTAGATAATACTTTAATTGCTATCTTTAAAAATATCAGAATGTTGTTGTTGCTGGAGATATAAATATTAATGTGCTCGGTCACTCGAAAGGATATCGGGATATCTAGTAAATTTTCCTACTAGGGTCTCAAACGAAATTGAAAGTGGTAACATCTTTACATTGGTAACATCTTTACATCAATCCCAAAAAATAATCTCCTAATATCAGGAATAGTTACCGAGCTCTCGGATCATGACGCTCAGCTGCTAGAAATATTAATTCATAAAAAAATCATATTAACCTTGTAACAAAAGAACCCGGAAAATATACAAAAATTATTAATACTGTTAAGGAGGAGAATTGGATGGACTCGTATTATGCAACCGTAGATAATAAATACGGTGTTTTTTACTTATTACTTTGAAATTTGCTTTTCAAAGAAAATCTCGCGTTTACTCTAGCGTAAAATATGGGTAACACCGGAAATCAAAAATAAAATGGATGCAATAATTAAACTCAGCCGATGTATAAGAAATTAAACAAGACTAAAAAACTTCATTGAAAATGAAACAAGAAACTCTGACAATGTGTCTAAAACCACTTGGAAACTTATTAATTCGGAGCTGAAAAATGATACCGAATATGGAAATAAAATAAAATTATCAATTGACGGCCTTGAAAATATTGAACCCGAGGATGATTGTGAGGTGTTTAATGATCTCTTTATTAGCGTGGTCGAAATAACTATAATTCCAAACGTATTTTTTAGGCCTCTCATACGATTCTAAAACCCTTTAACCCCGTCAAATTCCATTTAAAACCGGAAGATAATATTGAAATATAAAAAATTATATCTTCCTTTGAAAATAAATTCACGTCAGTTTTTGATGAAATTCCTATGCCCATATTGAAAAGCGCCAAAGAGGTTTTAGTTAAACCAATAGTGCACATAGTAAATTCTTCCTTTGTGTCTGGAATATTTCCTAGTAAATTAAAAATTTCAAAAATCAAAACTATATTTCAAAAAGGAAATGTTAAAGATCCTTCTAGTTACAGATCACTCTCAATTTTCATAATTTTTTTCAAAATCTCAGTTCATAAAACTAAAACAAACATTAATCTAAATGGAAAAAATCTATTACCATAAAACTGCATAATTTTTTAATCGAGTATGATATAGAATCTTAACACATGTTTGGCTAAATGAAAATCCAAGCTTGGCAATAAAACGTTGGCACATGCAATAACAGGGAACCATTCATCATGTTGCTACAGTATGAACATCGATACCGTTGAATTGTACATCAATTCTGAATCAGTTCCAATCGAATTGAATATGTTACAATATGGACCAAAATGTTTTAATTGTCAAATATATAGTTTTTTATATATTTGAAACTAAAAAATAGGTTGTCTAAGGTATGGAAAAGTGATATATTAGTGACACAGAGGCCTGGACCTTTTAAGTCTAAAAGTTTGCTTTGTTAATTTTTTTAAGGAGAGTCGAATGACCCACTTGGTCAAAATCGTCGACTTTTTTTACATAAATATGTTTCAAAATTCATAACAAATAAAATTTCATAACAATCGTTTGAGTCTAACTTGTTTTATTTAACTTTATTTGTAACAGCGCACCATAATTTTATGAGTGATTTATGCGCCTCTATGGTGAATCATATTTTCAATTGAGATTCGCCGAAAGTGTAAATTTGGGTCACTTATATGTACCTTTTTCTCAAGAACAATAACGATATCTTCACATTGTAATTTTAATTGAAGGAAAAATAAAGCTACATAATTTAAACCTGAGCGTTTGGCCCCGTTCCAAAATTAAAATTTTTTATTCTGTTTTAGTGTAATTTAAACGATTGACTTTTTAAATCCATTGACGATTTAAAAAAAATTATACTACTTTCAAGAAAAAATGAAAACCTTCGGGTCAATGTTATTAGGAGAATGTATTTTAAAAGTTATAATAACTCTTAAAAATAGGCTTTTGAAAAATAGATCGCATTTTTAAAAGGTGATTATACATAATATTAAAAATATAAGTACTAAGAATTGGAAGCATGTAATAGTTGCGTTAAGGAAATGTTATGACGCGCATCCTAATTTATTCGGAACTCCAACAAAACGTTTTGGTATTGAAATTGAATAAATCTCTGAATGATAACTTTCCAAAAGTTCAACTTCTGAACGAAGAATGTTGACGAAAGAAATAGTTGAGCTTAATATTCCAAGGCACGATGTCATGAATATTTCAGTCTGAAGCCCTAGATGCAATTCTTCTGTCGTGCCTTGGAGAGCGCCCAGTGACCAGTGGAACTGAGGAGGTGGTGCTACAATGAATTAGAGCTTAAGAAAACAACGACTTGTTAATGAAATTGTAATGAATCAACTGTTACACAATGATAATTAACCGAATTTTTAACCTAATATCATCCTACATTTAAAAAAACAAACTCTTCTTTATAATCTTTTAATTAGTTAAAGTATAACATACCAGTAGCCCTACTTCCAAATAAAATATCCTGATTATGAATGCACCATACAAATGAGGAGATGTTATCTCAGAAAATATTAGTATACAAAAGGTTTTAATTAGCAAAAATGTCCCATAAGCTCGGTTGTTCTCCTTTTATAGAAATAGTTTTTTTACCATTTAAACTGAAATTGTATAGTAAAAATTATTTAGCCTAAATTCATGACATGGAAAATATGTACTTCATTCTCATTACTTTCAAACCTCCAATCTGAGGTGATATTTCTATTATGCTACATAATGATTTTGTTCAGTGTTAAGACTTTTAAAAAGCTTTGATGAACAATTTTTTTGTAGCAAGGGTACGTGAGTTTTAATTTAGTAAATATCTGACAAACCAATGTTACTCATAAAATTTCTTAAATATTAACATCTTGCATACAAAAAAATGTTTTCAGGAACCGGTAAAGAATAGTTTGTCCATGCTTTTGAATAGCAGGATAAAAATACAACACAAACATTTTCAAAATTAAGTGGTGAATGTGATTCCCATTCAGCCATATACAAGTTTCATCATATTTTCGAAAAAAAACGTAAATGAGACAGAAATATATGAAATTAAATAAAACCAACCCTATCCTATATGAGGGTACTTAATATAAGTACTAAGTCTATTTTTTTACTATGAAATCTGACCCAAAAATTTACCACTTATTGGATTATTTCAATAAACAAAACACTTAAAAATATGTGAAATAATAATAATTATTATTTAATGTGCGTTGAATTAAATTAAGATTTATGCAATAACTCTTTTAAACTACGTATCAATGTCGTAATGAAACAGAGTAAAGAAGAAATAGGTATCATTGTGGTGATTCGACAGTGTGGAGAAGTAGTAGGTATCATTGTAGTGTGTTTGAAATTAATGATAGTGTGTAAAATAAATAACTGTCGTGATGAAACTATGGAGAATTAGGTTGTATCATTCTGGTGATAAGACAGAGTGGAGAAGTAGTAGGTATCATTGTACTTAGTTTGAAATTCATGATAACGAATTGTAAAATAAATATTCATTGTGGTGATGAAACTATGGCACATTCGATGGAATCAATGCGATGATAAGACAGAATGGAAAGTAGTAGGTATCATTGTGCTGATAAGTTTGTGTGAAGAAGTAAAAGGTAATATCGTGGTGGTACGTAATATTGTGGACAGGTAATCGGTACCATTGTGGTGATGAAACTGTGGAGAAATAAGTTGTATCATTGTGGCTATAAGACATTGTGGAGCAGTAGTAGGCATCATTGTGGTGAGGAGACAGTGGAAGAGGAACTGTCAGGGAGAAATGCTGCAGCTGCGACCAAACACTTTATTACTTGCATAATTTATCAAACTTCTTTCGCATGACTGCATCGTAATTTTATACAGTCTTACTGAGTTATTTACCTATCTAAAGTTGAGGAATGTATGTTGTTCTTATCTACACTAAAGTAACAAAACTAACCAGCAATAAAAAAATTGATTTCAATGAATTACACAATAACTCTAGATATTTTGTATTTATCAACGCCAGAAGCATTCTAACGTTCTCATACGGTCCGAACCCTGGTCTTTATACTATTTAACGTCAACCTGTTGTTAGATAGATAAGATAATTGATCAATTTAAATAATTTACAAATGATTACTGGGCCCGGAATTGAATTTTACAATTGGACATATACTGGGTGATCAACTCAAGGGGCCACCATTGGGATATCGGAAACTGTAAAATTTAAAGGAAACAATAAATGGGATACATTCCTTAATTTTTTAAAGCGATGAAAAATATTAATTTCGTTATTCAAAATATGGCCGCCATTTTCCAAAATGGCAAAAAACACGACTGTTTGGTAATTACTAAAATGAGAATTTCAAAAATAATTACCACTCGTAATGATTAAACGGACTAGTTTATTTAAAACAAATCACGTAAAAAAGGTTTTAAAGTTGTATGAAAACTTCAAATATTTAATTAAAAATAGGGGTTTCTATTAGAAATTTCAAAGTTTCCAACATCCCAATGGTAGCCTCCTTGATTTGATCACGTGTATTTCCAAAACTTTCAGCGTTCCTAGATGCTAAACGGTCAAGCTAATAAAAGAAAACCAAGAGTAAAAAAGTCTTAAAATTCCATGTTATATCCAAATCTATGATAAAACAGGGGTTCCCATTAGAAATTTCCAAGTCGACCGCCATTTTGGAAAATGGCGGCCATATTTTGAAAAACGAAATTAATATTTTTCATCGCTTTAAAAAAATAAGGAATGTTCCCCATTTAATGTTTTCTCTTAAACTTTAGTTTCCGATATCCCAATGGTGGCATCCTCGAGTTGATAAATCTGTATACAGGAATCACCATTACATACTTTTATCTATTTAGTCCTATAGTGTAGATTTAGGGATATTGTTACTGTCGAGTATTGGTAGATGAATTTGGCGTTACTTTAAAATTACTAATGTATTGTGAACCGAATAGATTTCTCAATTCTTTTCTTTTAGGAACAAATATGAATTTGATATTACGGTTTATTTATCGGCAGGAACTATATTATGAGAGCGACAGGAAGAGCTAAGGTACAAAATCTATTGAATAAATCATCTGGTATTTTAGAAACATATAGTTACCAGTAAAATATTTAGTATTTAAGGATCACTATCCTTATTAATCCATCCAAATAACTACTAACTAATTTTGATTTGACTTCTGTTTGTTTTTCTTCCTGTTAAATCTTTTAACTACAAAGACAGCTGATTATTACCAGTAGGTGGTCCATTGATAATTGAAAGCAAAATGCAACTAATATCGCGTAAAAAGTGGGTTTTAAATGCTCGTGATTTATTTCAAGGGGCGGTGAACAATTTAAAGATTTGAAAACCCTTCTGGAATGTAGAGAATGCATGAAATAAGTTTCATTGTTATCAGCTATTCCGTTTTTCGGAGAAAACAGCGTAAAATGCCTCCTGGAGGCATTATACGCTGTTAGCTAAGGAGGAGGTGATTGTCTGGAGGTGTTTTTCACAGACAGACACAAGATGAGATAAGACTTGTTTCGGCTTCTATAACACACGAAACGTAAAAATAACTAAAAACTCTGAGAAAAACTATGTACAGACAAAACTCTAGCTTTATCTATATAGATTGTCTTGATTCTGATTCTGATCTGATTTTTGAATTTACTTAAGAGAGAAAGTATTTACTAATCCACTGATACCGTTATTTAAAGAAAACCTGTTCATTTTCTCGAAAACATTAATTTTCTCTAGTTTCTTGACACAGTTTAAACTATAACACTTCCATTGTATTCTCCAATAAGTTATAGGTAAGAATGGATAGATTTCGGTAAGAATGAAGTTTCAGAACGACTAATATAAATTGATTATATCTAAAAAGTTTGGATTTAAAAAAATGAAGAAAATGACTTCAGACAACTTTTTAAGAAAATTGTGGATACTTACATAAAATTTAATGGAGAATACAATGATAGTGTCAAAACCTTAAAAATGTATTATTATCACATACATTTTGCGAAATATAATTTTGTAAATTGTAGATTTGTGTTGCTCTTTCACCATAAAAAAGGGTTAACGCTAAGTCCGGACTCCCCTTTTATATTAAACATATATTTAACTGACGAAGCAACATCTAACCAATCCATACTAATTATCTTTTAAAATGTTTTAATTTCAGACAAGAGTTCCGACGTTTAATTTAAAGTAGAGTCTAATTAAAGGGATTGCCGTTAACTTTAAGGACCTCCCTGAAACTTGGGATCCTGTTGGACAGAACTTGAGGGTCTTCGAGCAACGCATGGCCGATCACGTAACTTCCCTACAGACTGAGACCAATATAATGACTCTTTGAATATAATAAATGTTTTTCAGCTCTACTGGAGTTTTGTTTGCGTTGTTTTTGGAGAATTTTCCAAAAATTTCTCTCATTATGACTTGATTGATTTATTTTACCAAATTATACTTATTTCATAATGAGAAATCTAAAATATATTTTACTAGAATAAGGTAGTCTGTATTGAACGACCTTTTTAAATACGTAAAATCATTCATTAAAAATCACAGAATAAAGACGGAAAGGAATTGAGTTTTTATGTTTCATAAACCTAAATTTTTGGATTAATTATTTTTGTTATTTATGAAAACGGTTCTTAACCTATTAGTAAGGATGAAGAAGACCCAGCTGGAGATTCATACTTAGTGACGTCACAATCCCGCTCGCTCTCAGAACCAACACGTGACTGATGAATTGCACCAACAGAGCTACTTGGTCACTCGTTCCACTATGTTTTACTTTGGTTACTTGGATGAAATCGTCGTTTGTGCCCTTTCCCCCTGAGACAAGGCAAATCAGTGTGATCAAATGTCTCGGGGGATCCCCACGGTCTGTCAAAATTATAACTATCAGATAAAATAAACTTGACTAGAGTTTAGAAAATAATACATATGTGTTTTATATATCAGATAAAAATGTGAAAAGAAAATAACTAATGATAAATGGATCTCACTCAATAAGTGTATTCTAATAAAAGATTGAATGGTTTTGGTATTAGACGAATCTTTATAGAAGAGTTGGTTATATTTCTGTGAACGGGACGAATGTGTTATGTGAGTAATTTCAACTATCAATTTAGTTTATTTCATGAAATATAAGGATTATTTTATGCACTATACCTTTTTTCACATCTTAAGTAAAACTAGTTGATAGTAAACCTATTAAATGTACTGGCCAAAAAACAACCAGATTTCAATCAGTTAAGTTTATGAAAAAATATTAAAAATAAAAATGTTTAAATAACAAACAAACTATAAATAACTGGATATATTACACACAAACATACAAATATCAACAACAAATTTTTCCCTAACTTATTGTTCCTCACCAAAGACCCAGTTTCCCAGTTTTGCTTCCAGGAGTCCACTCATAGCCACCACTCGGGTGTCCCCAGATATAGGCTAACAAAATAACTGAAATATTTTTACACACTATCAAGGAGTTCAGTGTCCTGACAAATCAAATAAAGGAATTAAACCACCGGAAATTCAAACTGTTGGTTCACGAGAGCAAACTATAACATAGAATACAGTATAGACTAGTTCTACGAAGAAACCTTAGAAGGGATGTCTTCCGCTGCCCGTGTGAATACCAAATGTAATTATAGTTCATAAATGTTGTGTTTCAGTTTTGTTTTTTACTTAGCCATCCATTTTGTAGTCTACGACGTTGGGCTGGTAATATTTACGAGTATCACAAATTAAATCTTATAGAGTATTTTAGCCTGAAAGTGTTCATTAATTCGAACATAAAATTTTAAATCAAATAAAATGTGTTTGTGTGGAAATTTAGGCTTTGTTTGAATTTAAGTTTTGAGTCTGAACTACGCCTGCATTTGAAAAATTAGTAAAATGGTCGATTAGATTTAAATTCAGGTGCCGGCACGTATCAATTTAATATCACAAATCACTATGATTAAATACTAATCTCAATTCAAAAGTTATTTACCTTATTAAAATATTTGACTGTATTTTGTAAATAGGAAGTTTCCACTGACTCGTACACAAGTACCTCCGATAAACTCGAAATGAAATAAATAAAAAAATAATAAAACTCCGCATTTTATTGAATTATTATGTTCACTTTCAACACTTTTAGAAATTTTGTTGTTACTTTACCCAATTATTTTGTTATTACTTTAATGTATCATACCTCTAAGGTTCGATTGCAAGAAAACTGTTATAAAAAATAACTATTATGATTATTTTAATATTTAATGTTTGAGGGTAATTATTGTTAAGATGTTAATTGTTGTTAATGTTAATAATAATTAAGTTAAGATGTTATAAGGCAAATGTGTTAATAATTGCAAGGTATTCGTGAGGGAACACGTTATATATTGTGGGTGCTTTTCGGAAACCGAACAAAGTTTGACAATGAGTATTAGTTTCAAACTTGCTGGAAGGAAGTAGATGTATGATTATTATCACAGTCTATGACTTTGCTAAAGGTTTTACTGAACTTTATGTAGCGTCAACTTTATACGTCGTAATACAACGTTAGTATTTTATTCATGCCATTTCGTCCCTTTACCTCCGTTTTCATAGCAGTTGTAAAATAGAAACTGTAGGTTAGATAGCAAGAGAAACGTGAATATCATTCTAAACGAGCTCGTTGAAACTCGCAACTAAATTATTAACTTCATTGAATACATTAAACATTGTAAATGCCCTATTGTGTCTGTTTACATTACAATCCAAACATATACATTGTTTCGGCACTATGATCCGGCAAAAAAATAAAGTTTACAAAATGCACTTTACCTAAACAAATAAGATTAATTCATGTATTTATGCGTGTTAAGAAATATTGTCAAATAATCTTGAGTCCGGTTCTCATCTCACACTAAACAAAAAAATTCAGTTAAAATAATTCGCAACATAGCAATCTGTATATAGTCACAGATAACATAACAACGTTTTCTAGAAAAAACATTGAACCTTGTATAAAATACATTATACGTAGAAGTTGATAAGTTTAGAGTATTTATTAACATATTTTTTAAATAAAAATTATAATTATGTTTTCGTTTGTCTACACCCATTCAACGAAATTGCAATATGAATTATACTCATATAATAACGAGGATAGCTACTACTTTGATCGTTCTAACATTTCAGTTGATGATGTTTTATTAAAAATATTTTAAAATTTATATAAAAAATCGAATAACTGAAATGTATTAACTAAAAATGTTTGATGTAATTATTTTTAGTTTATGTCTATACTATACATAAGAACCCTGTTTTGACATTAAAATAGTTTACAACATTAAGTAGCATTATAAATCATAAATAAGTAACATGTATACAAAGTCCACCCTCTTATAAGTCTGTTTTAATAAACTCGGTAAAAAAATATAAAAATACGCACTGAACCAGAGCGGATCTGCCATCTGTGATTGTCATCATCGGTTTCCGTTTTGAAGTAAAAAAGTTTGAACCGATTGTGAATGGAAGTTTATATGTGTGGAGCAGATTCGTATTCTCGATTATTGTTAGATATACCTAAACTACGCTTATTTTAATATTTCTGTATTGAAATCGATATTTTTTTATATACTCTTCAACAGATCATTATTTCTCAAACCTCTCAAAATTATCGTAAATTAGTATACTATAATATAATTATTGGACACAAAGACATTAAACATAGAGATAGATGTTTTCCAAAGATATATTATTGATAGAACCAGATTTAAGCGAGGTCGGGATGATAGAAAATATATTCTGAAGGCCGATAGTTTTTGCCCTGTCGCTCCCACTGATATATTACTCTTGTGGCATTACTGGAAACACTGCAGTTAAGTGATTTACGTTCTACTTTTGTAGCATAATGAAACCGTTGTATCATTCAGTAGTAATAATTGTGTATGTCTGAAACTATCAAGGTAGTAGGAAGTACAACCTGTACTCTGTTTACATTAATTACATATTATCATTGACTCACAAAATAATCTGTTTAAATAAAAATATAGTTTTGTCGATACTAATTAGAAGTGTAATTGTTTATTAGTTTTACGTTATACATCCCAGAAAAAAACAAAATGAGTCTTATCTCAATTTTTGTCTGTTTTTCTGCCATCCTGTAAGGCTTCACGAGGTCTTGTAACACTTAATTATCCCACACCTTTTGGAGATGTGTTTTTTACAGTTTAAAGTATAAAACACGACCTAAAAAATAGAGTAATGAGCTCTCAAAACTCAGTTTGAGCGATATTAACATTTTGTTTCTGATATTTACTAAACATGTGGTCCATTGAGATAATTTAACACAAATAAATAACCGACTATAAAATTAAAATCAGTAGTTTGTTTAAATTGATCATTGAATTTGCACCTATTTCAAAACTAGTCTATATAAAAATGTTGGTAAACCAAATTACACTAACCATGCAAATTTTTATAATTTATGATTAATACTTAACAAACAGGATTTATTTTAGAATTTATTATAAATATATATATATATTTGATTATGTAGTTCACAAGTAAGGGCAGCTAATATAGTTATTATTAAATTAAATGAACTTAAAACTAAATCATAACATAATCATAATCATTAAATGTTTAAATAACTTTAAAGCGAGCACGAGTTCATTTAATTTAATAATATATATACTATTTGTTTTTTCCAATTTTGTGCTAAGGACAGCTTTATACGGTTTATACTATTGGTTATAATAGTAGTTAAATGTACAAAATATTTCGCATTACGTTTATTTAATTTTCTGAACCGTCTTGGTAATCACGTTTAATCTGGTATGAAGAACAGTCGGAAGTCAGGAACCGCTCATATAAATAATAATGAAACTTATGATGTGTTGTGAGTAACAATTAAAATAATCTTTAAACTTTATAAAATAATAAAATAAAAGCAGTTTTCGTTTATATTTACGTCTTGTGAGTAAGTACGTTGTGAAAAATGTATTTTCAATACTGAAAGTATTTAATCTCCATGACTAAAAACACATATGATCCTTACTAACCTCAGCCCAGTTTCAGTTAGGAAAATAAAGTATACGTCTAAATATTATGAGGACACATCTACTTTCGTTTACAAAAGACATGGCTCTAACCATGTATTAGGATTGTTTTCACGTGTGTTGTTTTACAAATCGCCGCATCCGTCAGAGACGTTGACAGCTGGCCGATACTCACATCTTGGCCGCCTCACACGTTAGAAAAAATACTTTTTGCGTCGTATCATATTCTATGTACTGCAAATAAAATGATGTAGCTACCTTCGTAGTCATAAATTAACCGTGTTTTGTTTTCCTATAAAACTGTAAAAAGAATCCTATATACATTTTTTTATTCCCGAATAGTTATAAATAACGTGGATTCCCGTGGGCTCCTCTAATGAAATACGCTAAAAATACGCACTGCTGAAATTAGTTAATATCAATTTAAAGTTTCTAAATTACATTGACCCCTTATATTTCATGACGTATGCGAGTTTGTTTCTCAATGTTTATGTTCAACCAAATTAAGAATAAAAACACTCATTACATTACATTACATCGTTATTGAGATCATTAACTATTACAAGACCATCATTTACAATGTTATCTTTCCATTTTAACAAACTTTTCTTCTCGGCTTTTCACAAAAATTTGGTTTTATTGGATTATTTACGTAAAACTAAGCCATAGTAGCATGGATTACAACAAGTAATGAACTGAGCGTAAGCTATTTTAATCGATACTTAACATCTTGATCTTAAGTCCTGACTTAACAGAGTGGAAATTAAGTATGTTTGTCAACATCTTTGACAAAGCATCTAGCTTGGAAATCGTTTTTGAGATCATTGGATATTGCTCTTATGAATTACTAAATATAATATAAAAATAAATTGAATGTTCCTTCTGGAGATAACTAAAATACGTTACCTTCTACAACCTACAAAATTAATTCTAAACATTTTTTAAAAATTGAATCATATATAAATGGCTGAACTCGGGTGTATTTTCAGTGATGACCATTGTCATTAAATCTTCAGAAGGGAAACTATTTCCCGAATGTAATGGCCAGAGCGTAATTTAAGCTACGGGTTTTAATAAACAGGAGCCAGCCCGAGCATCACAAAGCGGCGCTTTGTAGTGAGTATCGCAAACAACCGTGTAATTCAAATGGGCCTCCGGTGTAGACTCTCTGTATACTTGGCGGTTAAATAAAAAGTGTGGTTTATATTTATTTATGTTCCTGTGGGTAATATGTATTTAATATTAATAAATCCCCCGTCGCAGCAGACCTGCGTACTCAGCGAATTTCTAAATCAAAAATATGATAATAATAGTACAAGTATGTGACAAGATTCATCAATTAATTCCTGTTGGTACGTTAGAGTATTTTCCTATTCTCCGTAAGATTAACATGGGAAAGAGTATGCAGGTTTTCCGCTGTGAGAAACACTTGAACTATGATTCTTTAACCTATGGATCCCAACCATATGAAGCTAAATACAAAGTTTCATTAAAAATTGTTGATTAGTAAGGGAAATATAATTGTTTCCTTATCCTCCATAAGATTAGCATTGGAGCCCCTAAATACAATGTACTGTGTTTAGATTTTTTAATATCTCGGTAACCGTTGGAGATAGAGAAAACTTTAAGAAACTAAATTGTGTAGTTTTTGTCTAATGGTAAAAGATATTTGAAAATTACATGGAAAAAACGCAAAAAATCCATTTTTGGGGTACAAAACCCCCCCAAACTACCTTTTCTGATTTACTGATATGTCTGGTTTACGAACTCGTCCGAGCAAATGTAGGAATACACGTTTCTACCAAATTTGGTCTCGATCGGACCATTTGTACGAGAGTTATCGTGTTCACAGACACACACACACACACACACACACACACACACACACACACACATATATATATATATATATCTAAATACAAAAAATAACTTGGTACCAGGCTTAAGTCTTGCCATCAGACCTACGGTAATAGCTTATACCCTATGGGAAATTCGATAAAAATTATAAAAAATAACAATAAATATCAAGACACAAGACCATTGAAAACACAGTGAAAATGAGATTTTTTGTCTTAAACTAGATCCAGGAATAGACCAATTAGTACATGAGGATTGAGGAAATGACATTAGTTCAGTATTTCCACTGCATTTTTGCACTACGACAAATATTAACATCAGTTATTTGAAATGTCAAAAATAAGAGCATAATAAAACCTAACTTTGTGATAATAACATGTAATTAACAGCCAGATATATTAAAGGATTTGAAGCTTTACAAACAATAATGAAAGTTATGATCGCGTGTAATGTACCTTTCTGTGTGGACATGTTAATGCGCGGCGCGGAGTTGATGAAGCTTACCATAAGCTGGAACGCGAACCGATTACTCATTAACGAGCTATTAGCTGCGATATTCTGCGTTCACTGCGGCTTATCAAAATGAAACATTAGACGAGCTGAAATGACGGCACTCAACCGTGCAATTGTGAATGTGGAGTTACCACTTTAAAACTCGACAGCAGCTGTGGAGCTGTGTCGCATTAGACCTGCCTTGCTGTAATGTGTTGTCGATGTAATGTCAGGAACTTAAGGCTCTTAGCGGTTGTTATCTTTCGACTTGTATCCGTCAAAATGAGTGTAATGAGCGACGAAACGTCTCGTTGAAACTGAGTGTTTCCTCGATAAACCTATATGTTATGTTCAGTTGTTCTGAGCGAGATAACCAGTGAAGGAGAATAAGTAACTCCTAAACCCGCTACAAGAAGAACCACCGTATACACTCTAGCTAGCACCATGTTTTCGTAACGTTCCATATAATTAAAACTGCTTATGATGAACCATATTCATATCTAAGTTAACAATATCCATGTAAAAATATTTTAAATGTAAAAACTATTGTATAAATCAATATTATTAAGGGTCTACAGGTTCTATAAATAAAATAAATCCGATTTCTCAATAACTACTTATTATAATTAATTGTTTTATTTAAACAGTTAATAAAATTAAAACAAATGAGTAATTAATTGTCTAAACCTACCTAACCTATATAGTTTCTTAACTAACGTAATTTTAAATGCTTATTCCTTCGGCTAATTAGTCTAACATGTCCAGTCTTCGCTATTTAACGCACACACTTCAACAGTCACTGACACAGTTTACAATATCCACTAACACGGACACTTTTAGAATATCTTGCAGTAACTGATCAATGATCTCTGATCTGTCACTTAACAAGCACAGTATTCTACTAACTCGTGACGTGTAGAGGGCTGGGCATTCATATGTTCGGTGCCTTCTAGAATCTTCGTCAACAACCGGTTGTATTGTTGATTGTTGCGGCGCGGTTCCTGGAACATTCTCGGTTCATCGCGACTCCAACTGTGTCTGACGCTGAACCTTCAAGAATAATCCCGTTGCACCGTTACAAAATGAATAGGGGATCAAACTAATACAAACTTCGGGTGATTTCCTCAACCATAATATTTTCTGAAATTGGGTCTTGCATACTAAGAAATTATTAATTAAAAATGTTATTTATGCATGAAGGTACTCTGTGGTTATTGTCAATTTAATTTCAGCTATTGAAGTTGCCAGTTAAAGTATTTTACAGGTACGAGGTAACCACGAATGCATCTCACCTCATATTAATAACCGGTGGAATCGTTAATGTTGCGGCAAACGAGGCCATCGCTCAGCAAAGCTCGGTCCATCAATCTCTGACAGCTCGCTCTCGCGGCCAACTTCTGGGGCGGTTAACATCCTTGCTCTACCGACTGTGACTGTAACTGCATGCTTCTTCATTATTACATTTGCATCTATTAATTTGCAAACTATTGAAAGTACAAAATCAACTCGCATTGTAATACCCCAGTGACCTCGCTATATCACAAAATGTCTCTACGTTACAATAAGCTACTTACGCTAAGCCTAAACCTCAACGCGACAGAACATTATTTCCTAATGGGTAGCAAAATTCATGAAAAGCATTTCAAATCAGGATTTATATACAGTAGTATGTAGGTGGTTGTGCCTATGTACCTTGTGTGTCAAATGTTCTTTATAGAGTTTGAATCCTAAAAATGACAAATAAACTGTATTTAAAATACAGCAAGATCTAAATGGTCCGGAATTCGATAGTTGACCCGATTACAGTACTATACTCGGGGGTTTCTGTTATAGGATACTACCACGGAAAAACGCAATTATTCTCTAAGAAAATACCGACGTTAATACCCGCGACTAGGCCTATGAAACGTAGATAATCCGATATTACCGGATCCCCGAGCTGTATGTTTACTTGTCTGTGAGTGTACTTGATGACTCCCATTTTGAAATATGTAACGCATTTTAACTAGTGCCAAGAATGTTGTAAAGAGTGCTTTTGAGCGATTGTAACGTGTGGAAGTACTTTGTTTTTTTAATCCGGATGATGTCCTGATCATGTCATGTTCTAGGTTCCACCTCACCTGAGGACGGGGTTAGATTTAAAATCCCAAAACGTCGTAAAACTTTGTTTTACGAAATAATTATGATGGAGAGTTTCCGTAATAACGATATAAATAACATTGCAGTCCACTTTGTGCTACACATTTAAAGAAAACTACAGCGTGGAAAAACAAGCCTAACAGAACACTTAAAATTAAAGCTACTATAAAAAATAATAGAAACTTTTGTTTGTTTGTATAAATGTAAATATCGTTAGGCACTTGAAAACGGGAGTATTTTATCCAACTCTCGAAACGTTGTGTAGATTTTAAACACAAGACGCGTTGGAAAAGTCCAACTGATTGTTAATTTAATGAGAAAATAATACTTTGAACGTACGTATATTTAGATATTATAAATCAATATCTAAAATAAACGAATAATATAACTTCAAGTATCAACTTCTTGTGAAATAAAATATGTCAGTGGGTTCATCATCATAATTAATGACTTTAGTTTGTGATTGCTTTCAGGTGGAGAATTTTCCAACTATCAATCAAGAAATTATTGTGAACCATATTGTCCTTGTAATATAAACACGTCAAGTTGCGACCGTTTTAAGCACTAAATTATGATGTTTCAAGCGAAGACTGTGTAAAACGTATTTACTCCAGGTAGGTCGTCAATTTATACATCATTATTGTTTGAGAATGACACCATAATTAGTGTGTCTAAACCAGTCGCCATTTTGGCGTCTTGTTTACATTACATAGACAATAAGATATTCAAACTCTTGATTTATAGTTGAAAAGCTATCCGGATGACAATACCAACATAACAAAATTGAAAGTTGAAACTGATAAAATACATTAACCCTTCTTAGATAAATAACTTAAAATGTAATTCATTTAATTTTTTATAATTCAAATTCATCCGATGACCCGAATACAACAAGGAGTAACTAATCGAAATGATTAATTCATTAGATTTCTAAACAGAAACCAACTTATGGTGTGTTAAGTCAACAAAAGTAGAAGCTGAAACAGAGACGCCTTTTGTTAGGGTAGACTTCTCTCGTCGAACTTTCCAACTTCTATAAGTCATTGTGAAAGTTGGGCTTAGTTCTCCTGAAATACCTCCTTATTTACTTAACAAATCTTAAAACTTATAATCTAAACACTACTGGTAGAATGGAGTTTATGGGATGAATATTTTGCGAAACTCTTTAATACGCCAATTCTTTATCCTTCCTCAAATTTCGCTCTTTATTAAGGTTATTCGTAGTGTACTCATCTGTTTGTAATATATGTTACTTTTTGAAATCTTTCACTTTGTTGATGTCTAACGGGAGAAAATCTAAAAAATGTTCTGGGAAAAGTGTTTCTATTACAGTTCTGTGTAATTTACAAATGATTTATCTCAGTACCGTATGTGTTTCTTGAACATGGTTGATATTGCTATTGTTTGAATATTCATTGGGAATACATTAAATATTTGCTTTTATCAATTTTAAATTACATAAACCTCTCAGACGGATTGCTATGACAACTCAAACAACTCAGTATTTTTTTTACCCAGCCACCCTATACTTTTAGATCCAAAATAGTTTCAATAAGATTGTAATATGACGTTAGGAACAATATTGCAAGATTTTTACAATTTACCAGTGTATAAAAGTATTGTTTTCAGTGAGTACTTTTGTTACAGTTTTCGATTTTGAGTATTTAGTGTAATTTCCAGTTTGAGATTACCTGAATTCCAGAAATTTGTTTTCTGACTATGTTTTGACTAGATGTACCGTCCCCAAGATCATACTGATGGTCCAATTATTATACAATTGGTACAAGATTGTATATCGCTGTATCTCCCGATGTATTTTCATTTATTCGATGTTTGATTTATGTAATTCACCCCCAAAAACTTCTACAAGCTATAATAATATAATTTTTCTAAAGGTGGCTTTAACGATTTTGATCTAATATCTTGTTTTGTAGTGATTAAGGTAAAAAGTTAAATAGCTCTACCAGGATGTCTGTAAATATAACTGTAAAAATGTTTTGGGCCTTGATATGTGAAAATATTGATGATAATACCAGTGTGTAAAAAATAAAATTTTTATTTTCACCTTCAAATTTCATTTCGTAAAAGGTTTCTCAGTGGTTAGGACTACACGACGATAGAGACGGAAATGTGCACGTGGCTCTCCTATAGTCTCCTCTTGTCCGCAGTCCGCATACATTCATCACTAGGGATTCCCCTGGCGGCCGTAAGCCAGACGTCTGCCATCCGCACCGCTCTTCGCATCCGTGATACGACTATCGGCCACAGTCAATACATCTTGTGCCGTAAAAACTGTTATACAATACAATAATTTAATTTAATACATCCTGAAACATTAATCAGGTTAGGGTAGCTGGGCCAAAACAAACAAACTTTATTATAATATATCTATGTTTTACATTTTTTCTTGCATTTTCTGGGTTAATCGTCTATTTTTGTTTTAACACACATGACGTCTTTTCTAACACAGTGTATAATCTAATAATACAATGAGCACCAATAAAAACATCCTTTTGTTTGTTGGTTTCTCATTAGAAACCAACAAATAAATAAGAAATTTTCTCTCTACCCTATGAGAAAATTGTACCCGCAATAAAACTTCTCGGAATGGAGAGGTAAGCGATAGATTTACTGATTTAATTCTATTATGATATGGTTCGTCTCCGATAATAGTCCAGATGTGATAATGGACCTCATACACTGCAAATATTTTTCGTAAGATGGCTACAAAATGTGATATTAAACTAGAGTATATCACTCCTGCTCCTTGTACTTGTACTTCTCAGACTCATCCGGCCGAGAACAAAAACCCCAATTTGATTTATTGAAAGATAATAATATATTACTTGTTCCTTTAAAATGAGGCTGAACAGAAAAGTGTCGAAATTAAGGACTCTTTCCTGGAAGACCCGATGTCCGTTTACAAATATGATAAACCTTTGATGGTTCGATTATTTTTGCTGTGTTGAATGTAATATTGGATATCCTGATAAATAACAATTGAAACGCCACCTTGCAGTTCTCAAGCCTGGCCGAAGTTTTGTGTGTGATGTATGTAGAGTGTTCTTAAAAAAGAAGAGCATTTGGGTCAGAAAAAACGTGGGCACAGCGAAGAAAGACTCTTTGTGTGTGAAAGTGTTGTAAAGGATTCAAGAGGAATGAAAATTTAGGAAGGCACATCGTAGTCCAGTCTAGTGACAAGAATTACGTGTGCACTGAGTGTGAAAAAGCTTTCTCCCGCAAAGACCATCCCAGCAAACACTTCCAAACTCACACTAGCAAGAGAGGCAAAAGCGAGCAGAGTGGCGCATCTCTTGTATCATAGTTAAGCAATTATGATACAACCTGAGAGATTATTAATAAAGCTAGAACTCAAATTTAATATACAATGTTTTAAACGACTGTAAGAAATTAAACATTAGTACAGAAAAAAAACTTCGAATATTGTATCCAACTTGGAACATCATGAGACAAACTTTAGTTAATTCCCGGTTTCCTGTTACCATAATTAATTGATTTATTGCTAAGCACTTAGTACGTGGAAATTTAATTATTGAATCGCCGTTAACCAAAGTTCATCGAAGGCCAGACGGATTATGCCCCATTACAATGTCGGCGAGTCAGACGATGGAGGGCCTGTGTAAGCAGCTTATCGCCAATAACGCTGCCCGACACACTACTCGTGTAGCAATGTAGCACTGGATAAGTAAGAACCAACAAGAACTTATGCAGTAAAATAAAATTGGCAGCCACTTCGATTTTCCTTAAACACATTTCATGTTCCACTCATTTCAGCCTATTACTCACCCATACATCTTAAACCTTAAACCACTTAATAAAAAATTGAAGACTATAGTTCACATTATCACACATTAAATCACGGGCCTCCTCTCCATAGAAAATAGAAATATTTCAAAAAGTTATACGCGCTCCTGATTAAGAACCCACCACATTATTATTACCTCTATTATTTATTCATTTCGATATGCTGTGACGAGTACAAGGACACACCAAAGAGCATTTTAGGCATTTCCAAATGGCACTTCAGTTGAATAAAACAACAAATTGTGACGTAAAAACCTAATATCCCAGAGTGAGTTTCCTATAAACCGCGTCTCCCTGATTCTAAATCTTTAAAGGTCTTAAATAAACGTTCCGCTGGATGAAGTTAGGTATTTGGGCCACCAGAACAGGAAAATCCTGATATTCATGTAAATTTTATGCTGAAATCATGGAAAACCAGATTGCTAAGGGAAAGAGACTGAAATTTTCTCACCTCAAATAGACCGATTAGCCCAGCTATCAGTGTTTGGAACCCCCTACAAGAGGCTAGAAAAGATAAGTCACCGCCAGCACCTCCAGAAATAAAGTCCGTTGAGCGGATCCAATATTATGTATTTACACTGGGTAAAGACACAAGTCTAGGCTATCTAAGCCTTGACCACCCGAGAAAAACCTGCGGTGGCCATATATCCTGAACATGCCAATAATACTTGATGGAGAATGTTACTGACCGTAAAACTGAACAGTGCTGTATAATAAGATGAATGACTAGGACTAGATAGTCAGTCCTGAGGTAGTTATTTATCTCGGTGGCAAACACAGATTGTCTCGGGTCGCTTTTTGTGGGACAGCCCCACAATCTATTGTATCTATTGTAATCTATTGTAATCCTCTTGGGACCTCCTTAAGACCAAATTCCCACAAAGCTTCAAATGATTGCTGTTATCGGTGACGCGGTCGGAAACCTTGATTCGTCTTCGAACATACGTTTAGTTGCTTCAGTGATTTTCCTGAGGAAGTAAATCCCATGTTGCACACAACATTTTCCCTCCACCTACACATATACGTAAGACAAGCTACAAATTACCCACTAGTAACAAACCTGAATCACTACCATTTTACAAGTTTGTTAACATAACCTCAAAGCAATCAACGTTGAGCTGATCATTCAACAATTAATTACCTCTGATAGCTCATTATAGGTTGTGCCAGATTTCTTCCCTTGTCGTTCTTACGGGATCACTTGTAGTCCCGAGGGACTAAAACTACATACTTTTAGTCCCTTGGGACTAAAAAATGTATTTTATATAGTTCTAAGTGAAACCGGAAGGCAGAAATAGATTGTATGGCTGCAGTGAGGAGTGGAGTGGACAGGTTTTATCAGGGTAATTGAGTGGGAGACACATCCGTCCGTCACGGTGTCCCTCTCTGGTGGCTGGTATCGGCAGCTGCGCTCCATGCTCCATCCGCTGTCTTCATCTGACAATCATGTCTTTCAGTTCACTTTTCCGCCTAAAATATTATTTTACGATGTTTTTTTTATGTTAATAACTAATTGGTTTATTTCAGAATTTTAAATTAAATATAGTCATGGAATAAATACAGTAATAAAGGACACGTTCCATTCTACATGATTGAAGTTCGTTTATACCTTACTGAATTGGATCCCTTACGATATTCTCCTTACATATTTCGTGGAATACAGCAGTCACATTCAGATGTTTAACCCACATAACCCTCCTTGTGCATAACAAATCCTTTGTCAGTACAAAACGTGCTTGGTATATAGTAGTAAAGTTAATCAAATCCACGTCTGGGTTAGGCGTGGATTTGATCAACGTTTTGCTCCTTACTGTAGCAATTTAAAATTAATATATATTCTCTTCTTTTCAAATCCAGGTCAATGTTTAAACTCTTAACTAAAATGAACGATAATTTTCTTAAATTTTCTAATTACATTTGACAAGAGGCTAAACGATATGCTTTGTATCTCACATAATAGAGTTTATATGTCGTATAGCAGAAAATATTTTCTATTTTTTAAAATTAAACTTCACAGTTTTAGAGGTCCAATGTTTATGCAGTACTATGGTTAAGGTTTATCGCCACTTCAACAAAGTTCTTAGTATAAGTATATCAGTGAATTAATCTTAATGTTAAAGGCTAAATAAGATAAAACCCCCTTATGTATCATTCTCTAAAAAAGATGTTTACTTTAAAGGATTTATTAAAAAAACATATGAGTCTAGGAACTCATCAATTACACCGTGTGCGTGATAATTAATTTCCTGAACTTGTAACATTCCATATTCTGAAAAATATTCAATTAGTAAAATTTGTATTGATAATAGAAATTTAATTCTATCAGTTTCGAGTAACACCTTTCTGTTTTCTATGTCATGCATCAAAATTTGTTAAAATTTTGATCCTGAAAAACTTTTATTTTACAAATTTTGATTTCCAATATTTATTTTATATTTCCTCGGATTCACGATAGTTACTACTAAATCTCTGAGTAAGTCTAACGTAAATCATGAGTAACACTCTATAACACCTAGAAATTTTAGTGTCAAGATTGAATTATTTTATGAAGATACAAATGTATTTAGAAGTTATTATTAAGATTGTATAGGTTTAGTTAGCAATCTATAATATTATAAAGAAGAGGTGGTTTCTGTATGTTTGTATGTATGTTTTTTGTGGGTTTGTTGTGGCAAGTAAACGCAAAAAATACTGAACCGACCGGTTTGAAATTTTACACAAAAGTAGATCTTAAACTCATGCAACACATAGGCATACTCATTTCCTTAAAATCCTCTCGGGCTACGCCCTGTGAACGTCCTAAGTTTCAATGTTTACATTTTTAGAGAATGAAAACATAAAATTACTTAAATGTCAACAGCTGTGAACACTAAAATTTGACAGTTCGGGAAGAAGATGAAGAAAGAGCTGCCGTGACCGTCCTAGGTTTCAATGTTTACTTTTTCTAATGACAGCATCCGTTTGCACTATATTTTGACAGTTCGGGAAGAAGAAGAAATAAAGTTGATTTTTCAGATAAACTGCTGGATCGAAATAAGTGAATTATTTGAGATAGTGCAATGGTAGATTTTAAGTTTTTTCCGACGTCTGTCTCTATTACATTAATCCTTATCCTCTCCCAATATTTGACAGATGTTACTTTAAAATGTTGTAGACACTCGTGTTTTGTCATTTTATAAACAATGAAGAATTAATTAACAATAACTTAAATGTATCAGTAGAGCCTACACCTTTCAGCATTTTTTTAACCCGTGCGAAGAACGGGTACTTTGGCTAGTTTAGGATAAACTGAACAAATTGTAATCTTTTCCAATCCCATATTCATTTTAAATCATTCATAGCCCTTATTTAGTAGCAAATTCAGCTAAAACTTAAATTGTCATAGCGGCATACAACATATTTCCGAGTATCCTTAGTAATAATTTACCAATTGACCATTGTTTCGGTTTTCGAAATACATAGCCTTCACGAATGGTTATAATTGTTTTTTAAGTTTAGTTAATAATCCTTTTAACTTGTTCCATAATTTCTCTCGCCCTTTTTAATACTCGGATTGAAAGGACTATAAGGTACTCTTAAAATGTAATTTAATAGTCCGATGGTGAAAGACCAAATAAACGCGATATTGAACACGTGATTGAACACTGACAGAAAAGATAAAATTAAACTATGCTTAACCGAAACTGGTAAAGTTTAATTGAAATTTATTGACAATAAAGTAAGATCGTAATTATGATGGCCGACACAAAGCTCAGCGAGATTACGCGCTGGGTTGATTATAAACACAAAACCGCAATGTTGATCTGGTTTTGGGTGTTATTAGCTGAGATCGCTGCTTCAGATAGACCTAATTGCTTCGCTTAAGCACCAACAGCCTCAACTGCACTTTAACTTCCAGTCAGTTACTATCCTTCAAGTCATGGCTTTCTTTTTACAAACATACTTACAAAAATGTAACACGTACTTCTCGTTCACTCAAAGTTTTAATTTCGGATACAAATTTTAAATACAAAGTTTTTGAATTTACTTCCCTATAGGAAATTGGTTAGAACATGGATATATCTAAAGAGAATGTTTTATGTTCTAAACAGCTGTTCGTCAATACTAGCCGTAACAGTTTCTATGGAAATCTGTTACACATTTTCATCTTGCAGATTGCCAACATCCCCTCCCAGAGCTAAGACATATCCATGTCAAAAACCGACGAAATTCTTAAAAGTGACTATAATGTTTGTGAAAATTTCCCATTGAAATAGCCTGAGTTGTCCTTTATCCTCTGAGTCTGAGTTCAACATTGTGTATTGATACGTGTAAGCGTTGCCCTCTATTACAAGACCCTCCAAATTATGTATTGATATGTGTAAGCTTTGCTCACTAGTACAAGTCCCACAACATTATGTATTGATATGTGTAAACGTTACAACCTAGTACAAGTCGCTCAAAATTATGTATTGGACTTCTCTAAGACCCCCCCTTAGTTCATACTGATACAACATTACAAGTCATCTCCACGCCTTATCTTTCTCCCCCGATCAAGGTTATGGAAGTATTTTACTTAAATTATTTTACATAAATTTGGTGTGATAAAAGTGTTTACTGCAAATAATTGTGACTGTTTTTATTTAAATTTGTACCTATCGATTCCAGAAGCATTTTAACGTTTGATAGGAAACAGTTTAGCCTGTTACTAAACCCTATGAACACGGAAACCCTAGTCCTGTTATTACCTAAGGTCGACCTGTTATGAAGTAGGCAATTAATTAATGATCCAATTAAAATGACGACTGGGTTAGGAATCAAACCGGTGCCCTCGTATTAAGAAATGAGTTTGTTACTTCTGACCTAGCCAGCCTTTTATTGATATAATAAATTCTTACGAATCCTTCATCTTTCTTCTGGAAATAATCTGATGTTTAAATTTCATGATCCAAATATTGTCTTATTTACATCATTTCAATAAATTAAATGATTTCACAGTTTTAAAACTATAACAAATTTAACTATACGAATAATTTAATTATTCGAAATCTTAACGTACAAATTAACTAATTACCCTGCTACTATAATGAAAAAATAAAGTCACAGAAACAAGGATTTTCTACCTTCAGAATACCTACAGTTAAAATCATCTTTCATTGAATGGAGCAATTCAATTAGTTGTAGTTTCAGAAAATATGGTTCTTAAGGAAAATAAAGGTAAGCAGCCTATTATAGATTTTCAAAAATAACAAGTTCATAATTACCTTTTGTAGTTGAATTAATAGAGTTGCCTTTGAAACCCTTTGATCCTAGCGCCTTGCTCATATGCCCATATCGATTGATACATTAAGCTAATGAGCAAAGCGGGATATCATGGGTAATGGCTTGTAAATAACTCATCAGTTAATGTTACTAGCTATGTCTATCATTGTGGCTTTAAGAAAATACGCTAGTCTGTGCTACAATCCAAATTGACGTTCAACATTGATATTGTAATGTTCAAATATTAGTGAAGGATCTTTCCACAAACGAGTTCCTATGTTGTTTCGACTGTACAGAGCGTTATTAGATAAACGTAATATATCTTATTATTTGTCGAATTTGTTAAATACTGTAGTAATACTTCAATAGGACCATGTTTTGTAAATAGTTTTTGCAGCTTATTAAATAAATAAACATACTTTTTTGTGGGAAAAATTGTATATTTCGTTGTTAACCATTGGAATTTAAACCTCTTATCTGCTGTGTATGTATTTTAGATGGTATAAAATTAAATTAAATTTTGCTGAAGAAAAACTTTAAAGACCATTAACAATTTTATTTAAATATTGCCAAATAAATTGAGAAATAGAACACAATTTAGTTATTTAAATTTTAAACAATTTAAAACGACAAATTGTAGGAGGAGTAAGCAGGCGACATCGTGGTTGGTTAAATTGGTTCACCACATCCGATGACTTAAATCAGCGTGCTGTTGCTACTGAGCGGGAGATTTACTGAGTCAATTTGTATCTGTTCGGTCTAAAGTGATGCAGTTGTATTGTCTTCGTTCCCTCGGTTCAGCGAGACGCATTCATCAACAGTCTCTCTCACTCTCTCTCTCTCTCTCTCTCTCTCCTCTCCCTCTCACCCTCTCATTCCCCTTCCTCCCTCACACTCTCACTCACCCTCTCTCTCTTCCTCTCTCACCTCAACTGCAGAAGCGGCTTCATTCAAGGTCTATTTTACTATTGGTTTAGTTTATAAAACAAATGACCTCCAGTGTTATCAATATGGGTTTTATTATTTATGAAAATATTTAGAAATGTAGGCGAGATCTATTTAAACATATTTCTAAGTCAAATAAATCCTATGACCCTTCTTCTTAAACCTCAATGAAAGCCCCCCTATCAAAAACTGATTTTGTACGGTATTTACTTTTTTAGAAAAGCAAATAAAAGTAAATCTCATATTTTACTAGACATAACTATTCAATATGTTTCAAATTTCATGGTTCAAATTGTGTGGTCGAAAATAATGTATAAATTACGAATCCCACAAAATATAACTTCTTATACAATCAAAAAACTATTAATGTTTATCATTTACAGAAGTAATTCACGCAAATTAATGTGTTAAAACTTTTAATAAAAATTATGTCCTTGTAATAAACTATTCTGGTGTGATCTGGGTTCTTATTACGTATATGTTATTCCAAACAATTAAATCCTATATATAACCGTAAATTCAATTCATCCATAAATCTGCATTTACGTCAGGATACATGTAAGTGAAGACGAAATACAAATTTCATCAACAGGATATTGAAAATTCAGTTACAGGATTACGGGGGGAGGAGTGAATCGCATTATTTCCGGGATGCGGAACACAGCCAGCTCCGGTCAGCCGCTCCCCTATCCACGCACCAGCTGATAGCTGCTGAAACCCCAACACACCAGTGTTTGTCACAAATAACACATCCAGCTACAGTCAGCCGCTCCCCTATCCACGCACCAGCTGATAGCTGCTGAAACCCCAACACACCAGTGTTTGTCACAATAACACATCCAGCTCCAGTCAGCCGCTCCCTATTCACGCACCAGCTGATAGCTGCTGAAACCCCAACACACCAGTGTTTGTCACAAATAACACAGCCAGCTCCGGTCAGCCGCTCCCCTATCCACGCACCAGCTGATAGCTGCTGAAACCCCAACACACCAGTGTTTGTCACAAATAACACATCCAGCTACAGTCAGCCGCTCCCCTATCCACGCACCAGCTGATAGCTGCTGAAACCCCAACACACCAGTGTTTGTCACAAATAACACATCCAGCTCCAGTCAGCCGCTCCCCTATCCACGCACCAGCTGATAGCTGCTGAAACCCCAACACACCAGTGTTTGTCACAAATAACACATCCAGCTCCAGTCAGCCGCTCCCCTATCCACGCACCAGCTGATAGCTGCTGAAACCCCAACACACCAGTGTTTGTCACAAATAACACATCCAGCTCCAGTCAGCCGCTCCCCTATCCACGCACCAGCTGATAGCTGCTGAAACCCCAACACACCAGTGTTTGTCACAAATAACACATCCAGCTCCGGTCAGCCGCTCCCCTATCCACGCACCAGCTGATAGCTGCTGAAACCCCAACACACCAGTGTTTGGCACAAATAACACATCCAGCTCCAGTCAGCCGCTCCCCTATCCACGCACCAGCTGATAGCTGCTGAAACCCCAACACACCAGGGTGTGTCACAAACAACACAGCCAGCTCCAGTCAGCCGCTCCCCTACCCACGCTCCAACACTGCAACAGAGTGTACAACCGCACTTGATCTCTATCTGAGAGTGTTCAGTCCGAGGGCATATAGTTTCTGTCGAACTCAAATTGCTATCTGAGAGTGTTCATCTGTGTGTTCTGTGTGTGAGGTCATGTAGTTGCCTTTGAACTGTAACTGCTATCTGGGAGTGTTTAGTCCGAGGTCATGTAGTTGCCTTTGAACTGTAACTGCTATCTGGGAGTGTTTAGTCCGAGGTCATGTAGTTGCCTTTGAACTGTAACTGCTATCTGGGAGTGTTAAGTTCGAGGTCATGTAGTTGCCTTTGAACTGTAACTGCTATCTGGGAGTGTTAAGTCCGAGGTCATGTAGTTGCCTATGAACTGTAACTGCTATCTGGGAGTGTTTAGTCCGAGGTCGTGCGGTTGCCGTCGAGCAGGAGATTTACTGAGTCAATTTGTATTTGTTCGCTGCGAAGTGATACAGTTTCATTGTCTTCGTTCCCTCCGTTCAGTATGACGCATTCATCACCGAGACTGCGCTGCTCGCTCTCCTATCTCACTTATATCATCTTGAATTATCGTCTACTGTCTTTAGTAGTGATACGTAACAACTTTTGAAAAAAGTTTGGTACCTTAACATGTAACTATACTCTGTGTTTGAAGTATATAATAAGCAATATACTATTTTCGGATTACAAGCTTTAAGCTTTAAGTTAATAAACAGAGACACTTAATACATTACAAGGCTTGGACCTCTCTTCTTTACCAGAAAATTTCGTAATGGGCTCCACAATTTGCCATCATATAAAATGTCCTACGTTTCAAGTTGCATTATATCAGTCATTTCAGAATATAGTTTTGTAAACGCTGTTTTAAAGTAAATTATTAAATAAAACTACCACTTTATTCAATAACAGTTGCAGCAATAATTGATATAGGGTTGAGAAATACAGTAATATCTAGAACCCGTTTATGTTTAGGAAACTAAGACGATTGAAATACTAAAACTTTGCATAGCTTCATATCGGATAAAATCAACTCGTTTATGTTATTATTTTTTGTAACTGTGTATTACTTATTCACTAATTCTCAGATAAAAGTTACTAATCTGAACTGTAAATGATAATTTATGAAATAAAAGTGGAAAAGGTGTAGTTGCTTGTTGAGCAATAATTGTCCTATGATTGTTTAGTTGCAAATTTACACAGTACAATTTACAATGCTTTAAAATGATTTTTACTTTACAAATTGAGTACATCAAATAGGGTGTGATAACAAATAATACATAAATATGACCCAAAACTTGGGCTTTTAATAGCTTATAAAACAGAAAAAAGCCGATGTAAATTAACTAACAAATGTAAACAAAACGATGCTGTAATCCAGCTACTTAGAGCTCACGAGTAACTTAGGTAGTTGTAAGCGATGGTCGGTAGGTGTAGCGTTCTCTTTTGACAGCAATTTTAAAATTAATTTCTAATCTAAAACATGTGGGCGCCATTTTCCAATGTGGCCGACAACTTGAAAATGTCTTACGGAACACCCTATATTTTATAGTGTTTTTGGATAGAAGAATTAATTTTAAGCCTTTTTACCCTGAATAATTTTGGCATAAATGTATCCGTTTGCGATCTATGACTCAAAAACATTTTCCGTTTCAAACCATTATCACCTAAAGTGAACCACTAGCTACCTTTTATACTATGCATATCACAGCAAACTTCTTAAAGGGGACTCCCCTTTATTTTTTTGGAGGATTTTAAAATTAATTTTGAATCCAAAAAATATGGTCGCCATTTTCCGATCTTGCCGACAGCTTGAAAAGTTCGTACAGCACACCCTACATTTTGTGGTTTTGGATAGAACTGGTAATTTTAAGACGTTTTTACTCTTGATAATTTTGGCGTAAATGTAACCGTTTGCGAGCTACTGTTAATAATCTTCATGAAAACTACTGATTATCAGATTTGCATGCAATAAACATGTAGGGAGAAACAGCTGATCAACAATACTACATATTTTCCGCTTTTCATTGAAATCCATTATGCAACAAAATATCTAATAATACTTGCAAAAATAGTAAATACAATGAAAATAGTAAAGTATTTTAAAAGTAAAATAGTGGTGGATACGATTTAACAACAAATGCACGCAACGACCCATTTAGATGAGAAGAAGGGAGGTTAAATTAAAAAATAACGTATTTCCTTACAAGTGAGCAGAGTCTACATGATTTACATAACTCTCAACATCTGAGTTTATTGAGGGCCACCAACAGTACTGCCTTGCGAGCTCTTTAATTTTCACTATGCCTGTGTGTGATTCATGTAATTCTTGAAGTACAAAAGCCCAGAAGTACAAGAGCATTGGGAATTCCCACTCGAATACCTCTGAATAAACAGCCATTCTAGAACGTCAGTTCCCCTCTGACTCCTTGTACGGTATTATTATGGTTTGATAACTTACGATGATGTTTATAATGCGTTATAGACTAGTATCAAGTCTGAAGCTTTGAGGGTTTCTTTTCTTACCTGGGTACTAATTACTGACAGTGCGTCTCCCTAGTCGGTGTCAACTAATTTGTATATAATTCCTTTTTATTCAAGTGAGAGTAACTCCTGTTCTATTTTCGTCTTTAAGGCAACAGGAGGTATACGGTGTTTAAACGCCGTTCTTTATTAAAGATACGGGTTTCATCAGGCTGCAGTGAGTTTTACCTTTGCGTTTGGAACCACTCCAACTTCATTTGTATAAATGTTTAAATTTACTGCAAATAGATTGTTCAGCAAAATCTTTAACTATGATATTATACTTGAGACAAACATCTTTGATGCGACTAATATCATAAAGAGATATATCAAAAATTCAAACTACTATCGACTAAAAATACTATCAACATTGTCATAAGCAATCTGGTGATCTACATACAAGTCTATGCAGGTTTCTCCCACAAAACAGAAAAATAATAAACATTACCACTGAGATGATGTTCAAACGAAACATAAGAACAAGACTGGAATTTGTTTCATGAAAGACCGTCTGCTGTCTGCTGATCTAAAAAAACGAAGGAAATTTGACACAGGAGACAAGCTTCAAATTAGAGATTTCGGGAATGGTCAACATAAATGGAAATTTGATAAGGTAGTGGAACGATTAGGAATGTTTAAAAAGTTTATTTGAATACGTAATGTTGAAATGTCATATAGATCATATACGTTATACCTCGATCTCCCTGAATCCCACTCAGATCTCAGGTCAAGCTGATAATACCGAGGATATAAGAGAATACAAAAAAGATTAATAAAAAATGTTTGTATTTACTTCCCTGTAGGAAATTGGTTAGGTAATGGATATGTCTAAAGGGAATGTTTTCATCTAAACAGCTGTTCTTAATTCAATACAATAGCTCCGGTAGTTTCTGTGGAAACCTGTTACATATTTTCCATCTTAAAAATCACCAACAACCCCCCAGAGCTAAGACATATCCATGTCAAAATAAAAGCGACACACCAACTTCAAGAAGACTTGAAAGAGTTGTAACGAAACTATCAAGGTTGAGCTTGTGATAATTCCTCGGGGAAGATATATTATTATTATTTTATTATTTTTTAAATTACAGATGAGCTGAGTTTTGTTTTTCATATTTTTGTTATGTAAACAAACAGTTCAGTTTATTATTTATTAAAATGAGTTCACACTTATTTATGCTTTTATTAATCTTGTTTCAATTTTTAATAGAGCGTACTTATTATCCTGAACCTGTAAGCCCTTGTACGTCGTATCAAATATTCAATATTATCCACCCCAATAACATGAGACCAGGAAAAAATATAAGTGAACTATAAAAATACCAGTTGTGGAAACAGAAAAGTTGTATTATTATTGCTTTGAAAAATATATCTGAATAGTTACGGTATTATATTACTAGTTTAAAGGGAGTATTTACCTTTCGTATAAGGAAATCATTCTGAAAGTTTGTCGGATTACAAGGGGAGCGGAGCTGCGGATTACTTCCGGGTGACGGATGCCGGCTCCCGTCTCAGCTGACGCCCCAGCTGAGTCGTACTGGGGATGTGCCTGTGGCTCAACTATGGGTGACTATCATATTAGGGATGGAATATGAATTTGAAATGGTTTGTAAGTAATAGATTTGAATTTCCCATCTCGATTAGCAATCATGTTTTTAAATTTCTCTATACTTAAATTTATCTTTCTGTCGTTCCAAACTAGCAAACTGCCGGGTGCCGAAGGTGCATAGCAGGGCAGAATTTCCCCTGAGTCTACGCCTCCGAAGCTCTAGCGGTTCATGCCCCCCATCAAAAGCGATCAGCTGGATATCGAAGGTACTTGACATTGCAGAGTTACTCTTAAATTAACGCTTCCGAAGCTAGTGGTTCCTGTCTCCTGCTGATTAGGTGAACCACCGGGTGCCGAAGGTAACAATCCTACGCATCATTGAGAGGTCCATATCGGGTATTTTTGTTGCAAAATTTTGGAAATATCTTTAAAGGTTAAATTGTTATAGTAACTACAGTCTATGCATGTAAGTAATGTTTTAAATTTTGTGGGAGTAGTAGGCCAATTGTGTGTTTGTGTATTTTTTTAAAGAATTTCCCGAAAAGGGATTGAGATAAGCTATTGCCGTAACTCCTAGAAGGAAGGGATAAATTTCTCTCTTAGAATAAAGTGTAAGAGAATTTTATGTGTCAAATACAAAGTGTCCCACGAAGAGGTTTAAACGCTTGATTTTATTTTATATGCCCGATTACCTTTACACCAAACAGTTTTAAGCTTTACACAGTTTACAAAGGATCACTATAATATGAACAAATAAAATATATTCAGATGATTGTGTTTTCAAATGTTTCTTACAGTCTTGGATAGATTAGGTAATACAACAGGTGGCAATGCACCAAATAACTCAACATTCTGGCCGACGAGGTTGAAGAAGAACCCTCGTGCAAGCCAACCAACCTTTATTTGGTCTGAATATTTGATTATCATACATGTATGGCGGTTAGTATCTTTCTTACAGTATATAACAGATTCGGTTGACGCAAGATGTTGTCGGCCGTGTCTTTATGATCACCTCTGACAACTTGTATTTTTCTTATCCTTCTTCTCTTGGGAATTACCATGAAGTAACTTTGCCGGGCCTCTCATACCTACCAGGAACTTTTCGTTACGTCAAAATATAAGTATAAATTATGTGTTTGATGAAGATAAATTGGGGGATGTTAGGGAGCAGTAAATTCTGAGATGTCACCTATTTCTTAGAAATTTAGTAATTTCTACTTAGCAAGTTATGCATAGCCTTGTTCCAAGTCCATGTGCTGACCAAATCTCACCCATGTTTCATAATTCCTCAATAAATTATTCCAAACAACACACACCATCAAAGCAACGAAGAAACGATCCTTCCAGGGTAATTGTTTTGAATGCATTTGGTTTCAGGGATTACAAAGCTAATAAAATGTTGAAAAAATTGACTTGATTATTAATTTAAAACCAACTAATTACTAGGAATTGCTGTTACTAATCAACAACCACCAATAGTTTTTTCCCTTACTTGCGTCCCTTGACTTTTATAAGGAAAATATGTACCAAATGATGGAAATTCTGCGTGATAATTCTGCGTATGGCTTAATATTTAGGAAATGATTTGTCTTATATAACTTACAGAAATGTTTGTATTGTACCCAGTTCGTAAGCTTTATGGCTTCATACCAATCATGAGTTATTTAGCTCAATCTCCCATGGCGGGGGAACTAAAATTTATCTTTAAAAAGAAGTACAAACCTTCCTTCAGCTATAAAAAGTTTTTGACCTCCACAGATAATAAGTAATCCCAAGATGGAATTACTGTAGAAGCTGTAGAGCTGAGGTAGCTCTGTCTGTAAAATTACAGAACCAGTTTGATTAACTTTCAGACTCCTTCACTGTTCATCATGACCTTATCTATTATATTAAATAATAAATAAAATAAAATATGTTGTTACTCTATCATGTAAAAAAGTTTTGACCATAAAGACATATTTTAATTTACAAGGGTTTCAATGTGTTGTTAGGAAAGTAATGTAATAATAATAAATGATTTTTTTAACTTCCTCTTTCTTAAAAAACATGAAATTTTATCATACGTTTTAGGAAATGTAATGTAAATATCTTTTATGGCAAATAAAAAGCATAGCTATTATCCTACCCATTATTAGTCATGTATAAATTAAAAATATAATGTTTAACAAACAAAATTAGCCAAAGCAAAAACTAACGTGATTAATAGTTTCCTGCCTTGAAAATAACTTGCTGGCATCTGAGCTGTAAAAATATGTATAAACTGTCTTGTTGTGTTAATAATTTAACAAAATTAAAAAAAAACATAGGAGAAATTTTCTATGAACAGTTTATCTGTGTGTATTTTAAATTTTCAAAAAAAAACACAAAACATTTTCACAAAATTAAATGAAAATAGGTTGTCTTTTTAGTTTATATTTAAATCTCAATTAATTTAACTTTTAAGCCGGTCAGAACACCTTCTCTTGAAATGATTTTCACCTCACAAACACAATGCATTGTCTTTTTATATTATGTTTAAACTTAAACGACATACTAAATATCACTCATTCTTCGGTAGGTCAGGTTTAGTTGTTATAAACTTAGTTTCGTTTTAGATTAATCATAGATTTTCCTGACAAATATTTTACTTTGCCATGGAGGAAAAAGCATATCCATTTTTATTGCAAAACGTGTAAATTCTTGTTTGGTTCACTGATATATTTATTTGGCAGATAAAAAGGCCCCAACAAATACCAGAGGTAGACTTCCATTACATTGAACTGGGTTGGGGTTTTTGCAGTGCTTCGGCTAAATCAACCGCATTGTCGATGGCGTTGTTTCGGTGTAAATATTTTTTTTCACCCAAAAAGCTGGCAGTACAGAAATTTAACACCGTTCCTTAGGGATGATACCTTTTATTTCGGGTTAATTCAAACTAAATCAAAATGTTGTAAGTTTTACCCGAATATATATTAATGTTATAATAAGTCTGCCGTTGTTTGTATGTAAAAAACACAATTTAAAACTAAACAAATTATTATTACGATGACTTTTTTATGAAACAACCTATTCCAAATGGCCAATTATGCCAATTTTCAGCCGATTGTAAATGAGAAATGAGTGTAAGATTATGGTTGTGCGTTCTTGTAGTCTTGTTACTAAGGCCGATTTGTTCTTTACACGGGACTCTTAATTATAGCCTAACATCCAATGTTATTTAAGGAATCTACGGTTTGATGTGGGATCCGAATCACTTTTGACTCTGAATTACCAACTGGTCTATTTATAAGGATAGTCTTTGCGGATGAAATTATTCATTCATATCGTAAATAAAATTTCAGCAACAAATTCAATACTTTTATTTTGTTAATGTGGGAATGTTGATTTGATTGAGATATATTGAAGCCGAAGAATGGTAAGAGAGAACCTAGGGTTTCGGATGTTATAATCTGTACCTTTGTTCCTTGAGTTGCGAAAAATAAAGTTTAAGCTTAAATGGGTCTGCCAAGACTTATTACCTATGTGTAAGTCATTTTAATAAAATCAAATTTCTATAAAAAGATGCATTTCATTCCGAGAGTAGTGCATAGTAACAAAACTTAATATTATTATGTTCTCAAAACATGTAACTTTTGCAGTGTAAGAGCCACAAGGTACAAATCCCAATAACAAAGCTGAGATAGACCGACCTACACGTGTTAGGCTCTGCTAGATGGATGCGTTGATAAAACCTCATCCCTCCGTAGCTTGTGAATGTGGCGTGAAGGAGAATACACCGGCTCGTGATATAGACGCTAGCGCTAGACCCTGCCAGATAAATGAGTCTGATAAACCTCATCTCATTCCGATGGGAATGTTGTTTCTCTTCTACCCTTTCAAACCTGCGTGCATCTACCGATGTGCCACACTAATGTCAGAGATATTTATGTATTTACACAGTATTAATTATAGTGAATTCATCTTTAAAACAGGTCAATACTAATTATGTGTCAGACAGGAATGCTAACCGATGTATGCTGATACATAATTTTAAAATACTGGGTCCCTGTCTATTGCACTCGTTGGTGTCCTTCACATGTATTTCACCATATCTCAAATAATTTAAGTGTATTTTTTATTTTGGGAATGTAACATCACAACATAAAATGTAAAAGTTACCGATCCAAACATAAAATGTAATAATACTTGATTTTCATCATCTGATTTAACCTTTCAGATAATGTCAATAGGAAATCTGCTTGTTAGCAAATTAATAATTACATTAAATGTAGTAAGTAAATTAAGTAAATAAATACTTTAAATACTTTGTGATACAGTCCATAAAATGGATGGTTTATAAATGTGATTAATTATGACGGAATTGATAATTTAATTGAAATATTCCTAAATATACCGCTTCAAAATATAATAAATGCGTTTTGCTGATTATGAATGGAAACCCTACTTAACTTATTTAAGGTTCCAAAACTGTGAATGGTTTATCTTTAAGCTTGCCAAATACACAAAGTGAGGGCCAAATACACCATTAATCTTACCAAGTAATTGTACTCTCTAAAAGGAACAAAACATTCCTTTGTTTCTATGGTTCTATGTTATGGTTTCTATGTTTCCTATGGTTCTATGACAGACTCTTAACCGTTTGCCGTAATCCAGAACTTTGTATTTGTTTAAACTTATTTTTTGCCCTATAAAAAAGATAATTTTGTTCTTCTACCCGATTCTACCTAACAAGAATTTAACAAACTTTAAATATTAAATAAATTTGAGGTTTTATGCCCCTGTCTTTAAAAACACTACGTTGAAACAAGAATAAAGCAGCGTCATGTTAAAATAATTTGTTATTGCGATATAAAGGCTTTGATTCATTATCTTATACTTGTATTGTAATAACATTTTATACTAAGATTACCGTTATATAGCCCAATTTATGTGTCACGTTAGATTAAATAAATACAAATTTATCAATTACGACCAAACGGTTAAAAATCGGACGTGGGACCATAGGAACATTTTTTTCCTATTAGTGAGTAGAATTTCCTTGGCAAAGTTGGGTTGGCCTGGCGGGTACATGTAGTGAGAATGTATGGTTGGACACGTGTGTTTTGTTCGGACGTTACCTGTAACTGGGGCTACAAGATAAATGTACTGTGTCTGATAAATCCGTGGAGAGTCTGTAGTTTTATTTCACTACCCTTGGGCTGGCCTGTCGGATACATGTAGTGAGAATGTATGGTTGGACACGTGTGTTTTGTTCGGATGTTACCTGTAACTGGGGCTACAAGATAAATGTACTGTGTCTGACAAATCCGTGGAGAGTCTGTAGTTTTATTTCACTACCCACGTGGGTTGGCCTGTCGGATACTTGTAGTGAGAATGTATGGTTGGACACGTGTGTTTTGTTGGAATGTTCTGTCTTGTAGCTTGTAACTGGGGCTACAAGATAAATGTACTCTGTCTGATAAACCCGTAGAGAGTCTGTAGTTTTATCTCACTACCCGGATGGGCTGGTCTGTCGTATTTATGTAGTGAGAATGTAGGGTCGGACACGTGTGTTTTGTTCGGATGTTACCTGTAACTGGGCTACAAGATAAATGTACTATGTCTGATAAACCCGTGGAGAGACTAAGATTATCTCACCACCCAGTGGGCTGGCCTGAAAATTATTTATTATTAGACTAAGAGAGTCCTTATAAAACAACGCCGAAAGGCCTTTTATTGCAAATCCAATATGTGGAATATACAGGATGGAAGTAATTAGTTTTTTCATGCTTTCTTTGGTTTTGTGAGTCTTTCTACGCCTCTCTGTATTTTTTTACGTTTTTATGGGGAACGGTTGAAACACCGGTCTTGTTACTTCTTAACTTCGATCTGTTGTTAGGAAGTATCATTAATCAATAGAGATAGTACTTGAAATTTATTTTTTATAGTATTTATTAACATGATTTTATATGAAATTGATACTCCTGATATGACTCGATGAATAAAGTATAGCAGACTACAGTGTTCAGTTTTATGAACAATTTAGTATATCTATTCACCACTCACGGATAAATTAAATGAACCAGCATGGTGAACAAATAAACTAAGGTTTAATTATTTTTTTCGTAGGTTGATGTAAAACTGGTTTATAGACTATACACGTATCTGGACAGATATTTGACTGTTTAAACCCATCTTGCGCTTGTAACAAATTTTCAAATCATATAAATGAAAAAATGAATATTTTGAGAGGAAGTGGGTAGAGTGTAAATGAGTGAGTCTGGCGGCTGGCGCTTGGATGTTGCCGGGGGTGCGGAGATAAATGTATCTGATGCAGCCTGCGAGCCCGGAGCGGGAATATACTGGCACACGCTTCCGCACTTACCCCCACCCTACAGTAAACGATCAGGGTCCGTGGTATCGCCCACCTACTGTATATCAATGGTCATATTAACGAGAAAGGTTTCATACCTACCCTTATGGATGTTAGGTAAGATTCCTAAATACGTGTACATTGACTTATTGAACTGTTTCGATGAAGGGGAAAATTTAAATTAATTTTGTAAATTAACCTTGTATAGCTTTAGAGGGATTAAGGTTTTTATGTTGCCCTATGAAAAGTTCTTTCATATTTTTAATAATCATAGTATTTATAGTCTTATTCGATTTAGATACATAAATCATAAATGAATAAACCATTATTAATTATAATCCCCAGATTTGAATCTATTTAAAATATAAAGGTACTAAAATTATATACTCATATTTACTTAAAAAAGGAAATTTATAGAAAATTTGATTCAATCAGGATTTTTTTATTTTTATGTTTCTGGTAAGATGGTCCCTAATGGACAATTTGCCTTGGTAAACCTAAATTATCCAGCATATTAAATTTTTCTTTTAAGCTAGGTTAAAAAAAGAAAATACTCATATTTTTTAATTAAAAACAACAAGTTCCATATCGTTTATAATTAATTATTGTTATAAATCAAAATGAGATAAAAAATCTACTTTCATCCTAAAAAATTCCTCGGATTTCCCTTTCCATACAAATTGTCTAGGTTAGTAGAGAATAGATTCGTAGAGAATAGAGTAGTTAGATAGAATAAAATCGTGTTTGAGGGGGATAAGTAGTTAAACACTCAAATCATTAAAATACCTTTTCAATATTATATTTTAAACCAGAAAAATGGAGTTTACGAATTTAAAATGCATATTCTTTTGTAGAAAGGGTATTAAGAAGTTTACTTTTACCTAAATTGCGAAAAGTGAATTGTAAACATTCTCCCACGTCTCAGATGTGTTCAAGCACATTATGCGTGGCGTGACTACTTATGATGACTTTTTTATTGATATTGGAAGTTCTTGTATCGTTTAATTCACTGTGAGTTTAATATTACTAAAGCCTTAAAGGTACAGTTATCGTATAACCTACTATATCCTTGGAAAAGTTTCAGAAACATATTGCAGACTTGAATAATTACGTTAACATTTTTCTATCATTTACTTTAAAAAGGACCTTTTGAATACACAGAAAGATAGGACTGTGTTAATATTAGAGGAATTCTCTGAAATTAATCTCTTGGAAGCTAGTAATGAAACCTGTTGACGTTTATGTCTTTATGTTGTGACGGATACAAATACTAATGTGAATTGCGACCGAGACGAATGTATCCAATAAACCCTGCCAGTGGTTGAGGATATGAAACACTGCCTGATGCGAGTAACGTGTAGCTTAACTACGCCTTTTCCCTGTGTAGGGCAATAAGGCTTTGCTGATACTTTATGGTTTCATTTAAAGATTACGTTCCAAATGCGCAATGTCTATGATTTTGATTTGCTTGTGTGTAGAAATAATCGTAGGTACGTGTACAGTGTACAGTTTTACAAAAGCTAACATTTTATTTTAAGTCTGACAGTAAACTTCGTCTTGGAAACCCTCTTTATTTTTGTATATTGATACGTATTTCTTTCAGATTTTGACGTTTCTCGCTATTTTTCCAATAGTTCGTACTGCACTTTGCTTTTCTATGGACGAAACTTTATTCTATTACGAGTGTGAAAAGAAAGTGGGATTTAAATAGGTTTTTCATCCACCAATTTGTACTTTGTATTTGTATTTTGTATTTGATACTTGCAATTGTACTTTACTCTTTCGAATAGAGTACTAAAGTAATACTTTTTTCTCTAGGAAGTAAAAGTGTGTAGTTTTTAGTCCCAAAGGACTAAAAGTATGTTGTTTTTAGTCCCAAGGGGATAAAAGTAATCACATAAGAATAAGATGGGAGAAATCTGGCACACTCTTTAATGTACTTGTAATAGTTATTTTGACTTGCCCCAAGAAATATTTCCAGAGGTAACCAGGTCTCTTTTTCCATTTGCTCCAAATAACAAAATAAAAAGTGAAGTTCCCAAAGTAAATTAGTTATGAAAATTTGCAGTTCAATTTTCATGCCAATTGCCATATGTAAATTTTTTTATCATGTATATTTACATAATTCAATGATTAATTTGACCATTGTAGCCTCCAGATCACTGATTTTACTAAAATGGAAGGTTAAAATATCTGTAGTACTGTCGGTGATCTTCAATTCAGAATACCATATATATGGTATTTTGACTTGATAATGGACTTTTAAGTCCGAAACCATTTTTCGTCAGCACCATAAGAAGTGAAGATCACCGACAGTACTTCAGGTATTTTAACCTTTAATTTTAATGATTAATTATTCTGGATAGTATTAAATGATCACTTCCTCATCTACTCGTTTAGTTTAGGAAGTACTCGTTCCCCACCCATAGGCTTGGTCCCCTGTGGGAAACTAATTTCCAGTACAAATATAATTTATATTTTATAAACAGAGATTTTTATTCTATTCAACTCTTATCTTCAGTAGGCTTCAAAAAGAAAATGAACCTGTCATCATGTTTATTGTTGCGATGGAAGAACTATGTTAAGTTGGTGTCAAATGTTCCTGAATCGATCGGATTGAAACAAAGCATGCATAATCTTCATCCAAAGCTCCAGGATCGGCTTGCTTTGTTTGAGATAAAGACATTACAGGAACTGCAGAAAAGCTGAAGCAGGTTGTTTAAGGTCTTTGGCTAGACCTCAGTCTAAAAAAGGATACTGTTGCAAACTATCAGAAATAATAGCGACTGACAGTAGTCATTTTCTTGAATGGGCAGCTGATAATCTCTATTGATTGTTTGAGGTTATGTTAGCCAACTATCACTGATAGTGATTCAGGTTAGTTAAAAGTGGGTAGTTTGAAACTTGTACTTACTCCTGAGGTTTTACGAGGAGGAAGCATTTTGTGTGCAACGTGGATTAAAGTCCTTTTTGTCCCTCAGGAAATTGCTAATTGACAAAAGTTCCAAAAAGGAATTTTCGGAAAAAAGTTTTACTCAAATCCCTTGTTGCACAAATAACTATTCCTATTAGTATTCTTTTCTTAAGCCTAAACCAATAGAGCAATGATTAAAGTTGATTTACTGCGAAGGAACAATAGAAATAACACATGGTCTAGTACTTGACCATTTATAACCTTATTGAAAACTAGTAAGTAGGTCTACTAAAGAACTTGAAACTGTAAAACAATGTGGACTTTATTACAGAACATACATATTTACAAAATTTCCATGTCTCTATGCAATACGACTCAGTAAAAATACTTTAACTAATAAGCTAAAAAATGCCTATAAGGCTACATATTTTGTGTCTAAATTACAATGTCACGAGAGATTAAAATGAAATTCACTGTCATAGTAAATAGATTTACAAATAAAGGAACTAAATTATTACTTCAGACTTAAGTGCATTAAGTAAGTTCCAGTAATTGACTCTTTTCCGACACTTTTCTGTTTTCTCAGAAACAAAGTGAGAGTCATTCAGAATCACTGGGAATGTCGTTGAGTAATGTCATACAGTAAGCCGCAACAAAAGCTGTTTCGTACAGTCTAGTGAACACACATACAAAAATACTCTGACGTGGAAAATATATTGTCGCAGTCAATATAAGCAACTCCGTTGTAATGGGAGTGGCGGCGGAACCCTTCTGTCCTGGAACATGAAATATTCACTTTTATGGCAGTCGTAACCTTAAAAGTATTGTATCAAATGGGCTTGTAAATCGCCTATCTTTATAGTTTAGATACACACGATTTAAATCAATAAAATAAAGGATATCTTTGCCAAAATTGAATGTTTGCCATTCCCCAAATAGTGTTTAGTGTTTTAGTGTTTAGACATAGTATTTTTAACTGATTGGTTCTGGTAGATATTTAAAGATGAATATGTGATAAGAGAGGTACGTTGGGTTTTATTACACATAGCCTCGTTACAAAGAACAGTTCTTTATTGCACTTAAAATTGGTATGAGTGAGATACGTGTAATAGATTTGATAACACACATCTCTGTTACTAACAATGGGCAGCTGTTTGATAACACTCGTCTCTGTTACTAACAAAGATCAGCTGTGAGTTTGATAACTGCAATTGATTTGATTAAATGTAGCTTTATTACTGACATAGAGTAGTTGTTACATTACTAGTAGACGTTTTACTGTACCCGAGGCACGAGAAGACGCTTGTGCAAAACTAAAATATCTCTATGTGATGTGTCGGTATACACATAAAGCAACTATCATATCCATATAATGATATGAAAATCATTCAAATGAAATAAGCGGCAGAGAGAGAGCGGCGGATGGAGTTGTTTTGGGTAAATAACTCTATTTCCTACATTTTGAAGGCAGTAGAGTTTAATTTTGAATTTCTACTATTGCACTTGTTAAACAGCTGTGTATAATATCAACGAATAAAGGTTGCAGCAAAAGCGCCTGCAATTTTCATAATTCAGCGATTGCTCACGGACTTCCCATCACTTTCAGACAGAATGGTTGATCGATTCGTTTGTAAAAGGTATTTAAGATAATCTCAAAATTTAAAACTTAATGTATTCAAATCAACTTTTCCATAGCTCAGAATGATATTTGAAAATTTTAAATTTAGTAACTTCAAATGACAGCTTCACCAAAGTATATAATTCAATCTTAAATACACAGTGATCGTTTGTTGTTGGAATCAATTTAAAGTGTAAAATTATGTGTGTCTCATTAAAGGTAGACAAAAACAGGTTGACTGAAAATCATATTGGAATCTAATTGCTTAGTTATAATTGAAACAGTTTTAATACTACATTATTTAATCTACGACTATAATAACATTTTATATTCATCGTATCCTCTGTAATCCACTCGCGAGGGATTTAAGTCTGAATTGAACTTAACGCGGTGTCCTGGGGATTATTGGAGTAATGATTTCAATATCCTGTTGTATAAAGTCTTGTGTTTTCCCTATCTATAATTGAACAGCTGTTTATTGTGAAAACTTCATTCTATGACAAAATCCTTACACTAAATTGTACTCTCAAATTAGTTTAGATTTGGTGTCCATAATAGTTCCAATGTGAATTGGCCAATTTTCTTGCTATAATTTTCTTGCTATGTAATACAAATATTTTCAAACTGAGACAATAATTTCGAAGGTTCAATAAATATTAATATATAATAAATAAAATCACCTTGTATAGTAATTTAAAACTTTTTCCCCTTCAGATATAAAGAAATTACTTTTTAACACTGTCCTAAAACCGCAAAGTAGCTTTATATTGCGCGGCGATATGAATGAAACGTGAGTGTGGAACGGGCAAGATAACACGTAGCTTTGTTCCTGACAAAGACCAGCTGATTAATTTTCCAGGATCGTTAATTAATAGGCGCCGACCAAAGGCAGGTGAGTTGGGGAGATACACGCTCGTTAGTGCTCTGCTCACCAGATCACGCCGCTGTAGCGCGCACTCGAAGCGTGTCCGTGACGTCACCGGCACCTAGGCTATTGTCTGTATGACGTCAGTGATGGACGTGGTGGTGTCTGTGGCTTCTGTTGTGTTGCCTTTGAAGTGACTGTCTCCAGTGAGAATGTTTCCTATGATGTTTTTGTAGCGAACTGTCCTTCGTTGGGGTCTGGAACAAAATCAGAATGTCCAAATTAGTTTCAACACAAGCTCAACAATACAAAGTGGTTTTGGCTACAAAAGTTGCCGACTGAGAAATCACACAGGCCAACCTTTTGTTTGATGTTGTAACAAAAGGTCTACGAATAACCCCTCAGCATTTAATTTTAATAGAACTGTACTATGCTAGAGAGACAAACGAATTATTAATTTGTATTCACTGAATCAGTTAACCGACATGTGGTTTAGCTATCCATATAGAGTGTGTTCATTACAGTTAGTAACAAACTTTAGGGTCGATGACTCTCATCAAAACAAACAACAAAATAATGTCCTAGAAACATTTGTAGAAACTCCCTTTGTTTGGGTGCCAAACGCCATTTTGTATTTTTAACTAAATATGTTATACCCACTCTAGAATATACATAAGAACTATTTAAGCTACAGACACTAACCTTTGTAAAGAAAAAAATATCAAAAAGATTAAACTTACATTGATAAATAAATTATGGCGGCTGTTTAGAAAAACAATGATTTTATATAAATTTTACAAAATTTACATAAGGTTTTGATTTTAATTAGAAATCCAACGGTACTATTTTCAATGAAATTCGTTAAATAATAAGCGAGCAAATGCACTTTGATGTCTGCTATGACAGCCTGGAACAACAATGGAAGATGAACCTGTAGTGGGGCTGGATCATACTGTAGTAGACTTGGATGGGTTAAGATTAAATGTCCATTTAATTGATTATCATCCAATGGATTTCATTGAAAGGAGAACAACTGGATCTTTAATAAAAGTAAAAATATTTTCATATTATACATAATTTCTATAAATTAACGAGATACAGTATTTCTTTATTTGATATTTTAATTGGCCATTTTGAAAATGTTGAATTAAGTTAAATAATATTATTTTCATATTGGCTTATTTACTAGAAATTTAGAAATGCAAAGATTTCTGTGGATTAGTTAGTTCTTCAGATATAAATATTTTAATAAAAAAATTTCAACTAGCAACCAATGCAAACGTTTTAAAACATAGTGTGTTTATTAAACATTTCAGTTTATTTTAATGAGTATCAATAGCCTTCAAGGATTGGTACCAATTTTAATGAACATTCTGTATACAATTATCTTTTCAGCATAAAAATCATGTAAACATGATGTATAAAAATCATGATACGCGTAGGAATGGTAAAGTACTTTACTAAAGCACAGTACTACTTGTATTTATATCACATAAAATCAAGAAAGGAATATTTTAAGAGTTTTTATTCATATTTTAAAACAGTATCATAAATAATCAATATACTTTCATAAAATAATAAATACGAAAACATAGGTTTATCCAGCCGCACTCTTCGGTAACACACAAAGAATTATCCTCCATTTCGATTAGTTACAAGAATCTCAGTAATATTTTTCAGTGAATCATGTATTCTACCGAAATGAAAGTAAGATAGGGTAGATTCTTATGACTCGTCAAGTTGCCTACCTGGAGTGTGGAGGCCGGATGCTGAGGCGGGCCGAGCCGAACCACACTGACGGCGATGAAGGCGTTTCCGTTTCCGTTGCTGTTGCCGCGTCGCTGCTGCGGACTCGTCGTCACGCGGTGGTACACAAACACCGGCCGCTCCGCGCGACTCGAGCTGCCGTTCATCTCCTCCGTCGTGTTCTGGTCCACCGAGTGGTTAAGCGATGGAATCACATTTTTTATATGAAACTCCAGGATCTTGGGGTCCCGGGAGAGACGAGATCGAGGGACAATGTTGTTTTCTATTGTGTTTTCTCGCTTAATGTCTTCGTCGTTGGTTACAGTAGAGAAGCTTTTTGTCAACTGTGATGTTATGTGGTTATTTTCATCTCTGTTCAAAAAATTATTCCAGTTAGCGTCGAGCCAGTCGTCATCAATCCAGTGTTTTACTAAAATATCATTTTCGTCAACTGGATGTGGTTTTTTCACTTTTCTAAATATAGCCTCTTCGAAGTCCGGCCACCCCGTGCCCGTGTCTTCAGATTTGGTTGTGGTTTGGTCAGCCTCAGGTGTCGCGGTGGTGAGAGGAGTCTGAGTCGTAGGAGACCTCACAGTTTTCAATTCAGTATCGGTCACGCTGGTTGTTTTATATTGTGACTCGTTTTGATGAGAAAGGGTTGAATAACTTTCAGTTGTATTTTTTCTTTCACTAACGTCTAGTTGATTCTGATTTTTAACAACGTTTTGGGGAGGTTTGTATGAGTTTGTTTCACTTCCAATGAGACCTGAAAATAACATACTTACATTGAAGATAGCGACAATGAAGTTCAGTATTACGTATTCTGTAAAATCTTCCATAACAACATTGTAACAACCATAATAGGATAATTGCTTGACATTTTAATAACTAAATTCAATTATTAATGTGATATGTTTTAACATTGTATCCAACTTAAAAGTGTTTATGATACGTGAAATAATATAAAACTCATTGAAATAGACTCACATCATGATATGTTTTATTGAACATCAACTGTAATATATTTAAAATACGTTTAATATAAATATCTCCACTTAAGTTAATTCAACAACAAGAGGGAAGATTCTCTATTTTCATGGAATATATTACTTATGTTCCACATAAGTAATATATTCCACTCACTTTGAATCAAAGTTGCTTTAATTATCTACAAACACATGAAACCGCAATCAAAGTTTCTCAACCTCAAATAGAAGATACTCTCGTCTACGAATAAAGTCTGCTCCTATTTAATTGAACTATTCGGTTCACCACGATTAGAAATAGTATTTAAAATGTATTCATTGGAATTTTGAACAGATATAACATATGTTTACGAATTATTTTTGTTCTTAACCAGATCGGACTATCAACTACTTACTGAGCACTCTATGTATGCGCTCCCACTCCTCCGGAGACTGGGCGATCCTCACCATAAGGTCCAGCAGGTCCTCATCCTGCCTCCACAGGCTTCCCTGCAACATGGCGAACCCTTGGTCAACATATGAGTAGTCCACAGTGCGATCGATCCAGCATAGTTTCACGCTATTCTGCCTTAATTTCATAAATAGAGCGCTGTCTGGCGCTATCTCCCGCTCAATCCCATCGGACGAAGTGGGGAGACAATGGATCAAACGCACTTTGGGCTGAATGAGATCCCCCAATGTGAGTACAGACAAACTATGACGAGCTAGTATAAGGCCGCTATAACTTAAACACTCGTGATGAAACCTCAAACCAATATTTCTCTGATATGCAGATTAAATACAATCACAAGTTCCACCCCATAAAATGTAGGTGTAGTTGTATACTTGATTGTGTACTCAATATGACATATAGTGCATTCACTTCAATTTCCTCTTGATTGTGTATTCAATATGACATATAGTGCATTCACTTCAATTTCCTCTTGATTGTGTATTCAATATGACATATAGTGCATTCACTTCAATTTCCTCTTGATTGTGTATTCAATATGACATATAGTACATTCACTTCGATTTCCTCTTTTTGAATAGCCCTACATGTTAAGCAATTATGAGTCAGGAAGTAAAAGGAAAGACGCTGAAAGTAAGGTAAATTATAACAGTTATTTAGTAAGTAAAAAAATTGGCAATTAACTGGTTTTCTTCGTAATGTGATTTAAAAATCATGCTTTTTGTATAGTATTAGCTTAAAGAACTGCAATTAGTGTGTATTATTATAAATTAAATAGTAATGTTCTCATAAAGTGATTATCATACGATACTGTTGACTGACTATACATTACGGTGCTAATAATCTCTATAGGTCAAGTATCTATATGTTACTGTCACATGCAATTGATATGAATATTAAGCCTCAGATCATAGATCATCATTATTGATCAATTAATTCCATTATTGTTTAATTTATTAGGTACTCTTAGGTTACTTCATTTTTATTTGTTATTTTATTGTTCCAACTAAGATTTCTATTGAAAACATTTTAGTATCCAACAGAAATTTCAAAATTATATAATATATAATTAATTAATCCTTATCCATTAAATGACATAAGATAACAGATTATTTAGGTCACTAAATGTCAAATGCAAATAGGCCACTAAGCATTTAAAAAAAAGTATAGTTTGGCATAAGATGGACTAAAATGCTAAAGTGTATATATATAGCGTTTTAATTTGAATGGAATCCGTGTAGCCAAATATACTTTAAAAACATTTTCAAAATCAACATTGACGAGTCAAAAGTGAAAAAAACAGTGGTAAATTCACATTTCACAAATTAAATTCAAAATTGAGTAATGGAAGTGAGTACTGTTCCCTCGGAGAAAGTATAAGAATATCCATCAGAAGGAAATGTAATTTGGTTGAAGTATTGGGCAGTGGAGAGGGAGCAGCCAGGTCTGTAATATCAAAGAAATCAATATGGCGGCAAGACCTGGCGAACTGGCGGCACGCTACCGTCTGTTTTTATTTCAGTTATATTTAGCCCTCTTCAAGAACCAACGGCTTTGTTTAAGGTTCACGAAGAAAATGGCTCAATAGGAAATCGTATAAACAGCTAGAGTTGTAAATACTTATTCATTCCATTTTAATGACCTGATTCTTCGTTAACTGTAAATTACATTACTAAATTGTTATTTATAATTATTTTTCAAAGATAAAAAGTTTTATTTCACAAATTTCTTGTCTAGTTTATATTCATCACAATTCTCTCAATAAGTAGCATGAAGAGACGCTTTCGGATCACTGAGTAATACTATAAAGGGGATAAAATTACTTGTACGTCAGGCGAGTCTGTAGTTGCGACGATATTTACAAAAATTATATATTAACGACTTTCTCCCACATAGAGAAATGATCTCCATAAAATTTTGATGTTTGAACTTGAAAATGAACTCAAGATAGTTCAAACCCCGTGGTTGCTATTTGAACAACAGGATCACCTAACGGTAAAGGTAATTTAAACCCTTTATATTATTGCTTGTTTTGTTATTTTATATTATTTTTTTGTTTCAATATTTTATCAACTTTATAAACTAATACTGAAAATCTAAAAAAAATAAGTTAAAGTTTACCTGCGGTTGACGGAGCCGATCTGGTGGGTTAGTCCTTGGTCCTATAATCAGAGTAATTAATTTTAATTTTCATTTAATTAATTATCTTAACAAAGTGTAGTTTGTGTAAAGATTCCTAAATATCTTAAAAACAAAAAATATGTTCATTAGCATAAACTATAATTGTAAATACTATGGCTGTAGACAGTGGACATCACGTTTTAAAAATTATTTTCAGGCTGAATGTAGGTGAAAACGTTTATATTAATTATTTCAATTCGCCTCTGGTGTATCGAATTTCCGTAAACATCTCTTTTGCTATGAATATTTCTTATGTTTGAAACTGTAGCTTGTCCACTTTAAAGAATAATTGTTATTACTGTATGACCTACGCTGAGAACACATTGTTTTAGAGTCATAGCTGATTTATTCCTACGTTCCATAACACCATAATGAATAAAACTCACAGTTACAAAGAAAGTTACCAATTCGATTTATAAATTTTAAAAAGTTTTTATGGCGAGATCTAACTATGCATACTGGTCAAAATGATCTAGATTTCCCCATAATCAATAAAATAAATGTAATATGTATATAAAATAATATGTAAACCCAAATATTGTTTAAAAATGTAATTAATTTGGTTTCATTGTTGTATCTGATTAGGAATACAAGTAAAAAGATATGTAAAATGATGATATAATTAATAGTGTTAAGGATTAATTAGAGTCGACATGTATCCTGCTATAGATTTTAGTGACGATTATTTTAACTGTTAGACCGAGTCAATACTAATTAAGATGCTAACAAAATAAAAATACCTTAATAAAATTACAGCAATTTTTATCTTTCTTGTTACAAACTTATACTAAATCATAGGTTGAAATATATTTTAAAGGTAATGTAACCAGATAAGTTTTATGACCCAATACTAATAAAGATAATATAAATGTTTATTCTTTCTTTTCACTTATACGCATGACAGATTTTGATTTTTATCGTATCGTAAAAACAAATATTGATGACATTTCGGGATCTGAAATCTGATACTGTTCTCATTTGGGCTCGAACCTAAAGCATAACGAGATTAGCACATAATCTGGTATAAACTGTTCTTGTTGTGTTTCAGGTTCTACCTTACCTGAGAACAGGATCAGATTCCAGATCCCGAAGGTGATGGAAAATGTGCGCAATAAATCTAAACCGACCATCTCCAAACAACGAATTTCAAGACACTATTTGTATGTAATGTATAACCTATACACAAAAGCAAATGGAAATGATGTTTTTTTCAGATTTGTTATGTTGGTAGGAGTGGACACTCACCAGGAGGCTGCGGTGGTTGGGGCCGGCTGGGCGACGGCTGCGGGGCACCCGCCTGCAACAACATCCGACCACATTACCGTACCGGGTAAGCAGCATTTCACAAGCTTAAATTCATAGTTTTGTCTTCTTAGACCCTTCAACCCTTGAACTAGATTTAACACAACTTATTTTGCATACCTTTTACCGACAACAAGTTAAAAATTGCTCTCCTTATCTACCCTATTATCAACATATCTGTGCCATCATCAGGTTGTCATTAAAAAAAATTCTTTTAGTCTAGAAAATGTCAACGATAATTTGAAAAAATGCAAGATAACACACAGCCTTATTTCAATTTTATTTTATTTTACGCCGCGGTTGTTTTAATATAAATAAATTACTTATGTATGATTTCAAGGGTGATTGACAATTTTCTGTTTCCGTTAACGTTTTGGAGTTTTTAAGTAGTGATTTTTTTCATATTTGTGTTGAAGAAACAAAATTTACAATTACGACAACCATTGTGAGGCGAATAGTTTTTAGCTGAATCCATGTAAATATTTAGAGTATTTTATTTGGCAACAAAATGACCATGGCGTTTTGATATGAACTGACGGGGAATATAATTAAAAGCATTACAGCACTGAGCAGAAATGAAATAGCCGTTACAGGTTGATTATTGGGAGAACATTAACTAATCTGTAATCTGTTGCTGATCCGTAAACTCATTTACATATTTTACAAAATACATACAAGATGACTGACCGAGTTAGTCAATAAATGCAATGTAGAATATTAAAGCGAGTGAACAGGATAGTTCGGATTGTGTACGGCTGCGGTTGCGGCTGCGAGGTGGAGTTGAGTTGAGGCTAATGTAAGCGTCATCGATTGGTCGCCGGCAGTGATCGGTCGACCGAGCCGTCCTGCCTTACCCGGTTATTGATAATACATCAACACTGTTCAATGTTCATTGATAAGCCGAGAGTGCGACTACGTCACAGACGAATGCCGCCCAATACAAACACGTATTCGCACGTTTTGAACATTTAACTGAAAAGGGTTTATCGGAACTGTTAATACACCGGGTGAGCCATAACACATGATAGATTTGACTAGCTCTTATATTATCCACAGAATTCATTGTTGCAGACAGATATTGTTTTTCCATTTTGAGGTTAGTTACCATGGATTATCAGTTACACATTTTAATTAATGTGTATTCTTCTAGTACAGTTAGGGAAGAGCTGTAAATTCAGCTCACTATGTATCAATTATTGGGACATTTATTTACGCCTTTTAGGAATCAATACCGAAGCTAATTGGTTTCAGCAAGTTGGGGCTACTAGCCATATATCAGAACCTTCAAAGCTGTTTTCTTGTCAGTGGCTTCCGGGACACTCATTTCACGATTTGGTGATGTTCAGTGGCTTGCCAATTCGGCAGACCATATTCAACATCTGAGGGTTACTGTTTTATTAATAAAACTATAACTAAACTGAAAATATTTATTGCAGTGTATCGTGTTAAAAACCGATTTTGTTTAAAAACACAATTCAACAATAGTTATTTAAATAATGTAACGGCATAAATATTTGCTCTTTATTGAGAGGGTGAAAGATGAATTGTCTACTTTAAGAGTATATTTTGATTGAAAGATATATAATAATATACACAAGTTTTCAGCCTAATTAAAAATATTTATTTCAATTAATTCATACAAATCGACAGTTATATTAAACACGAGAGTGATTAACAATCGTCACCAGCAATGCAGCCAAAAGAATGTTATTTTGAACTCTTTTACATTAATTTAAAAAATAATTAGAAGTTTATTTCGTGGTGAAGTTTTGAGGTTTGAACTTTTAAACCAAACAATATTGTGGAATCTAATGTACAAACTTTATTTCCCTTGAGATAAAAATCTCATAAACCGTGGGTTAAAAAATCAGTTTTAGGAAGGGTTCAGAGCTAACCGGGATTGCGTCTAATCCAGTTCGCTGAGCGACCTGGCCCTCGCTGAATATTTCAAACGCGTAATTGGTTTAAACAGGCGGGATTGCTTGTAAACGCGGGTTAACCCTTTACGCGTCTGGTCGCGACGCCGCGCCGCGCCGCACGCTCAAGCATCGGTATAACGATTGCCGCCACCACATGACAGCATGGTAGCTATTTACACAGCCATTGATGTTCGCCGGCCGCTTTGACGAAGGTCTTTGCCAATCATCGAACTTGCACCTTCACGACTCTATTTAATATTGACTTTGTACTTGGAGCTTGAATCTATTTACTCGTATCTCAAAACAATGATAATGATTGATCATTAATAATAAATATAAAAATATAAAGATTGATTGCAGAAATATTATTTGCCCACATTTTTCAATTTAAGTGATTAAAAGTAATGTGCTCAATATTCGCGCTCGCCTGGAAGTCCTGAGCCAGTTTACTTCCACCTCAACTCCGGCATTGTTGTCTTGTTTTATTACACTGAGAAACGATTCATTTTTTACTTTACGTACATAGTAGACTGTTCAATTAAAAATAATTTAATTTAAGTAGATAATTCTTAAGATTAATAGTTAAATATATATCGTATTTCGTTGTATTCAGTTTTTATTTGAAAAAAACTAAATTCATATAAAAACAACAACAACAAAATAAATCATGTGATACATACTACATTGAACCTATAATTAAGATAATAGGTAACTAATATAACTAAAGATTGTTACGCTCCGTGGTTATTTAGTACGGTAATGTTAAATAAATAGTTAAGTTTCATCATTCTTCATGTAATATCATATAGCTCATCCATAAAACAGAACACTAAAACTTCAAATTCATGAGTCGTAGTGTCGTAGTCGTATTGGAAAATTTTAAAAATTAAACTGGATTTATTAAATGTACAAGCTTCCAATTGATATAAATACAACATACCTTTTTCCAATAAATCATAACTATACATTAAAACACTGTCAATACTAAACAGTGCAGAATAAACATAGAATAGTAAAAACAATAATTATATAATAGTAACTACTAAGTTTAATTATAAAATAGATTAAATGATAAATATTCTATCAAAGCATAAAATTAAACTACCTCACTGTTCTCCTTTAATGTATCGCTAGCTGGAACAAAATAACGGTTAAGTATTTACATACAACCAAATTAATGTAAGCTTTGCAATATCTGCATGAATATTATTTTGTTTTTAATTATCTTGATTAATGCATCAATAGAAGCGAATATGATTAGTATTCAGTTTCTGTTTCCTCTATCAGTTTATTAAAACACACAACGATACAAATATAGTTGATTAAACACACAATTTTAAACACACAACGATACAAATATAGTTGATTAAACACACAATTTTAAACACACAACGTACAAATATAGATATTTTAAAGTGTATAATTAACAAAATTATACGATCTAAACACTAAATTGTAATATTGTTTAAATACTCGACATTTTTCCGATCCAAATTATTCATCGATGATATCAAAATAGTTTTAAGAAAAATATTACCTTTGAGATAGCAATTAAAGCATGAACATCTTTTTGGTTGTATTTTATTCGTCGAATAAAATACTATTACATTCTATGCAATACGGTTAGCATTAGATAGTGTTCTACAGATATAATCTAAAGTATTTTAACAATTAATTATAAAAAAGCAAACGAAACAGTTAAGTTATGGCCACTTATCAAGATGTTTCATCAAATATAAGCATATTGATGGTTGTAAAGGCAGCAGAAAGTTGGCACCAGGCTAGGAGGGTGGGCGAAGGGCGAATCTATGTCAGATCATTAGTTCATGTCGTAAGCTTGATTCATGACCCAGGACCGAGTATTGTAAAACATAGTGTTTAACAACTTGTATGAAATGAATCACCGATTACTTTATGATAATGGACAGAAATAAGCATTTTAACTAAATATTTAAACGACAAAACTCACCTTGTATTTCTCATTACTTCTATTTGCAATTCCATTTTTTAATAATAAATAAGCATTTATTTTTTAAGGGAATGTTTTTCCGTCATTTTATTTATTAATTTTTTAATAAAAAACTTTTTTAGTTTTAAAATCTTGTATTTACAGGAACAAGGCAATAATTGTAACAAAGCTATTAAGGCGCGATATTTTTTTTGTAAGTTAACATTTATAACTAGGTAAGTTTTTGCAAAAATAATTAAAATTAAAATAAGTTCTCAGTTACCGTAGAACAACTAAGAGAAACAAATGAATGCAGACTCAATTAAGATGAATGTCAGAAGGGATGTTTGCTTTGTACAGTAACATCGCCGACAAACAGTATCAGAAACTAAACTGGGTTATTACATGTTTTCATTGGTTGGGTAATTATAGGACTCGCCATTAATGCTTTGTCTTATTTTTCTTAATCAGTGTTTAACCTTTTCATAACGGATTTATCATGTTTAATAAAGACAATTGAGTAAACGAGCCTATAATTTACATGCTAGAAAACTATTTATTATTAAATACTACTATTATTTTCAATATATATTGAACAACTAAAAATTTATGAAGATATATAGCTTAATAAACAATACGAATAATTTTTTAAGTTAATATATGAAAGTATTTTTATAAAACTATCTCCGTATATTATTTTCATCATACTTAAGACAATATATTTTCAGGTGATATGGGTAAAATTTATTTGGTTTTTTATTTTAAATATTAAAGTTTTGTTAATGCTATTGTTCTAGGCTAGAACTATTAATTGCTTTGAACAAACTTAGGAAGGCACGAAGACGAAAAATCACCTAATTGTATTTAGGGTTGATCCGGTAACCTTTAGATTAGAAGCAAACCCTACAATCGCAGAACCATAACAATATGTTACCTATAAAATTAGTGATTAGATAGTAGAAAGTGAATGAATGAAATTATTTATTTAAAATAAATTGATAAATTAAATCAAGTAAAAGAAAAACTGGGAAAACATAAAATAGTCACAAAGATTAGAGATATTATAGTTACAACAGGTAAAATCAAATGTTAATGAATGTTTATACAGTTTTTGTCTATGAATAGGCGAGACTTGTCGAGGAAAAAACTATAACTGAATAGAGGTTTTAAACTGTTTTACCATGATTGACAGAGTAGTTTGTGCTATTTACAATGATTGTGTAATTTTGATTAAGATCACAATGATTAATAGATTGTTTGTAACTATTACAATGATTTAGAAATTGAAACATTTTTAAAATGATTGAATAGAGTGGTTGTAACTAAGTTCACTATGATTGAATAGAGTGGTTTGTAACTAAGTTTACAATGATTGTGTAGAGTGGTTTGAAACAGTGTTTACCATGATTGAAAAGAGTGGTTTGTAACTACGTTTACCATGATTGAATAGAGTGGTTTTTAATACGTTTACCATGATTGAATAGAGTGGTTTGTAACTACGTTTACAATGATTGTGTAGAGTGGTTTGTAACTACGTTTACAATGATTGAATAGAGTGGTTTGTAACTACGTTTTCAAAGATTGAATAGAGTGCTTTGTAAGTACGTTTACAATGATTGTGTAGAATGGTTTGAAACTGTGTGTACCATAAATGAATATAGTGGTTTGTAAGTACGTTTACAATGGTTGAATAGAGTGGTTTTTTAACTACGTTTACAATGATTGTGTTAAATTGAATGATGAAAGGGTGTCAGTAATATTACGATTATCAACTTTGGAGGTATTAAATTATTTTTGGGAAAGGAAGTGATGATGAGATGTAACTACCATCAGTATTGTCCAGGGGAAGGCCAAAGTGGTGTTTTGAGAGCTGTTTGTCACAGCAGAGAAGGAGAAAACCTCTCAGTGTTAATGGATGTCTTTATCTTTGCGTTGAGCACGTAATGTGTGGCGACAAGTGGATTTGGCCTGAATGCCCTCGGAGCTCCGCACCAGACAGTCGCTCCGACCGGGAATCACACTTAATTGATTGCTTTTGGCTTTTTAACAACATGATTTTTGTTAAATCTTAGATGTAAATGTTTAACGTAAAATATTTTGTTTCAGGAACGTTAGTTAAGCTTTTGATTTGAATCCGTTTAAAATTACGTCAACAGTATCAATATATTAATTGTTTTTTAAATGTTTTAGTAATCACATGACACTAATGTTGTGGAATATTTTATAGTTCAAAATTTTATCACAAATTAATTATGAATAGTGTCTCCTATATGCCATGAAACCTACATATTCACCATATGTTTCAAACTAATGTTTCAAACAAGCCTACAAAGTTTATACAATATCGTTATAGAAAGTTGATTGAAATCATGTGTACTTCGACAGCACAGTGAAATATACTAAGAGTCAGACATAATTGCATCAATAAAAAAACAAACGCTTAAGGTGTCTGAGCCACATATAGAGAACGGACAACTCCAGCTTGTCAAATGGTAGACCCAAGGAGACGACCTCTGGGAAGACCAACACTGAGGTGGGGAGACCAAGTAATAATGGATGCTAGAAAATTGGAAGCGAGAGTGGAAATGGCTAAAATAGAGAAGATAAGAGGCGAGTCTTGACGAGGCCAACATACATTTTTTGTATACATGACCGTTGGAATAAGAGTAAGTATATGTACTTTCACAGCAAAATGATTCATTTAACACTAATTTTAGTTTTATTTATTCCTCAATAGACGCTTGAGATGCTTTTGGATGCTGACGAACCCAAGCTGAGCTATATTGAGCTGTATTCTGCTTGGTGACAGGGCGACTCAGTTGGTACCGGGACATCTTAACACTAGACAGAGTAGGTTTTTGTTATTGGTTTTGATATCGGTTCATACCTATCGTTGCTTCATGTTGTAAGCAAGTATTAGTAGTCATAGGCGAGCAGGTAAGCGGCCAAACCCCTCTTGAAACTTTTAACGTCGGTGTTTTTAGATTATTCCTACGATTCGATTTATACACAAATTAAATTATCTCTCTGACTAAACGAAATAGATCATCATTTGTGTGGGGAGGCTGTGCTGTTCTTAAAAGGTCGGTTAATTTTATTAATTTTAAATATTTTGCAATGCCTCTGAAACGACCAATATAGATTATTCGTAATGTGTACCACTGTATGTTCGTATACCACTTGTGGTTTTGTTGTAAATATAGCATTAACTCATATAATCATATTTCACATCGTCAGTACTAAGCTGGTACTAGTGAAATTATTAAATAGTGTTTTCGAAATAGTAAAGAATGATATTGCTCAGTATATTGGAATATTTAAAATAAAGATAATTGTAATTTAAAAATACTATAGATGTTCAAAGAAATATTTTTTTAAATTTCTTTCAATACCTTACATTTATATCAATGTTATCTATAAAGGTAGTTTCTCGCTGGTATTCCGTTGAGGAATCAATTTATAGCGAGTGCTCCCAAGGGCTAGATTTAGACCTCCAATGAATACTGAAGTATGGCCAAACTTGAGCTGTTAGCCCTCGGTCCAGGCTCCGAGCACTCAACTGCACCGGTAGGTTATTATTTACCAATCCCCCTTCTCGTCCTCATCCTCGGCTCTAGTGAGTCGGCAAACGCTCGACCATTCACCTGATTGCGCGCTCTCTGCATTTATTATCGTAAACTATTTTAATTGCACCATATTTCAAATAACGTTTATAAATAACGCTTGATAATATTGTTTTCATGTACTGTTTTTACAAATGTCAATTTTTCATTTCGCAGGTATTAAACCACAGGTGAATTCCTGAGTACGAACATATTTGAATATTATAATCTAAACTAACGCCTTGAACGAAATAAACAATACGAATTCATTCCAAAACAGATAAGCAAGGCAAGGTCTGTCAACCTAAACCTCATTTACGAAACACTTCCTCATATTCCCAAGGAATTTCCTTTTCGAGTTTAAATAACAAATACGTGCGTTTTAAAAATCTCGACGATACTTGGAATTACCATCATGTCCAAATTGGTCTAGTTAGGCAAATAAATATTTTTAAACAAAAGAATATTAACGTACCACCCATATCCAATCAACGTATCAACTAGTCCAATTTATTAATTACTATTTAATTTGGATTATTCTTATTATCTTCCCACCTATTGAAGTGGTAGTCGAATAAAATACATGCAATAAAAATAAATGTACCATTGTTAATCAACGTGATATGTTTTCTGTAAGGAAGGATTGGACAGATGCCAATTTTTTAAATTTATAAAGAAATCGAGTATGGTAGAAAGGAATGTATATCTTCTTTATCAACCCAAAAACAATAGCTTAAATTTTTATATAAAATATTAGTTATATTGTAGGTCTTAGCACTATGTATGTATCGATTTGGTAAATTATTCAATATTACGATTTAAAATATTCAATAATTTTTTTAAAAAATTTTTTGTAATAATTTTTAAAACAATTTTAATTTACATTAAAATATTAAAAATAAAATTTAATGTTTCAAAGTTTTTTTCTATTACGTTAGTATTATCTAACACAGACTGATTGTGATGTTCAATGAAATAAAAATTAAATCAATTAATACATTTCTTGAAAAACTGATATTTCTCGGTTAGTATCCTTATCTTAAAACTGTTTATATGTTTTATGGTGATTGTATTTTTCTATACAATAGGGAATAAAAATCCTTTATTATAAACAAATTGTATTAGTTATATTTTTTTAGAAATTATTTTATTATTCTCACAACACAACTCAATTTTATTGAATGAGTGTAATTATAAAATAAATGTATTTTAATCAAATATATGATGAAATTTGGACAGATGCCAATTTTTTAATTATTGTTAATCAAAATCGGAAGATCCAGTAGAAACACTTTGTATGGTAAATATTTGGAAGTAATCAACTTCTTTATAACAACCCGAAAATAAGAGCTTAAAGTATACAACAATCTTAGGAATCTTCACAAACAATATTTAGATCACAATGTATTGGTATGTGTATGTATGTAGTGGTATCAATGTATTGGTTGAAGATTTATAATTTCGGATTCCTCAATAAGAGATGTGCTAGTTAAGAGGTTTATTTATTAAAAACATTAAGCCTTCTACGTGGTAAGGCGTAAGATAAAAAATTAATCAGATGTCCTTTGTACTATCCTCGAGTGTTCAATATGTTACAAGTGTTTGCATGGCGTAAACTCACTGGGTGGGGATGTTCAATATGAATGTGTTGTGAAAATCTAACTAATCATAACGAATCCAATCTTACGGAGTTCTTTGAAGGCTGATCTTTCTATATCCGGCTTAGTATCTCACAATCTTAGCTGGATTATGTGTGTGGTTTGAATGGTATCTTGTCATTGGTTTTGACTATTTGCACGGGAGATAATTCTGCAGTGTCAATATTTATAAATATCGTATTGATGTTGCCTTCTTTGTATTGTTTTGAAATTGTTTTATTATATCTCCATATTCACAAAACATCAACGCACTCTGCTGGGTTACGAGATGTACATTATTAATTAATGGTGAGTGTAATGTATTGCATGATACACGTGGTGCTTATAAATGTCCCTCCGCCCTTATTTCTTTTTAACAAAGTGATTATCAATGATGGGGCTTCATTTAATAAGTGCGTAATCTACCTTTATAAGCCATTCAAAATATTGGGAGTAACCTGAGGTCTAAGATGTAGTGCAGGAGACGTGTCTTTTCTATTCAGTGGGAAAAGGTAGTGTTATTAGATATGAATATTTTTAACAGGTATTTTGACCAAACCAACCATACGTTCTCGGGAATACAGACATTAGTGAGATGGAAGCAGCTCAACATCTCTCTACATGAGCAACCTGTGTCAAATGACTCTCGTAACATCTCAGATTTCCTTTATCAGTATTAGGTACAATTCATCAGAGCAATGATGATGGTTCGAGTTGTCTCTACACGAGCAATCTGTGTCAAATGACTCTCGTAACATCTCAGATTTCCTTTATCAGTATTAGGTACAATTCATCAGAGCAATGATGATGGTTCGAGTTGTCTCTACACGAGCAATCTGTTCATTCCTACAGAATGATAAATTGGAAAGGCATGAAGCGAGTTACTACCGCCTAACATTCGTACGTATTATTATTACCTTATTACATTTCTGAAATGGCCACCTACCCAAGTAGATAGTTTAGTTAAATATGAATGAGGTGTAAATGTAGGATCACTGTAGCGTGGTCTGACAGTCTTGTTAATTACTAAGGCCGACGTGTTCCTTAGACAAGACTGTTAATTAATAGTTCAACAGCCAGTGGCATTGAAGCGACCACAGTTAAACGTGGGATTCGATCCACTTATACCATCACTCTGTAAATATCGAGAACTTCATCTTTGTGAAGGACTTGTTTTTATTACAAATTGTATAGCTATTCATTAGCTGTATTGTTTAAAAATTATTACTAAGCCAGATTTCCTGTAATATAAAAATTACGCACTGTGTATTCTTAAAACTTCAAAGAAAAATATTTTTGATATGACTAATAATGTTTGAACAATAACTGCTGCAACCCGTTATTTAATTTAAACAGATTATAATTTTGTTTGTAGTCTGTGGCCTTCAAATGTACTATTTAAATGTAATCCTAGGTATAAACTCGACGAATGAGACGATGTACGACGAACGGAAATGCAGACTATTGATACACAGTAGACAATAGGAAGCGTAGTAGATTAATCTCCGGTGTAGAACAGAATGGCACAAGACTGTGGTGTAGAAGCAGCGGTGAATCAGAGCCGAGGAAAACAATCCATCGCGGCCATCATAACATATTGCCGAATGTGATTGCTGCTATTGTTTACCATCAGCGTGGCCAGAACTGATAACAGAGTCGGTCGCTCTTTGTTACCATTCTATGTTGTAAGTAAACAGTCATTACTAAATAAATGACTAAATGCTAAATGTGATTGCAGTAGGTTATTGTAAAACATCAGCACATTTGAAATACTATACTAAGCAGCTTCATTAAAAACTAAATTAAACTCTTAAAAGAAATAGAAAATATTTTACGTAATAACTTTGTGACATGGATATTTCTTGGCTTAGGGCGGGGGTTAGCAGTTTAAATGAAAAATATAGCAGTTTGAAAATTTGAAACATAAGAACAGCTGCTTGGATGAACTGAAAACATTCTCTTTAAACATATCCATGATCTAACCTATTTCCCACTGGGAAGTAAATACAAAACTTTTACGCTATTCTTCATCAAAGAGGAAGTTCATCAGCACCATTCTTTTATATTTCACTATAAAACGTAACTTATTAGAACATTCTGAAAATAAATACTTTTCCTTATTTATTATGTATCTTATACCAACGTATGAGTTTGTGTGAACAATATGGTGTAATGTTCATAAGAAATAAATTATTTCAATGTAAAAGAATTTTCTTTTCACTTCCTAATTCATAAAATATGTAACCTAGATGAACCTCTCAGTAAGGATATTTTTACCTTATACAATAAAAACACTAGATGTAGATATATTCATTGCATTCCTTAAACTTTTAAATCCATAGTAAAATTATTGTATAACTGGTCCATGAGATTAACGAATTTTGAATTTCACCTAAATTAACCATAACGTTTAGTCTACAGGATTTGAGGAGAACTGTAATTAGTAGCTCGGGAGGCCAATGATAACAGCTCGTTAATATTGCAAGAGGAGTACGGCCGACAAGCACTCAGTGATATACAGTGTCAGTTACTGATCCGAGGTCATGCAAGGAGCTGTAATACAGTGTCAGTTACTGATCCGAGGTCATGCAGGGAGCTGTAATTAGTAGCTCGGGCGGCCAATGATAACAGCTCGTTAATATTGCAAGAGGAGTACGGCCGACAAGCACTCAGTGATATACAGTGTCAGTTACTGATCCGAGGTCATGCAGGGAGCTGTAATTAGTAGCTCGGGCGGCCAATGATAACAGCTCGTTAATATTGCAAGAGGAGTACGGCCGACAAGCACTCAGTGATATACAGTGTCAGTTACTGATCCGAGGCCATGCAGGGTGCTGTAATTGGTAGCTCGGGAGGCCAATGATAACAGCTCGTTAATATTGCAAGAGGAGTACGGCCGACAAGCACTCAGTGATATACAGTGTCAGTTACTGATCCGAGGCCATGCAGGGTGCTGTAATTGGTAGCTCGGGAGGCCAATGATAACAGCTCGTTAATATTGCAAGAGGAGTACGGCCGACAAGCACTCAGTGATATACAGTGTCAGTTACTGATCCGAGGCCATGCAGAGTGCTGTAATTGGTAGCTCGGGAGGCCAATGATAACAGCTCGTTAATATTGCAAGAGGAGTACGGCCGACAAGCACTCAGTGATATACAGTGTCAGTTACTGATCCGAGGCCATGCAGAGTGCTGTAATTGGTAGCTCGGGAGGCCAATGATAACAGCTCGTTAATATTGCAAGAGGAGTACGGCCGACAAGCACTCAGTGATATACAGTGTCAGTTACTGATCCGAGGCCATGCTGGGTGCTGTAATTGGTAGCTCGGGAGGCCAATGATAACAGCTCGTTAATATTGCAAGAGGAGTACGGCCGACAAGCACTCAGTGATATACAGTGTCAGTTACTGATCCGAGGCCATGCAGAGTGCTGTAATTGGTAGCTCGGGAGGCCAATGATAACAGCTCGTTAATATTGCAAGAGGAGTACGGCCGACAAGCACTCAGTGATATACAGTGTCAGTTACTGATCCGAGGCCATGCAGAGTGCTGTAATTGGTAGCTCGGGAGGCCAATGATAACAGCTCGTTAATATTGCAAGAGGAGTACGGCCGACAAGCACTCAGTGATATACAGTGTCAGTTACTGATCCGAGGCCATGCAGAGTGCTGTAATTAGTAGCTCGGGAGGCCAATGATAACAGCTCGTTAATATTGCAAGAGGAGTACCGCTGACAAGCACTCAGTGATATACAGTGTCAGTTACTGATCCGAGGCCATGCAGAGTGCTGTAATTAGTAGCTGGGCGGCCAATAATAACAGCTCGTTAATATTGTAAGAGGAGTACGGCAGACAAGCACTCAGTGATATACAGTGTCAGTTACTGATCTGAGGCCATGCAGGGTGCTGTAATTGGTAGCTCGGGAGGCCAATGATAACAGCTCGTTAATATTGCAAGAGGAGTACGGCCGACAAGCACTCAGTGATATACAGTGTCAGTTACTGATCCGAGGCCATGCAGGGTGCTGTAATTAGTAGCTCGGGAGGCCAATGATAACAGCTCGTTAATATTGCAAGAGGAGTACGGCCGACAAGCACTCAGTGATATACAGTGTCAGTTACTGATCCGAGGCCATGCAGGGTGCTGTAATTAGTAGCTCGGGAGGCCAATGATAACAGCTCGTTAATATTGCAAGAGGAGTACGGCCGACAAGCACTCAGTGATATACAGTGTCAGTTACTGATCTGAGGTCATGCAGGGTGCTGTAATTAGTAGCTCGGGAGGCCAATGATACCAGCTCGTTAATATTGCAAGAGGAGTACGGCCGACAAGCACTCAGTGATATACAGTGTCAGTTACTGATCTGAGGTCATGCTGGGTGCTGTAATTAGTAGCTCGGGAGGCCAATGATAACAGCTCGTTAATATTGCAAGAGGAGTACGGCCGACAAGCACTCAGTGATATACAGTGTCAGTTACTGATCCGAGGTCATGCAGGGTGCTGTAATTTGTAGCACAGTGTCAGTTACTGATCCGAGGTCATGCTGGGTGCTGTAATTAGTAGCTCGGGTGGCCAATGATATAACAGCTCGTTAATATTGTAAGAGGAGTACGGCCGACAACCACTCAGTGATATACAGTGTCAGTTACTGATCTGAGACCATGCAGGGTGCTGTAATACAGTGCCAGTTACTGATCCGAGGTCATGCAGGGAGCTGTAATTAGTAGCTCGGGCGGCCAATGATAACAGCTCGTTAATATTGCAAGAGGGAAGTAGGCACTCAGTGATATGTGTCTGATCCGAGGCCATGCAGAGTGCTGTGGTGCGATGTTACTGTATATTGGAATATATTAAACATATTCAAAATAATATACTACAGAATACATATATATAAATTATAATTTATAATTACAGATATGCATCTGAATTGAGAATTTCTTTTAATATTTGTTACAACTAACATTAGAGAAATTGAGGGAAGGGAGCATTAATTTAGATAAAAATTATCATTTAGGGCATTTCGTTCTTGTCGGCCAGTGGATGTGTACCGCAGCCCGCATAACCACGGCTACCGCACTGCCGGCCCCCATAGCCACAGCAACAAGTAGACCGCCTCATCGCCTTCACTAGCTTCGTTAACTTTATCTGAATTGTACAATATTTTATGATTTAGTTTTAATTTTACTCATTAGGCGTATTAGATAAGGTATATAAATTTGTGTTTTTAGTTCCTATGTTACTATCACTGTAATTAGTGTTAACAAATAGTACTGGCTAAATTTCGTTACCAAACAGAAATGTTTTATAAAATATCATATTTTTTTAAATTTGCAATTTAGTTGTTTTTTAAGTAATCATTAGACCAAGCTAAAATAGAAGATATTTATCTGGTGCGGGTACGGAGAGGTGTGGCGAGGGTGTACTCCACTTGTCACGACACTACACTACCACTATCGCATACCGTGGAGCTGGAGCAGCACGATCACTAGCGCCGCAGCGGACACCATGGTGTAGGCCCGACTGAGCCGCTGAACCTCGCACGCCACCGTCGCTAGAGTGGAGCGCTCTACCGGCGCGCAGACGCAACACCCACCCCAACCCCGGCCTAATTGACTCCACCTTGTCCATCGCAATAAGCGCTCACAATTGCATTGTCATGTCATCGTTTATTGTATCCTCGACTGAAGAGTGTGCCAATAACTAGATTGGTTTCCGTTCCTTTGAATGCTATTTTTGTTGTGTACACCTTCTTCTTTAAATACAAATTGGCGAGTATTTCGATCGTAATTGATCGTGTAGTATTGCGGATTTCGCAATTTTCAGTGTTTTTAAGGGCTTCTTCTCTTTTCTTCTTTTACAGAATATAAAGATATAGACGCTGCTTGCATCCATATTTTGATGTTGTAAACGAGAAAGACGTTAAATCTAATGTAATTATGGTACTTTTAGTTAGTAAATTAGTACTGTACTGTTTATGAATCAAGAATAAACTCCAATTTTTAAAGTTAAACCTAGATATTTAAGAGGTCATCAAAAGATGGATACTTTTATTATACATTATCCTTAGTGTATATGAAACGATGACACCAAAAAACATTACAAACTTGTAATGTTTTTTGGTGTCATTTCACCTGGCATTTCATTTAAACTCACAACTTCACTGTTTATGTTCTAAAAATTCACAATTGTTTAAACATATTTTTTATTTTCACAGATAAATCTGCCCTATTCAATCTCTGAATGAATTAATAACTATTTTATAAAAAAAACTATCGCATTATAATGGGTTAAGTTACTGTTATTTATGCTTACGTCATTACGTAAAATTTGCATTAATCATCAAAGCTCAATTTCAATACCAAGTTTAATAAGAATGAAAATTATTAGCAAAATTTCAATTAAATATAGTAGCCCCCAAAAAGTTTAATTAGGAAAATGTTAGTGTCTCAAAAGCGGCCTTTAATCAAATATAAAGCTGGTTAATTGATTGCCCAATGTAACTAAAGTTATAAGGAACGTAACGAAAACGAAGGAACGTAAAACAGACGCATTAAAATAAAATTTATACATCTGTGATCCAGCCAGAGTTTATTAAGTTCCATTGTTTAAAAATATACCTGGAGTTATAATATTAACCAATGAACTCCTCAATATTAGCTACGGATTTACACCCGGAGGGATCGAAATTTGTAAGGATTTAAACAACTGTTTACTGGATTTATCTTAATCCACCGTAAGCGGAAATTCTTCAGAGCGATCTAGCCGCTACGGATGCTGCAATAGCAGCTTTTACTTAGAAGCATTACACTGGTTGAAGTACAAACGCTAGACATTAACACAAAGCACGTAGACGCTGTGGTGATCGTCCAAGGATGTGACTCCGTGTTCCTAACGCTTCATTGGTGCCGATCAGCTGATATCAATGGACAAATCTTTAAAAATAAACTATCCCAGGTCAGGTTAACAATAAGACAAAGCTGCTACTGCAACAGAGGGGATGTCAAAATTGAGGAATTTATACATGATTCACTATTGCAGAATATAATATTAGAAATTCAGTATTATAATTAAACTTACCACAGATATTGTGGTAAATTTAATGCCCGACTCAAAGACTATCGTAACACAGAACCATGTTTTGAAGTAATATGAGCTTGTTTTTTTGGCATCCTCTCTTTAAATGTGTCGTTTCAAATGTTGCGATTCCTATTTCAATAGATATTAGGGAAAGTGCGGTAGTATCTTACAGATAATCCTGTTATGTAAAGTAACGGGTCTCTTAACGATGCCACCAGTTACCACTGGATGAACTAATCTAATAAAAGGAACTGAACAAAAGAGGAACAAGCTGGCCGAGTCTTCATTAACTGAGAGTTAAAAGTTAAGGATTTTCATCAGCTCTTGAGCAACTCTTGTTATATCGGACTGCCGGAAGATGCTATAATCCTTTATATTATCCTCGCATTGTTTCATACTAAACTCAGTGAAAACATTAAAATATAGCAAACATTATAAGTTCCCTTTTTACTAATTGTTAATTACTGCATAGCAATTAACAAGCAACTAGACATTGTAACTACTCAACTTGACGTGGTTGAAAGTAAAAGTAAATAGTCATCAATAAAATTCCATCAATAAAAAAAAGTACGTATTAAGACTACGTTATCCATATACTACGTATAAGAGGGAGAAAGTAAAAACATGGAAAACTGGGCGATTTTCACGGTAAAGCTACAGTATATTTATATCACTCGGACGGTTGATTATTGGTAATTGTTCTCGCCTAAAATCTCTACATATTTATAATTTTTTAGCTTTAAAAGCAAAAATATCTTGTTTAATAGTATATCACAATATTTATTGAAAATTATGGTATAAATATTAATAATATATTTGATCCAATTCTGCTACGAGTAACATAAAAATAAACCCTACACCAATAAAAAAGGATATTTCCCAACCGGCAATAATCCTCTGATAGCCGCGGCCCTTGCAATGCTGACGAAGAAGGATCAGTGATCAGCACGGCGTCAGCGGTTCGCTGATTGAAGCGTCTTAGTGAAAGGTCTACCTACTCAGCATCAGCAGAGTTGCCGTTGGTGGGCCGACAACGGACATTATTACCTCCCATTGGTTAATACTACCAGTCTTAAACTCTTACACAGGTGACAATGCTTTTCAATTTAACTTAACACGTTAAGTGCCACGCACATTTTTGGCCAGATTAACGCAGTGCCAAATAAAAGTGTAGTTTTTGTACTTATTTAGCTTGTTAAGCGAGATGTTAAAGAGTTTAAAGTGAGTAAATTATTAGTAACGGCCGAATTACACGGAGAGCGTCAAGATCGGTCTGAGGGAAGGGAACGCCACTTACCTCTGTCTTAGGGGGGTATCTTTAATTGAACAAAAAAATATATATATATACTAGCTGATCCGGCGAACTTCGTAACGCCTCACAGTAAACACATATTAACTTTAAGATTGGCCATGTTCTGAAGTCGAATAGCAATACGGCTTCATTGTGAAAGGTTATATATTCTGGGTCGCTGCATAGTGAACAACAATACTGAAACGATAAAACATATTAATAAAATTCCCATAAAACAAATAAATCTGAGTGGATTGATTCACAATTTTCAAATCCAATCCAAACCCAAACGAAACCTAACTGAAATACGGCTTTTATAGGAAAGATATACAACAGCTGATTATTATAATAAACGTAATAATATAAACATTGTAATTATCACATAAACACGTAACTTTAATCAGACAGAAAATAAAAATATAAATACATAATCCCCCAAAACCGTAAACTATTAACGTGGTGAATAAAGCTGTTCATTTTTTACAGTACACATTTACTTCATAGTTTAACATTAATGAATGATTCAGATGGCATTGGATAGTAAAGCATATTGCTAATGGAAAGTAAACCAATCAGCTGTAGCTAAGAAATCAAATGTTTTCATTGTAGACAATTTGTAAACAAACTTACTCTCCATAAGGTTAACATTAGAAATTTAAAACGCCATAAAATGGAAACTTTTTTCGAAAATATTTTTTCACTAAAACCTTCCCGGACACATATAGAGCAACTTCCTAAAATTTCATGGCGATCGGATGAGTAGTTTGGCAACGCATAAAGGACATACATACATACATTCAATTTTATATATAGAGATATATCACGACACATTCTTTAGCCAATCAGTTTGAAGTGTCCGCCCCACGACTCCGTTGCGTGTGTGTAAATATTACAGCTGTGTGTGTTTGAAAACAGTGTGAACAATATCTGAACTGATTCGAACCTCAGACTATCCTACTCTACACAGAGACAAATTAATTGATATTAAAATTATTTCTTTAAAAATGAATGATAAATTTTAAGAATGTCGTTCATTGTTATATTAACAACAATTTAGGAGAAAACTATACGTTTAAATAATAACACGGTTTCATCGGGTAAAATATTAGTGGCAGCAGCTTATTGCCTGGATTTCGCCTGTCTCAAATCTAAGAATGGCTAGTCCGCAGTTCCTGTGGATGAGCTCGCAGTTTGTTTAAGATTTCGCATCAGGATGGGATGCAGGACAGTGCCATAAATAGATTTATGATGAGCTGCTATAAGATAAAATGAGCCAAACATAGAGGAAGGGCAGCGGTTGCGAAGACATCTCTGTGGCTTGACACAGCATTTGAGAATTTGCACCTTGACCTTAGATGAGGTATCAACAGAGGCTGTGACCTCTGATGACCAAAAACCAATAATGACTTACTGAGAGTGATATCGGGTTTCATCGAGTAACATTTTAGTGGCAACAACTTAATTTTCGTTTTTTTCTTCTGTTTCATACAATATTTAATCCACAATAATATAGATTAATTAGGGCCAGCCCATTATTTCCTTTAGTTCGTCTACAGGGCATTGGAAACGTTTAATAGGCCTCGGGCAATTTCACTCAACCGGGACCCTCTTACCGAGAGGTCGCTGTTTTGACAACGATAAAACAAAAGTATTCAGATTCTTATATTCAACTGATTACGACGACCAAACAAAAAAGTTGTAAACAAACTAGTTTGGAGTTTATTGAAACTCAATTACGAAATGTTTTACTATTTGCAGGTAATGTTGAGATGGATCACTAACATTGATTATATACTGATTAGATTTCAATTTTATCTATCAATTTATGAGGAAATCACCGAGCAAAGCAAGGCTGCAAGGTACCAAAGGAAAAATTACCAAAAATCGTCCAAATGGACAGAACGTTTCTTTATTAATGCAATGCATACGAAGAGTAATACTTTTCAGTAAAGATATTACTGCTTATAAATTTATAATACTCGGTACTACTCATAAAAACTTTACATTGAAAAGGGAAAAATTACATAGATTACACGGTTGTTACGGGTTTCACTCTTCTTGCAGCACGTTGGTTAATGACATCAGCCATGTTTATAGCCTGCAAGTTGATCATCTACTGCGAGAATCCCAAGACTTGTCAGTCTGTGCTGTGCCATTGTCGACCGCATGACGGGTTTCACTCGTTTTAAAGTAGAAAAGGACCTTCTATGTGCTGGCAACCGTTGCTGGTATCGTCAAAAAAAGCGGATTGCAATGCAAATGTTTAAAAATGTGTTTAAAAAATGCATGGCATAAATACGAGGTAGTCACTTCCGTTCTCCGCCGCCGCAGCACCATCGTCGCTTACCGCGATCTTTTACATATCGTAGGCTACGTTTATTTGTGAATTATTTGTGAATTTTTATCTTATATTTTTATACCTTATTTCATAAAGTTGCAAGAGGTTTTTAGCTGACATTAACTCTTTTTATTTTTAATGTCATAAAATTATGAGCCTGTATGATAGTTATAAATTTTCATTTTTGGTGCTGAAGGTAAAATTTTTATAACCTAATTTGTTTCAGGGCTCCTGAAAACAACTTATGGGCCCGGGCCCCGGGAAAATGACCCGAAATCCGGTTGTCTACGGCATTGATGGTCTCTGCAGTATTTCTCTAGGTCGAATTTCATATGGAAACTCATATAGATCTTGAAGCTTTTCTTTCTTCACCAAAGATTTCATAACAGCACAAATTTCGTTAATGAGCTTTGGTCATAAAATCCACAGAGATGTCCTCACAATTGCTGCCCCTACTCTGTGTTTGGCCCGTCCTAACTTCCCTCACACTGGTAAGTAGGCTCTCCGTGTGACGTGAAATTCGTCCGTTACTCATAATTTACTCACTCCAAACTCTTAACCTCTCACTTGACTGTCACAGAGTGAACCCTGCCTTAAGTTATTTGTATTAAAGTAACGTCACTAATTAATTATTAGTGTTTTAATTGCTTATATTCTTCCTTAAACTGCGTCGTCACCGGATCGCGTCGCGTTCCTCATGCGTGTCTGCGTCGGTGTCCACCGGAAATGCCAGCGCCGAGTCCTCATCAGTGCTTCATCCCTTCCAACAAGCCCCTGGTGACTCTTCACCCCCTTGTGATCAGTGATCCCCCAGTGTGTGCACAAACAATCCCCCGGCACCCCTCATCACCTACACCACATCAGATGTGGTCGCCAGCTCCACGAGTGCTGACAGCCCCTGGGTCCAAGGTCTAAGTTGGGGTTCCTCTAACTCATTCCAAACAACCAATGGAACGTCGCTGAGTCATTCATTCATTCCAATTTGTGCGTTATTATCAGTGCTTGTCCGCATATCCCCAGTGGCATGTGACGACGTCCATCAGTGTATCACATCTAATTATTACATTACCGTCCAACAAGTATATTGTCAACTTATCGCTATTATCTCCATCTGAGATTTATTTTACGCAATTTTACTAAAATCTCCACTTACCTGAATTTTGAGAATTTTTGCAGGGTTTAAGAATTTAGTTTGGCTAGTTACCTATTTAATGTAAATAATTTTCTTTACTTCACTGAAAATTGTTCCATTCAATGTTCAATTTTAATTACGTTGAAAATTTGAATTGACTTTGTGAGTTTTAATGTTCCACTTCGGCCTTCTTTTTTTGTGAGCACCCCTCGCCACAGTTTCATGGTGTGAGAGCGTTGCTCGATATATAGTAGCTAATGAAAAGGAATACATAGCACAGAATGAAGTAACAAATGAAACAACAGTGAAATTAATGAGAATCCAAAAAAAATTATCGAAATAGATATAACGGTGAAAAATAAGAGTAAACTCGGTGAAATAAATATCTAAAAAACCTGTTTTGATAATTGAATATTTCCGATTATCCGTTTGTATAGTTGAACTTTTGTTATTCTTTTCATCTCAGAACGTAAAAAATACCATAGTAGACGAGTTCTGTCTTATTAATTTAATAAAAGTACGTGATCTTGATTGATTGATTATTCATGTAGGCGGATTAATTAATCAATTTCATAAAAACCACACATGAAATATTTAAACATATTATTAATCACGATAATAGAGGATAAGAAAATCAATTTATAAACACAGCGTTGCGTAGTGTTTTTATTCAATGCTTCAAAGTTTACACACGTTTAGGAACAACCGTTCGAATTCAATTCATATAAGAGGCTGCGGTACTTTTCGAATTTCCCAAGACACCTGCGTTCTTGAGGCATTTTCTCAAAATATTTTGACTAAAACATGGCTCGAATTGTGTATCACATTTATTTAGAGTGTAAACTTTATTCTCTGGAGCAATAGCTTCACAATTTCTTTAAGGAATATATGCACATGTATGTGTATTAACAAAGATAAGATTAATTTTATAATGTGGTAGACCAATATTACCACAAAAACTTATATTTCGTCTCATAAAAATATACTTGGATTAATTTTTTTACATGGATATGTCTTAGCTCATGTGTGAAGGTGGCAATTTACGAGACCAAAATTTGAAACAGTGACGTCATTTGGTTAGTGACATCATATGGTTATATAGACAGTTATTTAGAGGAATTGAAAACATTCCCTTCACATCAATGATCTTATCTATTTCCCAAAGGGAATTAAATAAAGTAAAAATTTTTTACTAAAGTAGTTAATGAATTTGATCCATTAAATGATTGTAGTCATACTAACATTTATAGCTTCAATAGTTCGTTTTATTACTACTTGAGGTTTCTTGTCAATGAGAAACGTCTTCGTTCGTGCTCCGTTCCTTATCTCAAAATATGTTTCAACATACTACTTAAATAATTAAAACTCTTTATAAAATAATTGCTCTATTGTTTTGGTACGTTACACCTTCTTGCTTTGGAGTTAAAGAAGAAAAATGTTTTATTGGATCAACAAAACTTTATTGATTTTAATGAAACAGAGTCCTTTTAATTAAAACCCCCGCACCTGGAAATAACACTATCATACTTGGAATGAACGTTAAGTTATTTCCATACTAATTATTTCAACAAAACAAAATAATAACGCCTTATTTCTATCTCGACATTATTCATAATATTAGAGACTTTTCTTCTTCTATATTAAGGTTTTACCTGCAGTCTTCAATACAATGTTATTTTTTACACTACTAGTTTCGGAAACAATGTTCCCAAAACTAGTAGTGTAAAAAATAACATTGGATTGAAGACGGCAGGTATACCTTAATATAGTCATTACTTAATCCGGAAGGCAAAACGTTTTAATTTTCTTCTTCGCCTAATCTCCAATATCCTTTATATCGTTGGAGCAGCTTCTCTGAGATTCAATTTTAACTGAGATCTTGAAAAAAGATTAAACGTTTTTTAGTTCTCGATTAGCTTTTCGATAGGTCCCCTTTCTTTAAATAGCAAAAGTTGTTCTTGTTCTTACTAGGACTAAACCTATTGTTAGGATGAATTTTGAGTCCTAGGCCGCAAAAGAGCTTTCTTTATTAATGATACTTTTGATTCAAGGTCAGCATTCGCATAACCTAAACAACCAATGAAGAAGAAAATTAAAGAAAGAACTGTTACAACGCAAGTAACATAACAGCTGATTAGTCTAAAGCGACAAAAACGGTCGACAACTTTTGATTCTAAATCAGGTTTTACGAGTTTGTTTCATTTTATTTGCAGTATTGCAAAATATAGTTCATCACACTGCCCAAAATTGGTTTACAATACTCCACAATATGGCACGGCTTCTGTTAACTTGGCTCATCAAATCCCGAGACCATGTTGTTTTTCTTCTTAGGTCAAGACCAAAAAAATAGTCTTAAAAGTTTTATATATTATATTATATATTGATATATAATATATATATGTGTCTGTGAACACGATAACTCTCGTATAAATGGTCCGATCGAGACCAAATTTGGTAGAGACGTGTATTCCTACAAATGCTCGGACGAGTTCGTAAACCAGACATATCGGTCAATGGGAACGGGTAGTTTGGGGGGGTTTTGTACCCCAAAATGGGGTTTTTTGCGTTTTTCACATGTAATTTTTAAAAATTTCTAATTTTATATTTCACCATTGGAATCAGCTTAAAAAACTACACAATTAAGTTCATTAAAGTTTTTCTCTATCTTAAACGGTTACCGAGATATAAAAAAATCTAAACACAGTACGTTGTATTTTGAGGCCCCAATGTTAATCTTATGGAGGATTAGGAAAAATTAATTTTTCACTTATTATCTAATATTTTTGGATGAAACTTGATATTTAGCTTCATGTGGTTGAGATCCATACATTTGTGCTAAAAAATCATAGTTTATGTGTTTATCATGCCAGCAAACCTGCATACTCTTTTCCCATGTTAATCATATGGAGATTAGGCAAACTCCTTTATTTATGGACAGATGTTGATAAAAGTTGGTATAAATGTTAAAAATAAAATTTTTGATGGTATACTTTCAGTGTTCCTCACAGCAGCAAACCTACTCACTCTTTTCCATTTTAATTTTATTGAGAATAGGCAAATAATTCCCATGTTTATCGAAGATTTGACCAAACTTGTCATATATTATATTATTTTATTATTGAAATATGAGTACCACTGCAATGGTTTTTTGATACATACTCACACAATTAAAAGTCTCGGCACGCCTTGGCTGTTAAACTTGAGCTCTTATCAAACCCCTTCCCCGTTGTTTGTCCTAGTGATGAAGTATACTATTTATTTTCAAGCCACACCAAACTATTTTTTTCTTAAATCCTTTGTGTTCTGCCATTAGTAATTGAACTTGGTCTTCCAGTACTTGTTTCTTAATTTATATTTTCTTAATATTGCATATGCCTATATTTTTTTCAATTTGTGATACATGACAAAACGTAACCAACACAGCTTAACGTAATGGTAACAACTAGTGTAGAGAGTGTAGCTATACATTACATATATTATTAGAAGTTGAAACAAAATTATTTAATTAGATAATCACAAGTGAATGAGGTTAACAGTCATTGAGTATTGGCTGTTAACAACAATGAAAACCAATCAATTAATCAGTGAGCTGATTGGAAGCTGGTTATTCGTAAACACTACACTAGGACAATGTGGTAGCTTTTGGAACGAAATAGATAACAGATAGAGTGAGTGATTAAATGGGACAGTAACTAGAATCAGTTGACCCTAACCAACAAGATAACAGTGATACGTGTGATATAAATGTGATATATTAAGACTTATTGTGTTCGACATGATGACAATGACCAAGACAATAAAAATGTTAGCTGAGTTATTGATTTTGATTTATGCGATTTGCATACTACGTCACAACAAATCCGTGCAATCAACGAAGTTGTGGTCATCATACAAAACTTGAGTTGACATTATATGTGGTGAGTACACATAGCTTCATTGTGGGTAGCCTAACTATAGACAAACCATTCCATATGTATTAATGGGTATTCAAGGCCACAGCGGCGAGGATTACATTATGAGAGGTATACGAGTAAGTGGTATTATGGACAGTAACTAGGTTATCCACACAGAAGTATGTTTACATCGTACAGTGCATGTACGAGTATGTTTGCGATCACTCCGCAACAAGTGTGGTCCTGGAGAAAGCACCCGTTTGTTTACACTTCACCTCGCGTAAACTTTGATGCATAGGCCTACACAAATCTCAATCAATTATTTCCTCCGAATTCCAGGGAATGTTAAACTTCTAAACGAATACATCACAATTTAGCTCCTGTTATCTAGTATGTGAACGAGCGTAAACATCAAATATCAACCCGATTCCTTTGCTCGTTCTTCAGTTACATACTGAAACACACGCACGCACACACACACACACACACACCCACGGACATTAAAAGTTAACTCCGCTTACACAAACCATCACGTTACATATATGTTCTCTCTTCAGTAATTCATACAACTGAAATATACAATATTCTCATGTCCATGCTTGACTCTTCTCTTTGGTTTAAAGTTATTTTAATACAATTCCCAATAACAACTTTAAATACGTCGTCAGGAAGATATAAATGATTTATTTCCTTTGACAGACATAAATGAGTAAAAAATGTTTGTATTTACTTCCCTATGGGAAATAGGTTAGGTCATGGATATGTCTATAGGAAATGTTTTCACTTCATCTAAACAGCTGTTCTCATTCTTTTATTACAATAACAATTCAATACAATAGCCCTGGTAGTTTCTATAGAAACCTGTTTCATATTTCCATCTTAAAAATCAATAACACCCCTCCTGAGCTAAGACATATCCATGTCAATATTATTATAATAAATATCTATTTTTTACATGGATATGTCTTAGATTAGATTAGATTATTTGAAGTTTAACTATTTGATTATAGATTCCTAGCCCTGGGGGAGTGTTGGCAATTTGCTAGCCCAAGATTTGAAACACTGACGTCATTTGATTAGTGACGTCATAGTTTGGTTATAAGAACAGGTGTTTCGATTAACTGAAAACAATCTCTATAGGCATATCCATGATATAACCTATTTTTCACAGGGAAGAAAATACAAATATTAAAAAAAGTTACATCTTTGATTTTATGACGGATTACTTTAATGACCATGGTGGAGATTTTTTCCATCCCATTACGCGTGTATGAAAGTTATGGAATACTTTCAACTAAAACCCTTCAAACAACAAGAATTCACCACTAGACGTCTTTGACCATCAATTAAATGTATTTTTTTGACTACGAGTGCGGTGTACAGTGTTGGGAAGTGTTTTCTCAGTTCAGTGTCGGTGTCGAAGCGGCAAGGCCATGCCCGTTAGATTACCACTAAGTGATGGCAAACAGCAGACCCATTGTTGATGCCATTAGGTCCCATTACCAGTCGGCCCGTTACACGTTACCCAATACCCTATCGCCACCCACAGGCAATATCAAACCTTGGCAATATCACCTGTCATTAAACTGAAAAAGTCAATAAAGTCTGATGTAAACGATTGTGTTATAAACGTGTTACGTTTTACTACAATCTGGCATTTGTAATGTATGAAGAATAATTATTGAAGGAGGTATGTCAGGGGTTCAGTAAGATTGATAAATATGTTTTAAATACATTTGTGACAACTCCCGTCACATCGGGCAGTGCAGCTGGGTGATATAACACTAAAGCAGTTCCGTTGCCGTACAGATCCAGGAATACTCGTGATGTGTACCTTGGTGTGTAACGTAAGGAAAATGTGATTGAAGGCATAAATGATAACATAAATATAATGATAAATGGTAAATTACCTTATAAGTAAAGTTTGCACTGGTGATCGTCACATTACGAACTGAAACGGAACCAATCAGCCATAGACAATAAAATACGATAGAAAACCTTTATTCTTCTCTGTATTATTGTGTGCAAGTGTATAATATTGTTAGCAATAACCATATTTATATTGAAAATTTAGACAGTTAAGTCGAGTAAAAATACAAGAGGCGACGTGAGTCGGCTGAAGTGATGGATAAGGCCAGACGCGGATCGCTGATACGTCGTTGTTATTCTGAACAATCATATCACGAGCTTCATTGGATCTCCAGCGTGTAAGAAATACACGAAATTTCTCGGTAAAGGTTCATGACAATTTCATATTAATATGAAACACATAGTCCCGTTAAATATTTTAATTTGTTTTCTTTGTTTGGTAATACAATATCATACGTTTTTATATTATTTAGTTACTTATTTATTATAATAGTCCCGTTAATTTGTTTCCTACGTTCGGTAATAAAATATCATACGTTTTTATATTATTTATAATCTACGAAATCAATATTATATGTACAAAACCCCTTCATCGAAAGAACTACTAATTTGCCGGCACCTTTTCAGTAAATAAGGGGTTTATCTTATCTTAATTTGGGTTTATATTTTATTCATATGGATGGATATCTCACATGATTTTTAAAACGTTTTAGCGACAGCCAAAGTCTTTATTATTTTCACACATCTTTATTTATTTTGTCCAGTTTTAAGTTATGTTAATACGCTTTATTATTCCTACAATGATATTTTTATTTAATAAATTTTATTTGAAATTTTGATCAAATGAAAATTTATAAATATAATACTTAATTTATTTTAAGGAAGCTGATATTCATTACCGACAGTTTTTGTGACGCGTTACGTTCAGTCCTATGGATAAAAAAATGAAAACAGAAAAACAATCACCTGACCGCGTAGGGACTTATCATCTGGCCTTGTAGTCTCTTGTCAGCTCTTGAGGTTTCCCGACATCAAATGCCAAACGTTGGTTGCACTTTTTTAACTTTACGGGGCTAAGCTTTAATTTGAAAATGACAAAATAGATTTAACTATCCCAAAAATGGTAATCTCAAACCTATGTCGGAAATGTGGAGTATATCTAATTTAACTAAAGCTATAATTTCAGCTCGTTTTGTTGACTGATTGTTTGTAATTTTACTAACTCGTTCAGAAGAAATTGGTATTGAATAGCTTGGGTAAAGTTTTCTCTTGAATTGGAAATTTTAATTAGTAGCGTATATTCGATTTTAATTAATTCATTTCCCTTAAACAGGGTGTTTCAGAATTGATGTCGGATATTTTAGGATATTGTTCCTGAGGTCAAAACAAACAAAAAATTACCTGTGAACATACGGCCTATCTCGCTCCGTTTCCCGTCTTTCGGTGTTTATGTGCTTTTTACAAACTTAGTACGTGTAGTACTAAGAGGTCCTATTTTTGTGCATAGTATCAAATTTCTACTTTATAACATTTAAAAATGGCGTCCATTTCAATTTTTCAAAGCTCAATAACTCAAAGCCCATGGGATTTATAAAAAGAAACCACAGACAAAAGAGTTGCGAAATTTAATATCCTTTAAGAAAATGTAAAATTAAAAATAGGAACACAAATACAAATAACACAAATAACGGAGAAAATTCAATTTTAGTAAAGTTACTACTTACTTGCTAAATTAATAAAGCCCAAATTGACAGTTTTAATACGAATTACAATGAATATAATTAATATGTATATATCTTATGTAACGCATTTGTTTTCGATTTATATTTATAATTTATGATGAATCAGCAAAGCAGTGGATTACTCTAGTGGAGCAAAATAATAAATAAATAAAAGTGTTTTGATTCGTAACAAACTTTGCTCTAAAATGACAGCAATTAATTAAAGGAATATTGATAACCACGACTAAAATTGTATTTCCGCTTGATTTTCTTAGGCTAATTAGTGATAATAATAGAGTAGTGAAGTTATCGTAACACAAAGCTCGTATCGTACCGAAAAGGCTTTTGCATTTCAATATAAAAATACATTTATGTCATTTATATTTAATATTTTTCGTTTCACGTGCGTAAACATTTGTCATTGAGGCCATATTATAGGTACACATTGTATAAGTAATCATAAATCAAGGTAAACAAAAATAGAGTTTTGTCTGAACATTGCTTGTAGTTATGAAACTGTTGGTTATGTTTTCGTTTTATAACCCGGAAAAGCCTAAATGGGCGTTATCTCGATTTCTGTATGTTTGCCTTTCTGTAACGTTTCTCCGTTAAAACAAGAGCACCCAAAGCAATATCTTATTTTCATTATTCCATACCATTTGAAGAAGGGTTTTGTTTGATGAAAACTGACCCACACACTGAAAAAATAAAATAATGAGCCCTTAAAATCTCAGTATTGGGCAATGTGAGACACATTATTTCTTTACAAAACACAAAAAGATTTAATAGAAACCAATAACAAACATAACAAATTTCAATTATAATACAAATTCTCTAATTTAATGTATTTACCACATTTTAATTAATTAAGTTAATGCTGGATAGCTTGACTAAGAATTTATATTTATTTTGTATTTATGTAATTAAGATTTCAGTTTTGTATTTATTCATTTGTATTTTAACGAGTATCTTGCTACACAATTCCAAGTCATACAACCCGTACAAAGGACGGGCTAAATGTGTACATAAATATACAGCTTTGAAATAAATCATATATTTATGATATACTAACTTTATACTTGGTAAAAAAGTGATATAATACTTTATTAAAAATATCATTATGAAAAGTTGTTAATGATGGATCGAACTTGTTGGAGACGAAGGTCCTAGAATACGGTGACGTCACCCTGTAACCTGACCCCGCCCTCGCTGTTTACAACGGACTCTAATGGACCGGCTGAGTAAGCACACGGATATCAGAGTTCAGTCCTCTACCCCCGACACGACCCGTTTCCGAGTCCCAACTCACATACAATATACACATACACCCCGTTGATATCTCGTATATTTATGTCGAACGGCATTCTCTCACGAGATTCACAACCCCCTTCCATTTCGTAGAAATCCCGTAGGTCGTCAGATATCAGATGCCTACGCTCTTTTAATTATTTTATCTATCAAAATGGTTTTAAATTAGTTAAATATTAACTGAGATATGGCAGCTTTAGTGATAGGTGACCGCTGGAGCTTAGTTGCAGTGCATGTTGAGGCATGAGACTAAGGTCTGCCACAACAATGCAACAACCTCCGTCTGCTTACTATCAAAACAATTTGGTGTCAATCGATTTGTAATAAAATTAACTAAAAAAACTATTCTTATAAATTTTCTGTTAAAATAACGGTTCACGAGTTATTTGAGAAATAAAATTTTAAATGGCCGCCATTTTGTTTTATGAATTTGGGAAATTGTCATAATTTTTTGTAACTTTATCTAATTGTCATAAATGTTCGTGCAAAGTTGAAAATCCGTATGTTTAACCATTATTCAGAATAAAATAATAAGTGAAAAAAACAAAATGGAGGCTGTGTGAGTAACTAAGGACTTCCGGACAATTTAAATATGATATTTAAATATGTTTCTTACCCAGGAACAATGCCCTGGAGTATTGATAGGGAATTCTGAAACACTCTGTATATTAGTGTTTAATGTATCATCAGTTGAAATATTAATTACTATCAAACCAAACAATGCTTGTATGAATTGTAAAAGTTGGTAAAGCAAAAAGACGTTCTCATAACTTACAACAATGTATTCGGAACATTGCTGCCATCCCGGGAGGGCAAACCTCTAACCACCGTATTATGATAAGCATGCTGTTTAAGTAATATCGAGTTCACTTTGTTCTCAAATAAAACACGGAACCCCAGGAGAGTTGAAAGTTACGGGACAAGTTTTCTCTTGTTATCAAGTAACGAACGACTCCTGGTCTCTCTCATTTGGGAAACGTGACTTCTCTGTTTGCTTTACCGACTCCGCCGTGATCTCTTGGTTGAATTAAAAAGTATAATTAATTAGCTGTTTGTTACTCGCTTTATAGCATTAAACACACCATCCTTTTAATTGTTTGGATCAAATTATACGACAGACAATATTCTAAATAAATTCTCTTTTAAGTAATTTAAAACAATTTAGGCCGTGAAGATATGCAAATTATCAACCTCAATAAATATTATATTGCTGAGAATTAGGAGAGCACATTTTTGCTTTACCAACTTTTACAATCTATACAAGTATTGTTTAGTTTGATAGTAATTGATATTTCAATTGAACATCATTTATATACTAATATATGATTAAAAATGTTAATATTTGGAATTCTCTACTGTATATAGTACAATTGGTGGTAGATAACTTCAACCGTATAATATAAACTAATTTTAATTAAAATAATTAGTTTTTCTTGATAAACGAATCATTCAGTGTACTTGAAAGTGACCGCTGCTCCCAAATCTGAGGATGCAGTATACTCAATGTCCCGTGAGATGGCAGGCGAGTACATACATATTCTTAACATTCAGATGACCTCAAGTGTAGATGAGTATTGCCTATAATAATTTGTTTACATTGACATATACTATTTAGTACTATTATATTTGTTTTGTTATGTATTTTCTTGTATCTATTTTTTATTTTTACATGTTATGTTACCAAAAATGTAAATATATGTAATATATATTAGTATGTAGGTATATGTTTGAGTCCACTTATGTAAGCCCCAACTGCTACATGCTTACAAGATATGATTAATAGATCATAATTATATTGAAATAACTGGAATTTGAAAGTTAATTAACAAAAGTGAAAAATCATGTGTTTTAGAAAGGGGGAGGAAGTAAAATATCGACAAGTGGTGTTTTAAGGGACAAAATATATATATATAAATAGTTTCAAATATATAGGGATTTATTTTGTAACCAAATTGTCGTGCCAATACCACACTTCTACGAGAATTGGATTCAGCATCTATTGAAAAAAACTGTGATCAACTTGATAGTCTAAACAACACATTTATCACACAAGATTAGACACAGTTGACTGAAGTCTGCAAAGCCAGTCCAGTATTCTTGTGCACAACACCAACTAGATATAACAATCCATTAAATCATCCTGCCAATACCGATTTATTGCAAGTCAATAATTATGTTATGCAATTTACCGCTAAAATTAACAATTTATTTCTGATATATTTGGATGAGCTACACAGGTTTCACTTCACAAAACATGGTCTGCATCTCAACAACCGTGTTAAGTCAAAAGTGGCATTTTTACTATTGAGGCCTTAACAAAATGTTGGAATTTATCTATTTGGAGCAACAACAAGATTTAACTTGGATAGCATATTAAAGCTGTAGAAACGGGCAATAAGAATGATGCTTGAATTAAAATATTATGAGTCGGCTAAAAGACATTAAAAAATTACAAATTTGAGCTGTGTAACGTACAGTAAGTACATTTTAGATGCAATTCCAATTGCAAAACAAATGAGGCTGGTATGATAAAAAAACATATATTCATAAATACGGGGAGATTTAAAAGTAAGTTGCACCCTTTACTTAACCTTTTTACTATTTGTTATGCTTGTAATCGGTTTTCTGTAAACTTCTCCGATCTGAGGGGCTACATTGATGATTGTTATTTTGAAATTTTTCAACCTTAGGGGTAGTGGGGGTGGGGGTTAGCTCAACATTTTCAAATGTAAAGCACTATTGAGTGATCCCTCATTTTAAAAGTTTCTTAAAAGAAATAGAATGGCGCAAATCCGAGATTGATATCTTACCCCAAACCAAAATGGCTGCCATTTAAAACATTTAAAGTGGATAAAGATAAAATTAATAGACTACAGAATATGGAAAGAGTTATAAAAGTAGTAGTAGTAGTAGTAGTAAAAAAAGGGTTATATGTAAAGGTTTATAAGGATTTATTATGTATAAGTTTATAAAGTTGTTTAAAATTTCTCCTTTTATAACCATAGGGACAAAACATTAATATGATCAATAATAAAATAACGTTAGAAGTGAATGAGATCACAGTTTCTCACCATAGCTTTTAATTTATTGCATAGAATTGTTATTGAAATGAGATTTTTGTTATAAATGGCCTCCGGAATCGCTCTCAGCCGTTATTGTGATTCAATACTCTTTTGAAATGTAACTTAAATGAGGTCACTGATTAAAATCCTTCTACAACCCTATTGAATCAATTGTTAAACATATTCAAAAGAGAATTTCACTTATCTTGAGAATTTTTATTCTTCATAAATAATATTATTCAAACATCGATAAAAGTTGTGTTTCCTGAATGCAAACGAAGCAATTATTTACATGAATAATTTTTTAACGTCTTTCTCATACTTCATTTAGTGCTTTTAAAATTGAAACGATGAAGAGTCATGGAACCTGTCACAATCCACAATTCCTAATGATAACCGAACTTGGCCTAACAGGAGATAAATTGGAATCCATACATATACCAGGCTACGTTTTATTAACTCAGGTCTCCAGATCTGTACACCTATGAGGAGCCGAAAAGTTGAAATTTATAGATGTAACGAAACATATCCAACAACTAACCAACTCTGAACCATAGAAATAAAACTTTTAAATAACAGTTTTATAATATACTGCGTCTGTTGACCCCTATCGGGCCCACTACAAAACTTCCTCTACAGGCTTGATACATTCCTGCAGGATATATCCCACAAAAGTAAAAAAACGCACAGTAATGCCATACTCACATACATATGCTTGTATTCCCAAAATTAAATATATTAAAACAAATTTAATGATCAACACCCTATCTAACCACCATGGAATCGTCGCACATTCTCAGCAAGGAATATAAATAAGAAGGCAAAACCTAGACCACTCTAGGAACGTCTTTGAACAAAAACCTTGAATTGATGAGTTTGAGTTAAGTCCTAGAAAGAAAAGCACTGGTGTATGATACACAACTCACAATCCTGATGAAATGTATAATCACCTTATCAGAATAATACGGCTAAATATGGATTAAATAATTATGAGTGCTCCCTCAAAATTACATAAAAAACAAGAACTTAGAAATAAAAAAAGTAAAAACATAAAAATGATAAAGAAATACAGGCCCTAAGGAATTTTAGCAAAAATCTCTAAACTACTTGGACGGGCCAATATATAATCAAAACAACCTTCCTGCATAAGAACAATTTCACGAAGCCAACACGGTTTCAGATCCTCAAAACCAATTGACAACACCATCTCTGGTCTCTGACAACTGTGACAATGGCAACAGCATTTCAACAGTGTTTCTGGACCTTCGCAGGTGGCGCTGCGCCCTACATCCACAACGAACTATAGTACAAATCAAGAGTCAGAATTATAAATTAACTTCAACCGCAAGGATACTGCAAGCCGTATTCCCCACATAGAAAAATTCTGGTTATAGTATAATTATTTATTTATGAAACTGTCTCCCTGAAGTACAACTTCTAGCCAGAAGCCCAAAGCTACTAGACCAGGCACAGACACAATATAGACCTCCCATATCGACTGAACGTATTACACACTACAAGTGTATTTAATGAGCACCACAGATTAGAGTCGGACTTTTCAATTTCAGACAATTTCAACTTCAGAACTACAGATATCTACGGTAAGTGAAATAAGTAAGTAAACGATAACGTCAATACATTTGAATTTTTTTAAATTTTATCTTCAGTATTACTATTAATATTATTTGATAGTGAATCAGTGTATGATATAATTTTGTATAGTATAATATAATATAATTCAATATATGGAATTAAAGGAACCCAGAAAATGAAAATGCAACGTATTTATGATTTTATGAGAAAACATGATTCAACAATGTGGACGGAAATTAACAGATCGTGAGATATTTCGTTGAGTAAGCGAAATTCGTGGAAAAAAGGAATAAAAACCCAAGACATGGACACATAAATCTCGTGGGTCAGTTGGACGAGAGAATCCCCCTAGATACGCCATGCTTACCCGCGCGGACGAGATAAGATGCGTGCAAACTTATTCAGCCCGCATTAATAGTCATGTGTTCTCTTCCACACAGTTTCTTATCGTGTCTACTCCATTGTTGGCAGTCTGAATGTCTTTGTGCAAAACCATCGACGTACAAAAAAGTCGCTTTGTGATATGAAAACATCTTACAAATAGATTAATTAAATATAAAATATAAATAAATTAAAAATATTGTTAAATTACTAGAATGTTAAACCTTTTAGGGGCACTTACTTATATTATTTTATAGTAAAAATCACACTTACAGATATTATTTTAATATAAGGTTTATAGCTAATACTACGATTAAATAATATTTTAGATATATATTATATATTTTATCAGGCAATTAAATGTAGTGGAACCTGTTCCACCCCTTTGTGTAATGTAATGTAGTGGAATGTCCGATTTAGTGAGATCTATTAGTGGTCAATAAAACGTTACCACTGGATGTGGAATCAGTTTGTTAGAATACATTTTTTTCTACAAAAATGTATTTACTTCCTTTTGGGGAATAGCTTAGATCATGGGTATCTCTAAAGGAAATGTTTTCACTTCCTTTAAATAGCTATTCTTTTAACCATATGACGTCACTTCCGATTCAAATTTTGGTCTGACGAGGTGTCAATACCCCCTCCCCCTTAGAGCTTATACCATCCATTTCAAAATGTAATCCTCATACGGACTCCACGCTAAACTGTAGGTCCATTAGACATACAATTGACCGTTGGGCTATTAATTAACATTTCTTTCTAAGGAACATGTCAGCCTTAGTAAGTAAGAAGACTACACGATCACACCAGAATCATCTTACACTCATTTCTCATTCATACTTGGCATGAAATACCTACTTGGGTAGTGGTTAGGTTGCCATTTCAGTAACTAACTAACTAATCCCTAGTAGGTCAGAAGCAACCCCCCCCCTTACGTTATGAGACTAGTTCGATCCCGGTCTTATGTAATATTTTGATCAGTCGATCTATAATTTGCCTTTAAAACAGTAATTATGTTGATTTACAGTCATCATTATTTTTTCCACTCTGTTTGTAAATGATGAATAATAAATATCTCTGATATTTTGAAACTACTAAATCACACACTTGAAATAGTATATAGACATCCAAACCCAAAAAAATATTTTTAACCTTGGAATCACATTAGAAATCAATATCAATTCTCTATACTAGTATTTAATGATTTATCAACGTTTTAATTCAGTGCTCATATAATGAAAAAGGCATTAGTTTTACCAACTACAAACGCAGTATCAGGTTGAGCAGAATACAGCACTTACAAGGATCAGACAATAAAGGAAATGGTTGGAAGGGTTTACTCGATGCCTCGATTGTTTCCAGACAACAGTTTCAAGTGCCCAAATGCACATTATCCTCACACAATGGGCTGCAGTGCTTGGCCAGTAGTAAGTAGGTTTAAGCCTTTGATTTGATCTAACCGTGACAAACATTGCTTTACGAATGAACATATTCTAATTTATATCCCTAGAGATAAATTGTAGCACAACTGTTTTGTGATGCGGTGGTCTAATCCGCAGGATTATCAATCACAGCTCCGGGTACAGTTTCCATTTGGCCCAGGACTACGTGTTATTAGATAGAAACGTCTAACAAGAGGTCAACATTATAGGGTAACAAGACCAATGTATGGCCCGTTACCTGTAAGGAAGTTACGTTAGATTTATTACCATAAATCTAAACAAAAAATGTTTATATTTACTTCCCTGTGGGAAATAGGTTTAAAGAGAATGTTCAAAGGGAATGTTTTCAGTTCGTCTAAACAGCTGTTCTTATAACCAAACTATGACGTCACTAACCATATTACGTGACTAACCAAATGATGCCACTTTTCAAAATTTTGGTCGTTCAAATTGCCAATACCCCCAGAAATAAGACATATCTATGTCAATAATTTATTTTTACAAGAACATTTTTCATATTGCTATTTCATACATATTCCAATGTACATAATCTAACGCTGCCTTGGTTATTTGAATAATTTTCGATTAGTTACTGTTTTAAATACCCTTTAACAATATTTCCCTTAGCCCCGGCTGACCACCTTTAATTTTTCGTTTTTATTGTTATTGTGGGAATTTGGAGGCTGGAATATTAACGCGACCCACAATATAATCCTGCAGGACACGTCAACCGCGGTTTATCGTGCTAGCCACCGGGAGGAATGATAGTACTCATATTATCAACTTTTCCCCTTGGGCCTACGATATTGGAAGAAAAGTAGGGGTTCGGTCGACTGGCAGTATCAAGTCAAGAGGTTGTCCCGCCCTACAGGGCTTTTGACGCCTTGGCAATCTGGTTTCTCTCACTAGGCCTAGAGCCCTAACTACCCGAACTTTGTACTCTTGCACCAACTTCCTCTGGCGAGGGAAATAGGACGTTCACTTGGAGTACAAGTCTTAAACCGCCTCCGATTGGGACAAAAATTCATTACTCGTACATTAGTGCTATTTAGACTGACAAAAGGGCAGGTAGATTTTCACTGAGGGTTTATTATCATGTTTTTTGAGTGTATGTTATTTTAATACCTTAAAAAGACCAACGTATTACATGTACGGAAGTAAAATGATTCATCTCCAGTTCTTGAGATTTCCACGAGTACATATGAATGTAAAGGGACGGCACATGAGAGGGCACGACATGAATAAGTTTGCAGCCGGCCTATCTCTGCTGCACGAGTGAACACGGCCGAGTAGGGCGTCGCGAGGACCCTTTATGTGGTTTTGATACTTTCCCAATACACTTTGGTCTCGATTCATTCCACTAATAGCACTAATCATAGATCAAATTGTTCCATAACATTGCTTCATTATTGATACGGTTTTCAGTCACACTTGACAGGCACACTGGCTGTTGTTCGGTGCTTCCTAAATGAGACTGAAATAGAGCTGATTTATATTTAAACCACACTGTAATGTGCTTTGTAACATTTAAAACGAATAATTGTAAGCTTTCAGTGGTACTTCGGCCTAACTATGTATGTTTCACTTTTAAATTCCTCTACAATTTCTCTAAATGATATACAGGTTGTCCATAAAAACCGGGGACAAACTTCGAGGGGTGATAGTTCTCATCAAATTAAACAAAAAATTACCTATAAACATTTGTCGAGAAATCCTTTGTTTAGCCGCTAGCCGCCATTTTGTATTGTTACAAAAAACTTTATATATCAAGAACTATTTAAGATACAGAAACCAAACTTTGCACACATATTTATTGGTCAAAGAGAAAAATATTTTCATAGTATGATTTAATTTGCTTTTATATTTTCAAAATGGCGGCGTTTAAAAATCTTTTAATTAAAATAACAAAAAACCCATTAACTTTATAAAATGGCAAAGAAGCCGCGTTGTGCCAGCTGAACTCCGCTTCTTAGCCACGCGGTGGCGCAAGGACCCTGTATTCTAACATTAAAAGTGCATTTTCTCGGTTATCCGTGGACGGATTTCGTTCACAAAAACACCGTTCGATTTGAAATTAAAATTCCAATCTTTTATGTATCTTATAAAAATTTTATAAAGTTAATCGTTTTTTGTTATTTTAATTCAAAGATTTTAACCACCGCCATTATGAAAATATAAAAGCAGATTAAATGATACTTTGTGAATATTTTTCTCTTTGGCCAATAAATATGTGTGCAAAATTTGGTTTCTGCATCTTAAATAGTTCTTGTTATATATCATTTTTTTGTAAAAAATACAAAATGGCGGCTAGCGGCTAAACGAAGGATTTTTTGACAAATATTTATAGGTAATTTTTTGTTTATTTTGATGAGTACTATCAAAACCTCGAAGTTTGTCCCCGACTTTAATGAACACTCTGTATATATATCCGAAGTACTTCAAAAAGCGCACGAAAACAGAAATTTATATTTTGTCGTTTTGAATAGTTTTCAGGTATGTTTTAAATCCAATTCGATTTTCACAGTTAATAAATAGCGAAAAATTAACTTCACCTCATATTGAATGAAGGCGTTGATTTTTAATGAGAATGATGTGAAGGTCTTGGACTTCATTTGAACGAAAAATTAAAATTTTCCCCACATCCACCATATTTCTGGCCTTCTTTCCTCAGGTGTCTCTCTGTTGAAACGTCTGTCAAATTTTCCTACTTCCGAAGTACCTCTCTGCATACCATCCCCTTACACCGGGTGTTCCACGAAGAGGTTTCAACGTTTGTTTTTGCATCACTTAGTCATTTATGCAACGACTATCTTGAAACTATACAAAACTTATAAAGTACTTTTTTAAAATACTCTGGTAAAATTTCAGCTCCCTAACCCTTGTAGGAATAAAATGGTGGTATATTGAAAAATGTTACTCTAAAAATTAAAAATTGTGTTTTTGGCTTAGTTAAATGTTTTTATAGGCATATTCTAGGGAAATATATTTTTTTCTTATGCACGAATCGACCGAACCATATCGCGTGTTTCCTTTTTATTTTTAATAATGTAACCGCTTACATTTCCTTCATATTTATTGATGTTTTTTATTTTTCAGGAGGAACAAGTATCTAGTTCAAGTATCAAGTTATAAATTTTCACCCTCAATCAATATTAATTCAATTACAACGTACCACTACAGTAATCGTCTTTAAAAAGGACACTTTGTACAAGTGTGTGTTAAAATTTGCAATAGCCTTCTATCTACCATCGAATGTGAAAAAGTGTTTCTCCATTCAAAAAATGGTAAACAGTTCCTACTGGAAATCGTTGTTAAGCTTCAATAAGCTATTTACAAGGAAATGAATAAAATATACATTTTGTATTTTTTATTAACTTGAGCTATAACGTTAGTTGGTGGAACTAAACATACCGTATTTTATGGGGGCGTTGCTAGTATGTGAACCAACACCTGTATTCATAAATACAACACAAATAAAATAATAAACGTTTTAACATCCGTACGTATGGGGGTTTCAACATAAAAGTGTGTAAATAATAAATTGTTCAATAAAAATATCTTTATCGTCATATTAAATGGAATTACTGCATATGATTTGATGACATGAACCCGTACTGGAAATCAATCATAGACGAAACAATATAATCTCAGTGAAAGCGTAATGCGACAATGGTGATTGGTGACATGAACATTGAACATTGCCGCCCGGGGACATGATGCGATAGGTCACTGTGATAGGCTTGTGGCGCTGGCGTCATCCTGTGCGTTTCGTTTATAAAATATTCTATATGAGTTTTTCATAGTTTAAAATACACTTATGCATCAGATTAAGTGTTTTTGCCAATTTGTTCTACTTTAACATCCCTTATTTCTCGAGGCGGTATAGTATAGCTAAAGGATACATTTAGGAGTTCCGCGTGGGCATTAGTCCCACTTTAACCTCCCTCGCCATTCCCTTTATTACTTAAGTTCACGTGAGTTGTTGAACTCTAAAGTGAGAGTATTATCTTACTCAATGGTTATTTGATCCGCTAATATATTGAGTTTCTAGCTCTAAAAGAGTGTTGTTTAAAAACAAATTAAACCAACAACTTCGTTCAACAAATAAATTTTGATTTGATAAAGTTTAATGGTGTATAGTTTTAATCTGGTTATGTCTTCAGTCTGTCATCTATATAACAGTCTGTGAATATTTGATTTTTTGTATTTTTTAGTTTTGAACTGGTCATCATTGAGGTGGCTAGTAATAAAATAAATATATATGCAATCTTATTTGGGAAAAATATTTATTTTTCTTACAACTCTTATGTTCGAATTCTAAATATTTCCCTACGGCCTAGATTTTTTAGGAATATAGGAATATGACAAAGACAGTTTGAATTAACATTTTATGTACCATACCTTAAATTTATAAAATACTAGCTGACCCGGCGAACTTCGTAACGCCTAACAGAAAATACATGTTAACTTTAAGATTGGCCATGTTCAAGTCAAATAGCATTGCAGATTCGTTGTGAAAGCTTTAAATATTTAACAGCTGGATATTATAATAAACCTAATATGTATAAACATTGTAATTATTTTACTTGGAAAACATATAAACACGTGACTTTTAATCATACAGAATATATAAAAAATATGAATACAGTACATAATACCCACAAACCGTAACCTATTAACGTGGTGAATAATGCCGTTCATTTTGTACAACACATATTTACGTTAATAAATGATTTATTTGGCATTGGATAGTAAAGCATATTGCTAACGGAGAGTAAACCAACAGCTGTTTTAAGAAATCAAATGTTTTGATTTTAGAAAATTTGTAAACAAACTTATTCCCCATAAGGTTAACATTAGAAATTTAAAACGCTATAAAATGGAAACTAATTGAATTTATGAAAACTGAATATGCCTAAAGCATGACCGGAGCAGAGACGAATCAAAAAAATCAAAGATCATTAAAATCGGTCCAGCCGTTCTCGAGTTATAATGCGTGTAACTAACACGACTTTGTTTTAAATATTTAGATTACTCATGATGCAATATCATCATGTCTCCTTATAAACTGATTTGTAGTTAAATGAGAAATATTTTTAAAATTATATTCCATTATTAAATTCTATTTTAATTAATGCATTACGAATGTAATTTATTTTATTAATTTTTGGCAGCGTACTTTTCTTTAGACGCGCAGTCAACATATCTGGGCTTCAAGCAGTATCAAGCATCAAGCATTCAAGTATCAACAGACATGAGGAGACCCTGAGCAGCACTATGGGGAAAATCCATATACTTAACTATATATTTTAAACAATTTATTGTATCAAATAAGTTTTGATGTGCTTCACACTTCCGTCGATTTGACAAATTCTGGTTTTTAATCAAAATATATTTTTATCTTTAAAAAGTAATTCGTATAAAATCGTATATTAACATATTAATATTCGTATATATAATATGTCGTATAATAAACAACGTTGATGAATTTGTATAAAATTGAACAAAACAGTTATCTGTTTTGTCAATTGCGGTGACAACTACTATTATGGGATTTTATAGATTTTTTCTTAATAAAAAAATTGTTTGAAAACTTGATGTAAGAGGTGTTTTAATTATAATTTAAACATAATTATTTTTATTAAATAAAAACACGTAGCTTAAAGATTATATTTAAAGATTTATTTTTTATTAAAGATTTATTTTTTCCACTAAGTTTAAAACATTTTTAACATTTCCTTGATATAAAAGGAATTAATATTCTTAACACGACAAACATACCGAAAAAAGAAAAATTAATGAAAACAGAGAAGTTTTATTTTCATTGCTTTGAAGTTATTTGTGAATTTAGAACTGAAGAGACTCAATCCCATTCCGTCTTCAGGATTTGTACTCTTGTTTGATAGTAGTAACAAGCTATCCTTTCAAGCTTCATCTCCTGTTGGTGTTGAAATTGAGAACTGTTTCTAGTAATCTATCTTTGGACTCAAATATTATTTTCTACTAGATAATTACGCTTTACGGAATTCAAAAAATTGATAGTTAATAAAAGTGTCCATATTGGAAATGTGGAACCTTTTATTATTACAAATTAGTAAAAGTGAATATTTTATTTGCTCAAGGTTTAACAGCTTTGAATCCTAATAATACGATATATTAACATTTGTAATAATTATGTATTGTATTATTTAAAATAATAAACACCCTAATCAAACTCATGCAATTTGGTGGATTATTTGATATTAATGCGCAATCAGAGATGTGACATGGAAGTACAAAACTATGAATGTCAAAGCAATTTTATTTACAAGATATTGTTTATCAATATGAGTGACATACCTTCCTGACAACGTTGGTTCGGTACAGGGAGATGACCATTGGCCAATCGGAGTCCAGACGTCCAGTTGTATTGATCAGCTGTCCCTGCCATTGTCTATAGGTGATGGATGTCCTTGTCACTCTGACATTGCACAATAAATCGATATATAAATATCATTCTTCCTCGAATAATCCTCCAACTGAACAGTTTGAAGGAAATAAGGATTTAAATGTTTTTGTGCTTGATGTACGTGAAGTGTTGAATACAATTTTATTTTAATTTTTTAAAGTCAATTCCGATATTATTTCTGTGAGTCACAAACTGCTCATGGAAGACATTTCCTCTCTTCAACATACAGTGTGATATAAACAAATTTCTACAAGTTAAAATAGATGGGAATCGTTCATGCACATTTTTTATTTCGGATTCTATTAGACGATTTCACCATTTTATTTTTCCACGAGATAATGTTTAGTTCTGTAACCGATTCATGGTTTAATTGAGGTCCGTTATGAAGCTTGCTAAAGCTTCATTCAGGTTCCTACAACCAGTCTTTCTATGGTTATTACCTAAATGTCAATTTTTCAAAGTGAAACTGCACGAAAGCTAGTAGGTTTACAGAGAGACGTCAAAGAACGTAATATTTAGAAATTGTTATTACAAATCCAAGAGATCTCAAAATTGAAAATAACTGAACTATCAGCAAAGTTATTGCAATTTTAAGTTTTGGTGTTCGTATCCTAATTGTGTTTGAAGTGAGGCAATACAATGTTAGTCATCAAAAAGTAAATTTAAGAACTGAAAATAATAACTTTACCGTTTGAGATCTTGTTCGATTATTATTAAGACTTTCAAAAAAATATTTATTATTGTATTATGCCCCTGAACAGGTTAGAAAAATTATACTGGGTTTATTTTACCAGTGTGGTTCCAAAATTGCGGTACAACTACGACATACATCTGTATATCCAGCCTTCATGGACATAGTACATAGTATGGCCTGTTGTGTCTACCTAAAATAAATCAACCAAAAATTATTTTTCTTTTGTGTTATCTATAATATTATAAAGAAGAGGTGGTTTCTGTATGTTTGTTTGTGGGTTTGTTGTGGCAAGTGAATGCGAAAAATACTGAACCGACCGGTTTGAAATTTTAGGCAAAGGTAGATCTTAAACTCATGCAACACATAGGCATACTCATTTCCTTAAAATCCTCTCGGGCTACGCCCTGTGAACGTCCTAAGTTTCAATGTTTACATTTTTAGAGAATGAAAACATAAAATTACTTGAATGTCAACAGCTGTGAATACTAAAATTTGACAGTTCGAGAAGAAGGAGAAGAAGAAGAAAGAGCTGCCGTGACCGTCCTAGGTTTCAATGTTTACATTTTCTAATGACAACATCCGTTTGCACTATATTTTGACAGTTCAGGAAGAAGAAGAAATAAAGTTGATTTTTCAGATAAACTGCTGGATCGAAATTAGTGAATTATTTGAAATAGCGGAATGGTAGATTTTAAGTTTTTTTCCGACGACTGTCTCTATTACATTAATCCTTATCCTCTCCCAATATTTGACATATGTTACTTTGAAATGTTGTAGACTCCTGTTTTGTCATTTTGTAAACAATGAAGAATTAATTAACAATACCTTAAATGTATCGGTAGAGCCTACACCTTTCAGCCTTTTTAGCCCGTGCGAAGAACGGGTACTTTGGCTAGTAATATTATAAAGAAGAGGTGGTTTCTGTATGTTTGTTTGTGGGTTTGTTGTGGCAAGTAAATGCGAAAAATACTGAACCGACCGGTTTGAAATTTTACACAAAGGTAGATCTTAAACTCATGCAACACATAGGCATATTATTTCCCTTAAAATCCCCTCGGGTTACGCCCCATGAACGTCCTAAATTTCAATGTTCACATTTTCAAAGAATGAAAACATAAAATTACTTGAATGTCAACAGCTGAGAATATTAAAATTTGACAGTTCGGGAAGAAGATGAAGAAAGAGCTGCCGTGACCGTCCTAGGTTTCAATGTTTACTTAAATAAAGTTGATTTTTCAGATAAACTGCTGGATCGAAATTAGTGAATCATTTGAAATACTGGAATGGTAGATTTAAGTTTTTCCGACGACTGTCTCTATTACATTAATCCTTATCCTCTCCCAATATTTGACAGATGTTAATTTGAAATGTTGTAGACACTCGTGTTTTGTCATTTTTTAAACAATGAAGAATTAATTAACAATAACTTAAATGTATCAGTAGAGCCTACACCTTTCAGCCTTTTTTTAACCCGTGCGAAGAACGGGGACTTTGGCTAGTTAAATTATAAAATCTACTGGTTTTCGAGTAATTTGACTTTTTAAATGGCCTGTTGAAAATACTCAGAGAAACTTTGTATTTTTTCACTTAAGAACTTTAGTAACTAGTGACTAGTAAAATAAACCTGTTACTGAACCATAATGAATTATTATGTGAAGAACAAAATGTCAGATGTTGATTAAAAGACGCAATGATAAATTAGTCTCATTCTAAACAACAATGATACTATGTTTAATGTTTCAAACTTGTATCATTTATATAATTTGTATAATTTTTTCTTGTAATATTGTATAGTGAAGAAGCGTGATTATATAATCAATGAAGCTATGCTGTTAACTGTTTAAAAAAATCATTAACATTAATTGGATGACAAAGAGCATCGAACTATAATAGACGTTATAATTGAATATCAGTCGAATCAACGGTCGACTAGGATTGCGAACATGGCTGACTTGAGGTGAAGAGTTTGAATTTGATTTGTGTTGCGAAATGTGAAAATAGATTGTTTTAAAATGAACCAGCCAACCGACAACCATTTATTGTAAATTCGCTTTTTAGCATAGTGAGTGCTTTCCAATGACATTACAATTGGACTACAGTTCTGTACAGTTTGTTGGAGGCTGTTATCGGGGTCCTCAACCAGACTACAATGGCTGATTCATAACGTTCACAACGGTAATTAATTTCTTAAATACGAATATTAATGAAAACTATACATAATCTGGATCAGACAGAGCCCGAGAACTTCGGTTGCAGAAACGGTCTCTGAGAGGTATTACGAATAGTGGGAGGATGGAGCACTGAGAACACCTTTCAAGAGAATTAATATCCTGACACTCTACAGCCAATACATCCTGGTTTCTGCTGTGTCCGTCAAGACCAATTTAGGCCTATATGAAACCTGTGGCCAGTTGCATAACTGCGCACCTCTGATGCGCAGAGGTTGAACACCCAGTGATACAGACTGTCTCTTATTAGAGACAGCTTTCCACAGCAGTAAATATTTACAATGCTCTACCGGCTTGCCTGAGAGAGATGAAGGCTGAGACTTTCAAGCGCGGGGTCAGGAGTCTTCTTTTCCCAAACCCCTATTACTCTGTGCGGGAGTTTTTTGAGAATGCTGGGACTGTCCACCGCCATCTAGTTAGTATAAAGGCTGTGTTTTGATGCTGGCTAGTCAACCACGAAGACTAGGTAATTCAGGTAATTCTTTGCAGAAATAGTTTGATACCGTACGTATCAATATTAAATATACTCTTACGAAAACAAATAATAAAACATTTTTTCACATTTTTTATCCTCAGAAAAGATATCACAAATGACCTATTAACTTTATTTCTTGTTGATATCATATATCGGTTAGGAAAACATTAGTATAACTTTACAATGCGTGTAAAATACAGCGACTGTTGTAAATAGTGGTAAACCGACGATGTTTACATGTACACGACAATACGGTTCCAGTGTTAGTGACTGCAATGTAATCTGATAAGTTGGTGAAACAGCTTGTAGCAGTCTTGGAGGCAACGTGTATGATAACTTATCTTATTCGGTTCTCTGGGGTCTTGTACATGAAGCTTAAGATAAACTCTACCTCGGAGCTAGCGTTTCGACTTGATTAATAATGTTACATACATGTGTTTTTGTGCAGCAGATGCTTTGAAAATCCCTGAACTAAAGTAGTATGGATAAGGCTACGCTAATCCCGATGTGACCTGTTAATATGTGTATTATATGATAGGAGTGAACAAAACACCTAAATTTAACCAGTTAAAGAAATATCGATAAAAAGTTTAGTAAAATACAAGAATTAATTGTAATAAGTAATGTTTGACCCGGATACCAGACCAAGAGACAACAAAGTTGTAAATTATGGTATTAGGAACGGTTATTTAAGTCCAGAAAGGCTATAAACATACGCACGTCTCATCGTAGATGTTAAGTCCATGTATCGACTAAACACGGGTTTCGATGAGATGGCTGCACTGACCACTGATTTCTCCTTCGATGTGTTCGATATTACTGAAACCTGGCTTCATTCTGATACCCCTTCCGATCATCTTGAAATACCAGGTTACAATCTTTTGACATCCGCGGGCCAAAGGAGCGGGAGGTGAAGTCTCTCTCTTCGTTAAACATGTAGTGGTTTTCGAACGTATCCATACGTCGAGCGTTGACCCAGGTATAGAATTTATTTCAGTGATCCTCAAGGTGAGGGGGCAAACTCTGTATAGCCATAGTGTACAGACCACCGCATGTTAGACCACGCCTGTCTGGGCTCTTTGTCCCGGACATTGTTTGTAGACATTGCAGTGTAGGTGGACTTCATTATATGCTTGGGAGATGACAACTTTGATTTATTGTCGCATTTTTGTCACGAAACAATATATTTCCAGTCTTCTGAAATTGCATAACTGTACGCAGCACTTTTCCGAACCCACACGAGTCACTCCCAATTCTGCTGCATTTTTTTATGTTGGGGTTAGAGAATGCAGAAGTTACTAATAATTTTATAACGTCCCAAACAAGAAATATTTATAATACACAGGCACCATTAGTTACAAAAAGAGTAACAAAGCTAAAAGCACCATGTAGGAATAATAAAGTGATATTGCTAACAAAAATTAAGAAGACAATTTTTGAGTAATAAGCAGGAATGTGATTGGATATAGTATAAAAAGGTTAGAAACAGATTGAATGGAGCAGTGGAGAGCAAAAATATATTTTTTCGCTGATAAGTTAACAGACTGTGTAGATTTGAGAGCGTTTTGGAAATGTTTGAAGAGATGCGATATAGTTAGAAGGAAGGGGAGTCATGGAACTTAAATATAACTTTAAATTCAATGAACAAGTATTTTGTTGATATGGGTTCATTTTATGAAGCAGATTTGGACATCATTGATATGTATAATAAGAAAGTATGTGTAGACAAGGAAAGTACATTTACATTCAGGAGAGTGTCTGTTCATGAGGTCAAGTCGGCAATGAATGAAATCTCCTTCAGGGCCGTGGGAGCTGATGACATAAGTATTTCTATGATAAAAGCAGTTAGATCATTTGCCATAGAATCTATCGCCAACTTGATGAATACGTCACTGATGAAAGGTGAATTCCCACAATCTTGGAAGAAGAGTATTGTCCATTCGTTACCGAAAAAGTAGAATGCTACCTGTATCAGCGAATTTATATCGATTTTGATACTGCCAGCTATGTTAAAGATCCTAGAAAAGCTAGTAATCCATCAGATGACTGAATTTATTCATGTGAAAAAGCTGCTACCCAAATTACAGTCAGGGGTTAGAAGGAACCACAGCACTTGCACTGCTTTGTTAAATATGTTCGCAGACTTGATTGGGGCGAGAGATGCGGGCAGATGGGGCTCTTTAACCATGCCTGATTTCTCGCAGGCTTTTGATTCCATCAGTCATTGTTTGCTCGTTACGAAAGCACTTTGGTTTTCACGGTAGTGAAATTACGTGGTTCAGGTCTTACTTGGGGGAAAGGCTGTAGGTGACAAGTTTGGGCACCAATACATCGCCCCCTCTTTGAGAAACCAAGGGGAGTTCTGCAGGGAAGTTGTCCTTGGCCCATCTTATACGCCCTTTACACGGCAGACCTGTCCAGCTGTGTGTGCCGTGTATGCATATGCTGATGACTGCCGACGGCATGTTTTACATGAGGTTGGTAATGCTGACCAGGAGCTCGCTGGACTTAACTCTGACCTGGAAAGGATACGTGTGTGGTCTCGAAAGTACAGCATCAAGCTGAACACTGGGAAATGTAAAGTCCTCCACATTAGACCGCCTAATTCCGTGCAGAAAGTTCTGAATTGAGGTGTACGCATTAAACTTGAGACGTCTCGTTGATGGTGAGTGAGACTGTGAGAACTTTGGGGGTGGATCTTAATAGTAGTCTCACATTTCCTGACCACATCACACGTGTAGTCCAGGTGGCTATGGGTAGACTGCGAAGTGTGTACAGGTACCGATCCATCCTGTCTGAAGCAGTCAAGCTACGGCTTGTTCAGTCGTTGGTGCTGTCAGTGTTTTATAGCTGCATTCCTGAGTACGGCAACAGAACTCGAGAGGAGATGACCCGTCTCCAGGGGCTGCAGAACGCCACTGTGCACTTTGTGTACAGTTAAAGCCGTGTTCAGGATGCAAGCCTCATTCACCGGGTGATGACTCTTCACGAGCCATAATACCTGGTGGATAGTCTTGTTGCTCGCGGGAGGGTGGCGCTGCGTAGCACCTGACAGGACAGTTCCTAAAGTCAACTTGGAGATGGGTATGAGGGGGTTTTCCATATTTTAGGCCAAAAATGTACAATAACCTCCCCCAGAACCTAAAATCCCCGTCGACCGACACTTTTAAAACCAAATTAAAATAATTTATGTGCGGTTGAACATATGTATGTATATTCCTTTATAAAATGCCAAATATTGTATATTTTATTACTTTCATTGTATATACTATACGTGTAAATTATCTTTTTTGTGTAAATAAGCAGCATATACGTGACACGAGTTACTCTGTAAACAGTGATTGTACCGAGAGACGCTCTTAATAAAAGACAGTTTTATTTATTATTCATTTATTTGTTTCTCGACAGTCGGGCTACCCAGCTTTTGGCAACAGTTTTGGCCAACGATTAAACTTAAATAATAAATAAATGACATAAGTCTTCAAAATTACTAATTGATATCACTGTATTCTACTCCACGCAATAAGATGGCGATTTGCGTAGCTCCTGCCGCTAGCAATACGCCTGGTTGTAATGCGTGCCACGCGCTCTTCCCCGAGTAAGTAATTGCAATTTCACGCTTGGCGAGATCTTTTCCTTCTTTGAACCTTCATTTCAACATACAAATTTATTTTTGGCCAGAAAAAAAAGAAAATTATGAAGTATTCGTTTAGCCAAAACAATTCGTGTACAAAACATTTTCTGATGCATTGCTAATTCTTTACTGAGATGGGGTTCAGCTTTGTACATTATTTTGTGTTTATCAATAAATTGTATTATTCTTTGCAATCAAGAAAACGTAATACACCGCATAGAGATCAGGAAGCGCTTCAGGGCTTCTGAGGGGAATTAGAATGTATTTCTCAATTGCAGGCAAATGTCAATAAACAGTATTATGTTCGGAGAACAGTTATTCCCTCGTTCTACATCTATCGGCGTGATATACGTCATGGAGGGATATCATGGGCCTGATCCTACGTTTGCTGATGCCACTGAAGGGACAGGTAATAGTTCTGAGGACGACTCTAAACTTCAGAATGTTAATTTAAACTAAAATCAATGTATAATGTAATATTTATGACCGTATAAATCGAGTTTCTGGTGTAATTTTGTTGTCTTGAAAATTGGTTTATTTATAATATCGTAAAATAAATTTTTGTTTTTTGTATTTTTAAAATTCAGAAAAAAATAATAAATAAAAATACTTTAAATAAAGTTCATTTAAAACTAGAAAACTGAAACAATCAATTCCAGCATATTTATATCACTCACGAAATGAAATCTGAAACAAATAGGAAAATCAAACCAAAGACGATTGCGAGCTGGTCGTCGTCCCATTTGGTTAACAAGGAGCCCATTCGATGGCAATTTCCTTGACAAATGGAACTGTAACTCGATTCTAAAACAACGATCTCTTTCAAACTGCAGTTTATTCATTTGGAAGTAGAGTGAGCATATTTACTTGGAATTGTCACTAATGCAGCTAAGCTAATTCAGTTTTCGGTGCTCTTGTAGTCAGGCAAACAGAGATAACGATAAAGGTATCGGATTAGTGTCGAAGGGCATCATCACTAATGAGTATATGGTCAATCAGTTGATACGTAATAACAAGGAAATGCTGTATTCCTATAGCTAGCTGATGTCTCTGATATGGTTGCAAAGAAATTCTGTTGAATTTAATTATTTTTAAATACCAGTGAACGAATCAAAGAAAGATACTGCATAATGTGCAATACTTTATTCACTGACTATAGATAAAGTACTAGTTATACTTGACATTTATAGATGTCATTAAATGCCTTTATCATTAAAATATATTAAGAATATTAAATTTTCTATACATAACGATGAACTAATCAGATTGAGCCGAGTTTATCATTGGCAGTGAAACGTGCTTTTCCTCAATCCACTTACACGAGGTTCTCGGAAGTTTCTTGAAGAGCATCTGTCGACACGAGAAAGATTATGAAGTAATTAAAACTTCTCGGACAGTTGTAAGCCTCTGAGTAGAGCTGATGTGGGATATTTTTGGGATATAATCTAGAAGTCTCACATAGACGTTGAGATGCTTTGAAGTGCAAATATAGTTTTGCTAATATGCATTTCATATATTTCAGAAATAACACTAATGAGTGGAGCTGAGCTGAGTGGATATCAAAGTGTGTTTTGCAGGAATTGCATTGTAATAATTGCCGGATTATTATTTATTTAAATTAAGTAGTCAAACTATTTCTAATCGTTCAACATTAGTTAATATTGAAATGTCACTCTTCTTTACATTTCTTATTAATTGTTATTTTGTAATGCTTAAAATGTCAACGCATAAGGATTAGCTAAGTTGATCATTATCTATAGATGCCTACCTAGATTATTTCTAAATTCTGTGCTCTGATTGGTTCATTAAAGCAAGACGCTCTGTTCTGTAGTACACATCTCGATCCTGTTATTTCCAATAAATCGTTTATTTTTAACTATTTAAATTGTATTGATAGATTATCAGTTGTTTCTCGAAATTTCTCTTTACATATATTGTAAAGAGGAATTACCGACTTGTTTCTGTCAGTAATTTTGAAATGTAACACACAATTTTCCATATCATCCTGGACGAGGTGAGTGTGAAAGACATTTTACTTTCAACATTATGAAGAATAACTAACACAATTTTCTATAAAACCCCAAATTTTATAAATTATTACTTTTAAATCACATCTTTATTTCAATTGCACAAATATTTTTAATTATAATGTTGGAGACAATGAAAATGTTATCCTTTTATTCACACTTGGTTAACTAGATGATTTTAATTATTATAGAGGGCATTTATCATAATTAAAACATGATTGTTTACTGTCACTTAGGCCTACATGGAATAACTCTCTTGAAAATGAATTTTTTATCTTTACGATTATCATGATCATTGCATTCATCAATTAATTACATGGTAGAGTATTTCTTATTATGCATTCTTAAACAAAATAATAGTGATAATTTAATTAGAACGATCAATTAACATGTAAAATAATAACACATTTTATATGAAATGTACCTCATAATTATTCTATCTTTTGATGAAAGATATCACATCTGCACTGCGGCGAGACTAAAATACCAAGAAGAGTAGCTGAAAAGTCAGTAAATATTAATTTCCCTTCTAACCGCTATAAATGACAATGTTTGTTACAATTTCCTCTCGTTACGCTTCAATGTCTGACTGTTTTGAGGAAACATTCAAACAATGAAGTGTTTCTGTTATTTAGTAAATGTAACTCTAGAAATTTAATTATTCTCTAAATACGAGTAGTGTATTGCAATTTAATTTACCTGAAACCGCACTTAGCATTAATTAGAGTTTTATTTCATATATTGTTTTTATCTGAATACAAAAAAATTACGTAACATTTTCAAATTATTGACAGTTTATTACTACTCCTTCCTGATGGGTCACTCTTTTTTTTAAACTACCAATATATAATCGGTAGCAAGCAGTATACTTTGGCATAAAAAATCGTTTTAACAAAATAACTGGATATTCATTTTATTCTAATAATTTCAACGCCATATTACACGATATTGCTTTCAGGTATAGTAATGATAATGGCTAATATATTACGATATAATATAATACTTAAATATAATAGCTAAAAACTACAAATATACGAGCAACATTTTGGACAACAACACAATCCATGTAGTGGTAATTAACTACTATATAGGAAAATCGATGTCTCTAGTGTACCTAACTTAACCACCTAACTAACCAACCTACCATACCTAACCTACCTACCTACCTACTTAACTTGCCAAGTTTTACTTATGAAACTAAACGTAGGACAATTTTAGCTGCCACCCTGTACAAAGTGAAAAATACTTAGTTTTACTGAAAATTATTATGTTTCACTTAATAATTTAAAATTGAGTTAGAGTGAATTATGTAAAAATAGCCAATAAATATATGACTAATTAAAATAATCTCAAGCTTGGTAAAAATATATCTTGTCATATCCCATGCATATTCTAGTTTTTACCCAAATACTGTTGCTCTTACGTGTACCAATACAGTAGCTGTTTCAATTGAGCGGAAACACAAGTCGTTGGTATTCAGGGGCCGAGGCAACCACTGACGATGGGCCAATCATTGGACAGAGAACCTTCCACCTTACTACTGTTTCATCTTGTACTCTGACCTCTCTACATTGGTGGCAGAGAAGAGTTTTTCATTTATTTACAGTGAAACCTTTTATTATATTTTCGTAGTGCAGCACGATTAAGCGAGACCGCGATAGGCTTGTAGACAGTGATTCTTTTAAAAGAATTAGGTAAATTTTCCATTTCTCTATTGAACAGTTTCAAAATGAGTGTTTCATATTGAATAACAGATGTGATTAACATTATGGCCTCTGACCCTGTCAAAGGTTTCTGGATCAAAACAGTACTCGGCGATCCCTGTGACTCACTTCGCTCCGGTACCTCACTGTACAGGCCCTGTGGTGGAGGGCAGTTGTGGTTATAAAAACTGTAACTTACAGTTTTACAGTGTTACTAATTAATTATCAAAATACTAATATGTTTTTCATTTAAGTTGGGTTGTTCAGCAATGATAAAGAAAGGTAGCGCATCCTAATACAATAATTAGTCCCGTCAACACAGCATTTGTCGAACGGAGGACAACGTTTTCAAGTCAACTCAAGTATTATCAATGTTGATAAATTAATGGTTCTGATTCAGAACAGTTCTAGGGTTAACCGTTTTGAAACCAGTTTTCTACATAGTCTGCCTTCTAAGCTATAAAAAACACTACAAGTCTAGAGACATACGGGTAACGGTCGTATTTGAGTTGCCAAACAAAATGACTCGCCTCAGTGAGCAGCGAAAGTCGAGGAACTGTGAAATTATCACCAATATCACACCATCTCGCTAAAATGCTGTCCTAGTTTAGGCTAACTCGCCTTTAACGTCTCTGAAATATTACAACATTTCTAGTAGTCTCAATTAAATTTGTTATATTTTTAATATAGAAAATACGTGACAAAGAATGGCTTAAATTTCAATACCTCACCTACGTTTAAGGCGGTTGATTTTATATAAATACTAGCTGACCCGGCGAACTTCTTAACGCCCTACAGTAAATATATGTGCTAACTTTAAGATTGGTCATGTTCCGAAGTCAAACAGCATTACTCCTTTGTTGTGAGAGATTTAGATATTCTGGGTCGCGGCATAGTTATGAGCCGTTCTCAAGTTGTATAAATGCTGAAACTAACACGACTGTTTTATTATTTAGATGGATAATAAAAATTGATCAATCAATATACTATGGCGGTTACTAACATATGACATTATTTACATGACCCATCGTCTGTACTGATAGCCTTGAATCCCACTGTTTACCAGACTTTACCCTTCATCGGATGTATATTAAGAATATTATTTTACTGTAGAAAATTTATACATCGAAAACCTATTTTAATTCATAATTTGAAACTAAGTTTTACCCTGAGAGATTGATCAGGAACGCGATGTGGGCGTCCTGCATGTGATGTGACCACAACACGTCTACGCCTCTGTTATTGATCTGCTGTCGGTACCATTCATTGTCTATACTTGACTGATGAGTCCCCGCCACCCTTAGCTCTGGGGTTCTCACTAAAGATTGTTAAATAGTATATAAAGTGAAGTTGTTAGTGTATCAGTTCATTAAGGTGTAGTATTTGCTACCCAGATTACTACTAGTAAACGTAACTGCTACATTGAAATGCCGTAAAAAAATAAAAAAAGTAAATTCTCTACGATAACCACAATCATGACTATCCACATCAAGCTATAGATGGATTAACATTTGGTAAGAATTTTAACCTTTTGAAACTAAATTTCTTTCTCTATGTAATGTTTTTTCACTAAATTACACGTTTAGACAAACTAAATTAGTTTTACTAGACCAGGGTGACGTTTACAGCAGCGGCCAACAACCACAGATTTCATTTTTAAATACTGTTACACAACGAACTATAAACCTAAATGACAATGTTAAAACAAGCGCAAATGATTATAAGGTTATAATACCTGTTGTCTTCAATCAAATATACTTTTTAACACGACTAGTTTCGGGAACAATTTTCCCATTTTCAAGTGTACTTCAAGTGTGGTTATTTCACAATATCCTAATATTCTGAAATAAGCTAAAGACACAAGTCGTACGTGTTAAAAAGAACATTTGATTGAAGACAGCAGGTATTATAATCTAACGGTAAGTCGTTTATTGTGGAGGTCTGCTACTACGGTGGTATAATTTTCTGATCAGGACTATCTTTGAGCAAGATATTGAAAAAAGAAAAATACTACAGTGTATTTTAATCGTACAACGATTTTTGTTGGCTAATTTGAAAACCTTTACTGTTATTTAAACTATGGATCAGATGTTGTTTGCACGTTGTGTTGATCAAAGCAGCAATCAGCGGAGGTCAACTGATGTACAGCTGGCCGGGACAGCCCGCGGCCTGGAGCATCTGTCTCCCGACTCCCGACTGGCTATGACGCCGCCGTATCCCCCAGCGGAGGTCAACTGATGTACAGCTGGCCGGGACAGCCCGCGGCCTGGAGCATCTGTCTCCCGACTCCCGACTGGCTATGACGCCGCCGTATCCCCCAGCGGAGGTCAACTGATGTACAGCTGGCCGGGACAGCCCGCGGCCTGGAGCATCTGTCTCCCGACTCCCGACTGGCTATGACGCCGCCGTATCCCCCAGCGGAGGTCAACTGATGTACAGCTGGCCGGGACAGCCCGCGGCCTGGAGCATCTGTCTCCCGACTCCCGACTGGCTATGACGCCGCCGTATCCCCCAGCGGAGGTCAACTGATGTACAGCTGGCCGGGACAGCCCGCGGCCTGGAGCATCTGTCTCCCGACTCCCGACTGGCTATGACGCCGCCGTATCCCCCAGCGGAGGTCAACTGATGTACAGCTGGCCGGGACAGCCCGCGGCCTGGAGCATCTGTCTCCCGACTCCCGACTGGCTATGACGCCGCCGTATCCCCCAGCGGAGGTCAACTGATGTACAGCTGGCCGGGACACGCGGCCTGAGCATCTGTCTCCCGACTCCGACTGGCTATGACGCCGCCGTATCCCCCAGCGGAGGTCAACTGATGTACAGCTGGCCGGGACAGCCCGCGGCCTGGAGCATCTGTCCCGACTCGACTGGCTATGACGCCGCCGTATCCCCAGCGGAGGTCAACTGATGTACAGCTGGCCGGGACAGCCCGCGGCCTGGAGCATCTGTCTCCCGACTCCCGACTGGCTATGACGCCGCCGTATCCCCCAGCGGAGGTCAACTGATGTACAGCTGGCCGGGACAGCCCGCGGCCTGGAGCATCTGTCTCCCGACTCCCGACTGGCTATGACGCCGCCGTATCTCCCAGCGGAGGTCAACTGATGTACAGCTGGCCGGGACAGCCCGCGGCCTGGAGCATCTGTCTCCCGACTCCCGACTGGCTATGACGCCGCCGTATCCCCCAGCGGAGGTCAACTGATTTACATCGGGACAGTAGCATCTGTCTCGACTCACTGGCTAAGTAATCAACTGATGTACAGCTGGCCAATACATCTTCTACTATAAGTATATCATTATTTAACTGATGTACAGCTAATACATCTGTTATATTATGAGTATTATCTGATGTAATAAAACTCTGTAATTATGAGTATAATCAACTGATTAATAATAGATTTAATTATATATAATCAACTGATTAAGCTACATAATTTTCTGTTAAGTAATATAAAACTGATGTAACACAGCCCGCGGCCTGGAGCATCTGTCTCCCGACTCCCGACTGGCTATGACGCCGCCGTATCCCCCATCACTTGTATTTAACCGATGTGCAGCTTGAACTCAATTTACTTCAGATACCGTAGTACACAAAACCTTTTCATAATTCTATCATCATTTTATTAATTTACATCCAAAGATACTATCCGCTCAACACTAGATATCATTTAAGTGAAAGTTATACATTTTATTAAAGAAATTTTAATATGAGACAAAAGCTCATGAAGATTGTAAAAATCATTATATTACCGGTATTTGGTATTTTTGAGTACAAACTATTTTAATTAAAACCTTTAATAGGCTATCAGTAGAAACATTGTGCGAAATAGCTTTAGCCAGGACATTCAAGGTACGGAGGTAATTTTAAAATGTAAACAAGAAAATTGTAATCTCAGTTTTCAGTAAACAGTATTACCTTTGTGTTACATCTTGAATCAGCGGTGCATATTCGACTCATCTAATACATTTGATTTGAATAAAAGAAAACGATCAATTTATATTTTAGAAATAAACTAAAATGTTGTAAATACTGCAATATAAATAAACCCTTAACATGATTATCACGTTTTCTTGGTATTTGGTAAATGGATTGATAAAGGTAATTTAAATATTAAAAAGTGTACTCGTATGAACCCAAATAGAACCCCTTGTTACTCTACCCTAGACACATAACGTTACCTTACAGATCAGACCAGATCATACTGTAATGGAAACCACAATGCCGCATTCGTGCAACTACAAACTAAATATTTTCCGAATTTATGTTTTAATTTTGAGAATAGTGAAATATCTTCAATATAAACTTTTTACTGAAGGTTATTTGAGCCATCGGCAACGTTATTTTACTTTGGAACTTTTAAGCTGCGGGGCTTCCGGCGTAAAGTAGATTATAGAGCAATTAAAAGTTGCCGGAAAGATATTTAACAGGACTTCATGTCGTTACGTAATCTTTTCGTCAACCCTTTCTCGTCAGTTCCGTGCAAGTATTATCATTATAGATAAAACTTAGCTCATACTACGAAATCCATGTATACCTTATTTAATTTTTACATTTTATGATTACATAAAAGCTTTGTTGTGGAGAAATTATGATTAATTATAGATTTAACTATAAAAAAACTGTAAAACTAAGTTCTGTTTATTCCCCATACCGTCAATAACGCCAATCAAGTCTTCTGTGTAAGCTATTTACTAAAAAATCTATACAAAATATCTTTTTAATTTGAAATAATTAATAATAGCAAAATCCATTGTATTTTATATTTAAATGTTTATACATTTACCGTAACATAAATGTAATTATTCCTCTTCAAAAAAGTTAATTACATAAAAGGAAGATTTTGAGAATCCCTACAAAGACATTTTCTGAACTTATTCTTTCGAAGAAAGAAAACAATTTGTCATCCGTTTAGCGGCATGTTTATCGTATCTCTCAAGCTGTACCTCTAGAACTACAAATGTCAAATATAAAGAATAAATTGATACGTGACGGCTGATTTATATATTAAAAAGTCCCGTAACGGTGATATCTATGTTTAACCGTTACGCATGAAACAGTGATCTATTAATCAGATTACTGTACAAAATGAGATTCATAAATATGCTCTTTTCATAGTAATAATAAATATACAAACAATGAATAAGCAAGAATTTTAAAAATAAACATAATTTTTTATTCGCAACGAAATTAATTTTCGTTTCAATAAATTAATTTTTAAATGCAAATAATATGGAAAGTCTCGAGTTATATTTAATCGGTCTAGCGTTCATTTTGATAGCTCGATGGAGATTATTTACAAGGCGTTTTTCCAGGCCAGAAACTACATCAGCTCTTGATTGCTTGACCAGCACCTCAGGCTTAACTAGGTCTTGGAAATTTTATATCAATCTGATTTTGTGAACGTTCAATTTTACGGTAACATATTTGCTTAGGAACACACATTACATACAGTATTTTTTTATCTTATGAGAACTCGTCACGTTTCCACTTGTGAGTACTTTAGGTTGAATATTCAACCGGGGACAACCCACTTATCTCCTGGGCGATTTCCCCCGTGACTCAACTCATTGCGTTGCAGAATCCTTTTTAGGGCGCAGCAGAAATCTTCAGATTTAATTTTTATATGAAATCCTGGAAATTACTTTTTTTATTCCTACGTGTTATGAAAATAATATATAAATTTAAAAGTTTATTTTGTTTACTTACTTATATTATTTTTTTACTTAAAGTCACTCCACATAAAATTTAATATAGTTCATTTTAGGTTTTGTGTTAAATAAATAAATTGATAAATTTAAAGTTTACATTATAGAAACGTCGATTTTCATTCACGATTTATGTTTTGTAGTGGACTTCTGGGTAGCTTTCTATTCACACGCACCCGTGCGGTGCATTTAATATGCTATATAATAGGCGTTGATGCTAACAAGCACCAGTAAAGGTTATAGCCCTTTGAAGTATTTGTAAGTATTTTGAATGTTATATCAATTTCAAAATCATCTTATATATTTTTTTGACGATTACAAACAACTTGTAAAACATTTCTCCGAGAGACGCGGCCGGACTACGCACGAAATAAATTAAATATTTTGTTTCACTGACACTCTGGGAGCCAACCCAGACCAGTTAACCGTCTCATCCCGTAGAGAAATAAGCCTTTACACTGTTAATTTACAATTTTTCGATACCAGATAATTATGCCTGGCTTTTTCATAGACCACAGCCTGAACACTAATGTCTTCGACGATTCCTCACTTTTATCGTGCTCACGCAGGCAAATTACAATAGTAAAGCCTGTCTGTCGGTCGGTGAGACGTCATTATGAAGTTTTTGAAAACATAAAATACTCGACTGTAGTTCAGTTTTGACGCCATGGCGGAATCTTTCGGTTAGAAGAGATTTGATTATTGAAATGGTGACCAAAATATAGGTATTTTAAGCCAAGTATGAATGAGAAACGAGTGTAGGATGATTGTGGCGCGATCGTGAAGTTTTGTTACTGACTAAGGCTGACATGTTCCTTAGACAGAACTGTTAATTAATAGCCCAACAGTCAATGGTATATCTAAGGGACCTACAGTTTAACGTGGAATTCAAACCACTGCCTCTGAATTACGAACTGGTCTAATTATGAGGATGGTTTTTGCGGATCAATGTATTATTTAATAGTGCGGACTTTAATCAACACAAGAGAAGACTACATCCACAGACCATCGCTCATAACTATCCACAATTCGTGACCCTCGAGTAGTGGATTACAGGATGTCGCCACCGTCCCAGTCGGTTCAGTTGACAATATCGATGTTGGAACATTGGAGTTTATCGGATATCATACGTCGACGCATGACTAACTGAGAGTTGACGTGCACTATCTCGCCGAATACAGTGTTTCACAACGCCAAAGTCAACTAAATAAAATATCATACGCGTTAATGCTCCGCTAACCGCAGTTAACATGTTTAGCAGTTAGTATGTTATCGTACATTATTTAAAACCATATAATGACGTCGTCATCGACCCACAAGTGCTTTGATTTATCCTACTACCATTTGAACTTTCCTACGAGATTATGATGTTAATATATAGAAACCGGTTCGGTGTAAATATAAAATCAGATACTCAAAAAAAAAGTATAATTTAGGATGTTATAAATGTCCATAAAATGTATTATTTGCTTTTTCCATCAAAGAGTTGCTTTGCTTTGTAACCTAAATTAATTTTACCATATAATTTTTCTTAACAATACCAATTTCATCAACCACTTATAAATAAAGGATTTGCCTATTCGTTTATATTATGAGTATATTTGCGGATACAATGTATGATTTTTAAATAAAGTAATCTCATGACTAATTAAACATATTCTTAATACTATTAATCAACTCATAAGATTAAATACACATCCATCGGTTTAGAAATATCGATGTTGAGATTTAAGGATCTTAATTGTGAGTTTTTAAGCTGATTCAATGGTGAAATATAAAATTGAAATTTTCAATAAATACAGTAAAAACGCAAAAAAACTCATACCAAATAGTTTCAATATGTATGGTTAAACTCGTACCGTTAAACACCTCTACCAAAGGCAATTACATTTTTTAAGTTAGTTAACTAAATATAATATTAAAATATATATTAATATAAAAATTTTGCAGTTTTTAATTACATGAAAAATTACATTTGTATTATTGATGATAGAATAGATTATTTCGGTAAAAAATTACAAAATAAACTCCTCAATAAAAAATTACTTTGAAAACATTATTTAAGTGTTTTAATGTTTTCATCCTAAATCTGGTTCATACCCTTATGTTTTCCTTTTTCCATCTACACCCTTGCTTTGCTTTGTAACCTAATCTATATTTAATCTTATTACCTGCATATGTAGGTTTTGTTAATTCTACCCAACCCCCTTACACCAATATCACTGATCCAGTATTTGATCAAATACTTTTCGTTTGTTAGTATTAATTGCCATCTCTCATAAATTCCCCTACACACCATTTCAAGTAACACGTCTGAGAGACTTTTGACAATGAAATTGGATAACAATACTTAGTTATTCCCTGAAGCTACATAGAAAAGTCCAGCAGAATTTCATACTGAGAGGTGCTAGGGAATGGTTCAAAATATATTACGGTACATGTATAGTGCTATCAAGAAATATTTAAACTCTATGGCACAGTAAAAAAATACTAAAAAATGCACGATTGTACGACGGGGCTAGTTTTTTTATACTTTTCAGATATCACGTTTTATTAATAAAATTTAAATAAAAAAATAAGTTCTAAAAATTTAAGTTTTTACGCTTCTTTTGTGGGTAGAAATTCTGCTGTAAACTCTTTAAAATAATAACTTTTAAACAATCTTAACAGAAGTAAACAAATACAAGGAATTTCTGGCCAGAAGATTTCCCCAGGGTGTGATGAGTATCTGGACCGTCAAAAGTTGGAAACTGTTGTTCAAAGAAATCTCGTTCGTCAGACTAAACAGCAACACAGCATGAGGGCAAAGCCGTCTGTTGACTATTGGCACTGACCTTGCTGATTTAACTTAAGAGTAGCTACTAAATGACTAAGGAGATACGATTAGAGAGAGTGATTACTGTCCTGTTAGCCACGAACCGCTGGAGTGGTGATTAATACGACGGATTATATATTTTACGTATATTGGATTACTCCGGTGATGATATCCTAAGGCTTGGTCGCACACATTACATAGCCGTAGTTAACCTCAAGCCAGATAGAATTTCAATTTCAGTAAATTGTCTACCAGCATGTTTATTTAATTATTTGCTTATGGTAACACAAATTAAGAAACTGGTAATAAATCAAAGTTTAATTTTCGTTTTAATAAATTAGAGGTGGACTTACAAAGGATTGTATTTATTTTAAAGTAAGGAAAAGTGGATGAAACTTCTCCAAATAAACTTCACTTGAATTAGTTCCTTAACAATTCAGATTTAGCTTATACTCATATTGTTTAGGCTAGTTATTTTTCTAGGTCGTTTCTAAACGATAATAATGCTCATGAGGAACGTTTTTTAAGTTACAAGTCAAATTTTTCACTTCTTTCACATACCTGTTCAATCAACAGGATAAATTATATTCTATACTTTAACTTTAATCATATAAAATCAAAATGAATGCAGATCAGTGAAAAGCCAACGATGAAATTAGAATGAATGCAAAGTTAAATAGTTTATGCATTAGCTGACGGCAAAACGAGCCACTGAAAACCACAAACCACACCAAGCGGTTGTATGCCGCAGCCTACACTGACAAACACACGCTGGACATCTCTAAACAATGTGATGTTGACGTATGTCGCGGCCTACAAGTCCAGGACACGTCAGTCTAATACTAGACGACAAGTATTCAAATAGTTTGGTGGGACGTACACATAGAGGCACTAGGGTAACTCGTATAGAATACTTTTAATTTCAAATATTTTATTCTGATATTCTGTTAACCTGAACTGAAGGCCGTTATAACCATAATTTAATGGACTATTACAGTAAACGTGGTTTAATGAGGTTAACGAAAATATTTTTGTACGAAATTTCAGCTATTGACGTCAGGTTTTCAGTGCTAAAAAATTAAACTAAAGATTTATTTAACAGTTTGCAATGTCAATTTTTTTAAACATGAACTGTTCACGCACTTAAAAAAATTTATTATGGCTAAGAGCAAATCAAATACAAAAAGTTATTCAATACATTTTATTTATGAATATGTGAAGTTTATTTAGGTCCAAAGTTTGAAAATTTCCATTGATAAACAAAAACAATACAACGGAATTAGTTTTGTTAAATCCTTATGGGATTTTAATTTTATAATTTCAAAAAAATAAGATATTTCTAAGCATTAGTTTTGGTATTTTAACACATCAATATGTTGATAAGGACCTATGAAATACTTTGTATTGGGTATTTTGATTTTAATAAATTTCCTTTACGAAAAATTAAAGGATAATTAAACCCATGTCATGCCAAGCGTGTGAGCACCTGGACTGACTCCTGCCGCCTCTTAATTCGTTCTTATTTGCTGCTTATCAACGTTAGTGACATTTTTTAATATTTTGATAGAGAACAGTCCAAACTTTGTTCTACTTACTTTCTAGCGTTGAGATTTTTTTAGACAGGTAACTAAAATAGCCCAATTACAAACGACAACTGTGAACCAAGGAGCCTCGGAGTAGCTGTGAGCGAGCACCTCACCTCTGAGCTACCAAACTGCTGTACCATGCAATTGAATATATATATTGATTTCTATGCATACCAAATACATACGTAGTAGTTGAGGCAGCGATTCCGGAAAAACTGACATTGAAAACACCTTTTAAACAGGTGTACCAACCAACCAGGGGTACCAACCTAACTTAAGATTACCAATTCACCAGGTGTACCAGCCTAAATGTTACGTCACGTATTAACGTCACGTTATACGTAGATATAATATATTAATATGGTAGTGCCAACCTAACTAAAGGATATCTAAACTATTCTAACCTAATTATATGTATATATAAGCAATTGTACCAACTTGATTATTTTTATATGTATAATAATGTATATGTATATAAATATACATGTGTACTAATCTATGTATATCAGGGGTACCAAACTTAAATAAGTAGAGGAGACTTATTATATGTATATATAACTAGGGGTACCAACCTACATGTTACGTTACGTCATTGTATGTAAAAAAGGTTATTTAATCTACTATATTTATATTATGGATATTATATGAATATAAATATAAAAAAATATTATACATGGACTATTACCGCTATTAATAATATCCAGATCGATGCTCACAATATTATTATATAACATTAAAACTATTATATATTAAATTATAATAATAATTATATTTGTAAAATATCAATTAAATTAATAATTTAAAATTGTTAAATTGTAATTCCACTTAAAGGGCGCAATTGAGAAGCTATTACTGGACCACCATTGAACTCTTGTATTATTTGTATATCCATGCGCTATGTTCGGGTATTACACGATGCTTGAACGTCAAATGTACTCTCACATTTCCATACAACAGCACCGGCTGGGACTACTTTGCGTCCCAGCATAATCGTGATAAGACTCTTACAATTGAATGAAAGCTCGGGGGAAATAAAAGTCGCAAAGTTCATCTTCGCAGGGAGATTGCCTCCAGCGGTATCAGCCTTGTATTATAGGCAAATTTGTTTACCGAATGAAAACTAAGCTATTTGCGACAGAATACATTTTCATGCCAAATAATTACAGATTACCAATTACCAATTAATTGTATTATATTGAAACAGTTCACCCAGAGTAGCTTGAGAGCTAATGTAGTTATAATACTCAGGTCAATCTAAAATCCACTAAACCTATTATTGATACTTGTAGATAAATGCAAAAAGATTTGAATAACAATACTTAAATCAAAAAAGGTTATTGATTATTCTAATAATTGGTAAAGTAAATCAAATCCTTCAGTTCACATTAAATCTTATTCTAAATAAACGGTTTTTCATAACATGAATATAATTCCTGGAGTACGTCCTAATATCGTTCCAATATAATAATTATGGACAAGATATGTGTTGCCAAATAAACTTGATAAAGAATGGTGTGGCTTATACATGTATAGTCTAAACACATATTATCTTGAGGGCAGATAAACAAGAATGTGAAAACACTTTATCTCAACCAGGAAAGTGTGTTTGGTCCATTCTAAATGGGACAGGAAGTTGATCAAAAGTCTCACCAAGGTTACTGTGTACCAGGGTTATGTAACTGCGTGGTTACATAATTGTTACAAATTATTCATTTTGTGTTTTGAAGCTATTTGTGGTGTGATGCTCTAGTTAATATTTCAATCATATGATCTAAATTTTACATTGTCATGCCCATGTTATGTTACCTCTGACAAAAACACTTTGTAAACTGAAATTGACCATTTTTAGTAACATGTTATGGAAAAAGACTTAAATCGTATGCCATTTTATTCAGTAGTCGTGAATCTTAATAAAACAAATTAATCTCACGTTTCAAACTCCTGTAGACAAGCAAAGTTCCTACAAATTGAACAGCTATATATTAATTGTCATATCAGTGATATTTCATGATGCGTCAAATCTTTTAAAACTATATTATTCACTTACATCTTTAGGATATTTTTATTGAAGAACATTTTTGAAGGAATTATTTTGTTTTCTAGATTAGGGATTCACATCTCAATTTTAATTTTTAAATCTCTTACTTGGCAAAGTGTCTTAGTTTGCCAAGTTAAGACACTTGATCTAAAGTGTTATTGTTATGGAGGATGATTCTTTTTAGAGTGTTCTGCGGCAGCTTGTTTGGTTTCAGGATGGTGAATTTTAAAAGGGCTTAGTAAAATGGATAATGACCATCTATTATCCACATATAAAAAGATGTGCCCCAGCCCCTATATCCAACATGTATTTAAGAACAAATAGAATCTTTGAAAAATATATACTCTATTATTGTAGTGACCTACTCACTTTATGAATCTATTATCTCCGGTAGTTGTACTATTCAGAATTCAACCCAAAAAGATGTGTGAGAGGTTACTTCTGAGGCCTCCCAAATCCTTGGTAATCAATCACACATGCTTTCCCACATCGTAATGAGATAGGTGTGATTTAATGGAATCAATCCTTCGACTTTTAGCAGCTAATTAAGCTTACCGTACTTTTAATTTAATTTTTTTTGGAATCGCTTTAGACATGAACAAGTTTAAACAAATCCTGATCTGACATTAAACTTCCTTCAGATTTTAATATTTCCATAATCTAGCCTTATAATAACCTTCATAGCCATGTAAGTAGTTAAACTTTAATAGTTAAAAATAAGAAATTAATATAAGTTTTAAAATAAAATAAATTACGAGTATAAAAAACCTTGAATTGGTGAAATGAAATGCTTTAGAGACTTCAATAACGTATACAAGAGGGTTTTTACAAGACAACGCGTGTAGAAAAGGGCAGCGCCAGCCAGGCTTGAGCCATAAAACGTCTTTACAACTCGACGACATTCATGTCGGACCCACACCCGGCGAGGATGTGGCCACTGTTATTACGTCATAAACAGGACAAAGGCTCATGTCTTTAGAGGTCTACTTTATGACTGAATGGTCTGATTTACCAAATAGGAGTAATTATGATCTTGATTATGGTTTTTTATTAGCGTTTTATTGAATATTGATAGTTTTCGTTAGTATTTCTTTATTTTGACATTATATCAAGTTACTACTTTTACAGATTTATGCACGAATAATGCAACGCACTAATACGGTTTTAAAATTAAAAAGGGTGTAAGGATAATTAATGATGCATAAAAACTTCAAAACTATATTTTTTACTCTCATCATTTGGATATATTTATTTTAGAACATTTTTACGGTAATTCAACTATCTCCATCTTCAAGATGATTTCTTTGAATAAATCAATAAATATAAATATATATATTACAATAATTGCGTTTATTTATTTACTTAGAATTCCACAAACTAGTTTACGCCCAATTATACTATTGTATATCAGTAATCAATCATTATTTGGAAGATAGTTATGATTTTAACTATTGTTTAACAATGGCTATAAAATATTTTTATGAAGAAAAATATATTAGAAAAAAATAAAAATATATAAGAAAAATATAAATAAATATACATCCATAAAAGTTTGTTTGCTGAAAAGCGATATATTACATATTTTTAAACCTTAGGATTTACAAGAATCGTATTTTTCAGATGATTATGTCATTATTTTTATATTATATGAGTATTTTTAGATTTATGATACACGTTATTTTCAGTGTGGAAGTGATCTTATAGAAATAAAGCAGTACGAGACGTAAGACTTGGCGAAATGAGCCAAGATTGGAACTTCGCACGTGTTACTACCTCAATCTTGAGAGGAAATGTTACAGCTGTTTCAAATCTCCTGCAGTTGTTATCTATATCTAGGTTTATATTTAAGGTATAATCTATTTTAAAATACTTTACGTTGTTACTGCTGTTTGGATGTTGCAGAAGTAACAATACCTCTAATAAGGATTCCTTTTTAGTTTATAACGATAGTTTGCATAAAACGTAACATTTAAATCCATCCTTAAGTCCCTGAATTATTTTTAAATTAATTAAATGACATATATTGACCGTAAAAAGTTTGATGTAGCTAAGATTATGCTACAACTTGTTTAAACCCGTTTTAGCCCAGCGTTGCCATATGGCAACAACAAACATGCGGTGAGAAAATGCATGAGAAATTTCGTTTTGGCATTAATGTGAGTTGGCACACTTGTTAAATTTCTTTCACACATGTGTAGAAAACAGGATATGCATAAGTGAAGTTTGAGGTTATGTTTATCTCTTTGTGACTGAGCAAAATAAAATGTGCTTCATGATTTCATCTCCAAAACCATGACTCATCAGTTTGAGTAAGGATTTTACTTTAATTTATGTTGATATATTTGTTTATTTATGTGTTGTATTTACTATTAGTTGTATTTACTATAAAAGCTTTCAGCAATGAGATTTATTCATACTTTTACTTCCATGACAACTTAGGATCTCCTAAACTTTACTGTTGCCATATGGCAACTCTAGGCTATTACACTACCAAGCTGCTGTATAATGCTTGAGCGATTACAAATTCTTTTATTTCAGACGAGGTATAACCCTTCAAGGGGCTATAGATTTACTAACCAACAATGAAGGTGACATTTCAAACAATGTGGATTTGTTTATTGCGCCACCAGAGCCTACAGCCCTAACGGATGAAGATTCGGCAGGGGAATATGAAGGTGACGGGGGTCTATTAGACAATCTGACAGGAAGGCAGCTTCTCTCCAGAGCTAAAATTAGATTACCGGTAACTATAACTAGTTTGCCATCTAGCCTGGAACATATTTTGGACAGTAGCAATGAAGAAATCGCTAGTGAAAACAACAGTAAAACTGTAATAGGCATCCTAGGCCTAATGACGATTCAGGGTAAAGCCAAAAGCAGAAGTTATTGAAGAGCTTCTGAATGAAAAAAATTGAAATATCGGTGAAAAAGAAAAAACAGCCAATCCATAAAACTTGGGTGTAAGGGGATATTGAACCAATTGGCCAGAAATTTCCAAAGGGCAACTATTCGAGATACAGGGACTTTTCAGCTGTGGATCTCTTCGAACTTTTCTTTGACGAAGACCTATTTGAAACATTTGTCACGGAAACAGAAAAATAAGCCCTAGACAAGAACCGTCCAAACCCTAATATATCAAAAGACGAGGTCAAATATTTTGTTGGCATTCTGATTCTATCAGGATATCACGCTTTGCCTGGTAAAAGATTTTACTGGGATTCTCTACCAGACATGGGCGTCAATATAATATCCAATGCCATGAGGAGAAATAGGTTTCAGCAAATTATGAGGTTTTTGCACAGTGTTGACAAAAACAATGTAGACGTACATGACAAAATGTGGAAACTAAGGCCAATGATAAAGAAAATTAAAGAAAACTGTCTACATCATTTTCAACCAGAGCAAAACCTTTTATACGATGAGAGCCTGATAGAATATTTTGGACGACATGGGTGCAAACATAATATCAGGGGAAAGCCTATCAGATTTGGTTATAAGGTGTGGTGCCTGAATACTTTTCAAGTGATTTCTAATGTTAGCTGTTAGAAAAACGCTTGAAGATAACTCATTTAAGGAGAAATATATAGTGGAACTCTCATTACATTAATTTGTGAACGGTGAAGTATATATTATTTAGAATAATATAATAACAATAATCCTGCCAGAGTTAAAATGTAAGTGAAATATAAAATTCTTCGTTACTTTTAACGTTATTTATAGGTTACTTTTACAATCCACCGTTCTAATTGTACTGTCAAAACGTAAATTAATAAACGGAAATATCTTAAGGCCATCGCTGTAAACCTCAGTAGTTAAAATAAATTGTAATTTATGAAGTGCATAAATAGGATAGTCTTTATAAAAATAATATGTGTAATATAATTAATTGATAATATATTTCCGTGCGGTTTTTACTGTGTTGCTGCTTTCCGTTCAGGAAACCGTTCAAGGGAAATATTGGGAGGAGTTTTTAGGGTTAGTACTCAACAGAATCCAAGTGTGAAATTACCGATCAGTGAGATGACTGGGAAACCTGAGGGATATGGATGGAGGAAGCGAGTCATCGGAGCGGCGTTAAGACAGTTTGGTTGGCTTTGCTCTGACTCCTACTCCGCTACTTAGTAGGCCTACCACTGTGTAGTAGGCCTGTGTATCACTTACACAACGACTCTACACTCCCTATGAAAGTCTTAAGCTCTTCAGGATGGAACATTCGATACGTGTGCGGATCTTCATTTAGGTTAATACAATACTGCACCTTAAAATTAACAACGTGTAATCAAAGAATTGTTCATACATTCACTGTAACACCCATCCTAATGGGGTTTATGGTGATTGTAAGTGCAGTGTGATGAAATGGGCTTTATGAAACATGTAGCTTTGCTATTAATAAATACAAGCTGATCATTATTTATTAGCCCAATGAATAAAATCTGTAGGGTTCGTCGGTATCACGAAACTGTGTTTCGATTTTTCTCAGGATTGAACTCGCAATCTTCAGATTATGAACCGGTTACTATAACACCTTAGCTACTTTTGGTTTATCCACTCGTATTCGGCTTTATAGTAATGTGTAACCTCTTCTTTGCCGTTGTAATGTTTCGGTAATCATAATTTAACAATAACTGGATCTGCCAATCACCGGCAAAGTATAGCTTTAGTAAAGCTGATGTTGGGCAGTGTGATACAATCTTTGAGCTCACTACGAGAAACACAGTGGGAGGTATTTTGAGGATTAAAGTACGTCATAATACGATTTTGAGTACTGGAAAACTTCTCAGCAAAACGCTCATGGACGATTATTTGTGCCTGTTAAATTAATTGAAATTAAGTTGATGAAACCAACGTATAAATATTGCATTATTTTATAAGAAAACTGGTGATTTATTATTAAAATTGATATTAACGATTTTTAAATAAAAAATTGTTTAAAGACGAATAACTTCTTAATGTTGGTCCTGGAATAGTTACTTCGAAGAACTTCCACTTTCTTTATATTGATGGCAGGTAGTATCACTTTTACTAAATAACGAATTTAATTTTAAAGAAGTGAGATGCGGATCACCTATTACAAATACACATTTTCTTATTTTTACTTTAAAATTTTGTTTCTTTTAAAATTGTGGTTTGAATATTATATAAATGCCTTATTATTATATCACTAACTAATGCGCCACGCTTGGTATTTTAAAAAGATCACTCAGAATTATGTGAAATGATAATGTGACCCGTATGCTTTGATTGAGTGTGACAGTAATTAACTAAAAATAAAAATAACCATAATTCATACATTTCGAAATGCGCATATAATAGTCAGTCCGATTATTAAATTCCCTTTGGTAATAAATGAATATTTTGGGGCAGATAATATTTCATCAGGAGCTAGAGGTAAATCATATCAATAATGTTGTTCCAGTTGATCACAGGTATTATGTGTCCCCAGAGACCAATACAGTATCCATTGTCATATTACGCGAGTTTACACTATACTAATTAATTGTGTCCTTTGATGAATGGAACCTTTTACAGATTAGGTACACTTGCTCAAATTCTTCCTCGCTGCTTTGAAATTTAACATCAGTACTTTAACCAAACGTCTTTCATAAACAATCCTCGGTCGAAATAGCACGCTAGCATTGCGGTGACATGCATATACGTCCCATATACAGTCTCATTGGCTATTAATAATAAAAGATGCGTATATTTTATGTTTACATATTTATAATTTATAACGTATTAAATCATTGCTGAACGTGTATATTTATGTAATATTCGGCCCTAATATTTTTGGCTTCTTCGCTAGCATGTGTTTCAAAACGAGGTATAGGTTTCTTGCAGTTTTCATAGAACTGAGAAATATCTTGTGGTATACTAACAGACATGATGTTTCCCTTACTTCATAAGTGGCTATGTAGTATTGTTGTTTCCTCTATCATCTTAATACTTCAAGGTCACTACATAGTGGTCGGAATATATAAGCCACCTTTGGGCCAAAAGTTCTAAAATAATTCTCAACAATTCTCCAAGCGCGGCAGTGTGTGTAGATACATATACGTTCTTCTAAACAAATAGTCCATCGAGAGGAATAGGTCTCTTTAGGTATCGTTTCATAGAAAATGTCTCATCACCCAAAATTACATAAGGTACATCACATCTTCCCTCAAAAAGCGGCTCATCAGGAGGATTAGCAAAGCTGTAGTTATTTAGTCGTTTGCCAAGGTCACTCTCGCCGAATAGGCTCCTGTCACATTCTTTTCCATAAGACCCGGTATCAATTGCAATAAATTTATATTCCTGATCAACTAATCCTAAAATCATTGTTGAATAATGTTTTTATTTTTGAGAAAGAGAGATCCGGGGTTTGGTGGGGCCTCTAAGGTGACAGGTTTACCGTCGATAGCGCCCACGCAATGTGGGAAATTCCACCTGTCCCTAAAACGTTTTTCTACTGTTCTACGCAGGTTTTCATTAGGTCTTAGCATATATTTTTAGTGCATGCATTTCCATATGCTGTCACAAACTTCATTAACAATTTTCGACACTGTTCTTTCACCCAATCTGTAGCTGAAGCTTATGGTTTTATTATTGTCGCCAGTTTATTTTCTTACTTATACGTATTATCCTCGTTTTTATCTCTACCCGGGTTAGCAACATTAGCAATGTTTGGACAGCGCATTTTAAGCCTGGTAGGACTAATTGCCGGATATTCTCTCTGTAACTTTGTAATTCACACATTGAAATAATAGTTTATAAATAATTGACTGGGACGGTGGCGACGTCCTGTAATCCAGCTACTTGGAGGTCACGAATTGTGGATAGTCGTGAGAGGTGGTCGGTGGATGTGGTGTTCTCTTGTGTGGATTAACGGCCACACGATTCAATACTACGTTAATCCGCAAAGCCTATCCTCGTAATAATACCAATTCGTAATTCAGAGGCCTTGGTTCGGATCCACGTTCAACTGTAGGTCCATTAGTTCAGCCATCAGCCATCGGCTGTTAGGATATTAATTAACAGTCCTGTCTAAGGAACATGTCAGCCTTAGTCAGTAACAAGACTACAAGATCGCGCCACAATCATCCTACACTCAATCCTCATTCATACTTGGCTTAAAATACCTACATTGTAGTATGGTTGCCATTTCAATGACCTAATCTAATCTAATTATATCGTTAACGATTAATAAGCAGTTCAACTGCAAGCATTATGCACAATGTATATAGGAACAAATACAATCAGCCAATATGTCAGATGTTAATACAAATTATTATTTTCAGAGGAGACCAATAATAACTTATAATACCTAATATTAATGTACAGATTTGTACTGTTTATGAAGTGGTTTGATTGTTTTGTTTTCCATAATACGGACCATCCAATACATTTATTTTGCTTATTATACTTCCTAATTTATTTTTTACCTTTGGTAGTTGCCTTAGTTCTTGAGTAGTTCTGGGAAAACATAAATAATTAAATATGAGGTAAAAAATATAATTTCTGTTCTTGAATCTGGGAAAACATAAATAACTTCCTAATTTATTGAAAAATACTGTTATTCTCATTAAAAGGCAAAACTGCACAGTAATTTAATGCTTTATATACCTCAAACAGACGGCACGCCGTTCCTCGGGTATTACTGGTTGCCTCCAGTTAGTGTTTTTTTACTTACTGCACACTTCGTCAAATTCTTCTTTGCACAATCTAAAATAACGTCTGAACCTTTCATCGTGTTCCATAAAAAAACTTACGAAAAATTAAGGTATTCACAATGAATTTTACATTTTTTATTAATAGGATGGACTCAATGTGACCTGTTAGATAATGAATATAAAAATAACAAATCGCTATCACTCGAAGAATCATCGTTCTGTTGGCACGGACTATTTTTGATAGGTTTGCGTCACACTACACAACATCATTTGACACCATCTCACTGAGGACTGAGACTAGCGGCGGACGTCTACATACTGTAGACGCATATCCGTCCGCATGCATACGTCCGTCCGTTGTGTGCGCCGGTCATACTTGTATATACTGTGCGGATGTCCCTGAATCCGTACAGTATTCCATCTTTGCCTGTGGGTGGCAAGCACAGCGTGCGTCACTGGTGCTAGAGGTCGGATATTTCGACAGACTATGTCAGAGGTAATGCTTCATCGGAACGAGACCTGGAATCGGGTTGCATGTTTCATCGAGGCTTTATTGAAGGCCAAGCAGTACGATCTTGATCGCCTTCAGTGACGGATAACATTAACATTCCAGAGTAGTCTCTTTTGAGCCAACGGTACAGTGGCCTAACCTTGAAAATGTGCTAAACTGTTTCAGGCTAGTCCCTCAGAGTTGAGTGAAAGGTTTTAGTGGGTGAGAGTCCTACACTTCGTGCATAACGCATTTCCACCTCTTCTCCAAAGTAAAAAAATTATGACTAACCACCTAAAACTCAAAGGGATCACCAAGAAAGCAAGGTGGGCAGAAGAAGGATTGTCAAAAATTGGTTATAGGTTGTCCTCGGCGTATTCTAGGTTACTACCATTAGAAGAATTGTTCTGGAATGATTGACACACCAATGAATAATGATTTTATTTCCTCCTAAAAACAGCTTTTTCACAAGGTATTTAGCTTTGTTAGATTGTACAATATAATACATTTAAAAATACAAAATAAATTAAACTAAGATTAAAGAAACAAAACATTTTAAATGCTTAGAGGAAAATAGGGTTACTAAGGCAAAAGCCTGTTTTGGGATTTCAAAATACATAAAAATAAATTTAAAAGGAAGAGCTCATATCCGGTGTTTTATATACCTATACATTTACAGATTAGTGTTCAAAAGTAAAAAATTAAACTATAACTAATTGCGGATACTAAATAATAGGCCTACTCATAAAGATAATTAACAATCCTATTAAGATTCAAAACAATACAATCGTTTAGGTAACAAACACAGAGAGAAGGTCTCAACGTGTTAACAATGGTAGAAACGATTCATGCGTTATATTCATCCAGAAAGAAATATCAATTATTCCTACTTAAAAATTCATTTACATAGTGTAATAGATGGTTCTATACATCGCCCATGAGACGTGTAATTTGGATGTAGGAAGGTTTAGTAGTAAAAGCAATAGTCTAAAAACGTAAAAACAAATAAAACCTAAAAATAATAAAATCTACAATTTCACGTTATTAAATTATATTTGACATAAATAAAATCTTGTTTGAACACTGGTACCAGAAAATATAGCATACTATAGGCCCATTTATCAAAAATTAATTAAATCCAAACTCCCCTTTAAGAAAATTGTATTTCAAAATTGGAAGCAATTTATAAACCATGTCACACTGTCCAAAAATAGATATTAGCAGGGTGTAATATTTATTCCCCGGTTGAATGTTATCACTGTATGTTACTCTGTTACAAAATTAAATTCCGGAGGCCAGCCGTTGTTGGATCCGAACACATTTTGCGCATTCCACATTAACTTCCATCACTTTTCCGATAATGGTAACATAAAACCCCCAATAACTTCGACAAGCTGTTTTATGTAAATTTTGTGAAAAATCTGTTCATAATTTTTACCTCTATTCATTGTAATCATACTTTTAAAATTATTAAAAAATACGATAATAATTTATTACAGGTTTATATTGATTGTAATTGTTTGCACGAGGATGACATGCTATTTTACGACGAATTAGCCCGCCATCGTAGACTTTAGATCTGTGCGTGGGAATTTCAAGTAGAGATATGGCAGGGTTAAAGCGAAAAATTGTTAAGTACATTATACAGTGCTGATAAAAACTGATTGGCTACTTAAGCATCCGAATGAGGGCCATCGCAGACCACGGTATTAACTCAGTCACATTGGGTAGCACGCTGGTCTAGAGGTTGAGTGCGGGGCTTCGGAGCCAAAGGTCCCGGGTTCAAATCCCGCCAATCACCAATGGCTTTTCACTAAGTGATAATATAGATCCCACTAGGTCTAGCCTGAAGTAATTTGCAGAACAGTTCCGGGCGATGGCCTAGTTAAAAAGGTTCGGGGATGAGAAGGTGGGGGAAAAATTAACTACGCCACTGATTTTGTCCTATCTCTCTCACCAAGACTTTCAATACTATGAACTGGAACTGAACAACTAATAACATAAGAGGTAGATATAACGTCAAAGCAGTCACTAATTCTCATCCCACTTCCCAATTACGTATGAGCCTGAAATTTGGTAAACTGGTTCTAAAGGCCTAATAGTCACTAAATTTTCCCAGTCTTTCAATCCCTATGTCAATCTCATAAAATAATTTTGTTGGATTCAACATAATAGTTCTAACAGCACTGTTTTGACATGTTATTTTAGCTCAGACATGTTAGCAATTTTACAACCAAAAAAAATCAATAGCATTTTTAAATTAACTGAAAACATTTTCTGATAATATATGATTATATCATTTAAAATATTTTTACTTTACCATTGAGCAAATCAAAGAAGCAAGCATTATGTAATCAATAGCATCTAATTACTTAGTGTTTTTTCTCATTACGGTTACTATTTTAAATACTATTAATACAAATGATATTTTCCAAATTATAAATAATTACAGTGTTACATATATATTACGTTTATTATAATAATCAACTGTTGTATATTTTTATATTTCCTTTTTGCTATGTAAAATATGTAAATGGTGGTTGTGTATATTATTATCGAATATTTGATTTTGTGTGTGTGTCTGCGAGAGTGTGTATTTAAAAAAAAGTAAAATTATCAAAGGTACACTTGTGTTGTTGTGTATTTTTCATATGTTTTAATGTTTCAAGTCCACATGAATGCACCAATTTCTTACAAATGTTTTGGCTTCAAATACCTGGATGAGTCACGAATTCAGAGAGGTGAGGATAATTATATTATGTTTTATGTTTGCCGGCGAACCTAAACCTAATGAATATGTTTTGTACATCGCGAAGCGTAACACAGTTATCATATAAATTTAAAAAATATCGCACTTAGTTATTCTAGAATAACCTTGACTCTCGTAGATTCTTCGCCAGTTTTGCTATTACGACAATCACTCGGTTGGTAATGAGTTTGAGGAGGATGAAGGCTATTTACTCCAAGATATTGAGGCCTGGGGCGATAGCAACGTGGCCGCCTCCGACCACCCTCCAACACACACAACAACATTGTTCCCGGTGTCTGCGTGTCGTGCTTGCTTGTGTACCCAATCCACTCTTTAGTGCATTAATGTTGCGATCCGATGACGTGCCGTGCCAGGTGCTCCACAGACCTCAGTTCATATTTTATAGTATTAAGTTAGTTAATTATTAATTACCAATTAATAAGATAACTCAGCCAAGCCTTGTGGAGCATTACACAATACTTGAAATCGAACCCGAACGCCGAGATCATTTCCGTTCCGATCGTCCGACAGAAGGCAGTCCAGAGGTCCAGCACACCAGCGGAAAACGACCAACCTCTGACACCACAAGCCTATAGACAATACAATTAGTTTAATGCGTATTCATACCTTTTAACGTTTTTAAAATGTTAAGTGTTTTCATTCAAAGCGAGGTTTCTCAGTCTCTCATATAAATAATTAAGGTAGTACGCATAAGATTTGACGAACTAAGTGACATTTTTCAACATTTGAAGTTTTACACAACTATTGTTTGCAAAACAGATCATTTGCTGTATGAAGATTATCTACCAGATGTATCTTTAGTTAGAATTGTTAGAAATTACCAAACAAAACAGTTCTTAACAAATTACTTCAGTAGTAGTAATGTGAATTACACAAATAACAACTAAGATGTAACTAAGATATTTTAAAACCAATTGATGCGGCAGTTAAATTTTTGAATGTAAAATTGAATTTTCAACAAAAAGTTATTCTTGTATTTTTTTGTAAAATGAACGTGTTCCAAGATATTTAGATGTAAAAATTTCAAATGGCCGCCATTTTGAATCTTGAAAAGGTAGGGGTTTGAAAAGAATTATGCTAATTTAAGGTGATAACATAAACACATACACTGAATTCCAAAGTTCTAGCTTAAACATTTTTGTATTAAAAAATATTTAATTTCAAACACATACAGACAGACAGACATCAACTTATTAATATTTAAAGAAAATGATTATGATTTATGTGTCTACTACGCCTTCAGGGACAATACCGTAAAGTATTCGACACCAATTTTGAAACACCCTGTATTTTAAAACTGTATATTTAAATTTGACTTGTAATCTAGAAATCCCTAATCAATGTAATACTTAACTCAATTATTTTAAAACCTATTTAAATATGAGTTTACGTTGTATTAAATTTTATACCGAGAATATTAATTATGACACAAAAATTTGATTTTTTAGTTTTCTTTAATTTGATACGAAAACGAGCCGGCCGTCCATCTACTACATAGTGCCTTGGTTAACGACCCAAACCAAAAAATCCATTTCCACAAGTGCAACTAAATTACAGGAAACGTTATTTACATTAAAACAGCCCGCATAGAACGTTAACGACCTGTGCGCCGGAAGACGATTCATCACAGAAAACTTAACATATTCAAGGTATAAGTAAGAGTGTGTGTGTGTGTGTGTGTGTGTGTGTGTGTGTGTGTGTGTGTGTGTGTGTGAGTTTACAAAACTTCAATTATAAACGCATATGAAGAAGGCTGTCTAGCTACTGATTAAAATAATATTAGGCAAATGTATTTGAACATTTCCAACTTAACCCACCTTTTATTTAGTAATTACATTATTATACCGGATGTTTCAAAAAGGACGCACATCGAAGTTTGAGGGAATATATTTTCTGTATAGGGAATATTTTGTTCCCCCAAATAACAGTTGGCACTACCGTACTCATTGTTGAACCGGCATGCACCATTTTACATTTACTATTGCTTGTTAGTATTCATTTGTAATCTGTAGCGTCTGTGTATGTTCAACTATGGTTTTTTCAAAGGATGAACGTGTGTTTATTATTGAAAGTTATTTCGCATATAAATCTTACGAACGAGTGAAAGACGAATTCAGGTTGAAATTTCCCAATTCTGCATTACCTAATAACGTCACAATAACGCGTCTGATCGATAAATTTCGTGAGACTGGAAGTGTACAGGATCGGAAAAGCACAGGTCGACCGTCAGTGTTAACAGAACAAGTTTTGGACAATGTGAAACAACGTTTAACTACCTCACCCAAAAAATCACTTAGAAAATTATTTGTACAGGCTGGATTGTCACTATCTTCCACTTCAGGGCTACTAAAAATTGAATCTGCGTCCTTACCGCATCGGAGTCGTTCATGAACTGAAGGATGTTGACCATGGAAACGTATACAGTATTGTCGTTGGATACGTTCTCTTGTTAATGAAACGGTATTGAATATTGGATCGTGTTTATTTCAGTGAGCGTGGTTCCACTTATATGGTTACGTCAACAGCCAAAACTAATATGGAGCACTGAAAATACGCATTTCAAGAACGACCATTACATGCACGTAAAATTGGTGTTTGGTGTGTGATCTCCCGGCGTCGTATTGTAGGGCCTTTATTTTTTGACAAATCTGTAGATGGTGTTGTGTATCGCAACCTTATTGAACAATTTATAGCGTTGTTAATTAGACGATCGATATTGTTGGTTTCAGCAGGATAATGCAACATGCCATACTTCTGCTGAAAGGATGAATATGTTACGAAATTTTTTGACCATCGTGTGATATCAAAAGGATTGTGGCGCCAAGATCCCAGATCTTTCCAGCTGACTTTTTTCTTTGGGGGAATTTAAAAAGTAAGGTTTTTAATAACAATCCTCATACACTTGACGAATTGAAGGCTAATATTGAAAGTGAGATTAAAATCATTTCTGAGCAAACACTACGAAAAGTGGCTGCAAATGTTATGAAACGTGTTCGAACCTGCATTACTAGTGGAGGAAACCATTTTGAACATTTATTGTGAACTTTTAAAGGTAATTTGAATATAATAAAGGTAATAATTTCATACAGCATAACTTATAATTACTTTAATAACTTAATGTAATAAATTAACATTCTCAAACTTCCATGTGCGTCCTTTTTGAAACACCCGTTACTAGTTAGAACTATTTTTAAGAACAAGTAGACATCAGAGTCCTGATGATACCTTATTAATTTGTATTAAAATTTACAAAAACAGAGTCACGTCAAATGTCTGACTTGTAAAATATTTAGTATATCATTCCTGATTATAAATAGGTTTGTGGTAAAATTAGAGAAATTATAGTATCAGCAGTTCGCGTAGGACTACATACACAAATCATAAAACATTATTTTGATGATTAAAGTGCATATAATTAATTGTGGAGGAGCTATTAATGAACGTGACTAAATCAAAACCAGATAAGCTGTCTCCTCTCCTGTTGCAGTTCAACAGGGAGATCCCGGCCTGGAGCTCTCATTAGTCCGTGCTCGCGGTCCGTCAGTCACGCAGGTGACGTCACCTCACTCGTCGCGCTCTCTAGTGACATGTTTCGGAAGTACACGACCAGCTGACTCGGTCACATTGTAGCAGACCACTTCTGACAACGTACGTGTCCATTCTTCCACCGTCTCAATAATAAGTGTTTTAAAGATTAAATTCTCAATAATATAATCATTATTACATACATAAACTATCAACTCAATCACCAGGTCATTAGCTCTTTAAACAATGTATGGGTAAAGTTATAAAATAAAATGTACATTATTTATTTCTCTGTGGAAAATAGCTTGGATCTTGGTTATGTCTGATGGGAATACTTTCAGTTCCTCTAAACAGCTGTTCTCATAACCATATGACGTAAATTTTCGTCTCACAAATTGCTAACACCCCTCCCCCTGAGCTTAGTTATATCCATGTCAATAAAGTTTCATATTAGTAGGTCTACGGATATTAACTCTTAATGACATATTTAAAATCTTTCTTGGGTGATAAACTGATGTTAATTGTTTATTTTATAATAAAGTATGGTGCGATAGCTAAAATGCTCAAGAGGAGGTAACGAACAGCACGATAGCTGCGGAAACCCTCACCAAATCTCGCATTTGGCAGATAACAGCCACTCCACCGAGCACCGAGCGCCATCTGCATGCTACCTTTGTCACGTCTTATTTACATCCTTTAATACTTGTTCAGCATTTTCATTTTATGTTTCGGTGAAATCCTTAGAAAAATAGTAAAAGAGTGTAAAGTGCCTTGTAAAATAACATACGTAATATTAGTTCAACTTACAAATAATCATAAAGTATGACTCTTCGATATTTTGGTTATTTTTTAATAATGGTGTATATTTTATTTCAGTTTTTGTTTAAGGTAGTATGTGTCATTCTTTCGTAATTTGAATGCAAAACCTTTCTCAATATGTTGGTCATACCAAGACCAAATTTGGTAGATATGTATAGAAATATTTCGATGTAATTTATATTTTGTTGGAAAGATCTTGGTATATGCCTTTTATGAATTGCTCATCAAATATTATTGTGTTAGAGCTATATATTTTTATGGTCTGACAGCTTAAAGAATTTTATTAATATCATTTTTGTTCAGTAGTCTATCATAGAAAATGCAAGACGTCGCCTACTAGATGCGCTAAATATGAGGATCCAGTCCGAAAAGTAGTAATGTACTTATTTACTTAATTAATACCCACAACTAAGTAACTAATAAATAGCTAAAGGAGACTATGTACAAGGCAACCAGATCTACAACCTCGATAGTAAAGAAAGATAATGTAAACAATCACGTGACAGTTATTTTGAGAAGGTAAGCTGAAATTCTTTGTAGGTGACTTTTAATTGTGAGGTTCTCTGCAGTTGTTGAAATCTGTTCCATCCTCTTATTCGTACAAAAAGTGAACAAGGGTGTATTTTCAATCTTCTAGTGATTTTTCTACTATGTTTTTCTTATGAATTCTGTGAGCTCTTGCAATATTTTCCATCGTAGTATTTTAACAACTCCGTAATAGAACCATTTTCTTCTCAGGTTCTGACTACAGTAAATAATCATAAGATTTACGGCATACACACAGACATATATATATATATATATACAGTATCAGCCAAAATAAACAGTACTGAAATGGTAATACTTTATTCTACGTATACAGCTTGGAAGTTTGTATCCTGTAGGGAAATCCACCAATATTTTTGAACATTCTTCTCATTGACGTATTTCTAATATTCAGTTTAAGAGAAGCTCGCATTAGGCTTCTTTTCGGTGACTGTAACACTTTGCTGCAACACTCTTGCGTGGTTTTCATTTGTACAGACAGTACTTGGGCGACCTGAAAAGCCCTTTCGCTGAGTCAAAACACTACCTGTTCTTCGAAATTTTTCAACAACACTAAGAATCACAGCATTACTAGGCGGGTTTTTGTGGAGATGTTCCTGAAAACGTAAAGCAGTGTGTGACAGGCTTGGACCACCCGTACGTCAATTTCCGTATGAGCGAAAATAATGCTCTACGATAAAAGTTTTTTCTACAGTTGTTAGCACCATGTTAACAAAAACTAACCTCAAATAAGAAAGAAGTAATGAAAGCGAAGCCGTGGCAACAATCACCAATTGAATCAGCTGATCGAGAAGGCAACTACAGCTGATTCAGTTTCAGTACTGTTTATTTTGGCTGATACTGTATATACGATATCGTATATACTTTACAACATGATGTTGATTGTTACTTGTTTACATAGTATAAATGTAACACTTCTGTTACCTGGTCCATGTGGTAGCGATATAATGGAATATGATATTGAAAACGATATTATCAGTAAACAATTAGTGTTGTGGATCCCGAGAGAGTCATGTGCGTCAACATTTTCCGATATTGACGGCGTACTCTTACCATAAAGTATTCATTAATGCTGCTGCCTGTTATATTCTTAACACATTTATTTAAACAACTTTCTGAGCATCTATCGAATTCTACTTCAAATTGAATAGTAACTAGATCATACTAATGTACTCTGTTTAAAATATATTACGGTTAATTTAAATATCCTACAATCTCCTATCCATCTGATCAGCTGTTTGTCATTGCTGTTTGTACGGCAGAGAATAAGGTATTATTGCAGGTAAACTTTTTAAGTAAAGTAGAATAAGCTTTCCTTGTACATCGGTTTACCCACATCAGCCAAATAAAGAAGAGGCCTGTCTACCTTGAGTTTGTGACCAGCTGAGGGAAATGTTGGAGTCAACAAGCTACATTGATATCGCTCGTTGTATATCCCAACAGACTCGCTAATATGAATTATCTAGTCTGGTGTTAAAAATTCGACAAGTTGCATTTTTATTTTTTTAACTAATTGATGACACTATATTTTTTAATAATATTGTAGCAACATTCTTACTTTTCTCATTCACTAAGGTAATATAGGTGGATCTCTTCTTCGTGAATCACAAAGAACTGTACACTGTGTCAAATTAAAATATTTAAAAGGAAAGGGTTTCTGGAAATTAATCATGTTTAATATTTGAAAACCCCGCTTTTTTAACGGCAGGGTTGGATCGTTATTTAACAAAAGCTTGGGGTATATTTCCAATTGCAAGTTTTCATTGAAGACGAAACCTGTGCGAAAGGTTTTTTTCGAGAAATATAGAGTTTAAGTTTTGTTTCATTAATTTTTCGTTTTACTACAGTTAACATATAAAGATTATAATATTTCTTTAACTTAATTTGTTTACAGTATATTGTTTTAGGATATTGATACGATTTATAATTATTTCATGATTAACTTAAGGAACAACTAAAATTATAATTTAGGGACTGTTGATTTATTTTTTGCAAACAGAATTCATTTAAATAGTTTATATTTTACGTCAATTAATCCTGCTAGATCCTTCAAGATTGATATCTCTCCAACTGTCCTATGCGGAGAAATAATTCCATTACTAATGTTTAAATCACTGTTAAGACTTGTCAAACTTGAGGATTAAGGTCATTTGAACTCACTATTATTTTGATTAATTCGGTTTTCAGGTGATCGAGATTTATTTTTATAATATTGAAATATATCAAGGGACAGACAAAAAATACAGTTGTGTTTGTTAATCGGTCATTATTGCGTTTTATAGTTTTGTTGCAAATAATACAATTTTTCTATATAGTCAATTAATTTCGACGGACAACCTAAACATACCTGATATGTGATTCTAATATCCCTCCTGAGGGTAAATAGGTGTTTACAAAGTTAAAAGAGTTTTAGGAGCAAAGTGGAAATACAGTGTGAAGTAGTTTACAAATTTTACAAACAAAATTAAGTCAAATATAAAACCACCAACACAACTAGATTTTTTTTGTTTTTGAAACGTTTTCAAAATAACTTCCACACAAGATTCCAGAACATAAAACAAGTCTTTAATTATTATTTGGCTATATGTTAATTGTTATTTACTTTGTTCTCATTGCTTTGTTGTGGTACAAACTCACTGATTGAACAGACAAAGACCCACAACCACAATACCCGCACAATAGTGATTGGTCTGGATGGTCTTACTCATTGCTTTAGCGAATTTCCTATTTCAATTGGATCTATTTAATTATTTATTAGATAATATTTCAGATTCATTGCATAATATTTTGTAATATATGCTTTTATTTTGTAATATATGGTTTTCGATCAAGTTCGAAAACCAGACATTGGTAAACAAAAAAATGGTCTGTCCCCCATTTGAGTTTTGGAAATTATTATTTGATTAGTGTACAAAATTTCATAAAAATCGGACGATCGGTGTAGTCAAGCATGAAGACATTAGTTCGAAAACAACTTTTTTTGGATTCAGGGAACCTTAAAACGAATATTTTCACTCTCAACTTGAATTCGACAAAAAATAATACTTTCTCTATGTACTATGTATAAGGAGAGAAAGTAAAAATATTTTTTTAGTGTTCGCTATGTCAATCTCTGTTTTGACACATATAAATTGTTAAATATGCTAAAACGTTACGTTTAGGTAAATTTGTACGTTATCTATTGGAGACGCAATTTTTATGTTATCAGTATGAGTAAACTATTATAATTATATTCTTATTTGAAATATCGTGATGATACTTACAGCTTAATATAGTTAAGTAATAATATGTATTCTGAAAATCTAAATGTTGTATAACTCATGGTGGTAAACCTATTTAACCACTTCCAATGTAATTCTTACGAAGAGTAAGCAAATCGATGCAACTTTTTTACTATTCGTATTGTGCTAAATTTTGATTCGGATTACGGATTATTGGTTCAATGTGCTGGCCTTACGTAGGTCTATAGCTAAATAAGCTAAATAAATAGCTCAAGGTAATTGATTTAACCAGTTGTTTGTACTGTATTTTGTAACTTTCATTTTATATATTGGATTCGGAAACCGTAAATTATAATTGTTTATAAATATTCTTTCTTGATTTATAACCGTATAGTTAGTTCATTTTAAAGAAAGTTTATTCAAAAAGCCTGTTTGAAAATCAATCAGTTAAAACACATGCCTTTATGGATGAAGCCTGCATTTCATAAATATTCCAATCGATCGAAGGTGAATGTATTTGACACCCGGACGGTTACGAGATATTTTCTTATCAAACTGACAACCTGTATGTCACACGCCTCATTTATATTTACTCTGTTGCATGAGTTTCAAAAATATTCTGTTCGATTTCTGGATCGATATAAAACTTTCGGATTCGGTAAGCTATTATAAATTGTATAGCTCAGATTAATGTACCCAGTAAATGAACATGACATTACCTTTTTCAATAAAAACAATCCAACCATCATGATTCTGCACCATATGCACTAGAATTACTAAAATTAAAGCTTAATTCAACTTGTAAGCTAAAATAGTAAAGTAGAGGAGAGGAGGGTATTATGCAATAGCCGTGTAATATGGAATACAGTATTTTGGTATCTGTTTGGTGCCGCTATTGCGCGGGAATGACATAAACTACTAATAAACAGTTCCATATTGCATTGTAGTAGGATGTCTTACATCTCGCTACAGAAAAGAGTTGATTTTATGAACATCAAAAGGTTTTGAAGGTCATTTTTGAAACATTTTAGTATAATATTACGTATTCGACTTTTAAAGCGTAATCTACACTAAGATCACGTTTAGATGAAGTTTAGATGGTAGTTTATGATGAAGTGATAGCTATTTACCACTCTAGTGTTTGTTACTTATATCTAAATAGTTTCGGTTTATATTTAAATAATTAAAAGGTTAATTTAAATGATACATTTTTAGTAATTTTATTTAATAAATCAGCCTTACATAAACGTGTAAGATCACCTTGCGGGTTCAGTGCTGCAGCGAGCTACTTCTAACTTCGAGGCCAGGCTTAGTCAAGCAACATGAACGCGTTATAAGTCAATATTAACAGGCACAAGTTATGCTCATCAGTTGATTTCGTAGTATATTTACCTGTAGGAGGCTGTAGGGCATCTGTGGGTATTACTGCCTTGAGATAGTACCTTTTACCGACGTGTGTTTAAGTGAGATTACCTTCGGTTTCCTATAGCATAGGAATAATATATTTAATGAATTGTAGATTTCAATATTTTTTGTTCCTCACAACTAAGTTATTCAATATATACAGTGAATGCTATTTTAGCAAGTTTACCATTGGGAAGAAGCTATTACCGTAGGTCTCATGCAGACTTAAGCCTGGGAGCATAATATTTTTGGGAGATATGTGTATTCCTACATTTACTAGGACGAGTTCGTAATCCAGACATATCAGTCAATTGAAAGAGGTATTTTGGAGGGGTTTGTACCCCAAAAATGGGTTTTTTGTTTTTGACATGGATATGTCTTAGCTCTGGGGGGTGTTAGCGATTTGTTGGATGAAAATATGTAACTCCATATGGTTATAACGATAGCTGTTTAAAGGAACTAAAATCTCTTTTGACATATCCAAGATCTAACCTATTTTTCAGGGGAATAAATACAAACATTTTTTCGAGTGTAATTTTTAAAAATTTAATATTTTAGAACCAGTTCAAAAACTACACAATTTAGTTTATTAAAGTTTTGCTCTATCACTAACGGTTACCGAGATATTAAAAAACCTAAACAGTACATTGTATTTAGAGGCTCCAATGCTAATCTTATGGAGGATAAGGAAAAATTAAAAAATATATTACTCTTACTAACCAATATTTTTGGATGGAACTTTGTATTTAGCTTCATGTGCTTGAGATCCGACCATTTATGCTTAAAAATCATAGTTAACGTGTTTGGCAGCTAACCTGCATACTCTTTTCCCATATCAATCATATAGATAGAGAATAGGCAAACTCCTTTATTTATAGTCAGTAATGTTAATGAAACTTCGTATATACATGGTCAAAATAAAAATAAAAATGCTAGAAATGTCTGTAAAAATGCCTACTTTCAGCGTTCCTCACAGCAGCAAACTTGCATAATCTTTCCCATATCAATCTCCATGTTAATGGAGAATAGGCAAAATTTCTTAACTTTTATATATATTTATTACGGATATTGATCAAACCTATTATATATTGTTATTGATTTCGAAATTTGCTCAGTACGCATGTTTGCTGTGATGAGGGCATTTATTTCTGTCAACGCCGTAAATAAAACAAATAACCCAAATCAATTACGTTGTTACGAATTCGCCGGGAGAGTGTTATGGCGTTGAGTCACATTTCAAACACAGGTCTGGCTTACTCAGAGACTGATACAACAATACGTAGCCTAGTCCCTGGTCAAAGTATAGAACGAAAATGTATTAGGGATGTATATATGACGAAACGAATTTGTAAATGTTACTTGCATAGTAAAAAATATTTTTTATATTTAAATCACTACCGAGAGATTTGTGATCGCAGTTTTGTAATTCTATATAAATTTTAATAAAGGCTGGGCAAGGAAGATTTGGGTCATGTATCACTGATAACTGATAATATAAACTTATGTAAAGCAATTCCATTTGTGCCATATATTGTGGTTTACGGCATTGAATTGCGATAAAAACATTGTGTCTTTATAGCATCCGGCTAGACTTCCTCGCCCGTCTGGGTCGTTGTTGAATGTTCGTTCTAGGTTACGTTCCCTTGTAATGTTAAACATTTATACCCACCACTACAATGGGATAGCGATATAAAAGACGTAACTTTATCAAAGAAGATCAATGCTAGTATTTAATCAAGTCATGTTTTTTACTAAATATTTAATGGATTAACATATTAAATCCATGAAATAATAAAATATTAATAGTAAGACGGTGAGCAACTTTTACACAAATGCGAACGTAAAGGAAAAATATAAGTTCTTAAGATATAAGTTCTTAATAAATCTCGCAACTCGGCCAATTTCCATTTCTAATTTTATATCATTATGTGTGTGACTGTTGCAGCAGGTAATTCACCGTACAGTATAGACCTCGGTAGAGAGAATATGTGAGTGGGATTACTCGTGCTGGCAGTCGTTTCTATAAGCGCGTTGGCGCAACATTGGCCGGTCACCGACACTGGCGCAATCTACATAAAACTAGGCAATATCCTACCGGTTGTATTATAGTCTTTTATGCTACTACTGACCATAAACGGGATGAAAACAGAACTATCATACTTTAAAATTGGAGAGTGCTATCAATCAGAGAAAATGAGGACACAGCCACGTTGCAAGATCGTGTCCGATTGTGCGGTATATTTTAATTTAATGGTTGAGAGAATTCAGTTTAATGCTTTAACAGTCCTGCTTGAACCCCGGTAGACACGTGGACTCTTTATAAGGGATTCTGAGTCGTCACGCTAGCTCATATGAATACGTTTAGTTTAGTTATTTGATATGCATTGTTAAGTTAGTTTGTGGAAGAGTATTAGTTTAGTAGTTTCAATTTTTTATGAATTAATAAATAGTTCAGTTTGTTTTAGTCAAGTTTATTTCAAAGGAAACATAAAAGTGAACATTTCAAATTAAGTACTCCTGATAATTTACAATAGTGGTTAAGTTGTTTTTAATATAAAAATCTATGGCTTTCACCACGTTTTTCTCCCGTTTGGAGTTGCGACCTTGTTGGAAGCACTTTGAACTGTTGAAAGTATTGCTTTGTTTTTGTTCTAGAACGTATCTCTCAGCATTTCGAAATTAAAATCCTACCGGATCTTAGATTCAACCTACTTAGATATGTCAGCCCAGAAGAGTGGAAGAGGAGGAGCCAGCTCAACGTTTGCTACCCGACCCGCGAATACCTACCAGAAGCTGCAGTCACGCCGAAAGCTTACTGTTGTTCTTAAGAAAAAGGCAAAATTTAAAGTTCCAGAGAAGCGAGCCTCATCAGCCCTGACTATAAAGTGTTCGGGCCTATCTGGCGCAAATGCGTTATTCCTAGCGTCACCCACAACAATTCGACCGATACAAATACCGTAAGAGGCTTGAGAAGTTTTAAGTTTGCGATTGGAGACGACACACTCTTCGAAGGCCCGTAAGCTTTACTCCGGAATATTCATGAATATCGGGTACACAAAGTTGAGTTCAAAGTCACTGTTATTTGCTGCCTGAAAGCGAAACATCCTATTGAGATTTCCTCAACATTAGACTCTAAAGCTGATGTTGTTACCGATTTGAAATCTTTTGAACACGCTATAGAACATCCTGGTGCTGGATCAGCAATTGATCTTAGTAACCGAGTTACCAACCATCGATTCACTTGGTTGCCAATTGAACCATCTGACCAAGATTTGCGGGTAATCTAGAATGACAACATCGTCTATCTCAACGCGTTCTTCAGGCGCACTGACACAATCCTACGGGAATTTACTGTTGACACTATCATACGAGCGAAAGTTCACCAAAGCTTCCACGGTGTCAACCATGACGCCAAAGCCGCTCTAATGCTGTCGATGCAGCAGTACTCCAGCGTCTCCCCAACTGTGAAGGCCCGTCCCTACAACGACGAATCTTCACTGCTCGGAAACCCAGAAGCAGCTCGATCTATTGATAGCAATTACGTCATGGTCGTTGACCTAGTCCATCTGGCGCAGAACTTCGCCCTTTTATTAATTCTTTTATGAATAATAGTTCAGTTCGTTTTAGTTAAGTTTATTTCAAAGTATACATAAAAGTGAACATTTCAAATTAATTTCCACCTGATCAACCATTTACAACAGTTATTAAGCTGTTGAATATAAAAACATATGAAAAACAAATTGATAATCCGTAGCTTTCGCCACAGTCCCACCCGATTTGCCGTTTGCCAAGTCAAAGTTAGCATTGTGAGAGTCCCTCTTACACATGGCTCCCCAATGAACTTTTCAACTAGAATCATGTCTTTTCTGCAAGGATCAGAAATTCCCACCTTGATGTAAGCTAACAGGCTGAGGATCACAACGATCAATTCTCGGGAACACCGCAGTCAGTTCCGCTAGGTCAGTGAGACGGAAAAGTCCGGCGTCCCCGTAGAAAGTAGGTAAGGAAACGAGCTCCAGACTGGAGGAAGATACAGGATACTGGATCTGAGCTCTTGCAGGATGAAGTTGTAATCCAGGCATCCCACCGCTGGAGTGAAACCCTTCTGGGCCATGGAGATGATGCATGGTCAGCCTCCTCCATCCCAGTGGAGGGTGGGGAATCATAGACCGATTTCTCTTCATCACGGAGAGAATTATCAGTTACCTTTATTATTCCTATTACCTAGGACGTAATTTTATCATTTTATGTTCAATAATTGATAACATAAAATCATTTTTAATAATATAAAACTTTCTGCTGACCTTTCCACTTTATAACGTAATATTGCAAATAAGCTCTATTAGAACGTCGTATATGTTTGATTAAATAATGTTTAAATTGTAAAAATGTTTGTTTCACCTTCGACAACATATTTTGTTCATGGCATCTCCACAGATATATATTTTAATAAACATAAAGTCAGAGAGAGAAATACAGTTATTTCAGAAAGCTGCAGTTTAAAGCGACCAGCAGAGTCATCAAGAGTAAACCCTCCATCCATCCGACTTACCCAGCCATTGGCATCGCCCGGGATATCGCTGCTGTAAGAGCCCCGAGATTTATTGGTAATTTCATTCCTATATTTTGCCATCTCACATTGATCTCTCTCTAGAGTAAAATAAGTAAAGTATTGCCCACAATTCCCAATATATATTGCCGGGTTATTCACATAACTATCTCCCAGGATTAATAGATAAATTTAGAGTAAAAAAATACCAACTAATATTCTATGCATGAGTTTCAGAAAGTTTTATATCTGAACTGCCCTTATTGACTTATTTACTTTCTGAAATGGTGACCTGCCCATTTACTTTAAATCAAGTATGAATGAGATACGAGTCCCAGATCATTGTCACGTGAGCTTGTAGGACTAGTCTTGTTACTGACTAAGGCTGTCGTGTTCCTTAGACAGGGCTGTTACTTAATAGCTCGAAGCCTAATGTCATCGAAGGAAACTACAGTTGATCGTGGGATCCAAGCCACAATTTTGTCTCTGAATTAAGAAATCGTCTACCTATGAGGATAGTCGTTGTGGATGAACGTAGTTCAATAGTGCGGACGTTATGTTCTTATTTATTCTTTATTGGACATTAATCCATACCATGGAATATCGCATCTGCACCTTCACTTATAACTATCCGCAATTCAAGACGTCCAAATAGCTGGATATAAATTAAAGACAGAGCTACAATTTATTGAGCCAGCGTGTCCCTCAGCTACCGTGTCAGCTGTTGGTATTGAAAATGTAACACAATAGTAATTATCATCATCACACAGAGCGAAATGTGTCTTTTTGTACGCAATCGTATTTTTTTGGAAGTACAACAGCTATTTTCATCATACTGTGGAAAAAAACTCCGAATTATTGCCTAATTAGATCCCATAATTAATTGGAGGTTATACAACTTCGTTACCAATGTTTACATTTCTGTTGTTATCTTTTGAGATTACCTAAAATATCGTACAGTTCGCACACACAGGAAACCACATTTTCACAATACTATGATGTAATCGCTTGTTTTCGATACGTCTTTACAATCTGCTTTACAAGTGGCGATTTTCGGCCCGTGAAATACGATGCTCGGTTTTTCATCATCTCGAAGCATAAACAAACTACAGTATTAAAATAATCTACCTCATATTTTTTCTATTTGCTTTACTGAAGCGGGACCTGCTTTAAATTTTGCATGGGTCCATAAGTCCAGCTATTATATAGTTTAGAAAAGTTAATCACTTTATTAGACACTTTCACTTATTTGATTTTTTTGAACTCAGTATTCCTTTTATGCTCCAACTGTGGCTGACCCTCTGGATCAGTAGTATATCAGTAATCCAACAAAGGGAACTTTTAGTCCCCATAGGTTAGTCAAATAACACATAATATGTTCATAAAATATTGCGTAGTACTAGTTTGTCTTTTGTTAGTCAAAGAACGTTTCTAGGAAATATCTAGAGGAAGATCATATTGGCAAATTTAGGACAGTAGGATAGGTATGTTTCAATTGCAGTCTAAATCTTCACACCTTCTTTAGAGATTTAGTGTTTTTTGAATTTTTTTGGCGTATTTTTTATTTTTTATAATTTGTTATATAATTGGAATATCGCATCTGCACCTTCACTTATAACTATCCGCAATTCAAGACGTCCAAATAGCTGGATATAAATTAAAGACAGAGCTACAATTTATTGAGCCAGCGTGTCCCTCAGCTACCGTGTCAGCTGTTGGTATTGAAAATGTAACACAATAGTAATTATCATCATCACACAGAGCGAAATGTGTCTTTTTGTACGCAATCGTATTTTTTGGAAGTACAACAGCTATTTTCATCATACTGTGGAAAAAACTCCGAATTATTGCCTAATTAGATCCCATAATTAATTGGAGGTTATACAACTTCGTTACCAATGTTTACATTTCTGTTGTTATCTTTTGAGATTACCTAAAATATCGTACAGTTCACACACACAGGAAACCACATTTTCACAATACTATGATGTAATCGCTTGTTTTCGATACGTCTTTACAATCTGCTTTACAAGTGGCGATTTTCGGCCCGTGAAATACGATGCTCGGTTTTTCATCATCTCGAAGCATAAACAAACTACAGTATTAAAATAATCTACCTCATATTTTTTCTATTTGCTTTACTGATGCGGGACCTGCTTTAAATTTTGCATGGGTCCTTAGGTCCAGCTATTATATAGTTTAGAAAAGTTAATCACTTTATTAGACACTTTCACTTATTTGATTTTTTTGAACTCAGTATTCCTTTTATGCTCCAACTGTGGCTGACCCTCTGGATCAGTAGTATATCAGTAATCCAACAAAGGGAACTTTTAGTCCCCATAGGTTAGTCAAATAACACATAATATGTTCATAAAATATTGCGTAGTACTAGTTTGTCTTTTGTTAGTCAAAGAACGTTTCTAGGAAATATCTAGAGGAAGATCATATTGGCAAATTTAGGACAGTAGGATAGGTATGTTTCAATTGCAGTCTAAATCTTCACACCTTCTTTAGAGATTTTGTGTTTTTTGAATTTTTTTGGCGTATTTTTTATTTTTTATAATTTGTTATATAATTTATTTATTTTGTATATCAGTTATTTATTTATATTAAAATCGAATTAAATCCCTCTGCCTATATGTTTTAAGTACCTTGCTATTTCAGCCAACATCCCCAAATCATTTTTCTCAAATATGTCCTTAAGAGAATAGGGATGATTGAATTTATCTTCCCTTAGTTTTCTATACATGTTTGACCTACAGACCTCATAAGCAGGACAGTATCAGTATTCAGTATTCAGCATCAAATATCAGATGCTGAAAATTTTCTATTACACTCATAGTGCACCTAAGGTACTTAGGGATTCCTGATATTTTTATTCTATTCAGCATTTCATTCGCCAAACCGTGTCCATTTAGATGTATTTTTGATTGCTAAAATTATTTTATTTTGAATATTTTGGTATTTTATATTTGTTAAAAAATGTTTACTTCATCTAGAAATGGGTTTCACTAAATCAGGTTGAGGTGGAATTTCACCTAAGTAGGACGTAGATCTTTGTTATTCGTTTCACTATTTGTCTTGCATTATAACTTCAAAGGAGATTTCAACACATTCATATAACACTATTGCCACTGACACATCTAGTTCTACAACACAGTCAATTTAAAATTTAACAACTTTTCAACTTCTAACATTATTTCAAACATTGTTATTATTTTTCATTTGCAATAACCATTTCAGGTTGAATATTAAACTTTCTTTCTCTAACTTTAAATTGATTTCTTTACTAATAATTTAGATATCAGAGTTGTTGGGAATGTCAACTCAAGCACTCTACTCTAATGCAGATCGATTCTTTGATTCCCCTCTCTTGAACATAAAATGACTTATTTGCGTGAATAAACCGAGTTGAATGTTACCACGATGGTTTCACTAAGCGGATTGTAACAGAAGGGAGAGAATACGGCGAAGATTTACCTTGTTGACAAATATCAAATGACAAGAATTCTAATGGCGATCTATCATGGAACTTGGATTACTTTAAAATTGTATTTCCATTTACATAACATGATTTTTTATTTCGATTTTTTATAATGCAGTTTCACAACTTCTTAAACACTGCCAATGTTCTTTATAAAAAATTAAAACCACAAATTTCACATATCCAAGACGAGTGCTGCTAGAGTTCCGTAAATAAATTTTAATTACATAATTGGTGATATTCTTATATTTTATTGTACTCTTTGAAATGATATTGTAGGTCTCGTTATTTGATAAATAAAATCTACCCTCGGCAATCCAAATTATACTTAAATATGATTATACACATGTAGAGTAGCGTAGGCTGGAGTACGTTTACGCTACTCTACTTTCGAAGCTCCTAGTCCATTCTCATCTTATAATTAGGAATGGACTAGTATTTATTCTTATAGAGAATCCTATTGTTAATCAGATCACACCTTTAATTAATTTGAAAACATCAAATTATCTGCTGTAGATAATAATTAATATCAAAGATTGCGCTGAAGCACGTTTAAGCGGTTTTGTTGGGGTTCCCCAACACTGTGAGATTATTTTGAGTATTGTTTTAATCATCCCAATCATTTCCAGTGTTTTCTTTTGCTAAACTTTATTAGCTTTTTATAGTAATTCTTTTATTATTAAATGGTGCGAACCACAAACATAAAACTGAAAGAAGCAAGCTTGATTTGCAAGATCTGTTAAATTCAGCTTGTGACGCTGGATGGCAACAAATAAACGTCCAATGACAATACATGACATCCCATCAATTTTAGCGTCAACTATTCCTCTAGCAGTGACGCCCATAAACATTATGTCAGTCACAGGGATCTCGCCTTTAAAGAGATATGTATTTTCGGATTCAGATTTCATGCAATCTTTCTTTCAGTCACAGACCGTGAACAACCAACTCAAGTGGCAAACCTTGAACAACAAACCAATCTTGAGTCCGTGAACAATCCATCGATCGATAGTGGAAATTTAATTCAACCACCTTCAGCACCGTACCCAACCCCTGAAGAGCGCCATTTCTTTCAATATGACCGCGCGGCATTTCAGCCGCCCAGTGTGTACTTCCATTTTATCTTTCAGGCGACTGCTCGAACGGCGGCGACGGCGAAATTACCGCCGCGGCAGAAACCGCCCAATGTGTAACGTTTACAGTATCTAGGTGTAGCTATGTACGAGTAGTGTAAACATACATAGTTGCTATTAACATACAACACTAATAATGTTTTTGGTATTTTCAACGCCAAAAGGATTTGATACGTTTTGATATGTAACGGTCCTTGCCGTCTTACTACCAATCTGTGACCTGTTTTTGGATGGCTAATTATTAATAACCTAATTACAGATGGAAATAATTGATTAAATTATAACATGAACATCCGATTTTTTGAAAAGGTCCTACTCTGCACAGTATGTGTATGTGTGCGCGCGATGGGAGGAAGCGGCAATTGCCGCTGGTCGCACGTGACTAGCGTACATGTGATTGTGGGGGTAAATGATCAACTTGGCAATAAACGCAATGAACACCCATCCTCCTTTAATATCCTTTTGATTCTCCACTTAAATAAGATTCTTCTCAACATTTTGTTTCTCTTACTTTATAATATTTTGCCGTTGAAAATAAGCGTCTATGCACCGAGTGCGTCAGCTTCCGCCGCGCAAGTGCTACCAACTTAATTTCAAATGAATTTAAACCTTTTTGTATTTTTTCTGCCACAGGAAATTCTGGCAAGTGCAGATTGTAAATGTATGGAATCCCTAATCTGACTTTTCCTTTGGGACCCTAGTTTTCTCTGAGACATGTTATTTTTAGTTATTAATCTTACTCATTGTAATATGTTACATTATCCATGTTGTGTATATGTTGCTAATCGGAGGATAAAATAAATCATTTTTTTATCCAATCAACTTAATTCCAACACTCATTAGAGATTCCAGCATGTCAGGAGAGAGTAGCGGTTATAAGTGCGGGTTCATCGACAACGATTAATTAAAAACTAGCAGCTGACTAACAAACAGTGAGGCTAATGGTCACCAGCGTCAGGGCACGTTGCATATCACCGATTGGCTAATGGTCACCAGCGTCAGGGCACGTTGCATATCACCGATTGGCTAATGGTCACCAGCGTCAGGGCACGTTGCATATCACCGATTGGCTAATGGTCACCAGCGTCAGGGCACGTTGCATATCACCGATTGGCTAATGGTCACCAGCGTCAGGGCACGTTGCATATCACCGATTGGCTAATGGTCACCAGCGTCAGGGCACGTTGCATATCACCGATTGGCTAATGGTCACCAGCGTCAGGGCACGTTGCATATCACCGATTGGCTAATGGTCACCAGCGTCAGGGCACGTTGCATATCACCGATTGGCTAATGGTCACCATAACGTTGCATATCACCGATTGGCTAATGGTCAATCAAGTTGCATATCACCGATTGGCTAAATGGTCACCATACGTTGCATATCGATTGGCTAACAAAAACCTTGATATCATTCAAACACATTTACTATTCTTCACATAGTGAAAACAATCTTGATGAGCAAGAATAGCTCAACAAAAACCTTTTCATGGTAAAAACACATTAAAATATTACTTATTCTTCTTACACATCGTGAAATACCCATACTAAATTATTACAAACAATTTACTTTGACTTTTAAACAAATACTGTTAAATATGTAAGAAGACGAACAGGTCTTAAATTGAAACTATTGACATTTATAGTTACACAAGATTAAACAATATTTAAACCAAATATTTGGCTATACGAAAATCAAGTTGGAATACGGGAATAGAAAAAAGAAGCGATTACCATACAAGCGATTTAAATCAACTTGTTACACCATTTGCTTTCCAAATTGTTGATTTTTGTAATAAGATAAACCATGAACACTATTATGATTTGAAAATAAATGAAAAAGGATGTAACAACTAAACCATAAAACGAACACTGTAATGTTGATGTTTAGGTAATTTTATTTCAGTAAGGTAAGGGAAGTGTTGCATGATGGAATCATATTTTCAGTGGGTAAGCCACAATTATCTTTTTATAATAACAATGAAACGCCATTTTAAAAAGCTGGACTACGTTGAACTTGCTGTATTGTGTTATCTTCATTGTCAACATGTCGTTCTTGTTTTTTCACAAAATAAGAACTTGCTGAAATCCGGCGATTTCTTCTGGGAGCAGTAACTCGCAAACGAAGCATTTCCTAAACAATGTTTACAAAAACTTGTCTCACAATTTTCACTAGTTGAACACGCCCTTCAATTCTTTTCCTTTCTTCATGAATCTCTGTGATGTAATTGTTTTAGTAAAATAATTACTTCTTGCTCAATAAATGTATAACCATTTTAGCCAAAGGGAATTTCGGAAAATCTTAACCCATTGAAAGCCGACGGTCGATGTATCAATGTTTTTGCGATTATCGACATCGATATAATTCGACCGTCACCGACTGGGTGTCCGATGTACGATGGGGTTGATCACGGAAGCTTATACAAAGCTTGCCATAACCGTTGCATAACGGCTGGTTGAATTCAGCCGTACTTACTGATCGGCATTTAATTCATCTAATAGGTAAGCAATATGTAAGTAGGTATAAATGTAGCGAAGCCTTCCATTAATATTGTCCTCACAGTGTCATTTGTGCAAGACAGATAATTGGAGTCTATTATTGAGCTTGAATTAGTAGAAAACTTAAAGTTGAAAGCTTATCTTAGCAATTTTTTTAAATTTTCTTATTTAGCTGCACTCACCAGTGGACCAGGTCTGTGACATATGGTTAAATGGAAATAAATCAAATGTCCATCAACTAACTTCTACTCCAGTTAGTTAGGTACTGGACACACTGAAATATTTAGTTTACCTTAGGTTGTGGCCTGTGCCACTTGTAGCACTAACCGACGAGCAGGTCGGGTGTATATGTGGCATAGAGTATAGAGTCTTCAGCACGCAGCCAGAGCACGTGCGGCCCCGGGCTGGCAAGTAATTGACCCGCCTCCCCACCGACCTCTACACAACTGTTTATTTTGAAGATAATTCTGAGTTTTAAAAATATAGTTTATTATTTAAAATAAACTTATGTAGCTAGCCGTTAGCACGTCCTGTGTACAGGTTACGTGACAATGTTAAGAAATAATATATTATTATTAGTAAATATTTATCATATAAATATATTTATAAATATATAATACATCTTATATATCAAAATACCCCCGTCGCAGCAGACCTGTGTACTCAGCGAATTTCCAAATCAATATAATAATACTAATACTGTATATGAAATATTTTCTCAAAATTGCCTATTCTCCATAAGATAGACATGGGAGTATGTAGGTTTGCTGCTCTAAGCAACATTTTAAGTAGGCATTTCTAGCATAAACAATTTTTATTTTGACTATTTATACCAAGTTTCATTAAAATCTGTCCATAAATAAATGAGTTTGCCTATTCTCTATATGATGGGAAAAGAGGACTCAGGTTAGCTGTCATGATAAACACATAAACTATGATTTTTAAGCATTTGAAGCATAAGAACTCAACCACATGAAGGTAAATACCAAGTTTAATCCAAAAATATTGATTTATAAGTTAAATATTAATTTTTCCTTATCCCCCATAAGATTAAAATTGGAGCACAAAAATACAACGTACTGTGTTTAGATTTGTTAATATCTTGGTAACCGTTCGAGATAGAGGAAAACTTTTAGGAACTAAATTTTGTACTTTTTTAAGCTGATTCTGATGGTGAAAGATAAAATTGAAAAAATTTAAATTAAAAAGAACGCGCAAACGTTTATATATCATCCCTGTCCATGGTTGACCGCAGGTTTAACCCATGCTTCCGTGTTGTATGTAGATTAAATTTTTTAACTACCGTCACGTCTAGCCTGTTGGTATATGTACTGGCTGAAAGACGTTAAGTGTGTGATATGTATGTGGCTGAGGCTTAAATGTTGTATGTGTTTTGCAGACCATTAGTATATGTGTAATTCCAATGGTAGGTTTGGTGATTATTCTATTCATTACGGTACCTACCCAAATATCTACAATTTGTTCCTTCCTACAACCTTTCACATTTTAATAAAAAGTGATCCGATATAATCAGATAACTCAGATGAAAATTTTTAATTTTTCCCACATTAGTTCACCAATATTATCATTAATACAGTAACGCTATCATGTAATAATTGGTCAACATCTGAATTTATATATTTTTCGTGTATTTACTTGGATTTTCAACAATATTTCTGGTTGTTCATTCGTACCAACCTTCCTTCAGCCTGTATAAAATGTTCAACAAGGTTTTAACAAACTATCAACTGAAATGACATTCTCCAATCGTATATGCATGGGATTCGTTTGGTTCCGGGGATTGTATGTTGTCTATGCATTGAATACTATACAAAATCAATAATTCCACTACGAATTAAAAAATACTACGAAATCGTTTTAGTATTCTTACAAACTCTTTAGCCTAAATCTATCTATGTTCTATATTATTTTTCTCAGAATCTGGCATGTGAGATTATTTTTGCACGCTTTAAGTATACCTATACTTTCAATTGTAGGGTTATTGTGGTTTATTGGTTTACCATCAAATCAATAGATTATTGGTCAATCGTGGCACTATTACTAAATACGACAACTAATACGGGTTCTGTGGTGGTTACATTAAATCACATCCAGGCTCTTACTTTTTTGTAGCTGATAGAGGTTAAGTGTGACAATTGTTTGTAGCTGAGGCCTATATGTGTCTGAGTGCGAGGGAAGCGAGTTTTGAATCTACATGTTGAGTCCTGCATGCCGCCCAGCAGAACATGTCGAGTGATAACACCCATTGAACCACGTAAAACACAGTGCTTTTTCTTCTGGAGCTCCAGTGTTAGTTTTATCGGGAAAAGGTAAAAATTGAAATCTCGCTCATTATTTAAAATAATGTAATAATACTAATTATTTAAGCCGAAAATACAAATTTATATTTTGTTCCTCGTGGCAGCAAACCTACCTGTTTTTTCGTGTGTTATTCTAATGGAAAGTAAGTAAATAATTGGTATGTGACTTAACCTATGAAATAATAGTTAATATTATGACAATAAATTCGTAAATCAATGGAAATTCGTTTAATATGCATGTATTTATGAACAGCCTTTGAATGCTTTGTAACGTATGAGAATGACCCAATAATCATAATGTAAGGTTACGAGAAGAATCAACATTTAATCTAGATAATTAAAACCATTTATATCCTAGTAAGTTAAAACTCTTTCTGAGGAGAATCTGTTGACGCCAGGAAGATTACAGAGTAATTAAAACTTGTTGGGCAGTTGTAAACTGCTGTTGAGCCAAGCTTCTCAAACACTCTTTTAAACGGCAGCCAAAACAATTTAATAAATAACTTATCTTATATTTTCCATTAAATTCATCCGAACATTCACCATTTGTTAATTTAAGTGATTAACGTTTTTCTGAAATAATATGTGGTCTGCTTGTAAAAACAAATTCATTAGTTATCCTTGATAGAAACAAAAAACATTTTTTTGTTATAGATAAAGAAATTTCTAAAAACGAACATTTTTTCTTTAGGGTGGGTCTAAGATAATCTAATTAAATCCCACAGACATACGTAATATGATTATGGCGCCTGCTAATACTGGTAATTATCAAGCGTATATACTGTACATCGGAGGAGCTCTTCATACAAAACCAGCCCGCCTGGCAGAGTTTGTTTTCAACAATCACATTGAGGGCAAGTCATCAATGTGATGTCTGACCAGTGACGCAGCTATCAATAGTGGCCACAAGACGTTATTAGCAAGGACCTCCGGTCTGAGAAATAATCTCGAACAAATAACCCCCTCCTAAAGAGGGGGGGGGCTCTTAACTTTTCTGGATTAAGAGCCCCTCCAATGAAGCTGGGCACTGGAACATCACAAGACGGGCTTCACCGATTCTAGTTCCAGTTCTAGCTCGAAATTTCAAGTCGAGGACCGGTTTGGTCTCTCCAAACAGAAATCCTAAGGCAAACATGTGGAACTTGAAGGCATCTTAGAATAAATCGGTAGTGAGGTACTACAGAAGATATTAGTTTGTTAATATATTTTTTGGAGATATATATTTTTTGCTTTATCAAACAAAATTGCCAAGCGTAAATATGATGTTTATCGGTTGATATTTCGATTGATTAAATTCAAACACAAATAGCTTGTGATGTATAAAAAACTACTAAATACCAAAATGTATTACATTTCCTAATTTAACAAGTTTGTTAGATTATGAAAGAGAATATTAAAGCTATGCGTATTTGTTGCTGTTTATATACACCTATAAACAAAGTATACTAGTAAGATATGTGAATACTTTAATTCACAATATCATTGAAATATGTGAGTGCCCTATTATAAAACATTTGGTAAACAGTACGAAAGCACAAAATAAAGAAATAAACTTCAGTATATTGGTAAATTAATAATGAATAACAGGCCTACGTTTAAAAATGTACATACTTGACTATGTGTTACTCTACGGTATATGTCTTCAAAGTTGGATGACACAAGTTAATTATTTTATGCAGTTTAGTTTTTGTAAGATAATATACAGAATTTATTTATGAAATATAATACAGAAACTGTAAAAAACTAACTAAATAAATAAATACGTAAATAAGATAAATAACAAAAGAAGTATTTCAATAAGAGATAAGAAAAGTTGATCATTCTATTTACCAGTCTCTTTGTTTCCCACTCCTACTTCCGACAGGCGCGTAGCCACACCTTCTGTCGGTGTAATTGTTATCCAGCTCTCGCAGCTTGGTCCTCAGCCTGGAGATCTTGTCCGTCAGGTGTCGAACCACAGCTTTGACTTATTATACGTAGCGGCACAACATGCGGTAGATATAAGCAGTGCGAGTCACTTAGCACTTACAAAAAACTCATGGTAATAATTTTATGGTTCTTAATTATGTTCCAGAAAATAGAGTTGATAGTTTAGTGTTTACGCAGGATCTGTTTAGCCCGGAGAGAAGGACGAAGTAATCAGGAGTTGATGAAGTTGCCGGCCCGGAGAGACAGCGCATAAATTACTACCATCCTCCGATATGGAGGAATATCGATAAACACCTACCGCAAACATGGCCACCGGCTACCTTCACTCCATTAGTCTTCCCGCGTCAAAACCGTATAGCTTATTATATTGTTTAGTTTCCCAAACTTTAAGGTCAAAATAAACTGAGTTCTTTACCGTGATTTGAGCGAGGTATTAATGTGATGCACGCTAGTGTCATCATTAACAAAAATATTGCAAGCTTCTTCTCGAACGTTTTAGTTAAAATTATTTAAGTTTATATAAGTATAATTTTAATCAAAGAAATAAGTTCAAGGTAGTTCCAATATGTATAAAGACCTCACCAGAAAATCCTAGGGAAATTAACCATTCGTTTATATGGTCTAAAATCTCAGTTTACGAGCACTAAAGTCAAAATCACTCCGGATGAGCTTGCTCTATTTGAAGAACAATTGAACAGTACACTCATAAAAGAAGAGGAAGAGAAAATATAAGAACGATTACAGAATGTACTAACTACCTCTACGCCTGCTATGATACCGAAGAAGACTAACTCCAACCCAGGACTAACTAATTGTGATAACGGACAGCATCAAGATAAAGCATCTACTTGATTCAAATCACTCCTCCTGTTCCTACCGTACTACTATCTAGTAAAAATGGTGATACAAACATTTTTAGCAAAATAAAAAATGCCTTGGGGAAATATTTAGAGAAAACTCCTATTTGTAACGGCCTAGAAATGGTACATCTATGAACATTTCTTCAGAACTTAGTGATAAAACTAATTGAATTTAAAAGTACATTTCAAGTTTTCCAGTTTCAAAACCCATTACCGGTAATTTTCACGAGTACTTCTTGCCTGATCCCAGGATCCAGGGCTTGTTTAGTGGTGGTGAATTACTCGAATTAAATATTGCTATTTTAACACGTTACTATTTTAAGTGAATATTTTTTTGGAAACATCTTATTATTTAATTTTATCAAATTTAAAATTAATCAACCACGATGAGATTTTTTTGCGTGCATTAATGTACTGGGAATCATATTTCAGAATAAATTAACACCACTAGTTTTACACCTTTAATTGGACTGTTATAAGTGTATAGTCTTTGTTACGGAACTGATTTAGACTTCATTGATAGACTTTATTTGTATCAATGATTGTAAATTCCAAGAACAATAGTTTCGTTGAATAATTTACCTAACCATGTGGAATACCCACGGTGTGCCGAGTATCGACGTAGGGCTAAGCTATGTTTGATCGTGGCACACGTGCAGGCGACGGTTGTCGCTAATTTGGAAACCATGACTCTTCGACAACTGCTTCCTCTTACTTTGCTACTTGTTTTTCAAAGTTTAGTTTTATTTCAATTTTATGTTACTCAAAATGTTTATACTTCTCCTATAAGAATGTTTAGCTTCAGGTTTATTTTTCTTCCATGTTTATGGTTGTTTTATTATGGCACAGGAGTACGCCTCAAATTCCCGACAAACAGTTTGAAAAGATTAAAATTATTATAACGATTTATAAAAGACATTTTTCTGCCATCGACCAATATACTGAAACATATTGAATGCCCACCATAAGACATCAATGATACACAGAGTGCAAAAAAAGAATTAACCAAAAATAGTTTAAAAATAAAACTGATTATTCGAAATAAGTGTTGTCCGCATGTGAGCGTGTGTGGGAAATGCGCGTTGTTTGTGTGTGTGTGTGTGTGTGTGTGTGCACTTGGGTAGGGGTATGTAGTATGCTCGAGTGAGTGAGCTTGTTTGTGAGTTATGTATGGGTTATGTCGTCTGAATGCTTTTATAATGAACCGAGGGGGTAAGAGAGTATGTGGTATAAATGTTCGTGCTAAGTCAATGTTTTTCAAGGTTTTTAATATTAGCGAACATCGCATGTTTCGGGGCTTGTGCGTGTTAGTGATTTCCTTATCTACTTTTTTGACATGGATATGTCTAAGCTCTGGAGGGGTGTTGGTGATTTTTAAGATGGAAAACATGTAACAGGTTTCAATAGGAACTTCCAGAACGATTGTATCAAATTTTAAATATAAAAGAATAAGAACAGCTGTTTAGATGAACTTTAAGATCATCTAAACAGCTGTAACATTCCCTTTACACATATCCATGGTTAGATAATGGATTTCCCATAAGGAAGTAAATACAAACATTTTTTTCCCTCCACCCTACTTATATATTTTCAGTAATATATCTTGATTTAAGTTTTCATATATACGTTTTAATGCACTGGTTATTGTTTTTGTACGATTTCGCGACTAAAATTTGAAACTGTGACGTAATTTGGTTAGTGAAGTCATATGACTAGTGACGTCATAGCTTGGTTACAAGAACAGCTGTTTAGATGAACTGAAAACATACCTTTTAGACATATCCATGATCCAACCTATTAACCACAGGAAAGTAAATACACACATCTTTTATTTATGTGTTTTGTACCATTTTTGGTGAAACATAAATTAATTTGAATTCCTGATATGAAAATAGGTTTATTTCTAATTAAATCAATACCCGTAACATATATTTATACGACACTGAATTTGTAAAGCAAAGCCATTCCCGAAGGTAACAAAAGTATTGTTGGATTGGACCTAACCTCTCAATTGAGAGATGTTAATAAAAATATATGATTTTTGTACATGTATATAAATTTTATAAACATATTTCGCTTACGATAAATGTTAAGTCTGGAAATTTAGTTATATTACAGAATATTACCTAATTCTCCTTAATTTGTACTTTAAAATCTTACAATCTCTTAAGGAAGTCGGATTTTAAAAAAACGCATAAAAATAGTAAAAATAATAAAATGCAATATGAAATAATCAAATGAATCAAAGAATGAGAGTATCAAGACGAGAGGGGCTGGCGCTGGTGCGTAGCCCGGAGAGCGGTGTCTCGCCCTTCAAGCGTCCGCTGAGCCGGATAATTCGATTGGCAACTCACAGAAAGAATATCCGATCCAATTGGTATGTGTTAGCTCGCACATTGGATTCTATCGTTTCTTATTGAAACGATGCAGGATGTGGGGCAATGTCAATCTTTCCTGTGCCAATAATAATAAATGCAATTGTATTGTGCATTCCTTAACTCTACGTGTTCATACCTCAACAATATAACCTAGGCTATAGTGAATAATACTTTTGTTGAATTTACTCGCTCGATATTATGTATATACTAGCCAACGTACCCGTTCTTCGCACGGGTAAAAAAGGCTGAGAGGTGTAGGCCCTACTGATACATTTAAGTTATTGTTAATTAATTCTTCATTGTTTACAAAATGACAAAACACGAGTGTCTACAACATGACAAAGTAACATCTGTAAAATATTGGGAGAGGATAAGGATTAACGTAATAGAGACAGTCATTGGGGAAAAACTTAATATCTACCATTCCACTATTTCAAATAATTCACTAATTTCGATCCAGCAGTTTGTCTGAAAAATCAACTTTATTTCTTCTTCTTCCCGAACTGTCAAAATATAGTGTAAACTGATGCTGTCATTAGATTGAAACCTAGGACGGTCACGGAAGCTTTTTCTTCTTCTTCTTCCCGTAGTGTCAAAATTTAGTGTTCACAGCTTGTTGACATTCAAGTAATTTTATGTTTTCATTTTTTTAATGTTAACATTGAAACTTAGGACGTTCATAGGGCGTAGCCCGAGGTGATTTTAAGGGAACTGATATGCCTTTGTGTTGCATGAGTTTAAGAACTAACTTTCTGTAAAATTTCAAACCGGTCGGTTCAGTATTTTTCGCGTTTACTTGCCACAACAAACCCACAAACATACAGATACAACCTCTTCTTTTTAATATTATAGATAACCTATACAAATTGGCAATGTTTGTTTTATCGGTCAGGAAGATTCTGTCGGATAAATTAAAGGATTTCCAGGAGGTTCCACAATTTTACCTAATGCCGTTGAAAGGTAGAAAAGAAAGATGGAATACATTTTACATATACTATAATTAAACTTTTCCATTTATATTGAAATGTAATTGTGTTGTATCCAAATAGCTGATACGATTATTTTGAATCCATTTTATTGTAATTTATAGCCGTGTTATTTTATCTTAGGTAATATTTATTAACTATTTCAGGAATATCCATAAGAACATTTCACTCTTCATTTGTCACAGTTTCTTATACCCTATGTTTACCTTTGGGATTTATCAACTTACACCTCGGGAGCCGTTTCATTGATATACTTATTTATATATTTATACACAACAGTTAAAAATATATTACCCAGTTCCGGGTCTTTTCTAACACACTGTATGTTCCCAAGCCCTCCCTGTTACCAGGGTAATTACTTGTGTGCCTAACGACATCTTGGTAGCTGCGTACGGTCTCAAACCAACATTAAATTTTAAATTTATGTTATTTATTAAAATTTCCAATATCTTATCAACACGTAGATACGTGATATATATTAGGTAAAAATGGCCTGAAACCCGAAAAATGTTTCGAATAATAAAATACAAAGAGTACTAATTTTCAAGTACAATTTATTAGTCATTATAAGAACGATTCATCATAAGTATTATTAACACATTCTAAGCATCGTTATCTTTGTTGCAGTTTGTTAAGGGTTCGTATTTTTGTTCATCGGAACAATCCTACGACCACATGGCCATGCTTTTGTTAAGGAAAGAGGGAGGTTTTATCTACAGCGGAGATCCCTGGGGGCCGTGTCCCGCGACGGGGCAACGCTTCTCAGATCCTAAACGCTTTAACCTCCAAACAGTTTACTCCGAACAGAAAACAGCTTTTTCAAATTCAGTCATGTAATAGTTGGAAAAACAAGGAGGAGTTTGTCACTTCGATATTTGAACTGTTTTTCTAGGTACGTACCTTATTTTAGTAACCTAAAAAATGCTTCAAAATTGAATTTTATCCAGAGTGTCACTAACCCATAGACAAGCAAACATCACATTAAAAATGAAAAAAATTACCCGCGTAACCATCGTTTGGTGTTTACACATAGAACATTTTAATTCGGGAACGGCTGTTCCCGAATTTCCTGTTTGACTGGCGAAATAAAATTTAGTATGTAGCCTTTCAAGTAAATGACCTAATTACAGGAAAAAATATTTATTTTCCCAACTATCATTTTTAAAAACGGCGGCTGTCTAAAATCCCAAAAAAACAATATTACAGTACCAAAAGTCTCACTGCTATCCATAGCCAAAATAAACAGTATCATTGGACCGACACATAACTTCTTCCTTGAGTAAATTTTAAAAAGAAAATCAGTAATAAAACTATCATACATGAAAATTTTTATCGTATTCTTTAAAGTTTATCAAAGTATAATTAAATAATTTATTGTTTTAAAAATAATCATCCAACTAGGATAATGAAAATAACAAAAATAATAACAAAGTTTAATTAATTGTTAAAATGTTATGGAGAGGAACCTCCCCCTGTAATACAAGATTTTGAGGGGGTTTTGTTGGGTGATGTGACCTTACGCTACATACCAAGTTTCATGGAAAACTGTTGGGAAATAAGGAATAAATTGATTTTTTATTATTCTCCATAGTAATAATATTGGACGCTCTCAGACAACGTATAGGTTTATCATGGAAAGTAAATTTAACTTTTCTTTGGAACCGTTAGTCGTAGACAAATACTTCAATATACTAATTCGTTTCGTTTTTACGTTGGTTTCAATGGTGGTAGTCAAATCATACTTTACCTTTATTGACACGTGAAAAATACCTTTTTTTAGATTCAGGGGACCCAAAACGGATATATACACTCTCAACTCAAATTCTAAAAGTTTGACGAAAACAATCCTTTCTCCATTACATATGTTTAATCATTACATATGTATAAGGAGAGAAAGTAAAATTATACTCACATCACAAACAGAGAACATCACAATACTCTACTATATCAATTAGCCATTTATCAATAAATGTGAAAACTGAATATTTAAAATAATATATATTTGTTAAAAGTATCATACAGATAAACTAAATAATATATCAGGAAACAGTCATATTTTAATAATGTATCGATCAATCAGCTGTTTAATGGTAATAACCTGTAACAGCTGTTCGAAGTTACTAGTTACTAACAGCGATGTCACATGATAACAGGTCATATTGACAAGAACACATTTTTGTTCAAATTAATTTTCTCCATTATTCTCCGTTATTTATGACGGATCTACTTAAATTTGATATCGTTGGATTTGTATAGGTTTATCATGGAAAGTAAATTTAACTTTTCTTTGGAACCGTTAGTCGTAGACAAATACTTCAATATACTAATTCGTTTCGTTTTTACGTTGGTTTCAATGGTGGTAGTCAAATCATACTTTACCTTTATTGACACGTGAAAAATACCTTTTTTTAGATTCAGGGGACCCAAAACGGATATATACACTCTCAACTCAAATTCTAAAAGTTTGACGAAAACAATCCTTTCTCCATTACATATGTTTAATCATTACATATGTATAAGGAGAGAAAGTAAAATTATACTCACATCACAAACAGAGAACATCACAATACTCTACTATATCAATTAGCCATTTATCAATAAATGTGAAAACTGAATATTTAAAATAATATATATTTATTAAAAGTATCATACAGATAAACTAAATAATATATCAGGAAACAGTCATATTTTAACAATGTATCGATCAATCAGCTGTTTAATGGTAATAACCTGTAACAGCTGTTCGAAGTTACTAGTTACTAACAGCGATGTCACATGATAACAGGTCATATTGACAAGAACACATTTTTGTTCAAATTAATTTTCTCCATTATTCTCCGTTATTTATGACGGATCTACTTAAATTTGATATCGTTGGATTTGGTTCTAATCTATTTAATTGTAAAGTAATGCTAAATAATAAAGCTGGGTATTGATTTATTTTCTTTGTATTGATTTGTTTAGGATTTCAGGTTTACATTTTGGTATGATGATCTTTCTTCTTTAAACTGAATCCCAACCCGTACAAAGGACGGGCTTATTGCAAGTTATTGTTATAAAAATCCTGTAATTAAATCTTTAGATGATCTATATACAAAATTTAATATCATTATAAACAGCCATTTTCGAATTTTCAATATGATATTTCGGCTTGTCTACGGTTCAGGAATAATCTGAGAAGGTCGGTAGTGAGTTCATGGACACTCTGTATGATAAAGTGTTTTATGTACATTCCAGCTTTAAAAATATCGTATTGAATTTCAAAGTGAAATCATTGAGCACATTAAATAAAATTGAGGGGATTTAATATTATGATGTATGTATCAAAAGGTAGTTTGAATAAAATTTTGTTTATATAATATTTCATACTCCTAATTATAAAATAAATTTACTAGCATACTCATTAAATTGTAAATCAATTTAGACGTTCATTATTATGAATAAAACGGAAGTGCGATGGCCGGGAATCGAACCCGGATCAACTGCTTGGAAGGCAACTATGCTGACCATTACACCACCATCGCACGATGAGACGATGGAGATGCTGAGAGGAGGAAAAGTGAAAGGTCTCTATGCAGGCAACAGATAGCGCGCCCGTCAAGATAAGAAACACGCTTCGTGTTATTACAACTGTCCCATTTCACACATTGATTTCTACGAATCGATACTTCATTTCTAGATTCATACTTTAAAATAATGGTAACCATATGACTTCACAATTTTATCTAACTATGTGATATATAGTTATTTATTTGAGGGATAGGGTTTTTTAGCGGTATGTGGATTTATAAATGCCTAGTACTGTATAAATATAAATTATACAAAAATACCCTATTTTGGTTTCATGTTGTTGTGCGTAATACATATGTACTAAGTCTCCACTGATGTCAGGATCACAGATCAATCCTAAGTTGCGGCGAAACTCTTTGTTTGTTAAGTGATTTGAAACTTACATAACAATATCACATACGACATAAGCTATGAAAATAATTTACTTTTGGACAGGAACTACACGATGATAACTTTAATCGAATTTGACGAAAATTCCGCTCAAAGTATTCATTTTTATTACCTATGAGTCCAAAGTTAATTTAATATTATGAATTGATCAAGTCATAGTTAGTTTAAAAACAATAATTCATCCATTTATTCATAATTGGTGAATATCGAATTAAAGATAAAAACACTCAACCATTATTTCTTTTGGATTCCTGTTCCAATCAGACTGAGTGCCTAACGCAGTTTCAAGATCCTTTAGATCGCACCAGTGACACTGGAACTTTCGGTAATTCTGAACTAAGAACACGTCAACACATGTGGGCGCTTCCTACATTGAACGTTTTAATTTACATTGCAGCCATAGCTTCACAAATATCACAATTATTGGATTTAATAGTCAAATTGAACGTCATTATAAACTTCCGACGAGAATCATTACACGATTCAGTCACAATATTCACAAGCTTGCACGGCATTTATCAAAATATTTTCCCAGTAATAAAACCCTGATTCACAAGGAAAGCGGGATTGACGGAGCGAAAACCAACATTTGTTTAAATGTGCGAGATTGTTCTTCAAGGTAAATAAAGAAGACGACAAAACATTTTCTCATTTCCTTCAACTGTATTTGCTCAGGAAATGGGAATTTCAGATATTTTCGACTTAATTATCCAATATAAACAAAACATAACTGATCTATACATTTTGAATGTAAATTAAATTAAAAAACGTTAGAGAAAAACAAACACTTTAATGGTCGTTTCATCCTTGAATTTTCTTGGAAATCACGTAATTTCAGAAAGTTTTATAAATGAAACCCAGATTTGCTACGAGGTGGATATTTTTCGTATATTAGTTCAATTTTCCAAAGAATAATGCTTTAAAATTTTACATTTGAGTTTTTAATAGTAATGACAAAAATTCTCTGAAGCAGCAGATTAGGTGACATATTTATTCAAAACTCCCGATTGCACTAAATTAGTTGATAGCAGAGCTCAGGAGAAAAGACTACAACACTATCCGGTGCGCCATCTCCATATTATTAACTGACTGAGAAACCAAAATTGAATAAATATATTAAATATTACTTTCACAATCTAAAATACATTTTAGTTCACTTGTTCTATAATATTATTTCTACTCAATTCTTATGGTTATTATAACCTCTGTGGTTCAGTGGTTGAAGTAGCTTCACAATCTGAGGGTTGCCAGTTCGATCCTGAGCAAAATATTGAGATGAATAAACACTGATTGAATCCAATGTTAATTCATGCTTTTTGGCATGGGGATGTCTCAGCTGTGGAGAAGGGTGTTACCAGATTTGTATAACGCAAAAATGCAGCGGAAGTGTTACAATAGATACTACCAGAGCTTGGTAGTAAGAACGACTGTTTAGATGAACTGAAATAATTCCCTGTAGACATATCCATGATCTAACCAGTTTCTCAAAGGGAAGTAAATACAAACATTTTTATTTGGACATTAATGATACTGACAAATGAATAAACTTTTCAAGGCCTTTTTTCAAACTTATAAGTGTAAAAAACCTTACAATCATCATACACACCTTAAACATGCATAACGAAGAGTTAATCTTAATGTCACAATGAATATCAATTATTGTTCTGAAACTGAAAATTCCAAAATTATTGTTTTGGAGTTTTTTTTCGAGAAATGCAATTGATCAATTCCAATAGTATTTCGTTTAAATATTAATTATTTATTTAAAGTCATCAATAACAGTGGATGAGGCTCTCGGTGAGCGAAACTAAATCTACAGGAGTAGCAAAATATTTCGATTTGGTCCCTTCAGAACAATGTTAATTTTTTGACACCATTACCGTTAACACGATAGTCGTAAAAATATGGCGAGGTGTCGAATTAAAAGTAAAGTGATTTTATAGGGAATTAAATTAATAATATTTTTATTTTATTTTCCGAGAGTTTTACCACGCTATTAAATCCGATGATTGAAGGGGTCAATGGAAGAATGTGGTATGTGTCGTTTTTACGTTTTGAGTTATCGACGTGGATGAAGATTTATAATGATACAATTATTAAACTGTTGACACCACCCCCCATACCCACAGCTGTCTAAAACACTTACTAACAGATGTCATAGGTGATGAAGATCATATGTACATTATAAATTATAAAACTGTAATGGAAGGTTGTATGTAATAGTTTGAAACACATACCTCCTTCATCCATTTGGTAATTTGTATTTCTGGTTACACAAGACTTTTATCCAATACTCTATAGACTAAATGTTGAGGTGTTATGTGGTTGTTCTCAATAAAAACACAACAGTTTGTACGGTCAGCTGTATACTGTAAATGTTGTTTTGTAAATACCAACAGCCATGATTGTAGAATTTTAAATTTATATTATAAAATGACAAGAAAGAAATAAAAACACTTCCATTTATTATCTAGTAAGCCATTATCAAGTAAAATTTGTAGTCTAATTAAAATGTTTCTGTCATTCAAGTTCATAGCTTGTAACTAACAATTACAGTTATTAGGGGTTTCCTTCAACCTCCCTTAGACATTGAACGTACGTAACCGGTGACTCGGTATTCTTAAAAAGTAGTAAATTGAGAGCATGAAGCGATAAAACAGTTTTATGAGCCGCACCGAAACACGCGCCCTTCATCACTGATAACTTCCTTTACGGCCTGTGTCGGGTGTCGGGTAATCGGTTATCAGGAACGCCGAGGGACTCATCATTAAACTGCGACACAAGCTTCAACCAATAACCTGTTTACGTACAACTACATGAGAAACACTTTATAAACGTAAAACGTAATAATTGAATATTGTATGAAGAATGAAGGTAATGTAATCTAAACAAAATCAGATATTTAACCTTGGCTCTTTAATTTAGACAAAGTACTGAAATGTTAGGCGGAGTCGAGTTAAGAGTTATTCAGACAATAGGACTATAAAACTGCCCAACAACTTTTAATTACTTCAAAATCTCCTTAGGCTAAACAGACCCTTCTTAAGCGGTAAGCTCAGCCAGTTTTCTGCCCTGGGTAGTATAAACACAGAATTATCACGAACCGCCACACAGTGGTCATCGCTTAGTGGTAAGCCACTTCAAACATGATGAAATGTTAAGTACTGCAAACTGGAATACTGTAGTTCGTTGTTGTTAAAAGTGATGTAAAAACAGTGTTGTTTATAGTTTGGAACTGTGTATTATTTAGTTTTAATTGTATTTATTAAACTAAGAGCCGCTTTCTTAGGTTGAAACTAGCAATAAAAATTATTAGAATTTTCCTTAATCCTCCCTTAGACAATGGATGTACCCAACCGATGACTCAACAATAATCTATGTAATCTAAGTTGTCGCTACTGAAATTGTGAAGTTTCAGCTTTTTGTATACAACAGTCTCTTCAATAATACCTTCAACAAAAGTGTAGATTGTTATATTGTTTGTTGTTGCATTTATTTAAGTATAGAGTTAATATATTTTTTTATGATTATTTGAATTTATTGCCAATTTCCAAAAACCTATGTCCTCAAAATTACTGTCACAAATAACCAAAATTAGCTAATATTAGATAATTTATAAAACTACCATGAATCTAGTACTATTATATGGAGCTGAAACATAGAAATTTGATCAAAAGCAATAGAGGAAATTAAAAACTTTTGAAAACAAGACTACACGAAGGATTTAAGACGCAATATTTGAAGGAGAGTGGAGGATAAAACGCAATAGGAATTTGAGAGAACTTTAGAGGGATCCAGTCGTGGTATGTGAATTTAAATGTGAAATAATTAGATGGTCACGATGTGTTTTGAGATTACTAGAGGATAGTATTCTGAAAGTTTTGGTGAGAAATCCTGAAGGAAGACGACCAAGAGGAAGGCGTACCAAAGAAGGGAAGCCAAATGAAGAAGAGAGTTCTGGAAAACACCGGAAAGAAGCGGAAGATAGAGAGAGATTATTTAAATAGCATATAACAAACTTCTTTTAAGCAGTCATAAAATTTCTTTCAACATATCTTTACTACATGCCCAGAGGTTTTGCGGAGACACCAAACTCTCCTTACCACACTGGATATTAACAGACTTTTTTGTTTGGGGCTTATAGGCTGATATAACTTTACGTTGCATACCAAGTTTTACGTAAAGCTTTTGGGATATAAGAAAGAAATTAATTGTTTAGTATTCTCAATTAGAATAACATTGTGTGCTCTCAGAGGACTTACTCCGTTTACCATCGACAGTAAATTAAACGTTTTCACTTTTCCCTGAAACAGTTATTCTAAGAATGATTATTAAAAATATGAATTTGTTTATTTTTGAACTGGTTTTAATTATGATAGTCAAATTATTTTGTTGATTATTAGTGACGAGTTAAAATTACTTACTTACTTATTATTAATTACAGTTACACCTTTTTCAAACTATCGAATTGTCTTTTACGGTTGGACTGAGCGGTGATGAAGTTACATTGTACTTTTCTGATTGTGGTCGTGGTACTGAGCTCCCCCGCAAACACCAAAGAGAACCATATCTAAATTCTAAAATTATAGAGAATTATCGAGCCACTCTAGTGGGAATAATGTGGTTAAACGTTTCTCGGGATAGGTAACTGAATTTATTTCACCCTCTACGAGAAACTCATCACATGTCATTTTACCGGAAATTACAAAATTTTCTATTCACATTTACGTCCAAAATTCGTTAGGGCAGAGGTGAGGTTCACCGGAACGGAAATAAACAAATATAATAGAAACATAAATAAAATTGTACAATAAACTAACTAGTACTATCACGAAATAATTGCCACAAAAACGTTCAAGTCTAAAATAAATGAAATATTTAAAGAGCCCTATTAAACATACGTGAACTACTAAAAATGAATGTTAGTATTATTAACTAATAGAACATTAGTACTTACGTTTAAAATTAAATTCTAATTAGGTTTTTAATGTAAAAATAATTACAGTAGAATCCTGAGACAATTTTAAATAGTATACAGAAGAGATATAATTATCAGTTTTATCATTCTTTTACCAACACGCTGTCATTCATCACCGATGCAGACAGACTTATCGCTGCCGCAGCACGGCAGATCCGCCGATGAGCCACCAAGTTAATCGTTCTCTGATGACGTCAAAGTTCTACTGTCAACGTCAGTTTGCGAACTTTCATAATTAATCTCTTCCTAGTAATTATCCTCTTTTACAGTACAAACTCCAAGGCTACCGATAAATTACTTATCCCACATTTTTGCTCTTTTGTCTCAAAGAACTAATAGTTCAATTTTTAGTTTTTAAAAGTTTCCCCAAGCCGCGACAGGTTTTTGTAAAGTTTTTGCCCAAACTAAAATTAATAATTTTAATAATAATTAATGTGGGTATATTACTGTGTAGTATGTATGGCTTTTATACACTCGTATTGTGGTATGTATGGCTTATAAACACTCGTATTAGTCAAATATAAAGGATGTGAAAATCATATGACAGATTATTAATTCTTTCCAAAAAGAGCATTGAGAACTATAACAAACCTAAATTGGGATATATCAGTATGAGATCATTTTTCAAATATATGCATTATGACAGTTTACATTCTTTACGGTTATCATACTGTCTTCAGACGAAAAAATGTCTGATGCCATTATCTTGCCAAAGATAGGTGAAAATCATCACATCAGGCATAAAAACAACATTGCTACAGATATTCATGGATTAGAATCTTTTAATACTAACTCTTTGAGAACTTTCCTGGTGGAGGGAATTTTTACTATATTGATGGGTTTTTGAAATATTAAACATGAAAAAGTTTATTTAATAAGGCAAATTTTTTAGTGTTTATGAATTGTATGTTTCGTAATAATCTATGTTTAAAAATACGTGAAAGTATTCGGAGAGTGAGTTAAAAAAAATGCATATTAAAGACCAGTACTAAACGTGATAAAAGAATACAAAGTGAAAATATCTTTACTCATGAAACCAAAAATAACCCTTTTAGGGTCTAAGGTAAGATATGAAATAGAGCCATAAATGATGGTATCTTTACAAGCCCTCTCCCAAACTGCCTCTAAACACTGAACACATAAACGATACTCATGTTGCCCCGCGGGAGTTTGGCGTATCTTCGGGTTCGATATAACCGACACAAAACTAGTTGACTTGCTCACAATACCACTGACAATGGTTGATGGTTAGGTGTGATAGATAAAGTAAATTTCTCAAAAACTGAATTGTATCTACGCAAAATATTAGGCTCTGTAATAAAAACTAATAAAGAATTGCAAATAATAGGTGTATGTCAACAAAATATTTCAAAAATCGTCGAAAACTTCATCGACGGGTTCATTGATTTTAACGATTCAAGTACAATATTTTACTCAGATGAAGTCAGCATTATTATATCTAGTTCACAAATATTAATTTAGAGCGTTGAAAAGATCAATCGTTGAACTAAATTAAAAATAAAACTTTTGTACTGTATAAGAAAATTTTAAACCCTTTAAGTCTATAGTTCAGATTACTTCATGCTAATTGAAATTAAATCCCAAAGTCAATTTCTTGAAACTATAACTGCAGTTTCATTGTTGTAGTTTCATTGACTCTAATGTGCGCAATTAGGGAAAACCTGTAGTAATCCATTGGGGGTTGTCGATGTATTATTTCTTTTATCACAATCATTCGTCAATAATAGTTTGATAGATATTGCAGTTTACACTCTGGCGGCTGCCTATGTAGACCCTTCCTCACTAAATTATGACAAAGAAATTGAGATTTTAATTTGCTATTTTTATTTTTAATGCCACTGTATTTTTATTGAATATTTGACTATGAGAATGAACTATTATCTTCATTATTCCAAAAATGATAGATTACTAATAGCTAAAAAGAACTTCATAGTATGTAGGTTGATATTGGTGAACATTTTTGTGTAGGAAAATTATATGACGTTTCATAACTATTCAGTATGCTAAAAAAGAAAAAATATAACAAAAAATAGTTTTCACTGTAAAATTTTAATAAAATGGATTTGGGAACGTAATTATTAGCAATAAACGTTGAAACGTAGCAGTTCTGGCTGCTAAAAACACTTTGCTGAAGTATATCGGATTCAGGGGTACGCCCAAGCCAATCTCGTTACCTACGTTATTGTTGGGAGCGGATTGTAAAATATGCAAAACTCTGGGGCTTAGGTTTACTTTCATACATTGTTCTGACAAAGTGGTTCTGGTTTCTTATAACGTTAACCTAAAGTGAAAGCTTAAACGTGGAATGGATAAATTTGTGAGGATATTATACCATCATTCATGCTGTGTCTATCGCATGAATTTATATACGTTTCACTAACTTTAAACAGCTATTATAATAATACTTATACTAATTACACCGAAATAACACGTATACGTATGATTTCAATAATAAATTTTCCCCTCATCATTAGTAGTATAATAATTCAATTCATATTTTTTATATTATCTGCTATACAGAATATTATCACACTGAATTACACAAAAGGTTGGGACAACTTCCCTTCAGCACGTCAGCCATGTGGCTTTTTGCGCACCCCTGTTGCTGATTGTCCCATGGACCTTCCAGGCCTGGAAAACTGCCGTAGTCTCCCTACCAACTCCTCTCGGGGAAGGTGACTGCCTCTCTCCATGAAGCCAAGAGTGGCATCCCTTACCTCAGTAAGCCCACACTTCCTGCAGCCTGGGTCTCCAGGGAAGAATCCCATGCGAGGCGTTTCATCATATGCCCGTGTCTCGTGATGAAACCTACAAGTCTGAGCTCTAACCTACCTAACCGTAGAAGGTCCTCTGCGATCCTCGAGGAGGGAGAGCTGAGAGACAGTTTTTCTGACTCTCAGGAAGGGAGGCCCCACCAGGTGCAGTGCTCCGTTCATAAGTTCTCTGATTGTGTTGGTGAACTGACCAATAATCAGAATTGCAATATCATCAGCGTATCCCAGAGCTAGAACACCAGATTCATTGAGACGCCTGTTGAGATAATCAGCTACCAGATTCCACAGCAGGGGGAAGAACCCCTCTCTGGGGGCAACCTCTCGTGGTCAGAGCAACTACTTCCTCTCCGTGAAGTGAGAGAACTACTTTCCTGCTACTCAGCAGTGCCTCGGTCCAGCCGCAAATGACCCTGCTGAACGTATGGGCTCCAGCAGCGTTCAGCACCGCAGTCGTGGAGGTGTTGGCGATGGCGTCCTGGATGTCCAGAAAAGCATCTAGAGTGACTTTCTTGACAAATACACATAGCACTAGTTCTTAGGTAAAGAAAACACATTTGCTATATCCGAACATGGGTGAAATTATAATGAATAAAAAAGTGTAAAATGTTGGGCTTAGTGAGTAAGTAAAACCTTATTTCACAAATCTTTATCGAAACTGTCCGAAATAATACTTCAAATATTGTTTCAATCAGAATGTTCGGCTAATTTAAGCTTTAGGCTTTAAGCCTTTATTTAAGCTTAATTTATATTAGCTGGCTTGTATATAGTGCATATTGCACGCTAATTGTATTTCCAACCTGCCTGAAGTATGATTTAGACTAAAAGAAATGGACTTAATTTTTCTCTTTAAGGCGCAACTAGCTGTGTTGGGGACAACTGAAAATTGCTAGGTCGGCGCTAGTGTCGCTTATTCGTTACGCATATGTGATTGTTTAAAGCAAACTTCCTGTGTGACCTGTTTAAGATAACAATTGTACATTGTATTTTTTGTACATATTTAGACCTCAAAAATTACATATTATTTTATCAGATTATCGGATAAAAATGTGGGTTACGTAAAAAAGGTGTTTTTTCATTCATGTTCCCAAAATTTCAGCTCAAAAGCGTTAGTAGTTTTCCCACACTTCTTGCATGAAAAACGCCAAATTTTCCAATTAATATCCCTGTAACTAGATAGGTTTTCACTAAAAATTTGAAAAAATAGTGCCAAATCAAATTGTTTGTGATACGATGGACAGATAAACGTTAAAATTATACGATTAAGATAGTCCATTTTTTGCTCGCACCATCGTATTTGACGCTGCCAATTGGTCCTATTGGTATACTGAAAGGTGAAATAAAATAATTGCATTTTAGATGTGCGCGAGCAATGTAATTGTCGTGGAAGAGAGTGAAAATGGGCTTTTCTGTGAAGTGAACGAGGTTCGTGGGGTAGACTGCTTCAGCAAAACCGCTGTGAAGCAGGCTGGCTTTCGATAAATTGCCCGTGGGTCGGGAACAGCGTCTCATATAGAATGTTGGGGCAGAGGTTGCGTTCAACGGAACGACTTGTCAATCAGTCAGTAGTGAGCGGAGCGATTGTCACTGCATTGCCACTGTCCGCCAACTTCGTGGGGTAGCCGTCGACGGAGGTGGAACGTACCACCTCCGTCCGTTGTTACTTGCCGACGATTCCGGACCTCTCCGTAAGTTATCAAACACATTAAGTTACGCTCTTCATATTTAGTCGTGTAAATCGATCCCTAAAACCGTGTATTCACGCAATGAATGTGCGGTATTATTATGTGAAATGCCTCCCTCTCGCCCGAGAAATATACAGAACTTCTGATTTCTTACGTAACTGACCTTTTGTTTATTTTTCCTAAATGTTTGAAAGCTTGTTATAATATTGTTAATTTTTGCCCTATCACATGTTTGATTCATTTGACTAACCCCAAATCATGTATAAAATCTGGACCTACTGACTATCCACACAACTACCATCCATATCCATTACCGTACAAGTTGTCTGCCATACACAGGAATGGGGAACAAGTTAAAATATATAATATCAGTTTGTGAAATCTAGGCAGGCCTATAACAAACTATATATACCAAATATACGCCAAAAATTTGTTGCTATGGAATTACATAAAGCAGTACGATTTAGGGTCAGCCGTCGGTGGACGAGTCAAACAAGCTAGCCCCACCTAGGGTCGGGTGTTGGCTCCAAAGTGGATATATCTAAGATCTAGGAGGTTGTTAGCAATTCATATCACGCGACAATTTTAAAGGAAATATCGTCAAAGGGTAATAAGGACAGCTTTTAAGAAGAACTGGAAACATTCCCTTTTGACATATCTATGATATAACCTATTCCTCACAAGGAATTAAATACATTTAACATTTTCCAGAAAGCTTCGCCTTTTGAAGCGCAGGTAAGAGTTTAAGGAGTGGTTCCAAGAATTTAATATAACACAGCGTGTATAGATAGCGCGGGCCTTTTTATACAACCATTATATTGGCCAAGTGATTCAAGATATTGTGGAATGTATAAAATATGCCGAGCCGGCGGCCTTCGGTCCGGGAATTTAATCTCGCTACTCAGATTAGCCTTGAGTTAAATGGTATGTAGATTTAAGAATTAAAATACCATATGGCTAATTTTTATTTAGTACGTGGTACGAAAAAATAAAAATAATTAGCGGTTTTGGTGAGGTATCTAAAAGTGTATAAAAAATTTTCAATCACAAAACTCATATGTACTGTTAGCAGATTTAACAATTTACATATAATGTGATAGTTAAACGTTTAGTCAAAAGCAACCGTGTTGATGACGTAACTTTGAGCCATCCAAGTAATATAATATTATCCAAGTTTCAGCGATCAACCGCCACACAACCGCGGGCGCTAGCGGCGTGGCATCAGCAGCAAGCTTAACGACCTGGTCTCTAGTTAGTATGTAGTCGTGGGCCGGGACTCAAGATTAATGTAATAGCTTGTAAGATTTGTGTGATTTTATGATTGTAATGTAAATACAGGCAAGTAATTCTTAGCTAAAACACATTAACACGCCGACTTTCATTGTAACGAAACTTACATCTCATCTGTTACGGATTTTCCAACAATAAAGTAATGCTGGAATCTCAAGACGTTAATGATGTAGTAAAATGTTGTTTGGACATTAATGGCCGTCTGAGTAAGTGCTTAATACTTTCTAAACTGATTACTAAATTAAAAGTCAGTAAACAAAGATCCGAACGAGGAGAAAATGATTTTTTGATAACCAAAATAAGTTCCTAACTCGGTTTATTGAGTAGTTAAACTTGGCTCGCTTTCTACGTTAAAACTTTGATTATTAACTCCAAAAGTTTATTTTTGCTGTCCATTCATTTTAGTTATTGCTTTTAAAGGTACCGTATTATGCTCTTTACTGGCAATGTTGTTCAAGTTTAAAAAGATCTGATAGATCTTTGTAAACCTCGTGCAATATGCTACATTTTATTAAAAATCAATTATTTACGACTTTAATGGTTTACTTACAATGACACGGCTTTTAAAGATAAACCTCTTAGATTCATTAAGTTGATATTTAATATTTTTTTCCATTTTAAAACTTTAAATTTACTCTCCTGAAAAAACGTCAAATGGTTGATTCGCCCTTTTTAAGTAACTCATTGATTATGACATTAGAAAATAGATACATTGAAACGGTCACGGCAGCTCTTTCTTCTCCTTCCCAAACTGTCAATTTTTAGTGTCAACAGCTGTTGACATTTAAGCTATTTTATGTTGATATCCCTTGAAAATTTAAATGTTGTAACCTAGGACGTTTTGGGGCGTAGCTCGAGGGAATTTTAAGGGGTTGAATATGCATATGACATTTGTGTAAAATTTCAAACCGGTCGGTTCAGTATTTTTCGCATTAACTTCCCACAACAATCAAACAAACACACAGAAACCACCAATATTTGTACCAAATATTTGTATATTCATTAGGATGAATACTTTGTAGATAAGTCAGTCAAGAATTAAGAATATATTTCAAGGTATCAAATTAAATCTTCAAAGAAAGCGAATCATTACTGGAGCCAAGGTAAAATAAGCCTTCATTGCTTCATGTAATGCAATACTAGCTGCTAGCGGAAACAATCTCCCGGCGAAATGAGTTCCATTTGTTCACTAATTGAACACGTGCAGTGTTCGTCGCGGCGATACGTCAGGCAGCGTGCCTGCTGGTATCAAATGTTACACTCTCTCGTGATAATGTATCAATGTATCGTTCATTGTTGGGCATCAGGATAAAATTAATACTAAGTAAAGGCTTGGTGGCTACCTTAGCAATTTAGATATATAAGTTATAACGAACTGTATGATTAATCCTTGCTGTATTTGTGTATCTTAAATCCCCTGAGCATTTCAGACACACTTTTTAGTTTAAAAAACCAAAGTAGATACCTCTGCTAGAGTTACCTCTGTAATTAATGACATGTTACAAAAATTTACTCAATGAAAAATTAAAGTTATTGAAACTGTTTTACGCTAAGGCCGGTACTACGAGCAATGCGTTCGTTTATATAACATGTTGAAACATATACAGGTTGGTTTTAAAGTCCCTTTCTACTAACTTTTTTATACAATTTATACTTAAAGTGGTTTTCCATAATATGATTCATTAAATATCTACATCACCTGGCTTTTGAAGTACTTAATAAAATTGGGAGTTTCTTTAGGTCCAAGAAAGAAAGCGGTAACTTTAAAATTCTTTATGAAAAGCTTGTCATACGACATATAAAACACTATTTTTATCCTCAGAATAAAAGCCGCAATCTGAATTTAAAAAATTCACATTTTGCACATCAAGGATGTGCAAAACGAGGAGTCAACATTAGGTTTTCATCAGACGCTTGTCGTACGACATATCAATAACACTACCTTTCCCCTCTGAAAACATTGGTACAATCTAAATTCGAAAAGGTTGAACCTGGCAACTATTTACATTTCCATCCAGGAGATGCCGTCTTGATATTTTATATTTAACACAAAAACATTATTTGATATAAATAAATCTCACTTTTACTGTCTTAACCTTTGTTCGTTCTAACCGAACCTTCATCAAAAATACGTGGCTGCATTCTACTTTGTATCTACACTACAGAACCACCAAGTTATTTATAGATTCACAAAATTAAAAGTTTCGAAAAATTATTGGGAATATTACGAGATAAATCTTATTTCATAACGAATGAGTTCGCTATCGTAACGAATGTTGACAACGAGCGGTGTTCCAATTAAGATTACGCTAAAGATGTAATATGAACGAATAGATTGAGATGAAGAAGGACCCGGGGAGATCTCATCAGCATCACCTGGGCTTGACAACAAAGACCACGTCCTTTGAGATGTTGCTTAAACAACACACGACTGCCTGCCTTCCTTAACTAACTGTCTTGTTCCGAGATAACAAACAACCAGCCGTCAGGGGCGATTACGTGAATAATGCGGTAGCAAGTTGGCCACTATGACTTGGAGAGGGAAATATAATATTATGATTATTTATTTACATCTGAATTTGAAATATTCTCTGTAATTAAATTTATTTAATTGTCCTGAATTTTAAACAGAATAATAACCAATTAACATAAGCGGAATAATATTTGCGAGAGTCGTTCACAACGCAGAACTACATTATTCTTAATTGGTTAGGCAGAGCGTGTGCTGAGAGTCAAACCAACGCTACGACACAGGAGTGAGCTACTGACAGTGCCGAACATCCATCACCTGGTACAACTAGCGCAGATTCACCGTCAGCAAGACATATGGTCGCTGCGAGGATACGCCACACGTCTCACTCCGCAATCATCCCTCTCTGGGAACGTCCGTTCTCAATTATTTACAGGAATACTTGTCTTCTAAATACCTAGTAAGTTTTTAGCCAAGTATCAATTATTTTAAATCACAATTTCAGATAACACTCTCGTTAGTTTTACCTTGTAAGGATATTATTTTTATGTGGATTTAAATTTTAAAACAATATCTTACGTTAAAACAGTCATATGAGAGGAAGTTTTTAATAAAAGGCTACCTGAAATATTATACAGTAAATACAAATTGGTAAATAAATATAAATATTACCTTAAGTAATACTTGGAACAATTCTAAGGAAGTAGGACGATAAAATTTTATTGATGGGTTATAAAAGGGGGGTTTTGCAACTGAGACTGGTTGCATATTAAATGTAATTAGTGTTATAGTTTAATAAGCCTTAGTTTTAGGTAATACTGTTACTATAAAAATGAGACCGACTCTAATGGCTTTTCCCTATGGGAAATCCGATAAAACTCAACTATATAAACTATTTTGTTCAGAAATGAATTCTTACTAAAGCTGTATATAAAGCAAATTTGTCTACTTTTGAATCAAGGATACGATAAGGGATAATTGATTGAAGGAAGGGTGAAGTCGATTCACTCGTACTGTCGTCCATAGAAAATTAGTAATTATCTTTTAAAAATATTATTGTAGAAGTCGAATTGAAGGATTCTTTGAGACTTCACCTTTCTATGAAAACCTAAACATGCCAACACTGTAAAAACAAGCAAATATTTACCTTATAATACACGAAAATTCATACTAAAAATAGATGACTAAATATATTGTATGAAAAAATAGTGAGTAAAACCTCAAGTATTAAAAATATTGCTCTAACTACAGGATATAATTTAATTTAACATTCCGTGTACTCAGCACTACAATGTTGGAATGTACTTCCTCCAGAGCAGTAGTCTTGTCGCAATAACAATAACACAGCAGGTCCCTGGACAATGTTATCTGGCCACAGCACATTACCCAGGGCCGGTTGTTTTGTCTCTAAATGAGCACATTAGGGTCGCCAGCTTGTCTTGTGGGCAAGAAATGAGGCGTTTCTTGAGGCGTAATCCCTAATGTAAAACTCCGGTTGTAACAACAAGTTACGCTACATGCTATGAGAGGAATGAATAATTGTTCATTTGAATAAGCTGGTTTAAAATGAAATTATAGCACTTGAAGTTTGTACTATTTAACTGTTGTAAAATTAAAGTACACGATTATAGTTTAAAACTAAATCTTGAACATTTAGGCTAGACGTAGCGCACACGAGCGATTATTTTAAGGCAACCATTTCATCGGCCGATCTGTGCGAAATAGATTACAATGGAAGCGCGCACACAGGCGATCGAGAATCGCGCTTCCAATTCTAATCTATGTCGCACAGATTAGCCGATTCTTTCATCGGTCAATCTTGGTTTTTCTCTCAAGTGAACAATGGCAGAGAGTTGACATTAACTGGGACCGGCACTGATTGCACCTCTACTGTCATTAACACCATAGTCTTACATTTTCAAATGTCAATAGCTTTCTTATTTGACAGCCTGAACTATATAATCTTTCTTTAAAGATGATTGAAACAATCTCATCATCTACTTCATCAAAATTCTAAAAACCAACGTTTATTGTTTTACACACTTAGTAATAAAAGTCGTCTGCCGTCCATATGTGGCTGTGTTGTTAAGAGTAGGCTTAGCTTTATTTAAACGTTTATTACTTTTCTAATAGCTGTATAATTAAAGTAATCAAGTTATTCAGTGGATCAACATAATAAGTAGACTAATTGATATTACCGTACCTACTCTGAGTGACTTAAAGAAGGAAGCGGTTATGACTCTGAGAAGCAGTCGTAGTCCAACCTCTAAACATAATGTTTCATCTGAACCTGAGGAAATAACATCTGTATTTGATGTGTTAAAGAGAAATTTAACCAAATACAGTTTGAAAAAAACAATGTTTCATTATTGGAAGGTAAAGCAGATGAAACCCATTAAGTATTTAAACTCCAAGTTGACCAGTTAAAAAATGAGAATGAAGAATTAATCAAGCTACAAACTAACCTACTAAAACTACAATATATGATCTCAAATTACAGCTTGAAGGTGTTAGCAAAAGACTAGAGAAAGAAGAGGATGTCAAGAAGGAACTAATAGATCATATTACACTTCAACAGCAAGAATTGGGCTCAAAAAATCATAAACATTCTTTCTTCTTTTTCATAAAAGTCATAAGCATTTTAAGTGAACAGCTGAAATTAGGATTAAATACTGAACGAGTTAATGTAGCACCTGGCCGGCCCTCTATTTCAATATCCAAAGAAAACATGTAGGACATCGCCTCATTTTAGTGAAAACTACTTCTACTTCAGTCACACCATTGGGTATAAATCGTTTTAGTGCACATTCCATCGAAGAGACTGAAGCTTCACCCAATGTAAATTGGCGTAGTAAGATTAACTTAAACCTTAATAATTATTGTCTTAGATTCAAGAATAACAAGGGCATGCAGGAAAGATATGTATCTAAACCAGTTGCTAAAACACATCACATTTTTTAGCAAGCAGGCCCAAATCCAAAGTTTTGGCTGACAGTCATGGGCACAATCTTGTTGACACCTTAAGCAGGCTTAATCAAACCGCTGAATGAGTTTAAGTGTTTCTATAAACCCGGAGCTCACCTAAACAGAGTGATTGAAAACGTAGAAAATATAACAAAGGATCTAACAAAAACTGACATGGTGGTCATAATTGGAGAGCCTAACAACAAAATTCTAGATGAAGTAGAGGAAATAGTTAACACCTATAGAGCTACAAGTCTGAAATACTACAAGTCAAACGAATGTCTTAATCGAAGTAATACCTCTTAAAAACCACAAACCCAATGTTAGCCAAAGTGTTGATTAAATTAACTTAGCTTAACTTAACTCAAGGTACTTAATATGTAACGTTTTCAGCTATAAATGAATTTCCCCGTTATTTACACACCAATCATGGCCTAAATAGGAAAGGTAAGATTTGTTGCCTAATTAATCTTGGATGAAGTGAACCTTCTGCATAGCGTATCGAAGTGTGGTATTTTAAAATTGAAGACAAGAATCAGAATGTAAGAAAAAATAAAACCAGACGAACCAATCCAGATAATACTAGGATTTTTCTTAATTTGCTGTGTTCTATGAGCTAGTTTGATGTTTTTTAAGTTACCCTAAGAAGCTTAAGACCTTCCTTGATCTTTATTTATGGACAGTCAATTCTGCATTTACTTTGGTAAACTCTACTTGGTGATTCCGTGTTGAGTACACGGAATTGAAATATAAATTGTCTTTGATAAAACATAAAGGGAAAGGGGTTTGGTGATTTGTAAGATGGAAAATATGTAACAGGTTTCCATAGAAACCATCAGAGCTATTGTATTGAATTTTTAATATAACAGAAGAAAAGCTGTTTATATTAACTGAAAATAGTCCCTTTAGACATATCCATGATCTAACCTATTTCCCACAGGGAAGTAAATACAAACTTTTATTTAGGTAAATGTCAACAAACCAAATGGCTGACACTCAAGAAACAACACTGCGGACGCAACAGACCGTGATACTCCCACAACAAACTGCATGTTGCTAAATTTTCACTGTATATATATATATATATATATATATATATATATATATATATTGGCGTACAGCGTGTTTCCGGAACCTTCCTATGCTATTATTGCAGTATGGGATTACTTTTCCTCCCTAAGAATTAAATGTGGCAGGAGTCCCGTGAGATGACAAGTAATACTTTAATACTCTATTCCATAGAGTATTGTACGTCTGTACATAGTAGGTTGAGGAAGATAAAATTTTACACGAAAAATAAAATTACAAAATCTTAACATTAGATCAATAATCAACCTTACTAGACGCATGCAATGGATACACATACTGCACTGAACCATCAAGTACACCTAAAGGGTATTGCGTGCCTATTTGATGATAAACATGGACAAGCATAGTTTAACTATTTAAGGCGTAAGCCCGAGTACATGGTAAATGCACACTTAGGTTATATAAGTTACAAATTTAAAATATCGATATCGACGCATGGAATTTCTCTCCCCGACGAGAAATCCAATAATAATGCCACATGTGGATAAAATGACAGATCATGAAGGGAGGACGGATTTATTAATTTAGCGAAATGTTAAAGCGGGAACCCCGGGGGAAATACGTCGTCGGCCGCCTCCCCACCTCCCCCCCACCCGCGCACCCTTATCCCTCATCCCCGCCGTGATCACATTCCCTTCTTATCCTGTTTCCTTGAGAGAGTCCGTATAAATTACATTATCGTTGCTCGCTGTCAGACATTGTGTTACTCTCACGTACTTCTTTGACGAATATTAAACTAAAATCAAATTTCACTGAAAATAATAAAAATTACATAGAGCATCCTATTATTATTATCAGAATTTCATGATAGAAATATTTAAGGACTGAAGCTATAAATATAAAACATCAAGGAAAGTTTTAGTTAAAGTAAGTCATCACGGTTTATAACCAAGTATTAGTATTTTTTCCAAGTAAATAATTAAGTAATTAGTAAGTAAGTAATTTTTTAATAAAATGGAGTTCATAACGAACCCTCCAAGTGCAATTATCGTACTATGCGATACGTTTGTTTTCTATATATTACAGACGAATGGTCCGATAACGGTGTATTTTGTATGGAAATAAGCAGGAAATAATTCTCTACCTATTGACGTAGTTAGAATCACGTAATTCAATAGTTTGCGAGAAAGAGCGAGAAAAAAGCTTAGCTGACGTAATCAGTTTCATTCGTCTCGCAGCAGACCACTGTGAACCGTAACGCTGTTGTAAGTCGGGATTCTGGTGACATAGAAACTGGCATTGAAGATTTATCAAGTTACTAGATTTTTCTTCAGGGAGTGATGACAATTATAACCCGACTTTAGACAATCATGATTACAGTGTCTGACGTTGAAATTCCTCAGGTAAGACATTCTACCAGTTCAAATGTGACACTTCCCAGGCATAGGCCTACTCAACCCCTAACGGTTGATTCAGATTCTGATGTTGAGCCTCTACCTAGGCCTAGTCAACCACAAGCACCGGAAACTAATAGGACTATAAATTGGGTACGCACCTATCAAACTGAGCCAAGTCAAATTTTGGACCATGACATACTGGGCCAAAGAATTAGCCACCCAGGAATAGCCTACCTGTCCGTTATTCTATCTATTTTTTACTGACACAATTTGGAACCTCTTGGTGAAGGAGACTAATGCTTATGCCAACGGTAAATTTAGCAAAAAAATAAATTCTGGTAAATAACACAGTAGGATTAAAAACTGGATTGATTGTTCTAAAGCTGAAATGAAACGGTATTTTTTACTGATCATGAACTTCAAAAATAAACCTTATTCGTCAACTTCCAAGTCTCAGCAAATACCTTTTTTCTAAAGTTATGTCGTTTCACAGAGTTCAATTGATCCGATCAAATTTCCATGTCAGTCCCCTAAAAGCGATCCCTAAAGGCGAACATGAACACGATCCGTGGTTCAATATACGACCTTTCTATGACGCATTGAACACATGCTTTAAGAGATTTTTTCCCCTGAACAAAATATATGTTAAGATGAATCAATGGTTGGGATGAAAAGCAATGATTGGGAGCAAAGATTTTTGAGAAAATAATTAAAAGTATACTTTTTCTCATATGCAAAAATATATATCCAACAGTCAACATGGTTTTATGCCAAATAAATCAGTTGAAACTAATCTTTTGAATCTTTCTAAATGTGTGCATGCTGGTCTTGATTCTAAGGTCCAGACAGATTGCCTGTACTTGGACCTGGCGAAGGCGTTTGATAAAGTTGATCATCAGATGCTCTTGAGTAAACTGCACCGTTATGGATTTTCCAAAAGATTATTAATTTTTTAGACATATATAGTCAATAGAACTCAGTTCGTTTCATATGGAGGATTTCGGTTAAGTACTTATACGGTTCAGTCGGGTGTACCACAAAGATCAAATCTTGGACATTGCCTCTTTAATATAATGATTAATGACATTGTTTGTAAGGTAAAGAATTCGAAGAGTCTTTCCTTTGCTGATGAATTAAACATTTTTAAACTAATACGTTGCCCTGAAGATGCGGAAGCTCTGCGGTTGTATTTAGAGAGAGTTGTTATGTGGGCAGAGGAAAACAGGATGCCATTTAACATTAAAAAATGTGTAACATTGTCTTTTACGAGAAATCTTAATCCTATAATTTTGAGAGTTGAAATAAAGAGAGTAGATGAGATTTACGATTTGGGCGTCACTTTAGCAGTTCTCTCTCTTTCCAGCAGCATATAATTAATAATGTTGCATCAGCTAATAGATTTCTTGGGTTTTTATTTCGTAGCAGTGTTCACTTTACTCAAACTTCAACCCTGTACCGTTTGTATTATGCCTTTGTCAGGTCTAGGTTTGAATAAGTTGCCTGTGTGTGGAATCCCGTTTTCAAATTTGATTCTGATTTACAGTAATTGAACAGCGAGGTAGGTTAGTACTTGAAATTTTGTTTAGGAAGTCATTAGTGTCTTTAATGTAAGATGGTAAAGTTGAAAGTAAAGGCTGTAAATTTTCATCCACAAGTAAAGAAATCCTCTCTGTGGGTGAGCCTATGCAGCTATGAATATCTTGGTATAGTTATAGACAATAGTTATAGTGATGAGACTAATATATACCACATTAATAGAATCGAGATTGGCTATAGTTCTACGGGGTTCTGCTTCCCAGTCCTCATTAATTCGAGTTTTTATATTACAAAAAGAGCTATCCGCATCATGTCCGGCATTTCACGAGGTTCCCCGTAATATTTGCAACTCGAAGGTATGAGTTAGCTTTAATTACTAGCTAATTATTACACGCCTTATAACTAAGCTTGCGCTACACTGTACACCGTTATGATAAAACTAACAGCTAGTGTGTTTTATGGGCCAAGAAAAATTGTGTGTTTTATTTAATGAACTTAAAAAAAGAATAACACTTAAGATACTATATCTATTTCACACGTCTGTGGCCATGATATGTACAGCTCAATTATTTATTGCAATAAGCTTGAAAATAATTAGACTTCCATAAGCTTATGGTAATTTAGTTAATTTTCTGAAAAATGAATCAAAAACCAGGAAAAAAGGGCTTTAGACATGTGGTGAACACGACGGAGGTGGAGGAATAGGTGAATTATTGGACTTGCATCACAACCTTGTGACGTCACCTTTGTTGTCAAACGCAGCTGATGTCTGATGTGATTTCCCCTCAGCCCGCTACTTGGTTTACATAAATCAAGGCCAGATTTACTAAATCGCTGGTTGGACCAGCTGCGAAAAAAATCATTATTTGGTACTAATATTATAAGTTTATCAATCCAATTTACCAAAATGGTATATATATTTGCAGGTCGAGATGGACTTTTCTGATAAATCAATTGTCGGATCAACCCATATCAAAGTGGTGAAAGGTTTTACAGGCCCAACAAAAATCTTTTACTCCGATCCAATTCTTTTAATGATAGAGATTACATTAATTTATAGGTTTTATTTTCTTAAACAGATTTTAGTATTTTTAAATAGTGTAGTAGTTTTTCTTCATTGAATATAATTTTAACTACACTTATCTACATTAAAATTAAATCTTGATTTCGGTGTTTTCTATTTTTAACTGGTGAAAATAATAACCAATATACGAGGGCTAATTATTTCTATGACAAACGTCTAGAGAATGTTAAAATGTGGATGTTTTAGATTTGTATGGGTGATAACTTTGATTCAAAAATAAAAAATACACATTATCTACAAGCTAACATGCTCGCCTTTTGGTTTCTCGTGTCTGTTTTGGGAATTTTGCAGGCTTAGCAAGTTTAGCAGTTTCCTTGACGTATTTAGAAACACATGAAATAGAAAGATTATTATTAGTGGGATGACTACTACTGAATATGTTACCACTGGATGAGCTGGAGGCAAGCAATTCATCGATGGACGAATTGTATTTTATGTAACTATGATGAGCAGTATGACAAATACTACTGCTGGGTGTGTTAGCTCTGATTAAGCAGTGCGATATTTTAAGTATAGCCTAGCGCATGTGTTGACTAGCAGTTGAATGCTTTTAAAAAATGTCATTGCTGCCATTATCCGTCAAATCCGTCAAACCCTATACTGTATAAAACACTGGATTGTCCATCTAAACTTGTAATACATGGACTGTAAAAATTCAACTGTATTAAATAACATGATATCTATCACTGGACTGGTATGGTTGCGACATCCTGTAATCCAGCTACTTGGAGGTCACCAATTATGGATAGTTGTGAGCGATGGTCAGTGGGTGTAGTGTTCTCTTGTGTGGATTAACGTCCGCACTATTGAAAATAATAACCAATATACGAGGGCTAATTATTTCTATGACAAACGTCTAGAGAATGTTAAAATGTGGATGTTTTAGATTTGTATGGGTGATAACTTTGATTCAAAAATAAAAAATACACATTATCTACAAGCTAACATGCTCGCCTTTTGGTTTCTCGTGTCTGTTTTGGGAATTTTGCAGGCTTAGCAAGTTTAGCAGTTTCCTTGACGTATTTAGAAACACATGAAATAGAAAGATTATTATTAGTGGGATGTCTACTACTGAATATGTTACCACTGGATGAGCTGGAGGTAAGCAATTTATCGACGGACGAATTGTATTTTATGTATATCTATGATGAGCAGTATGACAAATACTACTGCTGGGTGTGTTAGCTCTGATTAAGCAGTGCGATATTTTAAGTATAGCCTAGCGCATGTGTTGACTAGCAGTTGAATGCTTTTAAAAAATGTCATTGCTGCCATTATCCATCAAATCCGTCAAACCCTATACTGTATAAAACACTGGATTGTCCATCTAAACTTGTAATACATGGACTGTAAAAATTCAACTGTATTAAATAACATGATATCTATCACTGGACTGGTATGGTTGCGACATCCTGTAATCCAGCTACTTGGAGGTCACCAATTATGGATAGTTGTGAGCGATGGTCAGTGGGTGTAGTGTTCTCTTGTGTGGATTAACGTCCGCACTATTGAATACTGCGTTAATCCGGAAAGACCATCCACATAATTAGACCAATTCGTAATTCAGAGCCCGTGGTTCGGCTTCCACGTTAAACTGTAGGTCCCTTAGTTGTCATAGGCTGTTGGGCTATTAATTAACAGTCCTGTCTAAGGAACATGTCAGCCTTAGTCAGTAACAAGACTACAAGATCGCGCCACAATCATCCTACACTCAATTCTCATTCATATTTGGGTTAAAATACCTACCTTGTAGTATGGTCGCCATTTCAATAATCTAATCACCTAAACTAATTAACCATCACTGTCCTTACAGTGATAGTAAATAGCGAGTGATTCAAAACTGAAAAATAAAATTTTAAATAATTAAATGAGTTATTCGCATAAAAATATCCGTTACAACGGCAAACTATGTAGAACACGCAGGGTGAAAAGGTCCTCTAAGTTAACTGTGAATTTCCCTTGGGTGTGATAAGTATCAGGACCGTCAAAAGTTTGGATTGTGTTAAGAAATATCCACCGTTGGCCCACAGAAAAGGTTTAGCAATGTAAGTATGTAATGATGTAATATTGTTTTCATGCCATTTTTAAATAAGCAATCACATCAAATTTTAAATAAAAACGAGTTTGGAACCAGTCCAGCAATACCCTTTCAAGGCATCGAGTCAAATTAGACGGTAACTAATTTTTTATTAAATGCAAAGCAAACAAGACACGACATTTTTAGTGGTGCGAGGCCGTAAGAGAACGACAAATAAGGAAGATCTTTCTGGAAATATCCTCTACAACAATGGAAAAATCGTGTACTACAACAACCTCACGTCACATACAGTGTGATATCTTGTTTTGATTTTCAATTGTGAGACATCGTAAAATTCTTAAATTGATCAAATATATGTTATTATTTTATAAAAATATATAAGGATACCAAGTTTAAATTTATTTTTATGTAACTTTTAATTGAACGCCATTTTGAAGTTTTACGTAGAAAAATGTTAGGATTTTCCGTAGGTTTTCCTCACAATTATAACAGCGTATTATAAATTTAAGTGCTTTACGTTAAATAGTTTTAGAGGCAAAATATTAAAAAAAAATGCAGTTCTGTGAGTAATTGGGACCTCCAGACGACTTAAATGTGATATTTTAAATTCGAATTTCCTTTCTGATTATGACCTGATTTGTTTGTTCTCAATATTCATAGCTTTTAGTTTCCGAGGGAGCAAAATCCAACGATATATATCCAAAATTCCTAACGATAATAAAAAAAGACTCTCGTAACATGGCAATTTCCTTCACTTTTCCTTACTCAACAGATTTCATTTCCATAACAAAGGGAACAGCAGGATTTGAGCAATAATGGCGGAGTTGGCGGTAGTCCCGATGGTTATGGTTATGTTGCGCAGACTCAGCTGTTCCATAAATATAGTAATCAACTGCAATTATTTACTATAATGATTTTAACCAATATTACGAGTTTAATTCAGGCTTGAATGTTTTATTGCCTTAGATGCAATTAGGATTAAACTATTAGTTGATGTATCTATTTTTCTTGTGAGTCTTTCTACGCCTCCCAGATTTTTTTAACGTTGTGATGGGAAACGGTCCAAACCACGGAATGGTTACTACCTAACGTCGACCTTTAGGAAGAATCATTAATTAATAGCCCAATGACGAAATGGCAACAGCCAGATTCGATCCGGCGACCTTTGCCACCTAGTAAGTTATTTCAGTTATATATTATTAGTTTAATGTTGCAAGAACACTTTGATAATGTCACCTAAAAACTAATTATATGTTATAAATATTATATATCCCTGTGCAATACTCAATTAACAATGAGGAAAGCAGTGCACAGATACATATCGTGAACGTGACATGGATAGATGAAGGGGATTTCCGGGCCTATGATCACTATAACAATTAAATTATTATTTCAATCATTCTAATTGCACAACAAATTTCCTTCATTAACAAATTAAAACCGTCAGACTGAATTAAGCGAATATTTAATGTTTATAGACACAGTGCTTGGTTTCACATCTCAGTTTTACCAGTAAAGTAATCAACTAAGCATGTAAACTGAGTCTAAAATAGTCAATTCGCTTTTATTTGGTTGACTATCATTACTTTTTTCAGCATGGAAAACCAACTTTGTTGATGAGTAAAATTAGTTTCTTGTCTTAATCATGGATAAGTACTCGAGCTCAGCAGTTCTGAAGGGATAGAGATCGGTTGTAACTTGTCACAACTTCGTGCCTCAAGATAGTAATTAGTCATTGTGACTCAACTTGAACTGGCTGGTAGGATTACCTTCTAATAAACTGTCATCATTCAACAATTGCACAGCTAAGTTTTTCTTGAAAGAAGTAATTGTTATATTTACAAAATTATAGCTGAATCACGAACACGACCGATGAATAAATGCTGTCCATTGCGTCTTTGAGGAAGATCAGTTAAAAGGAGTTGTATTATCTGATACCATTACACGTCACGTATTGTGAACATTCCTTTCATGTGTTTAGAATGTTTTCATAGACGACATCCATCGTAAATGTATGATATTGATTGTGTTTTCATATTTTCCTATGACTTTTCCGTTTTTAGATTCAGTTTTTAGTTAAGAACATTCTTCATCTGGACTAGTCATCTAAGACTCGTCCTGTCCTTATCATCAAAAGCGTATTTCAATCTGGTGCGGTTGTCAGCATTGGTTGTCTCATTTCTTGCGCTATCACATTTTCATATAGGCCATTGTTCAAAACTAGACGAGCGAGTCCCCGGGGCTGGTGAAGCACATTGAGCCGTGTCAGTTCGGCTCTATTTCTTATACAGTAGTAGGCCCTAGTTTATAAGATTAGTTTATTAGCGATTAGTTTATTTTGTTGTGCCTGAGTGGAATGAGGGGGGGAGGGAAGGATGTCGCAACGACGTTGTTCTTTTTTTCTTTGCTAACCGGCCTCACTAGTCGCTTCACCTTATTAGTTGTGCAAGTTATCAGGTTCAACTGTTAAAATGTGTTTTAATAAAGAGGTAAAGATAAATGCTGGGGTGAAAGGTTACTACTACTACTACTAGGGTAAGGACACCAACAAAACCAAAACCCTGATCAAAGCCTGACATGACAGTGCGTCAACACTTCTTAATGTTTAAGTTTAATATATTTTGATTAACATCTGTTATTTCACTTGCTCCGGCCCTGTTTTTATTTGATTATGTCCAGCCACTCCAAGGGTTTGGGTTAGCCTTTTGCTTTGGTGAATCCAGCAGCCCCAAGCACCAAAGCTAAAGCTGTGATTCGCCCGAATGAAGTCCTTACGCCCGTATGTAAGTTGCTCATACACGTCTGGATGGATGGGGGAAGGTGGGTTTAGTTTGGATATACACTGCTAAACGGTGGAGTCACTACATAACCCTCGCAGTTATGGTACACATAAAGAGTTACCACCTGCCACAAAAAATCTTGGATTGTGTTTACAGCTACAAAAGATTGTTTTCAGTGATTGCAATGGTTTTTAACACTTTTTTCTATATTTATTTACAGTTTTTTTCCTGGCAACACAAATTTAATAAACTATGATACGTTTGTTTCTATATTTTTATGTTATAGATTAGTTTATGCTGATTAATTTGATATATAGTATTGTTTTTAGCATTTTCATATTACTTATAGATTTTTAGGCAAAACATTGCGAAATAGCCTTACATACCTTACAATATACCAATACCTTACCCCTTGTACACTTCCATTAAATGAGAAATTAAACATTTTATATTTGTGTTATAATAAATTTCGTGTATTGATTAAATAGCAAATTAATTTGCTATTTAATTTAAAATTTGTACCACTAGAGGAGCCCATTAGCCAAGTCATTCACATATTCAGCCTAATTCGTTTCAAAAGATGTAGATGCAGTCCAGATTTTTAGCCATTCAACAGCAGCTGCTTCAAAAAAGGTTACTGAAACGGGCAAATTAAAAAGCAATACTGCTCTAGATACAGTGGGATTTTTGAAGGAAATAGATTCATTGTTTTATGGTATGAACAGCCGAAAGACCATGTTTATCAGATATGTTTATTTATATATTTCATATGCATAAGCCTTAAGCAACTCTTTTGAGCATACAAGATTTTTTAGAGCATGGTGGTATTTACAAATATGATAAGGGTAAATTAAAAAGTTCAAAGACCACCATGTTGTAATGGATTCAACATCACCATCAAAGCTTACAACGAAATATTAGCATTAGAGAAATACAAATACATTCTAACTTCAAGGCTGAATCAAGACCCACTTGAAAATGTTTTCTGCTTCACCAGACAGAGAGGTCGATGGAATCTGAATCCAAGTGTTAACGTCCTTCGTGCAATGATGCGTATATTTACGTTGAAGCAAATAATGGAACCACCAAGAATTACATCCCACAACCCTGACCATGATGTCCTGTTAGATTTAGGCCAACGTTGGGATGATGATTCTGCAGACAGGACCGTGGTTGAAAATTACCAAGCACCTAGTTTGTCTTCGGCGTCATTTATCTCAGATTAAGACTCAATCAACTTGTGACCAGAGGTGACATCGAACGATTTGGTACCATCAGATGAAGTGGTAACCCTTGAGGAGTGTTCAGCAGTGTATTTTGGTTACTTGGCCCATCTGTACAGATGTTTGAATAAAATGTGTAATGTGGAATCGACACTGGGTGGGACGTAGCATAGAGTTATTTCTCCTAAATAAATCAATTTATAATGTAAAAGTAGAATCTTGCTTTAGACTGTTGCTCCATCCAATAGGTTGATGTATATTGTGGAAGTAGCTATAAAAGTGTACAAAAGATTATGTAGAACAATATTTCATAAACTAAATGTAAAAAAAAGTTAATCACAGTACAAAGATATATCATGTGACTCGATTAATTTTCCCAGATTCAAAGAAAACTAAAAATTTTGTTTAAACATTTATTTAAGGTACAATTTTTCACACACAGTGCAAATGGATGTCTGGTAAACTAAAATAACCGGAAGTCATAAAGTTCAAATCCTCTGTCATGTATGACCTTAGAAGTAGAACAAAATACACTTCCAGCCAAAAATTTTCACTATCTACTAAATACTGTATCCTTCAACTGGAAGCTCCCAAATATGTAGTCAATTTGTAAACCTTTTATTGTTTTTAATTTCAAATTATGCATTTATATTATTTATAGCAGGTTTTATTATTGTTTTGTCTCATCCTTTTAATTCAACAAATACTTGATCATTGCATATTATCTTGAAGTCTACAAAAAATATTGATTTGATCGTGTTAATTGCTCGTGAGTCTGTAAATTATATTTGTATTTTTTCTTTCAAATTTTATTATTGTTTTGAAATACACTACTTGTATATATGGGTACTTTTATATATATGGTATATATATATACTTGTATATATATACACTACTTGTATATATTGTATATATGGGTGTGAAAGTGAAAGTGATTTTGCTCCCGCTAACTACTCATCACTAAGTGATGGCAGCCCTTTTAAGGGATGGTCCCCGGATATCTCTCTGAACTCACATGTTATCTCTCTGAACTGTAAAAAGTAGCATAAGTAATTGTAATGTAGCCAATGTAAATGAAACTTTTTAGAGGTATAAATGTTTGTTACAAAAATGCAATAGGTGACGCTCAGATTGAATTAAACAGAAACTGTGTGAACATTTTACATTTCAACATACAAGGTTTTGTTAACAACTATGTAGACTTCTACATAGTTTCTACATAGAGAGAGGTAACCGAATGGAATTCAGTGTTTGTTTCAGTGTATAGAATTCCGGAAATAGACATAGATAAAGTATTTTTGCAGAAAATTTAAACTCTATTAGATAAATTAGCATTGGAAGCAAAGTATAAATATATTTTTATAATTTCTGATACAAATATTGATTTACTAACAGATAAAAAAAGTACTCAACAAATTCTTGAAATCTGTAATTGCTTTGGATTTACTCCGAATGTCTTTGTCCCAACCAGGGTCACAGATATCTCTAGAACTTGCATAGATAATATTTTTACCAATATAAAAGCTGTTATAAAAAGTACTGAAGTATTGGATATTGGATGTTCAGATCACAAAATGTTATTTTTATCCTTTGAAAAACTATGTAAACCTTCTCCAACCCCACAAAAGAATAATAATAATTTAACACGTAAATTTTCTGAACAAAACTTTAAAAAATTCAATATACTGTTACAACAAGCAGAATGGTACTATAGCAGTACAGCTTGTGTAGAAGTTAATTACAAAAATTTTCTCTCGGTGTTCCGAAATTATTTTAATGAGAGTTTCCCGAAATTAGCTAAAACAAGTAGGCAAAATTCTAATAATAATAACAATTGGATTACACGAGGAATTAAGATATCGGCAGAAAGAAAAAAATATCTCCATCAGGACGCAAAATTAAGCAGAAATCTGCAGTTTTTAAATTACGTAAAAAAATACAAAAAAATATTTAAAAAAGTTGTTTGCTTAGCAAAACCTAAATCTAATGATGATTTTATTGCAAAATCAAATAACAAAACTAAATCTTCCTGGGAAGTAGTTAAACGTGAATTGGGTCTTAAAAAATACTTCTGAAACACCAGTTGAAATACAAATAAGAAATGACAAATCAAAACATAGTTGTGTTGTGTCGGTGGCTAATAAGTTTAATAACTTCTTTGTTAGCGCTGCTGATTCTGTAAATCAACTCAAAAATAAAGGAAAAGCTATAGGTTTTCTTAGGGAAAAACAAATAAATTTGAACAATCAAACAATAATATCATGTTCACAATTTAAATTCAGTAAAGTATCTGTATCTGATAGGAGAAAAACTGTACATTCACTTAGCAATTCAAAATCATCTGGATGGGAAGAAATTCCTTTGTTTGTACTAAAAAAGGTTATAAGTCACGTTGAAGTTCCTTTGTGCCAAATTGTTAATCAGTCCCTTGAGCAGGGAGTTTTTCCTGAAAAACTAAAGTTAGCAGAAGTTAAACCTATTTTTAAGAAAGGAAATGTAAATAACCCCTCTGATTATCGACCGATCGCATTGCTACCGAGCTTGTCAAACATTTTTGAAAAAATAGTAACAATTCAGTTCACAGAATTTTTGGAAACTAATAGCCTGATCAGCTCATCACAATTTGGTTTTCGAGCTGGATTAAGCACTCAAAAAGCCATCACTGGTATGATCAATAGCATAGTCCGGGCCTTGGATGGATCGCGGAGGGCTATTGGAGTTCTCTGTGATCTGTCTAAGGATTTTGACTGTGTTGATCACGACGTACTAGTAGAAAAATTAAAAAAAACTTGGAATCAATAATACTTTCTAATTTAACAACTATTCAATATGCAGATGATACAGCAATAATTTTTAAGGACCTCGGGATAACTCCCTGCTTGCCACTATCTCCAGAGGATTGCAGAACCTAGGGGACTGGTTTGCGGCTAATGGTTTAGGCATAAATGTGTCAAAGACACAAATTATAGAATTTTCAGCCTCTTGTTTATAGTAAAATTACTATTAATTCAAACTCATCCTCAATCAATTCTCAAAATTCTGTTGATTATCTTGGAATAAAAATAGATTCACATCTAAATTGGAAGTTACACATAGAAACAATTTTAAAGCGCTTAGTTTCAGCCACCTTTGTCATTCGGTTTATTAGAGATTCAACAAATTTTGATACTCAAATAGCAATCTACCACGCATATTTTTCATCAATCATGAATTATGGTCTAATTGCATGGGGCACAGCTAGCCAATCCAAAAAAATCTTCATTCTTCAAAAGAGAGTAATCAGAATTATAGCCAAAGTTCCTCAATTAACAAATTGTAAAATTCTTACTCTTTATAGTTCATACATTTATCAAGCCGCTTTAATGGTTAAAGAAAGTTTTGACACATTCATGTTGAGCCAGAATGAGCATAATTACAACACTAGGAATAAAAATTTGTTGAAACCGTCACAGCATAGACTGAAGTTGTTCCACTTCACCACAATATATGGGGCCTAAAATATATAAAAAATTACCGATATCCCTTAAAAATATTGAATCGTTTGCTAAATTCAAAATTGGGTTGAAAGAGTGGTTACTGGAGAAGGCTTTTTATTCAGTTGAAGAATTTTTAGAATCTCAAATGTCATGATTATAAAACAGCACCCTTTTCTTTATATTTGGTAAAACTTTATTTAGTTGTAGATTTAAGATTATTGACTAATCACCAGTCATTGTATGATGTGATGTGATGGTTTGAATAAATAAATAAATATATTATATTTATTGAGTTTCATTTTTACAGGCTTATAATCAGATATGTTTATTTATATATTTCATATTTTAGTTGTAATAGTAGTTGTAGTATTGTAATTTAAGGTTTTAAGTTTGTTTATCATCACATTTAGTCAGAGGTTCAAGCTAGACTTATTTATACAAGGTGTAACTGAAATGCATTGACAAACTTTGAGATATTTTCCTGAGGTCAAAACAAACAAAAAATGTCCTGTAAACATATTCTACTACATAATAATTAAAATATATGACCAAATCAGTTTGAAATCGAAGGTTCTTTATGGTCTAAATTTAAGATAAAACGGTGATAACTAACAGGAGCAAATTTTTTTTGTTTATATTTAGCAAAATACATAGTGATGCAATTGCTTGATTAATGCTTAAAATTTTGTCAAAAAATATCATACTGTTATTGTTACCGATACTTATTTTTATTTATTGACTTAATTTTAGTGGTAGGGAATAAGTTATTGCCGTAGGTCTCATGGTAAGACATCAATACTAGCGTCGTGCAGCACGCGGCTAGTATCGCCAAATGACGATGATAGCGTAAAACTCCACAATAAGTGTTTTCCTTTAGCCAAATGAAGCGGTATTGACGAGAGTAATGCAGATGATAGTCTCTGAAGGGATTGGCATAAATAAAGAGGTCAGAACAAAATACAGTTTAATACTGATACATTCGCATTAATCATTCGTGTAATAATAAATAATAATTGTAATAATAAAACTGAGATTGTAATTCAAGCTAGCTGAGTCCAAATTAATAAGCCCACGCAAAAACTTACCACTAAGTGAAATGAGAACCCCATTGATAGATAGGAAAGTTAATTAGCTAATATTAGGTTATCACAATAAGAGGCTTGACACATACTAATCACCCTATAGCATCATAAATATGTCATTTAATACTCTATTATTCGTTATTAAATTCGATATCTAACATTTAATATTTTAAACTAGATTGTGTGTTTTATGAATGTTCACATCCAATACCATGGGCGAAGTTAAAACCTGTGCGACTGGTGATGCGGAACGCGTCTCGCATGAGTTAAACGTTTGACACCTTAGGCTACCAAAAGGAGAATAATTTCAATTAATTAATAATTGTCGAGGCTAATATATACAAATTATTTTATTATTTTTAGTATTCGTTAATATTCTGGGAAGTAATTTGTAAGCCTCAGACGTTTCGGAAAAATTATTATGATTTTTTGTTTTCCTCGATTGCGAAAGAGTTACTACTCCTACACATCTAACCTTAATAGGTTATCTTCTACCGTCCCTAACAATGTTATACTGATGGTTTCTGGGTTACAGATGCCTTTACTCAACTATTGAAGGTTCAGTTCTTTGTAAGAGGTAATTTATAATTGAAAGAGCAATCAAGACGATACACTATAAGCTTACCAGCACGAATGGTAACTGAGAGCATTGTGTTGTGGCATTTCTCATAACATGTAATAAAGTGGCCAAACCACAGAGACCTCAGGTTGATGATTCATGTGTATTTGCGGCTTCATTTTAGACTCGACATTTATATCACAACCCAGCTTTCAAATAAACAATAATTATACATTGATCCGACAAAAAGAACATAATTTTTTCGGAATTCAAAACAATTTATTTAAATATTGTGTGTTAACGATCAAATGAATGCCTACTTATAACATAAACTGTCACATCATTACATTTCAAGTCAATAAATATTCCGGTGTATCATTAATACAGAAACAGTAAATCCATTGTATGTACAATGTATAACATGGCGCCTCCAGACCTTGTTACTGAAATGACGTAATAACTGGATGATCCGTAGATCTTGTATTGTTTGATCAGATTATAACGTAATTTTAATGACTGCGTTAGGGTAAGTATTGAAGTCCAATGTCGAAACCCGTAGACATTTCTAAATATCCGCAACAGTTCATTCAGGAACAATCTGTACAAGAGGCTATAAAAGGATAAATGAATTCATTCCCAAAAGACATATTTAAAAATGCATATCATAAACAGTAATAGACTGGTCATTGTTGCCAGTAGTGTGATCAATGAAATAAAAAACAAATATAATAAACAAAGAAAATAATTTGTTTAGTCTAGCCTTATTTTAAAAACAATTTACATCGCCAACTAAGGCATCTATATACAATTACAGAAAAGATGGAAAATTTCTCAAATAAATGTTCTTACATGAAAAAAGAAAAACACTGAATAGAATATTAACTTATAAAAGTGTTAAATTTAAGAAATTTAAATCAGGAAAAGAAAAAATTCAAATAATTTTATTTCTGCAAAAGTACTTTAAGGTGGGGTTGTACTTAATATTAATAGGAAGTTGATTTAAAAATGTTGGTCCTAAATATTGAAAAGAGTGTTTAAATAAAATCTCTTCCCTTCTTATAAAAAATTTCTTGTAATATAAGCCAGGTTGCAGTTTCCCATATGATAAGTTGTTTTTTATAAGAAGAGATCTTATACAGAACAACCTTAACACTTTATACATAAACAGATGTTGAATTGGCATAATGTTCAGCTCTAAGTAAATAAGAAATGAGCTTTCCGTTTTTCTTTTTTCATTATTATGAGCATAAAAGGTTTCGAGTTTTTCTTAATTTTACAATTAGAGTTTTAAATGTACCACCCCAGCATATCAAATCCGAACTGCTATTTTTTAATTTGCCAATTCCAAATAGAGCGTATGTCGAAGAGTTGTATTGTACATATTTCTTAAAAAATAAAACCTTCTAATTGAGGCCCTGGGTTTAATGTGTAATTCCAAAATATGTTGTTCAAAAGTAAATTTTTCATCTAAAGTTATTCCTAGCTAAAGTTTGTACAATTCTTCCAATGATTGGCAATTCCAATTTGTAAGATCGCAGGTTGTAATTTAAGAGGAGAAGGGATGTCAAAACCAACCAAATTTAACCTTTAACTATCATGAGTATTAATGAGGTTCCTTTCATATAAATTGTTAAATTTCTTGAAAATCTGAACTGGAATTTTTATTATTGTAAATACATTACAGTAATAGAATTCCTTGGTTTCAATAATAGAACCTTCTTCAGATTCAAAATTTGGGTTCGTAGGCTATTGCAGTCCGTAAGTAGGTCAAATTCATACTTATATACACTATATTTACATTCTTACTCTCAACAACATAAATTGTAACGTAGAAAGTCCTTCTGCGTCCCATAATATGGAGATTTGACGTACAAGTGTCATAATCATAACCTAACAGATATATTGCGTAACTATATTCTACGCGATACAAAAGCCGGTAATGATTATTCGGTCTTAAAATAGCTCAAAACTGCTTTTGGGTACAAAGAGTAAATCTTATACCTTATAAACATACTGATTAAACTTATTTACACAGTTAAATTTCTTTAGGAACGAGAATGGTCGCTCTGAACCATCTTTGTCAACAATTCTACGTGACCAGCAATAAGAGTATAGCATTAGGTATAGCATAGGTGAAGCGTTAGCTTGGAAAAGGCGAAAAATTAAACACTAGCATTCACTAATCTTTGCTTAATATTTTCAAAAGCTCTCTGACACGCCACATTCTAATTGAAAATGTAGGCCTATTTTCCTTTGGGATATAGCTTGAATCAGGGCTATGTCTACTCCTAAAGGGAATGTTTTCAGTTCCTCAAATAGTTGTCATGCATGTGAACCCATATGTCGTCACTTAACGGTTTACCATAATACGTCTCCCCTCCCAGAGCTAAGATATATGTCAAAACTGTATCTACCTGTTATGGAGCTGCCTTAAATACTTTGCTATTATAACTGATGAGATTTTGAGGATAGCACTTACACCGATGTAGCAACTTATCGCACGTACACGAGGTACGTGCGATCATGACGTCGATCATGCAGACTGTCGCCCTTTTACCTCAGGTCATACAGAGTCCATTCTCTGGATCTTGCATCTTGATATCGATTTTCTGCTTTTGTACGGTGGAATAAAGCGTAAAGTTGAACGCCAGCCAAGATCTTGCTACTTGTTCTTATTAGTAGGAAAGGATGATAAAATTTGTACAAGGCTTGTGTTTACGTTTACTTCGGTACCAAACACCTTTTGCTGGTTCGGTTTACAATCTACTTTACCGAATGCCGGGTTTAAGTTGGTATTCTGGCTGGTTCAATGTTATTAGGATTTTCATTTTCAATATACTGTAACAGGCCAATTGAAAGTATACAGCTAATTTTAATCATTCTTATATTGCGTTAACATAAAAAAATCAAATATAAAAATTTGCTTTTTCGGCGGTGATTTTTACCATTGATTTTCCTTGTAGTTAACTATGGCCATGTTTCAATACTGTATTGAATTGTATTATATACTCATCTCAAGAAAATCTAGTAGTTAATAGAGGAATATCAATCGTCAAATAGTTTATACCTTCTATAAAACACATATTTTTTAACTCCAGTTGACACGCAGGTGTCTACTGATAATTTATATCAGTTACTTACTATTCTGGTTTCGTCATTTCTAACATTCTCTGATTTATTTTATTTCAAGAACATTATTTTTAGGTTCGTTTAGGAATCATATTTTTGTAAACTGTGTAAGTTATAATATTCTTAGAGTAAATGACTTTTTCATGATTATAGTTCCGCTCAAATATGGTCTACAACATATTAAAAAAATTATATTTCTAAAATCGTACGCTGTGTTATACACCTCCCCCCTCGGAATATGTGATTTTATTTTATTTTCGTCGTGTTTTAAAGTTTTCTATATTTCTGTACATATATCCAATAACTTTTTTAAGTTTCTTGTATATTAATTTATTTTAATCTTTTACCAGTGTGTTATAGATTTTTAGTTCCGGAAACATATGACGTAGAAGTCCTAATGTAGTAGAAGTAGAAGTATAAATATTTTCTATTTCTTCTTTGATGTCACAAATATATATTTTATTCCCGCCAACGTCATCTTCAGTTAGAAAATCAGCTTAGAGATAGTACTGTATTGGTTAATGATTGGTGCTCAGCTAATAACTTGTCGTTGAACCTTAGTAAAGTCTGTGATATTAGTTTTAGTTTTAGTAATGGGCCTATAGAAAAAAATAGAAGCTCTTTAAAGTTCCTAGGAATCACTCTTGATTCTGATTTGAGTTGGTGTGATCATGTTGACTCGATCAAGAAGAAACTATCAAAAGGATTATTCCTGCTTTGTAGATTAAGAGGAACTGTAAGCAATCTGGTATTGTTAAATGTATATTATGCTCAAATTTATTCATATATATCTTATGGTGTAGCTGTTTGGGGCAATAGCTCCAAATCGATTGAAGTGTTTAGATTACAAAAAAAAGCTGTTAGAATAATTTGTAATGTACCACAAAGAACCCACTGTAAACCACTTTTTATAAAACTTGGCATTCTCACGTTCCCATCAGTATATGTTTTGTCACTGCTGTTGCATGTCCATACTAATTTAGAAATATTTACCGTCAATTCTGATATACATAGTCATAACACAAGATATAAAAATTCTCTCCGAACTCTATTTTATCATTACAGTAAATCACAAAAAAACTGGTTCTATACTTCAATCAAACTTTACAATGCTCTACCTACACATATAAAATCATTGCCTCTCTCTCAATTTAAAAACATACTTAAATCCATTTTGATAGCTAAATGTTTATATACTGTTGATGATTTTTTTGAAATCTCAGTTTTCCAAGTTGGCCTACCTAACTAATCAATATCTTTTTACCATGTTGCTGTTTTTTTAATATTGTTTTTATTGTTATATTTCTGATTATTTATGTGTATTATATTGTAACAGATGATCTCATTGATGTAGCCTATTCTGATATTAGCTCTTTAAATGTTAAGAATTTTGGGTTGGCAAGCTGGATATTTTATTGTTAGACATTTTTGTTGTTATTATATATGTGTAAATTTTTATGACACTTCTTTTGACATTTGTCCATGCATTTTTATACAATGTTAAATGACAATAAAGTTCTGATTTCTGATTTCATCAGTTGATATTTTAGTTGATTTAAACGTTGTTTAAAGTATTATTAAACTGATATTCTGTTCTGAGTACCGAGTCTTTTGCTGGATTACCTGACTTGTCACTGAAAAGTCACGAATTGGTCTTAGCTTCCGCGTCAACCATAATTTTAGATACAATCTGTACTAAAATGTTACTTTTTTATATTCGTAAATTTAATCATCTTGCCAAGGTATATTTACAAACTATCCTACTTAATATATTCGGGTCACTCCAATAAAAGTTATAAACTTAACTAAAAATAATACTGAAACTAATAAGATAATTAAGAGTTTCAAGATAACTAGCGTACCTAAGAAATCGTGCTGAAAAACATTGTAATATTGTTTTTAAAGATAAACTAAGTGTAAAGATTTTTCCAAACATAATTTTTTTTTTCATTTTGATTAATTTTTTGGGTTTTTTTTTTGCCAAAATACATGTATTTTTTTATACTTAATTTAGTCTTCATTAAAACAATAAAAAGAAAGAACAATTTTAAACATTAACCAGTAAACATTGTTTAAAAAATAAACTAATATTTTTATGATCGCCGGTTTTTTGTTAAAGCTTATATTAGGTTTTTTATTTAAAAAATCGCGAATTTAAAAATTATTTTTATGCAATCTGTTTCAATAATTTTTTTTTTTTAAATTTAATCAAACTACATGCCAAGATTTATAACAAACTTAATATATATGGTAGCAACCACCAGGTTATAAACTATCACAAAAATACTAGTGAATTAAATATATAAGATAATTAAGAGTTTCGCGTTAATTTTGTTGCAAAAACTAGTAATAAAGAAGGATATTTCAACGTCAACATGTGACTACGAGTCTATCAAGAGCTATTTCAATAATTTCCGACTGGTGCCAATAAGTTACACGGTCATTAGTATTTATTCACACGTCACAGGTTATACCTGTACTAGAGGACACAGCATGTAGGCTACTTAACACCGTCGTTAGCGAGGACATTACCGACCAGTCTCCCCTGCAAGCGTCGCCACGATGATGACGAAGCATCAACATTTTTACACCCTTGCCGGCCGTAAAGTTAACATTCTATACTACCAAGGCGAAACTGTAATCTTTAGGGTAATAATAAAATGTCGATGTAGCGTGAATCGTATTCTGTATACAGTAAAACACATATACAATATAATTTTCAACGTAAAACCACAGATAGTTGTCATTTTAAAAACACCAGGATATCTTTAATTGACTAAGGGCGTTTCAAAATGATTAGCGAAGTTTTAACATGTTATAACATTTATTTCATCCAACTTACAGCTACAAGTGATATATGAAATGAATGAAAAACTCAAACAGTTTTACATGATAGCCTACAAGTCCGTAGTCCAGTTGCAAAGACGGCAAAGTCCATTTTTATGAAAATTGAAATAATGGTGGATCCTTATAGAAAATCAGGTGTTGAATCCAATGGCGAGGTGATTTGGTTTCAAAAACGGCCAGAAATATGTTTAAAACGCATTTAAATTCGTACCTTAGTTGCAAAACCGGCCAGCTCACAAACACCTTGGCTACAAAACCGGCCAACTCCACGAGACGCCAATCACAACACTATTTGGTTATGTGATCGCTGCAAAGGCTTGTTTGATTGTACTGAGCTTCAAGCTGTGAGGGAGAGGTTTAATGATAAAGAAGTTGTACGACTCGTGGCAGATGGGTGTCCAGGCCAAAATAAAAACACAACGATGACTATTGCTTGGCTTGCAAGGAATAGTAATAAATCAATAAAATGGAACTGGTTTTTCCAGTGACAGGGCACTCTTACATGCCAAGTGATCGTGTTTTTGGCGCAATTGAAAAGAAAGTCATGAAAATGGATACAATTGTGAAAATGCAAGATTATCATGATGTTTTTAGTGAATATGGAACAGTCAAGCTTATTGGAAAAGATTGGGTGGATGCAGATTGGAAATCTGAAGCTAAAGCTTGTGTTAAAGCCCCACAAGATCTTCACTTCAAGATTTCCCAAGTAAAAAATATGGTTTTGACAAAGAAAAAAATCTATTGTTGTCAGTGGTGAGCAGAACTACAGTTTTGAAATTAACGCGGCTCTGTCCGTCATGAAACCGTCCAAGAGACCTAAAGACATTAACCCAAACGAACTACAGCTTGGAATTAAAGTCAATCGTGCTAAGATTTCAGATGTAAAATCACTGCTTGAAAAACATTATGGAGATCAGTGGTTTGAAATTGATACAGTTAAATGGTACAAAGATGTCATTGACAACAATGAGTTGAAGCCGGATAATCCTCAGTTTGAATGTGAATCCTTCCATGATGAACCTGAAGATCACAAAAAATACAAAATGGCGACTATCGGCTAAACAAAGAGAGCTCATTCTCGTATATGTACAGACAATGAAAAATCATATACAAACATAGGTCCGGAAATGCTTTGTTAGAAGTTTTGTCGCTAATATTATGGTACCTTGGGTTAAATAAGGGCTTCCTGGAATTCTAGGTACGTAAATTGAGAAGCAAATTTTATTTTTCCATATGGTATTTGACGTAACAAATTAAATAAAACAGGTCCCAGAACTTAAGTAGTTTTATAGTTTTTTTAGTTTTTAAAATGCATGAAATTGGAGTAAAACATATTTTTTTACAGTTGCCAAAATAACTTCACTATTTCACCAATGTTAAACACTTAAATAAAATTGCAACTCATTGGAAGAGCAAGTGATGAAGTCTTGATAGGTTTTAATAAATAGACACTCGAAGGTTCTTCAAGGTTTGGGTTGATTCCCTGGTAAATATAGTTTAAAAGTGAATCCGGATATTGAACCTGTAGTCAACCCCCAACGTAGGGTGCCGTATGCTCTGTTGCCTCAACTGAAGTCCACTCTCTCAGAGTTAGAAAAATCTTATGTAGTTAAGAGAGTAGATCGTCCTCATAGTTGGGTTAGCAATTTTGTCACAGTGGGGAAAAGTGGCAACTCCTCAAGACTTTCTTGAACCACAACCTTTAAGCAACACTTTTTCCGCAACCTTTTTTGATTCCTACAACTGAAGGGATGAAAGCTAAACTTGGTGGTAAACAAACTATTTTGTGTTTTTGACCTTAAATATGGATTTTGGTATGTTTACATAGATGAGGAATCGAGAAAGTATTGTACTTTTAGCACTCCATTTGATTGCTATGGATCCTTAAGATTGCCATTTGGGATTAAAGTTGTTCAACAGATCCTACAAAGAATAAATTCTCAGATTGTTTCTGACATAAAAGTTACTGTATATTTTGATGATGACTTGATAGTAGCAGCAGAATAAGAAACTGAGCATGACTTTACGGTTACTTAAATTCTAGAGAGAGCTATACAGAATGATGTACGTTCAATCCTGCTAAATTGCAGTACAAACTGAAGAAGGTAAGTTTTTTAGGGTTATGATTTTCTGCTTGGATTGTAAATCTAGATGGCAAACCAGTTTAAATCAGTATTACAGCTCATCCAATAAGAGGAAACTTCAATCCAAGCTTGGTTTGTTTAGTTTTTTCAGGAATTTCATTTCGAATCTCTCAAGTAGACTATAATAAGTCCTTTGAGAGAGTAGATAAAATAAACGGTACCAGTGGACTGACACATACTTTCTCCCTTAAGTAAATTAAAAAAAATCTGTAATAAAACTATCATGTTCTACAAAGTTATTCTAAATATCATTTAATAATTTATTGTTCAAATTGCATGGGGGAACCCCCCCCCCCCCCGGTAATACCAAGATTTTTTGAGCTGGTTTTGTTCAGTGATTTGACCTTACACTTCATACCAAGTTTCATGGAAAACGGGTGGAAAGTAAGGAAGAAATTGATTTTTTTATATTCTCTCACACACAGACACACAACAACAGTACGCCCAAGTGGAGAAATAAATAATAAGTATAGTTTTTACTGTAACTAGGTACCATCAAATGTTGTACGGTGACAAATTTAAGGTGTTAAATTACTCAAAACCGCTTGAGTCAATAATGAAGATGCCTGTAAATAAAATAATGTCATATAGATTGAAAAGGTTAAAACTAAAATTAATGAAATATGACATTACGGACTAAGTTAAAAATATGGTAACCGTGAGTAACAAAGGTAACTTGTTTTCTGTCTCATGTTAGCTTCCGAATGGAGCGGATCGATGTAGACTTATTGTTCATAAAAAGGTTGATTTTGTAGTAATATACACAGTGCTTCACGAAGAGGTTTAAACGGTTTAAAAGGAGGTTTAAAATTTCGTGCCCATTCATGCAACGAACTATTTTAAACTTTACACAGTTTACAAAGAAGGTTCTAAAAATATTCTGTGAAAATTTCAGCTCCCTAATCATTGTAGGCACAAAATGGCGGCATATTGAAAATTTGTGCATACCTATTCCCAGTCATTGTATTGTCTATAACTATAATAACTCATAGTTTTGTAGGAAGCAAATTGGTAAAATGTTCAATATTAAACAAAAATAATTAAAACAATTAAACGTTTAAACCTCTTCGTGGGATACTGTGTATATTATATCTAAGAACCGTGAAAACTACAATAAATGTTCATAATAATAATGGATCACGTACTGAACTTTTGTGTATATAAAATGTAAAATATCCCACAATAAAGGTTTCACTAAACGATTATGAAATCGTTCTACGCAGTTGACAATGTCAGAAATTCTCATTTCCTACGCAAACACCGTTAAAGGAAATGAGAAAATGTTTGCCCTCTCTGTACTTCTCTGTATTTACCTTGAGGAACAATCTCTATCATTTTAACACTCATTGATTACAATATCTAACTCACCTAGCTGAATAGGCCAATTAAATAACTTTTGTCTTTTAAATTTGTAGAGAAAACATTTTTCATTGACAATATTTTCTAACAGAAACGTTATTTATCCAAAATCTAAAAGAATTGTTGTCGTTTTGAATTAGCAATTAAACATTATGGAATATTTATATAGCATCATGTACTTCATGCGTCATGCTTAGCTTTTTATTAACATAAATAAATTTTGTTTTGTCATCTATTGTGTTTTATTGGTGGAACGTATTGGCATAGTAATCTTAAAATATATACACCATATTCTTGGGACATCTCCTATACTGTTATTAAGATTTTTATTGCGGACATTTTCCATCACAAAGTTTCACCACTTTGAAACTTTGTTTTACATAATATCGTGATGGAAAATGTCCGTAATAAAAATCCTAATAACATCAATCCACCATCACCAATAATGAATTTCAAACAAAGAATCTCCTATACTGTTTGTCATATAATCAATCATCTTTAATGTACTGGCCATTTCAATGTAATAGTGCCTGTGGCAATTAGACCCAAGCTTAAGAGTAAACTTGATTCATTAGTAAGATTAAGTATAATTGAAAGTGTAGAAAACCCTACCGAATGGGTACAATCTTTAGTTGTAATGTATAAAAGTACAGATGACGCGCTTATGCCTAAATCCCAGAGAGCTAAACAAAGCAATCATGAGGCCCCACTTTCAAATGCCCTTTTTGAGGAAATTGCTAGTAGAATGACAGGTGCAAAGTATTACAGCACTTCAGACAGTAAGAATGGGTTTTGGCAGGTTCGCTTACATAATGAGTCTTCAGAGCTCACCACTTTTAATACGCCTTTTGGTAGATACAAATTTCTTCGTCTCCCTTATGGGTTGTGTTGCGCATTGGAAGTTTTTCAACAAAAAATGAAGCAAATTTTTTATGGTTCTTAGGGTGTAGAGATGTACATAAATGACATAATAGTTTGGGGTCACGACAAAGTTGAACACGATTCTCGTTTCAGACGCGTTCTTGGGTAGAAAAGTCAAGGTCAAGGTCAAGGTCAAGGGTAGAAAATCAAAGAGATTTATCTGGGGTACATTTACTGATAAAGGTATTGATCTTGATGACACTAAGGTGCAGGCCATAACCTCTATGGATTCCCCAACTGATAAAAAGTCCCACTACATATGCCACTACATGGCACTGTTCAACTTTACACGGTATTCTAAGTAATTTGTAAAAGCTGGGGGCAAGAGGGAATGAAGTCGCTCTTGAGTATGGATAAATTAGTACAGAAATTATACATATACCTATTAATTACAAAATAAATGTCTTTTTTAAACTGAACACGTGGGAAATGAATCTCTTTTAATATCTAAATTCAAATTTTTCAATTCCAGACATTTACGTTGTAACAAATCCCAATGTTGGCTGTAAGTATCAATGCAAGTTAAACAGTAAGGGGTACGGGAGGCGTTGCGTGTCGAGAACTTTGCCAATCTGAGTTGTCGAAGCTAGAGAGCGTGACTTCCATCACTGGGCTCAACAACAACACATTGAGACGGGTTCAACACGCTCGTGACGCCGAACCTACCATCACTGGGCTCAAAACTCAGTGATGGTAAGTTCGGTAGCAAAATACTGCTCTTCCACTAACTTATTCATTAGTTTTAGAGAAGTAAAACATCTATCGAAATATAACACACTTTGTCGAGGAACGCTGTCTTTCAGCCGCAGGCCCTAAACCAAATCATCCCCGATCATAGTAGGTCAGTTTGGCTGCCTTGGTAGATAAAAAATCTAACATTACCCTTCAGTTGGTGTAATAACAAAAGATTTTAGACCTACTGGCCTAGGTTTGTTTGGCACAAACTGCCGCAAAGAACTCTTACCTCCTCGTTCAGAACATCCAAAATCTGTGTAATGATAACTGTGTTTTGATATACAAATGTTATAAGATGTGGTGCCGTAGGGAGATGTCAATTACGGTCTTTTCCAACAAACCAGACGATGTTATCAAAAGGGACATCCACAAAAGGTTCAAGAGTGTACGACGATCCGTCTTTTACAAGCATTTCCTTCATTTGAACCGCCAGTACCACACGCAAGCTGATCTGGATAGGGGATATCTGTGGGATTGCGCGATACTACAAGTTTAATCCTCTCTTTAAGATAACTCGCGGGATATAGAACGTGATCCTTGACACAAGAGTAGAACTCTTCAATAAGGAGGATATGTTCGATTTAGGTTTAGTCCCTATTCCTGATGATTGAGAAAGATAAGAACTTCGTGCAGAACTTGATGGAGAAGTTTGATAAGCTGCCCATCGCCGAGGTTTTTGATCTCGAATGAGAATGGAATGAAGGGGAATGAAGAATGGATCACCTGGGAGTTATTCGTTCTTCAACAACACAATTTACAGTGATCCTGGCTTCCGTGGGTTCCCCGACGACGAGCTGGAAATAGTATTAGATCGGAGTTAGTTTTTAGTTAGGATAAGAAGATTGGAATAGAGAGAGGAGGAAAGGATAGAGAAGAATTGTCCCAAAAGAATGTAGTACTAATGAAAATTCAAGAGCGCTTCTTTAACTTAAGCATCACATTTTAAGGACAGTATGTTGTGCGGTGATCCTAACACAAGGTGTTGTACCTTGGAGGTTTAGCATGAATTTAAAATACCTTAAGATAAAGTACGAATAAAATTATAAAAGATTTACACGGGTTCTTAAGATGCAAAACTCTTAAGTAAGTGTACCTCTAACACTAAAATTTAAAAATAAAATATCGAAAGAAATTATGGATTGGATATTGTCCCAATGCACAGCACCTTACTCTGCATTTTATGTATCTTGCTTAAATCAAATTCTTTTTCGAATTTGTAACAGGTCGCATATGCCTAATTACTTTAACAATACCAAATATTTTACTGTTATTGTATAAAAGTAAAACGGTTAAACGGTGAAAATTGTCATCTTTTAACTTAATATTGATTTAATTCCATTCCTCTATTTATTTAAGTGTTATTGTTAGTAATATTGTATGAAAATTAAATTTTCAAAAAACAATAATTGCATGTATTGAATAACAGGGGTTTCACTGTTTTAAATTGCCCAATACCGAAAACAAAATGGGGTCCACTTTAGGGAACTTGTTACATGAATAGTGTGTACTCATATGTTTCAGATAAAAAGTCAGCAATAAACAAAATGGTGATTATGGGAATTATAATTGGCCCACCTTGCCCTCTCGCTCGCTACGGCCATCATCATTAGCCTCGCCGCTCTTTTCCGTTGTTTTATAGGGCATCATATCCTGTCTGAGAAAATAAGAACGTCATTTACAGCTGCATCAATTGAACCACGAGTTGAGCTCATTATTTTCACTTCTCTTTTTATATAATTCTTCAACACTTCTTCTTTTAAAACGGGTTTGAAATAGATTTTATTTCGCAACAGTTATTAAAACTTGAAAGACGTTTTCGAGTTAAGCGGTCAATTGTCAACCCTACAAAGTTTTGTAAATGTCCAGTGTACCTAACCAATCCATCTGGCCTCACCATCGACAATGTGGCTTGAAATGCCTAGGCTTTGCCTAGAATTACTTGACGACATCCAACGCCGATCGGCCAACTGGATGAATCTCCAAGTATTATAAAAAATAAATATCTAACGAGCAGATTTAAATTACCACTTAACACACTTTATAGTTATAATAGCCCAACCTATCTCTTCATGTAATAAAACGGAAACGTATCAAAGATCCATCAAACTCATTATTTGATTGAATACCCTTAATAAGTTAAAATACCCTGAAATATTGGTACATTGTCTTCGGGAATGATATACCGTATAATATATAGTTTAGAAAAACTCGTGAATGACTATACACAATCAATTTATACTAAAAAATAAATCGAAAATGATATGATTTTGGGGTGGTGAAACCCTCAGGCAGAAGTAAATACCACACGAGCTTCGTGGGATAGACTGCTTCTGCAAGACCGCTGTGAAGCAGCGATTTGCTACCGGATTGGATGGTCATGTTGCCGGTCGTGTTGTGTGCTTGCACATAGCCTACTTGCTTGCGGTGCCCCTGATTTAGCAAAAAGTATCGGGTCTAGACCTGGCCGTTGATAAACTGCCCGTGAGACGAGGAGCAGCGTCTCACGTAGAGTATCGGGGCTAAGGTGAAGTTCACTGGTACGGCCTGACACTCAGATAACGGAAGGGCGGAGTGATTGGTAATTGCTCAATGGCCATCGCACTACCGACTGGGACAGGTATGTGTGCAGCTGTTTCAGGACTGAGCTGGGGACGAAGAGGGGTGCAACTCCGAAAGGGCCCAATTTTTCAGATATTGGCGGGCCGAGCAACATTTGCAACAAACTGCTGGTCGTCTTTGGCGCGTCAGTTGTCTCGTCTTTGTTGTCACCATGACAGCAGAGTTCCGAGCCGGTGTTGTTTGTGTGGTTTTGAGGTTGTGATTGTTTATTTATATAGTTAATAATATTTTTTATTTTATGGTAAGTAGTAATAGTGGGAACTAGAAGTATATTTTGTGTTTTATGTTATATTTTTGGTGGCATGGCGGATAATTACCGTGATCGATCTTCCGATCTCAAGGAATTGGTTTTCAATGACGAGCTAAATGATGAAAATGAATCTGACTGAAGGTATTTTAGATTAACCTAGTGATAGTGAGTCATTCTTAGACTTTTCCTCAGGAAGTGGGGACGTGTATATTCCTAGGCCTAAAGATGTTGATTCAGATGACAGTATTGTCCTGTACTGCCAAGCACAAGTAGACCTAGGCCTAGTACTTTGCCCAACTCCCCCCATACATATTCTGTGTCCAATGCTGATCAGACTAGAGATAATAGGTCTTCCCCTCAAATTGATCAGTCATGGGTAAGGGTGTACCCCTCAGAAGCCCCAAAGAACCTGGAGTTCAAAGTACGGCCCTCGTCTATTGGAATCAGAAATTGTCCCCCCATCAACTCAGAACATATTTTATATTTTTACTTATTTTTCAAACAATCATTATGGAATCTGTTGGCGAGGGAAACAAACCGATATGCAGAAAGGAAAATAAATAAAAGACAAATGTCTGGAGATTGGAAGAGATACAATAGGATGATGGATTGGGTAGAAACAAGCGTGCATGAACTAAAGAGGTTTATCGCTATGTTGATAAACATGGGACTGACTTTTCGGCCTAACTTAGCCCATTACTGGGATACTGACCCCTACCAACAGATTTCTTTTTATTCTAAGGCAATGTCCTTAAGGCGGTTCCAGCTATTGCTCTCAAATCTGCACCTAAATTCAGGCGTTGAGGTAGGCAGGAATGAACCGAATCATGATCCCTGGTTCAAGGTGAGGCCCTTTCTAGACTCAATAAATCAATCCTTCAAGGAACATTACATTCCAAACCAAGAAATTTGCCTAGATGAATCCATGGTTGGAATGAAGAACAGGTGCTGCTACATTCAGTAGCAGCACCTGCTACTGATACAAAATTTTTGTATTTACTTTCCTGTGGGAAATAGGTCATAGGAAATAGGACAGATCATGGATATGTCTAATGGGAATGTTTTCAGTTCATATAAACAGCTGTTCTTAATATTTTACATTATAAATTAAATACAATAGTTCTGGTAGTTTCTATGGAAACCTGTTACATACTTTCCATCTTACAAATCACCAACACCCCCCCCCCCAGAGCTAAGAGTCAATGACCATAGACCTAATTACAGACTAATAAATATACCCAGTTATCATTTTCCTATGTTGTTTGAACCGTAGTTATACAAATATTTCACATTTTTAAGATGTCAACTGTTAATATAATAAGACTTATCACTAGCTGTAGTCAAAAACTATGATTTTCTGGGGGTAAAAATTAGTATACATGGACAAAAAATTGTTTTTCATCAAAACAAATTAAGAGAAACCCTAATAAAGAATATATTGTCTTAATCCCGACAACATTTCCCATCTTTTGTATATCTCAATTCTATTCTATCATCACTTTTGTTGCTTCCACGTGACGGAATGTTTAGTAATTCATCTTTATTTTTTATTATATATGCTTGTGTAACAATTTTTCCCATTATATCTGACAAATCTGATTCCGATTCATTCCAAACAGAATGATTTATAATACTTGACATATTGACCATAAATAATGCTTTATGAGTAAAAAGGTTGAATATTTGCAAATTACACATAGAACAGTACCAGTACACAGTAAACTAAACACCAGTTGGAGGGTTTCAAGTAATCGATTAAAATTAAGATTATGTAAATGTTAAGTTAGTATATCAGTTGATTACGGAATTAATAATATATATGTTACAAAATTGTCGTATACCTTATAAAGAAAGACGATGTTAAAACAAATTACTTAACTTTTATTTATTTAGTTTCATAGAAAACTGCATGATGCTGTAAACAATAACTGTAACTGTATGATCCGCTTGTAACGGAGTCCCTGTATAAATAATAATATAAATAAATAAAAATATCAATCAAGTACAACACATTTGGAAAGCATTTTTTTCAAAAGGCAACTCCCATGTTATTTAAATTACTTAGTTATTCCCATGGTAAAATTCAGTTTCATATTTTGGAGACACGTTGACTGCAGTGTGATTATAAAACATTGCATAGTCTATGTATACTGCAGTCAACGTGTTTCAAAACTTTGTCTGAAAAGATCCTTTACTAAAGTCAAGTATCACGTTCGTTACACACAATATGGCGACTTTCAAAGTTGAAGGCAGACATGAAAACACGATTTATCAACAAGACGCGAGACTTGAGATCGCGGCTCGAGCACGCCACGGGCTAATCCTGTGTTATCCTCACACATCACGCTCGCTATACACTGCGTGTCGTATTACAACAACAGCTGATCGAAGGAACAGCTGATCACATACTCTCCATCAGAAGATAGCAAACTTCAGCCACGAAAGTGTTCACGCTTCTGCTGATGCAAATTTTTACTGTTTAAACGAGGATTATTTGTTTAAGTACTAGCAGTGAGCCACAATTTTGTCCGTCCTTTGTCGACCTTGCCAACCTGTGTACGGGTTGTAGGAATCAGTTTGAAAAAGGAAGATCATTATACCAAAATGTAAACCTAAAAATCCTAAACAAATCAATACAAACAAATAAATCGATACCCAGCTTTATTATTATTAGTCATACGTTAAAATAACATTTTAAGATAGTATGATTTCGAAATGGGTTTAAATCAATGACCAATATAAACTAACTAATATTTATTCAACAGCTGTATGTTTTTCGTTCTATTAAATCTTTAAACTACAAAGACAGCTGATTATTACCAGTAGGTTATTCATTTAAAACTGAAGCAAAATGCGACGAATATCGCGTAAAAATTGGGTTTTTAAATGCTCGTTATTTACTTTTCAAAGGGCGGCGGACAATTTTAAGCCTTTAAAAACCTTCTCTGGAATGTAGAGAATGTATGAAATAAGTTTCATTGTTATCAGTTCTCCCGTGTTTTCGAAGACGGCGTAAAATGCCCCCTGGAGCGTCACATACAAACAGACAAACCGAAAAACAGACAAAAATTGAGATAAGACCGGTTTTGGCTTCTCTAACGCACAAAAAGTAAAAATAACTTAAAAAGAACAATTCTGAGCAATGTACAGACAAACTCAAATTTTATTTATATAGATTTATATATAGAGGTTTATTTTATTGTAAGTAAAAATTACTTTTAGTTTCTGTAATTATTAATTATTTTTGTTTATAACCATACAATACTGTTAAATTAGTTTGAATTTACAACTATTTCTAGTTGGCCTTATCGGGACACGGACACTTGAAAATAGCTTGAAAGTTTAGTCAAAAATTTAATTATTGTTAATTTGTAATATTATTGAATTGCAAATCACACTAAATTGTGTAGCAAGAGATGTTTAAGTTTTTACCTATCTGGCCCATATTTGTAAAGGTTGGGATTTAAATTGTATACATCCTCACATCCCCTCTTCCCAATACTTATTCATTTAACAAGTTAGGCATACACTGATACGTCTAGGCATTTGAATAGGATGGATGTGACAGTTAGAAATAAGATTTTCAAGTTTTTTAACTTACAAAGCCTTGGATATAATTTTGTATGTTTTAATCCTGGCACCTGCTCTCCTACCAATGCTGATACCCATGTAAATAGGATGGATGTAACGCCTGGTATTAAAAAAGGAATTTTGCGTTTTTAATAGCCAAGGCACATAGATGTATGTATACAGTTTTTGAACGTAGATTTTACAAATCCTCTTGCCAACAATTGCTCATTTCATAATTTATGGGCCATTAAATTGTAATGGGTAGAACGCTTGGACCATGCTTTACAGTTTAATAGGAGATAGTCGCGTCGTTTCGTGTCTATTAGAATAGTATTAAATAACCAAAAGAAATCAAATCTTAAAAAACCTACATCAAATATACCTCCCCCCTTCAAATGCCATCTTCTATAAAAAGAAATAACACATGAAATTTTACTTTTTCACAGCGTTTCACTACATAATTAATTGGAAGGTTTATCGGCTTTATAAAAGACAAAAATAAAACTACTTTATACACATGTAGAAATTCGTTGAGGAATGGGCTACTAATTAGTAGCCCATTCCGACGAATATCTGGCTATTAAAAATATTTATCTGTAGCCATTTTTTTAAATTTTGTAGTACCAAACAAGCGTAAGTGTCCTATACTACCCGACTTTCCCCTAATATAATATTTCTGACTATTATATAACATGGTATGACTCAGTAGAAAAAACTTTAATTGTAATGTTGAACTGGCTTATACTACAACAAAAAGTACTCCATTATCACGTTTTAATGCTTGATTTATCAAGCAATTGGCCAAGGCGTTTAGTAAGATTTTCCAACAACCTTAGTAAAAAAGAAAAAGAAATTGTTTGCAATTCTATTTCCTTCAATTGTTACAATTAATTATTTCGTAGCGTTACAATTAAAGTATTTCTCACAATGTCAAAAAATACGAGTAAATTGAACCTATTATAAATATTTTTAACTAAGTTTAGAACATTTCGTTGTTTCTGAAAACAATATAAAATTCTTCGCACAAAAACAAATAGAACTATTATTCAGACACCGTTTCTCTCCCCGGCGGCTAAAATTTGTGACAGAAACATAAAATGAAACAACTTATGACCGCCCAGGGGAATGCAGTTACGTTTTTATTGGCTTTTGTTGTATTTACGATGTTATTCTCGTATTGCTGCCGAAGGTATCCACTTTTATGGAAATATAATATGAGTAGAATTAAATCGATAGTAATTCATTAATCCAACGAATATTTTCTAATGAAATTATAAAAAGTACTGCATTGTATCTCATTCAGTACTGTAACATACGGTTTTAGTTTCATTTAATAAATTAGTTTTTTCATTGAAACATAGGGACATATGTATTGTTTTTAAAGTATCTTTCTGACTTTAAACTCAAACCAAACTTGACTGAAATCGGTCCATTACATAGTTATTATGGTTAAGTGTAAATGCAAAAATAAATGTTAGTGAAGACAGCTAGCACCAAGATGAAGCTGGAGTAAATTTAATTAGGATACAAGCCACGGCTCGCTGCGTTCGCCTCCCTCTGAAAATGGCGGTTTAAGTATAATGTTTACATATAACAGGCAACAGTTTTATATCGTTGGATTAAAGTCCAAGCCTTTTATTTTTTATAAGGACGATTCTATTCTGAAATCGGAACATTAAATGTAATTTACAGTCAAAGAAATTGGGCTGTCGGTTTAACAGTCGTAAGATATGGAAGATACACGACATTTAAGTCTTTGTGTTCAGTATGTATCTCACGTATACCACCTCTGCGAAGCTAGAATTGACACATTTATACCCTTGTGTACATAATTGTAAATAAAACCTCCAATAACCTCTCTTGTCATCCTCGATTGATTTCTCACTCTTAAAAAAGAATCACTCTCACTCTTAGAAGAAGAAGACTCTTAGAAAAGACATCACCACGTATTGTTTTCTGAACTACACTCCTGTTGAAACTCGTTCAACAACCGGGTTTATTCAACTTATTCAATAGTGTTCAAGCTAACACTATTTATGGTAGGAATGACTACTTTCAGTGTTCCTCACAGCAGCTAACCTGCGCACTCTTTCCCATGTTAATCTTATGGAGAATAGGCAAATAATTCTCATGTTTATGGACAGATTTTTATAAAACTAGTCATATTTTATTATTTTATTTTATTTTGTGTATTTCTACGCCAGTGGCATTTTTAACGTTTTGATGGGGAATGGTCCAAACCCCCATCAAAACTATTATTGTTGACATGGATATGTCTTAGCTCTGGGGAAGGTATTGGCGATTTTTAAGATGGAAAACATGTAACAGGTTTCCATAGAAACTACCAGAACTATTGTGTTGAATTTTTTATAAAATAATAAGAACAGCTGTTCAGATGAACTTAGACCATTTCCTTTAGACATATCCATGATCTAACCTATTTCCCACAGGGAAGTAAATACAAATATTATATTATTGATTTGGAAATTCATGAGTACACAGATCTGCTGCGACGGGGGTATTATTATTATTCGATAAGAGAAAATTCAAAAACTAAATTGTGTCTGTCTACCTAGACAAAAATGGACCTCTTCAATCTCTTACCAACGAGTGATTCTTTGTTCTAATATTAACTGAGTTATCATTCACTCGTCAGTGGCGGATTAATACAGATTAAACTTCGGTTGGAGCTCACGAAGGAGTAGGCCTATGAAGGTACAAGTCGATGCCTCTAGATAGTAATTAGTCATTGTCTCTCAACTTGGAGCAGGCAGCATGTTAGGTGTATGACGTCCTACCGTCGAGCTTACATGATATATCGAGAACTTGATTTCTTGTTTCATTGTAATGAAATGTCATCGATGGCAGGATCTATTTTTTAAGCATCGACCTGTATGACCGAAAATAAATACGCACGTTGAAATTTCGTTTATAAACAATGTATGGTAGGTTGATTTGTAGGATTTGTCTGGACTGAGTAGAAAATAAGTCAGACGTCTTCACAAACCAGGATCCTCAAATGGAACCTGACGAAGCTTATGACCCCTCTTACCCCCAAAACGAGTTTCCTCATTCAATATCATGTATTTTTTAAATTTTATTTTAAAAGTTTGAAATGTTGCTTTTAGCGGATTTCCCCTAGGGAAGAAGCTATTACCGTAGGTCTAAGGACAAGACCTAAGCCCGGGACCATGATATTTTTTCGTCTTTAGGTGCCCAGAGGCCAAAAACCATAGTCGATAAAAATTTATATATATATATAAAATTATATATATATTGTGTGTGTGTGTGTGTGTGTGTGTGTGTGTGTGAACACGATAACTCTCGTAAAAATGGTCCGATCGAGACCATATTTGGTAGAGAAGTGTATTCCTACATTTGCTCGGACGAGTTCGTAATCCAGACATATCGGTCTATCGGAACGGAGTTTGGGGTGGCACTACTACTGCCTATTACTACTACTACTAATTTAAAGTCGTAGACAAATATTTGTCTACGACTAACGGTTCCAGACAAAAGTTAAATTTACAGTCCATGATAAACGCAGTAAGTTGTCTGATAGTGTCCAATGTCATTCTTATAGAGAATATTAAAATAAATTTGTTCATTATTTTCCAACCGTTTTCCATGAAGCATGGTAAGCAGCGTAAGGTCACCCAACAAAACCCACTCAAAAAAGCTTGGTATTACCGGGGGGTTCCCCCCCATAAAATTCTACCAATTAATTTAACTTTGTTTACGCTTCTTATTACTTTCAGAAATTTGATCATTATTTTTGAAACAATAACTTATTAAATGTTATGTAATCTTCTTAATATATAAAATTCAAAACCCTCACTCACTCACTCATCACTAATTCTCCCACTTCCCGATTACCTAGGAGGCTGAAAATGGCCATACTGGTTCTTTAGGCCTAAAAAAGGAAAGTCTGATAGTTTTTGTGACAATTTTCCCATAAATCTCTACTCTATAGGCCTTCAAAGTTAAGCATAAAGTAGTACTTAATGGTATCTAATTACTATATAAATAGAATTTTTTCAATAAAAATTTTCGGGATTATGTTTTATAATTAAAAATCAAATGTAGGCTATAATTGTTGGCCAAGTTAAAAATAATTACAATGTTTATACGTACTATTTTTATTATAATTATCAGCTGTTGTATATTTTTTATATTTTGCTTTTGATATCTGAAATGTATCAAAAGTTAAACCTAATAAATCTGTTTTGTACATCGCTGCAAGGCGTGACGGGAAACACTAGTTTATAAATAAAGTTACATATGAAGAATACTTGTATGATAATTATTAAATGAAGAATATGATCGTTTTATTACAGATTGTCGTTTTTAAATTGTCTTAAGGGAGAAATTATGTGTCAGTTCACTGATACCGTGTATTCATTATATTTTTGAAACATCTTTTAGGATATTCTATTTACATTTCGTTAAATAACAGGACTTACATTGTAATCTCAACAATTCTGGGTAAAGGTTATTCATAACAATAACTCTTAAAAGAAAGACAATCTTGAAAACCAAAACTCAAATTGCATTACTGTCAGCTACAAGAGCTTTTAGTTTTATTGTTTCTCCGGGATGAACCAAAAATGGGCTCTAATGCAACACAGCCACAAATGTTCACATTCAAGGCGCTCTTTCCACAAATAAAGTCACAAACTTTGCTCAACTTGTTATCTGGTTTTCTGTTGAAAACATCTCTCTTATTTTTCTCTCAAGTTTTAATTTTTTTGTAAGAAATCCACTGTTTTCAACACTGATTACAACAAAGAGAAATAAAATAGAATATCTTTATTGCCATCCAAACAATTTGTTCATTGCATCGGCATTTTGCACTAAAATTGTTAGAAATTACTGTTAAATTATTTCAATGGAATTTAAAAAAGTTCAATAGAGGTTATGTATACTCACACCAATACAGGTTTTAACCAGAGTGGGTTGTTTTTAAAGAGTAGTAAAGTACAGTAATAGTAGTGTAAAGATTTATCATACATTGTCTGGGTTAAATAAATCGATTATAAAGTATAAGAATTTGTTTTCTCGAGATGGACTTAAGTTTCTCGAGGCGTTTTCAAGAATTTCAAAATTGGTAAGCATTTATTATTATTATTATTATTCAGTACAGGAAACTGACCATACTTGCATATTCGAAATAACACATTCTATAATCACACGATGGTATTCAATTTTATAATGACAGGCGAGCCTACAACCAAAGTAGAATATTCTTTAGGACAATAAAATAATATTTATGGCATACCTTTTATAACCATTACTTATAACGATTAGGCTGGACCGGAGCTATTCCGACACCTGGGACAATACCGAGATGATAGTTTTTAGCTGTATTATAAAACTGCTAGGAGCGCTAGCGTAGTGCTGCACCATTCCCGACGACACCACAACTAACGTTCTGTGGGTTTCTGCCTTGTGTGGTTGTTAGTGCTTTTGTGGTATTGAATATTAAAATTATATAGTTGGCATGTATATGTCTTAGCTCTGGGGGGTGTTGGTGATTTTTAAGATAGAAAATAGGTAACAGGTTTCCATAGAAACCGCCAGAGTTAGTGTATTGAATTCTTAATATAAAAGAATAAGAACAGCTGTTTAGATGAACTGAAAGTTCCCTTTAGACATATCCGATCTAACCTATTTCCCACAGGGAAGTAAATACAAAAATTTTTTGTTATTACGAAGTACTTATGAACAAATTAAGGTAATACTTAAATCATTTTTATTACTAAAAGCAGAATCTAAATTTAACTCAAGTTCAGTGTTAGTGTTAGGTAAAGGTTCAAGTTCACTGTGTTCACTGGAAGTGTTAGATAAAGGTTTAAGTTCACTGGAAGGGTTAGATCAAGGTTCAAGTTTATTGGAACAGCTAGATAAAGGTTCAAGTTCACTGTGTTCACTGGAAGTGTTAGATAAAGGTTTAAGTTCACTGGAAGGGTTAGATCAAGGTTCAAGTTTATTGGAAGAGCTAGATAAAGGTTCAAGTTCCCCTACAATCAAATGTAATGTAGGAGAAGATAATTTTAATGAAGATGCCATGACAGATACCGGTACCATAATTTGGAGAGAAGAAAATGTCATAGTTGAAAATTTAACGGAAGAAGAGTTAGGCCTAGGTTTGAACTTAGAGCTAAATTTTGAATTATATGAAGGTTCTCATCTTATTAATGAATTAGACATAAATAATCCTTGTACTCTAAATGCCTCTGATGTGGTCTTAGAAGATACCAATGATAAAAGTAGGCCTACAGAAAATGCAAATCTGGATCAAGGCCTAGGAACTAATGAACCATCCAATGAAAATCAAAATATAATAAATAGGCCAGTGAAATAATTTCTGTTACTAATCAAACTGATAATAGGCCTACTCTAACAGAAACTCTAACAAAGAAAGGCACAATTAGAAAAAGAAAATTGTCTACTGAACTAAGGAAGAAAAAGAAGTCATGAAAAAAATATTTAAAGAAAAAGCACAATGTGCTCCCCCCATGTGACAATAAATGTGTTTTTCAATGTACAAAACATATTTCAGAAGAACAAAGGAACAATAATAAAACAATACATATGGATGATTTTAAGAAATGTTTGTTTAAAGATAAAGAACAGTATAGGGAAATGACTTGTACAAGAAGCTACAAACATGAGCTATACACAATTACAATAAACAAATTAGCGTTGAGCAATAAAGATGATAAAATATATGTTTGTGATAATAGAATTGATTACCTTGGGGACATTAAAATGTTATTACCAAGGTTACCCTCCGAACCCTGACCACCATCACGACAACCGAATAGACCGGCTGGAGTGGCTGAGAGCCAAATGTAAAGAAAATCTTTCTAAAGCGTATACTCATCAAGCAAAACACTACAACCTTAGGAGACGAGAAAATGACTTTGTAACTGGGGAAAAAGTATTACGGAAAACTCACGTTCTATCATCGGCCGCCGACTATGTGGCGAGCAAATTAGGATATAAATTCGAGGGGCCTTTCATAATCCACCGGCCGCTCGGACGGAATTTGTTTGAAATATCGGATGAACGTGGAAAGAAAATTACCGTGGATCATGTTAAAAAAATTAAAGTTAAAAAAAGTTGAAGAAATTTATCCCAAGGGAATAAAAAAAGTAGCCCTTACGTGACAGAATATAACGTATATCGGTTGTCGTTCTACAATCCCTTTTATCCTTAATGCTATGCTTATATGGAGCTGATGCTTGGGTTTTGGTTGCTTACAGGTTTTCACAATAGAGTAGATTGCCTGAACCATAGTATTACCATAGAATAGTAAGCGGAAAAATATGGAACCCATTAGTATCACTAATGAGGCCTTATTCCGCATCAAAGAAGGGCAGATTTTAAATGACATAGCACTTTATGAATACGGTACCTAAAGCTTGTGAGAGAAGAAATGAAGCTAAATAATCCAGAATTAAAGGTCCACGTTATGAATACTTTTTTCTTCTCCGATCTAGATGCAGGAAAAGTAGTTCTGGTTAATAAGAGACTGGAAAAGGTCAAGGTATATGAACTAGATTTGTTGCTCGCATATCCCAAAGATACACCATTGGGCCCTAGTGGTAGCCCGACCAAAATATAGAAGGATTGAATCCTATGATTCCTTAAATTATAGCCACAAGAGGTATATTTATGCCCTATTCTACTCCTTGAAGAGGGAGGCAAAGCTCTGCGGCCACGATTTTTGCCCCGAGGCTTGGCACCTGCAAAATACTCTCCGCAGGGGTCCTAAACAACCCAATCGTAACACCGTTGACTGCGGGATTTTTTTTCTTTCTACGCAGAGACGTTGATGGCCGGAAAGAAGGTAGAGGAGGAGGAAACGTTCGATGCTGGAGATTATAGAAAAGTGATGTATAAAAAGTTAAACGCCGTATATAAGACAGGGCTATCTGACCCTGAAAACCTGAACCCGTTTTCACCTTTATCCTCATCGGAGGGCATTGTTAGTGAAGAATGGGATCAAGTCGTAAACGAGTTTGTAGAGACTCTACAAAATAAAAACAACACCCAAACCGACATAGAAGAACTACAAGAGAAGCTAGAGGGACAAACACTTCACAGCGAACCATCACCCTCAGGTCAAAAGATCAATGATCAGTAAAGATCTTGCCGTCACAACCGATCATCCGACAGACACACCCGACCAACCTACAACCACATCCGATCAACCACGGGACCACACGAGCACCGTACCACAAAGTAAAAGAGACCCGGCGAACCATCTGCCAAGGACCAAGAAAAGGAAGATATATTTCCCCGATGGCAGTTGAAAAAGAATTCCGGAAAGATTCCTGCCACCACGAAACCAGCACCGAAATTGCCAAGACTATTGAATTAGTTTTTTTATTGTGTTCAAGTTAAAGATTTATTTTGTTTTTTTGGTATAGGATAAAAGTACATTATCAAGGTTTTACCTCCAGAGGAGGAAGACCAGTTTGAGTGGAAGAGTTTTTTTTGTTTTACAGATTTATACTTTGTTGTTGATTCCAAGAGTCAGGTATTTCTATGGGGACTTCCCCTACTGTTTTCCAGTTTGAGATCACTGCCATTATGGAATGTGCTTGAAACATTTTGAAGCTAGGTCATGAGGGCCTACCTATTAACATCTTCTCTGACGGTCAGGCGGCTCTTAGAGCTCTGGACTCTGTTGAGTTCAATTGTAGTTTTGTGTGGGACTTTTTTAAGCTTGTGTCCTGTGTAGGCAGACACAATTAAGTCACCCTTTGTTGGGTTCCAGGGCACTCTTGGGTGGATGTCAATGAAGTAGCGGATGGGCTGACCAATAGGGCTGCATCCATCCCCCCTTTGTGGGTCTCAGCCCTTTTGTGGTGTTTCCCGCGCTGTGGCATTTCAGACATTAAATCCTGGGCTAGGGATTGCCATAAGTAAAGATGGGCGGAACTTTTACTGCATAGAGTAAGGAAGCTTAATCTTTGTTCTCCATCTTCTCAGGTTGAAAAGAGGTTCCTGAAACTTGGAGAAGGATAGGCCTACCAAACTTGTCACAGGTATCGTCACTGGTCCCGGTAATCTGAGGAAGCATCAACTACGCATGCGGGTCTTTGACGGTGACCCTCTGTGTAGGAAATGTTATCTGCAGGAGGAAACTGTGGATCATCTATGATTGTGTAGGGTTGACGGGGGTTAGGTCCTCCATCCTAGGCAATTTGGTAAGGGGTAGTTTTCTGCCTCCGGACAAGTTCGTCGATATATTGTTGCAGCTCTCCAGGTCTCTTCATTTGGAAGATTCCTGATTTTCCAGGAGAGAGAAATTCAGGGGTGCGCAAAAAGCTGTTACAGCTTAAGTGCCTTGGGAGAAATCCACCCCTTCGAATGAATGAAATGAATCCCACCTATGTTTATATCCTCGGAAGCGGATGCCACCTCAGAAAAAGGAAGATCAGCTGGAGCCATTTACAGATGTTCACCTGATAGTTGGTCAAACGAAGATTTATTCAATTTGACCTAAACACTTCAAAGTTAACACCAAACCAACCAAGGAAGACCCCGTTTAATCACCCTGTTTTTTTTATATATAATTATGGAGAGCATACATATCTATAGGCAGCTATATGTTTGAAGATCTAACAATATTCACGTGATTTCTATACCCCCACATATTTCACATAAATTCTGTCTTTCGATTTGGCTTTCTACGGTCCTCCCAAGAAGGAGTTCACCGGCCAGTGTGATAGGTTCTTGCGGGCTAATCACTTCGAGAAGATTTCAGTTTATGATATTGCTTCGATATTCAATTAAGCATACTTGAAAGTTGCAACTATGGAGAAGGGTGTATCAGGACTTGTTGCAGCAGGGATCTTTTATTACAATCCAGAAAAATTCAGTGATTTGGATTTTATCCCTGAAAACAGAATCCAAACTCTAATCATCATTGACCAAGCAAATGTTGACGGACTAATGGAAAGAGATTGTGTTCTCATCGATAATATTGCAGAACCTGAGGAGCCTGTTGACGGACTAATGGAAAGAGATTGTGTTCTCATCGATAATATTGCAGAACCTGAGGAGCCTGTAAACACAAATATAAGGCAAGGGCTGAAAATTCACTAGTTTATAAAATCAACCAACTTGAATTTAACTGGACCATGTGCTAATCCAGTACCTTGCTCTTCAAGGTCAGATCTAGGAACAATGCCTTTTCCATAAACGTTTGAGGATACAACTCATTTCAGATAAGTCTTAGAAGCTTAATCGCCCATGCAACCAGAATCTCACTATGCTGTTAATCAAAAAGTTGACAGGAATCAGCATTCAATTATCATAACGTCCACTAGTATGACTTATGTGCCTCCTCCAACTGTGTTGGAGGAGGCACATAAGAAAAAGGTGTAAGCATATGAATGCTAAACAAAGTTTGGAAAAGATAATTAAGGATCCTAAGATTGTTCCAAACTTAAACTTAAGATTTTGAAAAAGTCAGGTCAGTTGAGGGTAAAATAAATTGAAATCAAGCAATAACAAATCCAAAGCTACATCCAACGGCAAAAAATAAAAGATGCAGCAGACAGATTTCTTTTGAAGAAGCATCTTCTGAAGATGAAATAGATGAGTCAAAGTTTAGTTACGATAGTGAAATTGACGACAGAATTAATTTATTTTCAAAAGACAGGGAAATGTGTTTAGTCTGTGGGGAATATGGTATTAAAACTGAACTATGGTATCGGTGTGTATCTTGTGGATAGTGGGCAAATACAGACTGAAAGTTTGTTCAGCACATTACATAGTGCTGAGAATTACTACTGGCGAGGTTCATCTGTCAATTTAAGCTTGTGTCTTCTTAGCGTTCATAGAAAAAAGGAAAGTTCTCTGGTTTTGAGGTCAAAGAGATCTATTTGTTAGACAAGAAGAGAAAATTACAATTATTTTCTTTTTCTGATAAACATTAGTATCAGATCTATAACATAACCAGTGATACCTGGATACCTTACTTTTTATTATGTAGATAGGTCAAGTGAAAATTTATGAATGATGTTAAGTTTATTTTCTGAAATAAATAACAAGGATTTTAATAAGCAAGGAATTTTCTGTTTATAGTGTGTAAGTACCAAGTCCCGTAAATTAGTACCTATTGTAGAAAACGTTTTCCAATAGTGTCAGAAGTGTATCATTTTTAAGGCAACTTAAAAAATGTCATCTGTCTTTCTTTACCAATATTATAACAATATTCCACCCATACACCTGGGTATAGGCTATACGGGTAGGTTTGGACACAGTTCCATTGCTTTTTTACTGATAAATGAAAGTATACAAATTTGTTTTTGTTCTAAATAGAAATATGGTTGATAAAAGAGTGAAATTTGTTTGCAAAGTAGAAAAATATGTAGATCTTAATCAAGAGCAATTGGAAAAACCATAAAGACAAGAGGAATATATTTCCTGAAGTCGAAAGAAAAATATGGAGTGTCGAAGATTACTTTAAATCCATACACTATATATATATATATATATATACACGGTGTTCATTTACGTCAGGGACAAACTTCGATAGTTGATAGTCCTCTCTGATTACTAGTATTAAATGTAACCACATAAATGCACATCTGATAATCAGTAGTTTTCATGAAGATTATTAACAGTAGCTCGCAAACGGTTACATTTACGTCAAAATTATCAAGAGTATAAACAAACATAAAATTACTAACTTGTTCTATACAAAACCAAACCACCATAAAATATAGGGTATTCCGTAAGAAATTTTCAAGTTGTCGGCCATCTTGGAAAATGGCGGCCATATTTTTGGGATTAAAAATTCATTTTAAAATCCTAAATTAAATTAGTTTCAAATGCCGTGTTAATTTTGGGAATATTTTTTTGAATTATTTTGGAAATTTTATAGGAATGTTTAAAGTTGATTTATCATCAACAGATCTAAGCTCAGATTAAACGGCCAGAAGTTGAAGCTCAACGCTAGCCCCTTGAATAATCATCATGGCTATCACAGGTCTGTTCAAAACCAAATTTTCCTTAAAAAAGTATTCTATTCTTAAACATCAAACAAAGATTATACAGGGACATATTCTAAACTCATTTTGTTACACAAATATTGATTTTAAAATGGGGTTACTTTTGGCTGCAAAAATAAATTCTTAAAAAGATCACAATGGATTAATCGACTTCCGAAAGCTAATCAGGCGCCTTATTGTACTGGAAGATCAATTTTTTAAGGCATACTTATCTGACCTTAAATTACTGAGTCAATGTAGTTTGTTACAGAAACTGTTGGAACATTTTAACAGATGTAATACTTACTGGTCAATAGTGCAATTGGCTAATATTGGGTTGGGCCTCTCATTTCTAAGATATAACTTACTTTGTACAATGCACTGATTGATATACAATCCTCTGACCAGGTGTTGTGTAAGCTTTATTCAATTCCCTGCTGGGCATGCAGTCTTAGTACAGTAAATGTCCTAACATTGAGTATCCTATCTAAAGCTGATGCTACAGTTAAGAACTTGGTTTAGGTCTTCTTGCTGGTTTCAGTTAAATATCCCTAGGGTGATATTTTGTTCAGGTAAAATCATTACCCAGAAGGTAGAAGACTGAAACTTAGATGGTTCGACCAAGTGGAGAAAGACCTGAGGAAGCTAGGGAGAAGGAAGGAAGATTCAAGAAGCAGAGATCTATGGAGGCAGTGTGTTGGAGAGGCCAAGTACCATCTAGGGTATCAGTGGCCACAGCAGTAAGTAAGTAAAATCATTGAGTATAATGGAAAAAAATAACTTACAGTCATTTTATTTAAATGAAAAAAATTTATTTATGTTTATCTATACACAATTCATTTTTACATTTTTCTCTTTTCAAATAACACATATATGTTTTTTTACTTTTCAACCAAGGCATCTTTTAAATAATGCAAGTTATATTTACATAAAATTACATTAATTACTATACTACAAACCAATATCCTATGAGAAACAAATTTTGTTATACACTTTGTGATTCAGAAAGATTTATAATGTGACTCTAAAGCTTACTCTACAAAACAACTCCGTGAGTTAGTTCCAGTATTAGCTCACAGATAGCAGTGAGATGGCTGAGCGGCACAACAGCTAACGAGTTCACAAAATCGTTGATAGATGCATCTACCTGCCACATTACACTTAGACGGTTAACGTCAGGCCCCAATATATTAAGATTGTTTTATGTCAATTTGTAATTCCACCTGAGACACCCAAATTGTCTAAAGTTCTATGTTTGTATTGAGTATAGATTGTAGAGCCCAACGAGCCACATTGATATACATAATGCTCATACCCATGTTAAACCTAAAAAAAGGCCTTCAAAATCGCTGCCATCATGGTAACAATGTAATTTTTATTTTACAATGTAACCCCAACTAATTTTGTTTGGGCTACTTCGCTAAGGCTAACAAATGTCGTTACATATAATCTTGACTGTCACAAGTTATAATGATCTATTTGCACTTAAAGTTGTAATATAATTATGATATAAATTAAATTAATTATCGTTTCATAAACAAGAAAATCTTCAAATCTTTTAATATAACTGTTTTAAATTACATTAGGTACTTTCGGTTGTGAAGTAGAATATTAAAGGGCTCGTAAAGCTTCAGTTGCATTGAAGGTCAGTTTTGCTTCACTTTTTCAGGTTGCATGAACATATAATAAATAAGCACAGCCATAAATAAGCCTGACTGAGCCTATATCGCAAATAATGAGTAATGTATAATACCTTACATGCAAAAACATATTTTTCAAAAAATAGCCCTTAAAGCAAATAAACATAATTATTTTACACTAAAAAGTACTGTAATATACATTTTTACAATCTAAAAAAACATTGATAACAGTATAACCTTGATAAAATACTTGTAAAAGTATAACGAAAAATATATTGTTAAATAGGGCTTCAATAAAATCACAACCCATGTATTACAATATTTTCTAGTTGTTTTACTTTTTTAGCTTCTGAAGTTGTGGAGCAGAAACCTTAACTTTTCCCGGAAGGTTTCTTGCCATGTTTTGATCTTTAACACCACGCATCAAGTCCCTTTCATGGTTGGTTGCACTACGGTCTTTCAGGAACATGTTTAAAGCCGTTTTAGCCGCTTTACCTCTCTTGCCAGTGCCAGGAGTGAGTTTTACTTTATATCTATAAAAGCACAAAAATACATGTTAGATTAGTTTAACCCTTCAAAGCGGTTTGACGTGAGTTTCACGTCACGCATAAAAAGACACTGCTGCGGTTTGACGTAAGGCTCACGTCATCATGCAGCCGTTCAGCTAAATGCGCCTTGCGTCGTTCTCGCTAACCTTGTTGAACTCGGACTGTGTGGAGATTATAGCCAATGAGTTTCTCTACATTGTGCAACCAATTTCGATCAGCTGGGAGTGCGACAGAGATATATGTTGTTTACAATCATAGCCGTTTTGTATTTTGTTCGTTGCGTCGCTTTGGTGTGCATACGTGCTGTTTACTGCAGTTTTGTGCTTTTATTTATAGTGTTAACTATCTAAACTGATGTTAAATTATATTCTAAACTGTTACATAAATAATTAAGTGTTTAGTATGTCTTTCTTTTTGTTTGAAAATGTAAATTAGTGATGTGTTTGTGAGAAATGTTTTTTTGTTGAAGTAAAACGGTGTTACTGAGCCGGTTTATTTTAACCTATAATTAGGTGATTAGGTTTTAGACTATTATTTTTTTATTTCAGTAATTTGATGATGGCTAGATCTAATGAAATAGACCGTTGGTTAGACCTAGACGATTTAGCCTTATTATCAAATGAGAGTTAGGAGGATGAAGTGGACTTTGCCCAACAGGAGCTAGGCCTAGAGGGCAACCTTGATGAATCTGAATCTAGTGACGTTGAATCTGTTTTACAGGTAAATAGAAACATAGATAAGTTATTGAAAGTGTTGTGTTAGAGGCTGGACATCCTTCTGGTGTCCAGACTGCAAAGCTCTGACTTGAAGGTTGCTTCAAGAATTTTCACACAAAACTTTACTTCTGACTGGTATGTTAAATTAAAAATACATGTTTACACCATAGATTTTTATGTTTTTCTGTAGTTTATTTAATTATAAACAATTTTACAAAAGGTTTAGTTTGATATAACATATACTTTCTGAGAAAATCAAGTTTTAGTAAAACATTACAAAAATTCTGGCAAACTGAAAAAAAACTACCGTAGCAGGGTCCGGAATCCTTTAAAAAACTACCGCCTTGAAGGGTTAAAAAGGATTAGAAAACAGCATATAAAAAAAAAATAGGTTGAAATAAAAAAATTAATTTTTGTGTTTTTTTATTATATAATTATTTTTTTACATAATGGAGGACCCATTATATACAGTATAACTTGGATAATTCGAACCTCAAGGGACCAGAATTATCCAAAAATTTGAATTAGAAAAGTTTTTGCAAGTGGTTGAAATAAACAATCATACATCATGTCTTATGGATGTCTTATGTCTCATGTCATTAACATTGTAAATTTAAAAAAAGGTTAATGGTTAAATAGGTTAATGAAGGTATTATTGATTAAAAATCCTAATTTTTGATAAATGTCCATAATGTGTTTGGAGGGATCCCGAAACTTTAGCTATTTCAAACTTTTTCTTAAATCCCTTCTCTACCTCCTTGATTGCCGCTATTTATTCTTGCAACGTCAGATATTTGCAGGTTCGCTTTGACGAAGCCATCATACACACGACGTGGTAGCATGAACCCAGACGAAGTCACAAATGCCAACACGAAACAAAGACTACGAATATCAGAACAAACCACCATCAATGATACACACGCTACTGAACTGCGCCGGCGCCGTGTAGTGACAGACTAGAGATGTCAATGTTGTGATTTATGAGCAGTAGAGAGAGACGTGTGATGGGGAGGGGTATTATGTGACCAGTCAACACGCGCTGTGAGAAGGGTTGGCTTTTAATAAAAATAAAAATAAAAATTGGACAATCAGTACGGTCTCAGGGTTTTTACATAGACAGACATCAGTCTGAAAGCCACTTACAGTAGAGCATCGATTATCCGGACATCGGTTATCCGTATGACCGGTTATCCGGATGTCTGGTGGGTGAGATAATAATATTGAAAAACATGTACAAGGATTTAATTTTTAAATTTCCCGCGTGGTACATTCCGCGCAGTGCATTCCTGCGTGCCCTGCTTATTGTCTCAAGCCTTAGCCAAATGGAGCGCTTGTTGCAGTTCAGGCTTTAGCCACTGAGCGTGCGTCATCTTTCATGTCCGTCAAAGTGGCTGGAGCGTCAAGCTAAATGTGACACAATTCAGCTCTTGTCATTAAAAAGACTAAGAGATTTAACCGCAAAAACCGTGTCAGTGGTCAACAAGCAGAATCAAATATCTTATTTATTTTGTCAGAATCTTAATCTTTTAGTCCTTATTGAGTACTGTACAGCTATATTTACATAATGAAAGTTTTGTGTGAAATTTAATGGTTTTTAATTGCTTCCTCTGGCTGGTAATATTGTGCTGCTACTGCTGTACTTTCTACTATTGGCTGATTTGGTTGATTAATTTCTATTGTACTGCCTGTAGGTGAATCGAGCTAGTCTACCTAACCTAATCTGTATTTCAAACGGTTAATTGGTCTGCCACAATCAAGGTACAGTACGATATTTTAATGAATAAAGGATTTTAATTACACAACACAGTGCGTATTTTAACTACAATGTGAATGAATGATAAGTGTATACAAATCATGTTACATACAAGACATACTACTGAACTCTGTAGGCCTGAATTCAAAGTAATAATTTCGTCTCCACTTTTGAGCTAGGTAAAATTAAGTTTAAATCGGTTATCCGGATTATCAGCTATACAGACACAATCATGCATCAATTAGTCTGGATAATCAATACTCTACTGATTTGGATTCAGGGAACCTCAAAACGGACTCTCGACTCAACTTTGAAAATTTTTACAAAAAAATACCTTCTCCATAGACTTTGGAGTGTAAGGGAAGAAAGTAAAAAATTATTGGTAGGTGATACATTTTTTAAACCATGATTAATGTTAGCTGTTTATATTCTAGATGCTTAAAATGAGATCCAGTGTGACAAGAACTTTTAAAAAGCCTTAACAATAAATATTCATAGAGCCATAGGAGCCATTTATAGGAGGAACTACAAATCAACTGTAAGAAATATTTTTACATATATGCATACAGTTTAAAGCAAAAAAATAGAAAAAGTGTAAAAATTTGAATAAAATACTGTGTTGATCATCAAAAATCACATCGAGTCTAAACGTGTCATGAATTGAAAGAACACAGATCAGAACTGATCCAGATTTTCGTTCAAAGGTAATCAATGGTAATTGATGATGAATCATGGTGCTATGGTTATGACCCAGAGACATCATCGTCACCCCGTCCAATAAAATGCCGCCAAGTAAAATCAAACATCAAAACAATGTTGATTTGCTTCTTTGATGTTCACATGGAGTTCGTTCCCCAGGTTAGACTGCCAATTAAACTTTTTATTTGGAGGTCTTATGAAGATTATGTTACAGCGTTGATAGAAAAAGATCTCATTTGTCGCAAACAGGTGACTGGTTCTTCCACCATGACAATGCACCTACGCACTCGGCAATCACTGTTACCCAGTTTTTGGTTAAAACTTTTTCTTGTTTCCTCACATGAAAAGGGGCATGAAAGGACGACGATTTGACATCGAACAAATTAAGAAAATAAATGAGACAGCTATCTCTGAACATGAGTTCAAACAATATTTCGAACAGTGGAAGCACCGCTGGGACAAGTGTATTGCTTGTAAAGGAGAGTATTTTGAAGGGAATAAGGTTGTTTTGTAAATACAGTATATAGTTTAATAAAAAATTCTGGTCATTTTTGAATACCTCCTCATACATAGAATCATAATTAAAAATAATATTGGAACTTAGAAATATTCATGTTGATACTTCTTCATTAACTAATTAATACTAATTAGCTTCCATTAAAAGTAAGAATTAAACAATATAAAATGATAAAAAGTTCCATTTCACTAACATGCTCTTCCAGATTTTACTGGAAGTTTGAAGTGCAATTTCGGAGCTTATCTGACTTACCTGTCATATTAAACCATTTATTATATTTTGTAACAGCTAAGAGGTTTGTTATTTTAGAAAAATTGGGATGTTTTATAAGCAAAATACTTTTACTTTAGTCTTGGAAAATATAACCTACAATGAATGATAAACTGACAGAAAAATAAGAAATAGATATTTGTGATGTGCCTTACATTAAAAACAACCAAAAATTACTGGCCCAGTTCAGAAGATGCAGAAGATGGAAGATTGAAATTTTTAATTTTTGAGAAACAGACATATTTACCAGATGGATAATAATCAAAGGACGCATTTATTAACTTCTAGTAACTCTTTTCATCAAATACGTTTCTCGATCATAAATACTATACCCTAAGAGACTGACCCTGTATATATATATGTTCTTTAAAAAGAAGAAAATGATTATAAAATGTGTTGAACTTACTTGTAGTTGACCAGCGTATTATAAGGAGCTACAACAGGAACAGCAAATAACAGTTCATCCTCAGGTAGTGGTAGACCAGTGAGAGAGTCCAACATGTCGACGTCAGCTGTTACAGTCTCCCCTTCTCCCTCATCCTCCCCTCCACTTGCACCTCCCGCCTCCTTCTCACCTCCTCCACTCTCTCCATCAGCAATTGGTTTGACAGAAGGCTTCGGACCAACAGGCTTTCTCACTACTGGTACTGGTTTAGGTGCATTTTTCTTTGCCTTCTTGGTGTCTTTCACCTTCCCACTGCCTGCACTCTTTGAAACAACAATGATACTGGTAGTTACAATCTCAAGAAATAAAAATAAGGTTTACAAATTCCAACTATATAAGAGAGGTGCTGCAAAGAGGATGATATAGTTATTGAGTTAAGGAAACTTATTTAATATTTTTTCGGTCTTTGAAATTTACACATATATATTGATATTAGGCTTAGATACTTCAACTGACACAGGTTCGCCACTGAAAACTTATTTCAAAATTCCCAGTTTTCCTAGTTATAAAACATTTATTTTCTCGGTCTTGTATGTTAATATAGGCCAACAAATTTATATTTCTAGGTAGGTATTACTAATACTAATTAAAAAGAGTCAGAGCAATGGGTCAACGTCCGGTGCTCAGAAAAGTCATTACGTGGCCAGCAACGACTATTTGGTTGCCTTGTCACCATGGCAAGGCAACCAATTGTTATATTTGACTTTGTTTATTTTGATACTTTAACCCACTGGTTGAAATGTAACACATTTTGTTAATGCTTTGTACGCTATAAGGGGATTAACTCCCTCACCTAATCAACGGCATAAGCGAGTATACTTGCGTATTTCCATAATGGCATTTAGAGTCAAATTTAATTATCCAAATCGACAATAGATGGCAGGGCAATCCACTTTTGTCACTTGCTAACTCGTTTCATGACATAATTAAAACATCCAGTCAGTATTTATTGGTTGCCAACAGATTTTTGTGTGCATAACTGGTTACTGCCCAGCAACCTGGCACCATCGGCGAGTATACTCGCATGTCAGCTGATTAATAGATGCAGACGATGTTTGTGTCGGGTGATTGTTTATAACCTAGTCTTTAGTGTTTATAATAATTGGTGTTAAAATAATAAAAAAACTGGTTTAAAAATATAATTTTTATTTTTATTTAATAATTTGGCACTAAGGAGAGTCTTGCAATGAAAAAATTGGCGTTCAAAGGGTTAATACAAATGGATTACTGCCGATTACTGTTGATTCATGGCTAATTCCGGTTGAGAGCCCACCCATTATTTGAGTGATGAAATCCAGCCAATTCTTATATCAGTATCATTAAATAACAGCCTAAAAATCTAAAGGATACAACAACTTATTTAAGTAATGGTTAACAATTTCAGGCTGACGTCAATTAATTGTTAGGCACCGAAAAATATCCTACGTCGTAAAGATACTATTAATAAAATAAAATATTGCTAATAAGTAAGGGTGTACATCACATTCAATATTAAAACAATAAATATAATGCTTACCTGTAAAATTTGCATCCTCAATTTTCTTTCCTCTTCATCTTGATCTTTGTATTTTTCTTTGATTTTCTTGAGTTTTCCTTTCTGTCCTCTCTTTACTTGAGAAGTGTTTTGTTTTTCTTTTTCTTCAGCATCATCCCTTTCTTCCACCTTTGGATCTAAAAATGGAAATTGCTACATATAATATTTTGAACCAATAAACTACTCATTAGTTTAGCTTAATGATGGGACAAATTCCCTTATAATTATTTTCTTATTACTTACAAATAAATCAGCTTTTTGTCTTTGCTATCACCACTTAAAACAACAAACAGTAAACAACAGTATTTATAAAGCCTGTAAAAAATCAATCTTAATCTTTAAAGTAAATTAAACTCTCTTCTTATGTATAGGGTTCACTATGAATAAAAATCTCATAGGCTCATTATTAACAAATGAAAAATAATTAGCGTAAACTCACAACGCTAAGTAGGATTGCTATTACCAAAACTAATGTTGATACCATGGCCTGTGTTGTGCAAACACAGCAAACAGTAATATAAATATTTATGTAAAAGATTATCATAAAATGCTTGTAAAATTAAGGTACCAGTCGTGGAGAATAACTCAATTGGTTAATTAGATATTTGGATGTCGAGCTTAGATGTGAAAGATAGTTATTGTAAAGTATAAAATTATAATGGAGAAAAAAAACATTTTTCAACTCTGTTGGTAAATCCACCTACAGACAATAATGAATATAACATAAGTTCAAGAACATTGTCATATTATGTTGGAATGTTTTCAATCTTCCTCCAAATAATTTATCTTAATATGTCCATATGACATCAATTCCGTTACAATTTTCGTGTGGCACGAATTGCTAACACCCCAACCCCCTCCAAAGCTTAATACATATCTACACTTGCCATTAAATGTAAAAAAATCTAAAGTAACAATAATATTATGAACAGCTGACTAAATTGAATACACTGACAATAATCGATATGTTCTGTTTGTTTTAACGAATAATCTAAAACACGTAGCGTGTAAGAAAAAACATTATTTGATACTTTAAAAGTTATTCTATTGAGGGTAATACCATTTAACCCTAGAATACAAAGGCTCCCTGAGCCAAGCGTTGTTACAAAGGCGTAGTCTCTCAGACTACTTTTTTTGAAAATAATTAAAAAACACTTTTAATGACAGGGAAATTTTTTAAATTATAAAAGCACTTAAAGTGAACATTGAATTAATGTTTTATAATAGTTTAATCTCCAAATCTTAATTGTTCTGCCACTGGCAGCAGATTGTCTCTTGGTGATCGCCACACATGACATTTGCGCAACGTCCACAAAAATGTTTTGTCTTGCGCCGTAATCTTGGAGGTAAGAAGGCACACACCTTGTTGGACTGGTTGTGGAGCTTCATTTGGCACACTTACATTTAAATATAAGCAATAGATTGCCGGACGAGAGTTTGTGGCAAAATTGTGGCCTGAAGCTAGTACTTCAGGAGCTATATGTACGTTTCTCTAAAGATTTTTGTCGCCTTAGGGGCTTACACGATTGGCTCAGACACGATTTTTCTACATATAATACGTATATATCATTTAAAGTGATGTCAATGGTGTTATAAACATGCATAGGGGCCACCTCCTTGTTTTACGACTGTAGGAAGTGTTATTGCACATTTGGTCCAATTCAAATAAATATTTACACCATATACAACATATACATCCAATATAAGTTTAACTGACACCAAAACACGCGAAAAAGCGAAGGTACTTTGCAACAAGACACCACGATCCGTACACGTTGCGAGTCTGCCGCGAACTGTGCGTTGTTACAAAGGCGTAGTCGACCTGACGACGTGAATTAAAAAAACTTTAAAATCTCGTTAAACAAAGGACGCAAGCAAACACCAACCAGACCCTTTTAATATTAGGCCAAGACCGACAGCTACACAGAGTTTCGTGAATTTTAGTGGAATGGAAGTGGGTAAGGGGTAAAAATGACCCCTTGCGCGTCGTCTCTCAGACGACGCCTTTGTGTTCTAGGGTTAAATGGGTTTCATGATAAAATTAAGATGAATTTTTTAATTCTTTTGCTACACATAACTGAATTTAGCTTAATATCATACAAGCCTTGTAATCTGAACGTCAATCACTAATGACCAGTAGTTTAATGGGATCAGTGGTGTGTGTTATAGTTATAATTATGCAGTTTTAGTTGGTACCAAACCTATGACTAAAATTGTTTCTTTAAAAAAACACACTTTAAAACACAACTATTGTACAAAGCTCAAGCAATGGTCTTCATTGTAGCAGTGCAATGATTGATCAAAACTAGCTGCTGGCAACTCCTATCAGATCATGTGCAGTCACATCTGGCTATCCTGTGACACTTGCTGCTACGAACCTTGATGTGTTTAATTCACAGATCAGGCCCTAGGTCTGTGGCAATGAGCAGTTGAGTTATTGTTTTTATAAATAAATAGACAAGTTTGTCTTACTCTTTGTCTGCTTCTGGTTCTTCTGTTGCTTCTGCCTGGGGGCCGCAGGTTTGATGACAATGGGCTGATCATCCCCGAGGTACACGATAGTCTCCTCGTCCCCTTTCCCCTCTCTGCTGCCAAGGTCTAAGCCACCTGTAGCTGCTGTCACACATACCCTACCACACATTAACACCACCATTCAAGTATTCAACATTGAATAAAATGATTGTATTTATTTCCCTGTGGGAAATAGGTTAGAACAAGGATAAATGTCTGAAGGGAATGTTTTCAATTCCTGTAAACAGCTGTCCATATAACCATAGGACTTCACTGTTAAAAATTTTGGTCTCGCAAATTGCCTACACCCTCCCAAAGCTAAGACATATCCATTTCAACTGTTGCAAAATATCATAAAATACAAATTTTTAAATTTTATCTTATACATTATTAATTGGTAAAATTGGCATTAATAAAATTATTTAAATACCTATCTATATTAAATAAAATGGTAGAAGTAAACTTCCAATGATAATTTAAGGAATTAAGACAGGTTTTTGTACTTCCACTCAGCTGGTGTGGAAGTAAAATGTACCTTCAACTGCCTACGATGTATTACACAAACACTGTAAAGATTGGTGGTACAAGTTACTAGGGATAAGTTAAACGTTATAGGTATCTGATTTAAGTTACGTTCTGTCCATTCCAATAGAGTGGAGTAGAGGTATAAGAAAGCGTACTCATTCCTTACAAAGGGATGTGGCCTGTCTATGTGTGCTTCGATTAGTCTATGATAAATTTAAATTATGTGTGTATTCAAAAATCTTTTTCTTATAGATATGTCTGAAACAGTTATTGGGGATTGAATGAATAACTTAACTCTGAGACTATTAATGCGGTTTAGTAAAAAATACCTTACTAGTAAAAAATAATAATAAAACACAAAGGCTACATTTAATAGTATGGTAAATATTTACGAGTCAAATGTTTCAATTCAGACTTTGATTAAAGGACTCAAATAAGGTAAGTGAAATAAAACATTCAATTAAAATCTAAATTATGCATCTCATCTGTTATTGCTTTGAAACAAACTTTTACTCTCTTAATAAGCCTCAATTAATTAAATCAAGTGCTGATTGAGAAAGTTATACAAGATACACCTATGCAAGGCTAACAGGTCAATGTTAGAAAGTAACAAGACATGTTTATGTTCAATCAGTCCCACAACATTAGAAACAGACTGATTCTACTTGTATCGACCTGTCATTAGCCCGATTACAGTGTATATTTGATAACTCGACATATACACAATGACAACGACGACTCACTTGCTGCCACCGGTGTGGTCAACTCTGATCTGAGTGTCAGGGAAGCAAGGCTCCTCTCCATTGTCCTCGTCTTCCTCTTGCACATCTTCTAGTGCATTAGCAGGCTTCTCTACTGAAAACAAAATATAACATACAGTAGTTATACATGATTGTAATTGTGGACGAAAAAAATCAATTTAAACACAAACAAAAACTATAATAACTACGCTCATCAATATTGATAGGCTATCTCAATTAGATTTTTAAAAAAACATTATTTGTACTTGAGACTTTTTATTTACTGCGACACGGTAGCTCAGCTGGCCCTAATGAACTTGGTCTATAAGGGGAACGTTGCTGGATGATGGATAGAAACTAGTGGTGTGCAGGAGTTGCTCCAATCAGATCATGAGGGATCGGCCACCTCTGGCCTACGACTAACCTACAGTATGTTACTGTAGGCCTTAGGTTCATGGTGTAATTAATATCAGAGGGGTGCCAGGTGGTTTTATAAGAAACAAGACTACAGTACACTAACATTTTTTTATATTAAACAGTGACAGCCTGTGCATAGGTTCAATAGTTCAGTGTACAGATACCCCCTATAATTAAAAAAAAAATAGTACTGCCATGGCACTAAGCCGGAATACCAATTATTTCCTATGTAATTTTGTGACAAAAATATTGCAACACTACTTATGAGATCGGACCACGGTTCATATTACTGTTGGAATCTTCTGACTTTTTTCAGTAGGGCCAGGGGCATATTGGTATCAACTGGTAGTAGCACTTGACCGAGTGCTGGTGGAGTTAAACAAACTTATAGATATGTATAATGTATATGTATATGTATTCTGAATCCATTAAGAATAGTTCCTTCCTTAGCTGCTTAAGCTTTCTGCAGCACCTTATTCCCCGAATCTCAATCTCAAACTACTGCTTACTAATTCTGAAAATTAATTACAGAATGTATCATGGCAGCCTCATATGAATTTTACAGAGCAGCCACTACACAGGTTCAATGTGAATTTCAGACTGTTTCTGGAAGCAGACGGATATAATTAAAACAATTTTAAAATTATAATATAAATAAGTATAAATATGTTTAACTATAGTTAAATTACCCAATTCAACCAAATAAACAGTAAACAATATTAGAAAGTAGTGCTAGCTTACTATTGAGGACTGAACAGACAACTTGATCTCAAATCTGTAATCAAAATTCAACACCATTCGGTTGTTATTCAATGTCATGTAGGATACTTTACCTGGTTGGTCATCATCGCTGAGCTCCAATTCCACATCCTCTGAGGTGTTTATTTCTTGCTCTGTGACTAGGTCTTCCTCCAGAGTTCTTACTTTTCGCTCGTCCTTATGTCTGCAATGGAGTATACACAAAAAAGTTGTATTTACACTTTCAAATTTTATTTTTATTTTGCATTTAAAAGGTAGATACTTTAGAACTTTGTTCTGTTGCTGATAAATATACATTTAAATGTTTGACAAACAATTTAGCTACCTTTATACAGTTGGTAATTTTATTGAGGAGTAAATTTGTCTAAATAATTCCTTCATAAGCAAACTAAAAAAATTATAGTTCATTTAATAATAACAATAATTAAAAATTGTATTGTATTAAATGGATGAATTAGTTAAGAGTTAATTTTTTTAAATAATTACTGGAAAGTACCGGGTGGCCCAAAAAACTGACACTTTTTAAACAGCTGATTCTCAATTGTTTTTTGTAGAATGGCTGTTTTGTGAGATATTTCAGTATGCTCATTGTTGCAGAATTTTACTCGTTATGTTATGCCATTTTAGCAAATATGGAGCAGTGGACTGTTCAGCATCGTGCATTTGTAATTGAAGTGTTTTTTTAAGTGAGTCAGAGACTAAAACACAGCAATTGTATCGTAACAGGTTTCATATTCCACGTCATGATCTTGTCGGAATACAATAAAAAAGTAGGTTTCAAATTTTAGAAACACTGCATCTGCATTGAAAACTAAGCCAACTGTTAAACCTAGATCTGTTTCCGTTCCTAAAAACATCGAAAGGGTGCATGAGTAAATGCTTCAAAGCCCAAACAGCCAGCTAGGAAACAGTCTGTTCCATTAGCAGTTTCAAGGGCAAGCATGCACAGAATTTTACATCTTGATTTAAACTTTCACCCTTACAAGTTAGCCGTAGTGCAAAAACTTAACAACACCAATCCTGGGTTTCGGCTTACTTTCTGTTAGAGAATGTCTCAGCTCTGTATTGAAGGAAACATTCTGCAATGTTTGATAATGTCTGATGAAACTCATTTTGAGTTGACAGGTGGTGTTAATACTCAAAATTGTCGTTATTGGTCTAGTTAGAATCCCAAAGAAATTCATCAAAGACCTTTGCATTCTGAAAAAGTGCTGTATAGTGTGGTGTTGTACGTTATAAAGTAATTGGACCTTATTTCTTTAAACCAGTGCAGCAGTTACTGTGAATGCGGAGTGATACATTTATATAGTTCAAAACTTCTTAGTTCCCAGATTGCAAGAGCTAGGTATTGAGATGGACTCTGTGTGGTTCCAACAAGATGTAGGAACTGCGCACACAGCATATTTGTTTGTTGCACAATACACAGTGATGGCGGTTTTGTGAGATATTTCAGTTAACAAGTAAAAGTAAAGTAAAAGATCTGTGCTCGGGACACCTTGATCCGAGCCACCTTGACCTGTTTTGGGGATGTTGCTTGGCTTGCTCGGTTCAAAGTGCTTTGTGGTTATTGGTTGTGGGGCTACTTAAAAAGTAAAGTAGAGGCTACATTACAAAACCCAACTCCATTGTTGAGTTGAAGAACTACGTAAGAAATGATGTTGCTGCAATGCCAATGCCAATGAACCGCCAAGTAATGGCAAACTTCGTCAAAAGACTGAAGCATGGAGATTGGAGGAGGTCACCTGAGTGAGATTGTTTTCCATAAATAAAAATGTTATGTATAACATTGTGGTTCTATTTTGAAAACTTTTGGGCCACACATAAATGGTCACTATTAGGAATTGGGTTTGCCAGGAATATTAATGAATATTTAGGTTCATTAAAATATTTTTGAAATATAACTTAAAAAGCTACTTCAATGTAAAAGGGAAATTATAATCTTAAAAGTGTGAATTTTTTTATATACCTTTCAACACTACTTTCCTCCAGTTTAAACAAAAATCCGAAGCCCATGACCAGGTGGCATGGAGGTAGGTAATTCTTTTTGCCTCTAATCATGAAACTTCCTGTGGTGAGGTATTCTCCGGTGGGTGCAGTTTTGGACACCTGTTCAGCATACACCCACCAAGCGCTCGTCGTAACCTTTGCCTCCCAAGCAGCACTGCACACAACAATCATAAATCATTAAAATCACAGGAAAGTAATTTTTAATGTAGATATGCAATGGATTTAGACCATTCAAGCTTTTCTTTAATTCATATTTTTATCTCTGTCCCTACCTCAATTTCTGTCTGTCTGTAATGTAAAATATATTTTTTTGTTACACTTTGCTGTGCAAACAAGAGTTCGTACAGTTATGAAAATTATTTTCTTTATTATTTATTATTTTGGAGGTCTTTGTTAACTGACCCTCACACTATAAATTTTTTTAGTATCATAAATTAATCTTGTTGGAGTAAAATGAGGTGATGAACTTCAAGGCTGAACTTTTGTAGCAAAATAATTGTGAATGAGTTTAGCCATTAATATGTTATTAATTTTACCACTCACTGCGTCCCATAGGTCATAGGTTATGTATCATAAAACTTTGAATACTTAGTACAATCTTCATATTTGATAAAAGAACAACTTTAAATTAAAGCAAAATTAAAGCTGTTTCCACCATGACAATGAAATGGGCTATCCTTGATTCTAGATTCAAACTGTGTATTTTTTATGTTCTGCTAAACAAACTATGTCTGACCTATTTCTATAAACAATGACCGGTACCAAGAGGTAAATCAATATTGATTTATCTTCAGTTTACCAGTAGCAGATGGCCATAATCCCAGCTTCGTTCAAAGTCTTGGGCGGGACCGGAGCGGTCGATGGGTTCTTGACCACTATGCTACTGGCTCCGTGCAGGTCTGCATGGACATACACATCGTTGGCCCTCAGGTAGCGCTTCACTATCAGCTCATTCTGTGTCTGGTCTCGGCCACCAATCACTGAACAAGGAAATATAATATACTTTATGGAGTAACACTGTTCTGGCGTGTGGTAAGTCAACAACAACTAAATATTACAACACTCCAAGTAACTTATATGATAATTTACCATAACATGCCTTCACTAATGAATTTTGCTTTAAAATAAAGAGATGGAACTATAAACTGGTGGTACTAAAGGGAATAAGAAATACAATTAAAATATCATGAAGAATATACATACCTAAATAGTTTTCAGAGCTGATAAACCAAAAGAATTTTTCAAACCAAAATACTTTTCTAGCTTTAGTAATGGTAGTCATTGCTTGAACTTCTTTTAACGTCTGTTTGGTCTTTTTTTCTGCTGATTTTAGGGCCTTACCAGCAGATTCAACGGTTTTCTGCTGTTTCTTGGCTGCTGACCTTTTTTTATCATAGTATCTGAAAAATTAAACTAGTTAATCAAATTTTATATTTTGAACAATGTATTTATAATGAATCCTAAGAGTACTAGTGTAACTAAGGCTAGTCAGAGGTGAAAGGAATTGTCTGCCACTGATTTACAACCAAGTACGTTTGGCTTACTGAGCCAGAACACTAACTCTTTGCATAAGTGTGAAAAATGTTTGATTAATCTACTGTTTATTTTTATGTCCTTTTTATTTGTGACAAATAATTTTAAAAACTGAAGTAGAATGAGTAGTACTTACTTTTTTGCATTAGCAAAGGATGTTAAAGCAAGATCAATATCAATCGTCATAGGCTCAATTTTTTTAATTTTGTCTTCATCATCATCATCATCATCTGTTTCTTCGCTGCTGAAAGGATCACTGAACAAAAGTCAATATTCATTAAATATTTTAAAACCCAACAAATTTACTGTCAACATTTTTAAAACATTACTCCATGATTCAAATCAAATGATAGAACCAATCAGAATCTTTACTTTACTTACTTAGTTTATGCTACAATATTTTTCTCTGCTTTATACCAGCTAAGTCCAGATTATGTACTAATTGTGTTATGTTTTAGATACTAGTTCGTCTGAGGAAGGGATCAGATTCCAGATCCTGAAAGGTTGTGAAACTTTGTTTTGCTTAAAATCGTAATGGAAAATGTAAAAAAAAAATCTAAATAACATAAATCCACCATTACCAATAATGAATTTCAAACAATTAATCTGCTTCTTATTCGTTAATTAATCAGTTTGATATTATAGGTCAATACTTTTTGCTGACCTGAGCCTGAGAGAGATATGGTTAGTCTCCAGATTGAGCCGTACGATGGCTTGCGCCACTGGGTCACCGCGGCCCCTCGCCTCACTGATCAGCTGATCTATGGCGGGCCATGGCACCTGATTGGCTAATGCTGTCAGCACCACCAGTAGACAACTCTCCACCAGCTCCTGGTTGCGCAGGATAAGCTCCGCCTTCTGCTTATCTACCTCCTGAGTCTGATGCAGCGCTTGCAGCCGGTCCTGGTGATCCTTTCGTACATTCTCTAGCTTCTTTAATGCTTCTTTCTCCTGAAACACATCACCTGCTCATATTATCTGCCAATTCTCATATTCTTTAACACATTCACTGCTAAAAATTTACACTAAGCACCAACCCTTATGCTAAGAATTATTTTTGCATTAAAACATTCCATTTATGCCCAATAGTTGAGTGGGGGAGTTGAAATCCATTTCACAACCCTTAGCCGCCGCCACTGTATTGTACTTAGTTCAACATCTTTAGAAAAACATGCATCACAAGAACTCTCAGATATTTGATTTAAAATGGTTTCATACAACAACAAGGGAACTGGTATATATTATTAAATTATTACTGTACCTAAAAGAAAATAACAAAATTGTATATCCACTACCATATTACAAGAAATTTGTAAAATAACAATTACTGTCATTCCATAGAAAACAGTATAAAGCAAACGTTGCACAACGCACAGAATTTCTTTTAATGAAATCGTTAATCAGCGGCCTAAGGTCAAGATTGTCTAAAATGTTCTAATGTGCGTTCAGTACTGCCAGAGGGTTGAGCCCCTGTTGAGAGTCATTGTTGTCCTTAGGTAGATCTTGAGGCGGAGGAGCGCACTTTAAGACCTCTTAAAGTCGAGGTAGAAACAGGGACAGTCCGTAATAGCTTGATACACTTGGCAACTTCAGTTAGTAAGCCATGCACACTGCTGTCTGATTGTAAAAACTTCCTAATTTAACAGTTTGTTTGAAATTCATGACAGAGATATATTTTTAAATTATTTATTTTACATTTAATTTGACTTTTCCTATCGCTATTCTTATCTGATTGTTGACAAAATCTACAGCTTTGTTGTATGTATATACACCTCAACAAACTGAATAGCTCATTTTCCGATTGGAAAATGTTAATAGTGATGTTAAATAGTTGATCGGAAAATGAGCTATTCAGTTCGTAGGTGTATCCAGTTTTTTTGGCACTCGGAAACCCACTTTTGACGCGGCAAAGTAGGTTCGATAACCATAGAAGGCTTCTTTAGTAATGTTTCTGCCAAAATTTTGTCGTATTACGAGAGCTTTTTGTCAAGGACAGACACCAGATGTTTGAGATTTATTTCAACTTCAGTAGCACCTACATGAGGGCATTGAATCTGTGTATTAACTTATTCAACTGGAGTTATGATTCAGTAATACAAAGTAATGAAAAAATACGTCTGAAATTGCTACATTTTTCAGCGTATTCCGAACAATTTGAAGCTCCATGGCTGGATTCTTCGGAAGAAAATCTTTCAAAAACCGATGGCTCAATTGATAGAGTGAGCTATGCAGTGGACTGAGGTCGCTTTTGGTTGCGTATCTTTTATAAGTTTTTGAAGGCCATTGAATTTTCCCGACATCTGAGAGGCACCATTATAATACTGCTCTCGTAATTCGGTTGATAAATCTAATCTCAAAAGACATCTTTCACAATTTCAAACAAAGAAATTGCTTGTTTTTGTTTTATAAAGACCAATAAAATCACCAAATATTTAACGATTTTCATGGTCGGTCCTAATACAGAACGTTACCTGTTCATGCACCGATAGGTCACAAGTTTCATAAACCATGATTGAATAATAATCATATTTCTTTATTTCCTGTACAATTATTTACACTGACACCAAGACCACCAATTTTTTACCAAGAGACTGATTCTCATTTAATTTATAATTTCGTTAAGGATGTCGTGGGAAAATAACTTATATATTATACTATATACACCCTGTACCATGATCCAGCTGCTTGGATTAGGAAGATAATTTTTCCTTAGTTCTAAAAACTGTCGGAAATTCAAGTTACTTTCATCGTGCCCCCTAATAGCTAACCCTAGCAGACACAAAATCTCAATGAGGTAAAAATTGCCATTAAAAAGGACTGGCTAACCTCAGTCCATCTCCATCTCAGTTTTGATTTGAGAATTTAATTTTGAATTAAGAATTTAATGTTTGTGAGATCTAAATTTATCTAGTGGTTTTTACCAGTAGGAAAACCCTATTGATGTGAAAACGTTTGAGCTAAAACATAACAGTGATTTGGTCTCTTTGCATGTTTTGCAATAAACTTTATCACCCTAAGGATCATATTCAAGCTATAAAAAACTTGATTCCTATGATTTTTGGTATTTTCTCCCAGATTTAACTTTTGAAGATTTTGGTAAGGGCATTGATTGGTAGATGGCAGGATCGTGTTTATCTTAATGAGGATCAGATGAAGAGCCTGGCTTAGATGATACAAGCTCTTTGAGTTTCATCACCTTCCAAAGGGGGATTTTTTTATCACAAATCTATCCATAGTTTTTTACCTGAGTTTAACTTGAACAACTCACTTGTGTTGCAAATATATCTCATAAAATTTCTGAAAGTAAATAAAAGATCTCAAAGGAAAAATGTGAAATAAACACTGACAAGCAGAGTGAATCGAAATGAGCATGCATCAGCACAACCCGCCGTCACTGTTTTAGTGACAGTTGGGCTGGTTCAATCTGCCGGTATTGCCTTCATTGGAGCGCAACCTGAACTTTTCCCCGCATCCCCCAATATCGTTTAAGTTTGTTTTCCATAAAAATATTGTTAAATTATACTATTTTAAAAGTAAAAACATAGTAAACTAAAAACTTATGTAAGACAGTTTGCAGAAATGGTTAGTAACTCCAATTACTTATGAAATAGAAATTATGACCATAACTTTACGTTTTTTTATCAATGGTAATTCTTGGAGGGCTGAGCCTCACTTCCCTCAACATGGGTGGGGGGCTCAAGCCCCTCAGAGTCAGCACCCATGATAACAGCTTTGCATAGACAAGCCTAAAATGACACAAACTAGCTACTGTATTTTATAACTGTTCCGAAGTATTTCAGATTACACGTTCAACAGGGTTATTAGTTACCTGTTATGGACTGAACTGTTAAATTTTTGCTAAATCAGGCACATATCAAACTAAAGAGTAAAAATCATCTAGTTGTATGTAATATATTATTTTTGTTACTACAAGAAATCACAAAGAGTGGTTGTAAATAAAAATAATCATTGTCAAACATAATGTTTTAAGTCTTAAGTTTTGAACTTTATAAGACAGTTTATATATAATTTTGGTATGGTTAAAACAATTTACAGGTATATATTTTAAACATGGATTTCAGAAAAAAGCATGAATCTTTATTTCCATAGAGTGGTATATAACAGATTGTGAACTAACCTGCTGTAGAGCTTTCACATCAATCTTTTGTGCTTCCATCTGTGAGAAAAACTCATCTACAGCTAAATCAAAGGAATCAAATTCTTTGTAAAGTTGGTTTGAGACTTGTAAAAAGAGGTGAGGGTGGAATTCCTGATTCGTAATAAGCTCATCGGACTGGCCATTTTTATCCTGCCTTTTCTCTGCTTTCTGGATTATATAACCCTGTAAAAAGGAAATTATGTATAACAGTTGAGATACAACACCAATGTATAGCTTATATTCTCATTCTTTATTAATAATCCTTTGTCAGGCTCATAGATTTCAAAAATTAAAGGGCGCTAACAGGAGTTATATCCAGGTATGTAAAAACAATACATTTATAGTAGAAAAAATCTTTCAAAATGTCCGTGTAGCATGAAAAGTATTTAAAATCAAATAAACATAATCACATATTGTTTTAAAATCAAATTAATGTCAAATAATTCTAAAAAAACTGATAATGTGGGGGAAAATGAAGAAAAGAAATTATATTTTAGAAAAATAATGCATTACAAATTTTTATTTTACAACCATAATATGTACTATCTTAAAATTAGTAAATAACATAAAAAATGGTAAAAATAAATAATTAAGTAATAAGTAGTATAAATTAATTATTTAGTAATAAGTAGTATTAATTAGATCCAACTATAAAAAATAACTTAGTTCTAAAGTATTATACCCGTATATAGTGCTCATATAGTGCCGTATATAGGTCATGCTCATTACATTACCATCGGACTTCTGATCAAATAAATTTTCGCTGTATCGTCTAAATAGAATTTGAGGGTTATTTACATGGTCGATATCGATTCTAGGAAGGATGAACTTCCTCAGCACTGGAGGTTAATACTCCTGGGCTTCAAAAACTGATGACCCGGAGGTAATTTCCAACGGTGCTAATAAGCACTGTTCATTTTCTAAGCGCCATGAAGTATAGTATTCTTTAAAATATGAAATAATAACATATCCATCAAATAAACTTCTTCTGATGAATGGGATATAGCAATAGTTTTGATTGTTTTATTGTACAGAAGAAAATCCCATCCGTAGCCTATAATCTTAAGACTTTGGAAATATATAACTAATCCAAGGAATGACAAATTTTAAATCCTGTCATATTACACTAAAATTTTGAAAGTTGACAGTCTTATTTCCCTTAACAAAATATAATAATGGATATAGGGGAAAAATGTAATTCCATTTAATGTCATCCCAAAAGTTGCACACTTTAGTAATGCTAAGTAGCTGACCTTGGATGGCTGGCTTAGAGCTTGGTCCAAGAGTGCCTCGGCCTCCTGCAGCGCCTCACAGATCTTGTCCATCTCACTCACGTCAAACCCTTTGCCCAGCTTGACGCCAGTGGGTAGCCCCACCTTGAGCAGCATGTGATCAATGACAGCAGGACCATATTCTAAAAGTAAGTATTAGGTTAAGCTACAACAAAATTAAAAACTAACATTTAATCAAAAATCCAAAAAGAAAGCAGTCCTTTGGTAGACCAAAATTAAGATAGACCAATCAAGTAATCAAACACTTTAGGACCATGGGTCTAGATATAAATTTGGCTGAAGACGGAGCAGAATTAAAGAGGCCGGTCTTTCAGGCTAAAAATCAACTGAAATTTGTGGAGCCATTTGTAAGTAAGCAAGTAAGAAATAAAAATAACAAGTAATGCTATGTAAAAATCATGGGTTATATAAATCGGAAGAACCAATACCACCAAAGCCCCGAAGAGAGGTCACAAGTTTGCTGTATTTGTGTAGTTCGAGAGACAGAGACGTTATTTCAAGGGATCGTAGAAACTTCTAGATCAGAGCCAAGGTTTAAGGGTTAATGAGTTAGAAGATGGTTATTATTTCGCTGATTATATTACTTTGTATTCTGTTGATACCCAACGACTTTTTAGGTTTATGGTACTATACTTGTTGGAACAGGTACTATCATGTAGGGCTGGTGAGTACTAGCATTGTTTTATTTTAACGCCCCCATTGTTTTTTTAAATTTATACCCCATCAAAAACAGCACCAGGCAGGGTAGAGACAGCGAGATAACGCATAATAAAAAGTGCAAAAAGGAAATGAACTAATTACTACAAACTTTACAGTAAAAATACCATTAATTAACGGCAATCAAATTACAACATATTTTTTAACAAACACATGGCAAAATATTATTTAATAAAAAAAATACCTAGGATCAAGGCTTCAGACTAGAAAATGTTTATAGAGTACTATTATGTCGTAGTATAATCCAATTAACAAACATATACCTAGATGAGGATTGAGTATTTTCTTTAAGGAGTCACCGGGCTTTGCTTTACTGAATATCTCACACAGTTGATCCTTTGTAGGGGGAGGCAAACGCTGATGAACCCTGTCTACTGGATATTTCTCCCTCACAGCAAATCTGTAACACAAAAAAAAATATCTTTAGTATTAATTTAGACAATGAAAATTAATATTCCTCCATGCAAGAAAACAAGTAGAAGAGAGAGTTCAGGCAGGATTTTTTAAAAAAAATAAGAATATATGGCAGTTTGGAGAAGTATTAAAGAAGCTAGGATCGTGCCACTATATTATTAAGCTCGATTCTGGAAGATTTTTAAAACGACACATCAACCAACTAAGATCGACTCTTGTGCCCAAAAAGACTGTAGCTTTTTAGCCGATTATACAGTCATTCAATGTACAACAGTTGTATAATAATCCTCCAACACAACATGAAGCTCAACCTGTGTGTGAACCAGACAACATCCCGCCTCAGCCAGTTTAACAACAACGGCCACAACAGAGGAGACCACCAGTTTGGCTTCAAGAGTATGTGTGATTCAAAGTGGGAGAGAATGTTATATCTCTATGAGTTTAAAATATATTATCAGCTGTGATACAAAACAGATGATGTTAATCTTTATGTTTACTTTCAGTTCAGTTATTTTCCAGTTTTCAAAAATGTACATAATTTATGTTTTTACTCTATAATAAAGTTGTATATTTCAATTATCATGCGTGCATTATATTTTCAAGTCACAACATTTAGAATTCATATTTGTATGAAATCAGGAATCAGAATTGTTTACTTCAAACAGCTTAAAATTTATATAAATATTTGATACCCATTATATTTATAAATTAATAATTAATATTTTTAATATTTATTTTCATAAAATTTTGTACATATTATAATAGTAAAAATTGGAAAATTAGCAAACGATTAAAGAAGAACAAATTGGAAACAATACAGTATAATTGGCAGCTTGTATCATGTATATTTTGAGCAACCTCAATAAAAACAAAATTCATTTTGATCTCAAGAATCTAACTGAAGTCATGCTTAACATGAAGACTCATTTGAGGGTGTTGACTCGTTTAAGAAATATCAGAGGCAGACAACTACCACGGTATTAAAATGATAAACTATAGCCTACTTATTCATACTTAGGCTAGAGCTGAGAGCCTATGCAGCAAGAGAAGAACAATACATTTCTTTACTATTACTATTTTTCTCTTACTATTTATTTGTTAATGATGAATATTTAGGCATTTTACATAGGCATTATTTTTATATAATTTTATTTGTAATTAATTTAACTTACTGCTTTTTAAAATACATATGTTTATATTTACAATTTTTTTTTTAAATTGTGTCACATGCCATATTGGTTGCAACAACCTTTCAGTATATCTGCCTTGAATTGCTCAGGTCGGAGAAAAGGGGTGGGCAGGATGGAAACCAAGTGAATATTTTTTTTGAAAATGCATTAAATTACAAATTTTAATTAACACTGCAATGAGCAACCTCGGCTTCAAATAAATAATTCAAAAATAAAACTTCAGTAATTGAAAAATGTAAACAAGAAATATATATTTTATTTAAAGAATATCTCCTCTAAAATTGCTTTTATACAGTTTTTATTACCGTTTTGTTTTATTTCCCTTGTTTTTAGTACTTTAACACATTATCTGAGATTTTTACTATCCACTGTAGCCGTGCCACTCAATTCTGCTGATAGTCGGGAGGTCACCAAGTACTGAAAATTTCTTACATACATTTTGGTCTCAAAATTAGCAATATTGTAGCCTAACGTATAACAAATTCTGGTGATTGAAATATACCCCCGTCGCAGCAGACCTGCGTACTCAGCGAATTTCCAAATCAATAATATAATATGTCAAGTTTTATCAATATCTGACGATAAATATATGAGTTAGTTATTTGCCTATTCTCCATAAGATTAACATAGGAAAAAGCTTGCAGGTTTGCCGCTGTGAGGAACACTGAAAGTAGGCATTTAAAGCATACACAATTTTTATTTTGACAATTTATACCAACTTTCATCAACATCTGTCCATAAATAAAGGAGATTTCCTTTAGTTAGTTGTACTGATTAAACTCTCACCACAGTTTGTACCCCCACACATTCACATCATCATTTACATATCAATCAATCAATCATAAATTTTTTATTGGTAAAATATTTACAGCTTATTACATGGTTCATACATACTAATAGTCCCACATGGGTCACAAAGGACCTGTGCGTGTGACATGTTCAATCTGGCTGCACCAAGTAGCAGTACAATAAAAAAAAAACTATATCTAAATTAAAATTATTACATTAAAATAAAACAAAAAAGATGAAAATAATAGTTAAAAAAAGAAATTACAATGCCCAAAATATAAAATATATAAATAATGGAAAACCATATTCCTGTAAATACTAATAGCATATTAAAAAACTAAATAAAGCATATTAAAAAACTAAATATTGAAACACTAAGAAAATAATGTAAAAAAAACACATAAATAGAGGAAGACGGTAAAGTTGAAAGTCAAGTTGCGTACAGTAGCGGGGTACAGTGAAGTAAAGTGGAGTTCTAGTCGATATAGGTAGTCACTCACGATATTTCGGGCCGATAAGCGACTCAGTGCTGTCGGGGCCGATATCCAACAACCAGGCAGCGACGACCCTCTTATAAGCACTAGGAGAGACCCGCAGGTCCCGGATCTCAGGCGGAATCTTACGTAACAAAGAATTTGCTATGTAGTAACCGTTCGTTATATTGATCGTCTTTAATACTTTAGGAACCTGTAGCCCGACACCCAGCGCATTACGGGTTCTATAATTGAGCGAGACTGGAGTGGCTACCAGGTCCATGTGACTGTAGGTATAGGTTAATAAGTCCCTAACAAAAAGCTGTCGAACAGAAAGTAAACCAGTCTCTGTAAATAATAGCTCAGTTGGAAAAACCCGTGGTTTCTTAAAGGCAGTTTTTATTATTGATTTTTGGATGACAAACGAAGGATCAATTAAAGATGAAAAAGCCCCTCCCCATGCAATCAGTCCGTACTGTAGATAAGAATGTACAAATGCAAAATATATCGTTTTAATGTGTTTAAAATTTAATATTTAACTTAACTGGTGAAAGATATATATCATTCTTCTCAGTTTTGATGTAAGCAAATTAATGTGATTTTCCCATCTTAACTTTGAGTCAATGATAACCCCCAAGTACCTGTAGTGACTAACCCTCTCAATAACCTGACAGTCACAGACGCTGCCGGCCTGGTCTCCGCACGAGTGCAGGGCCAGCCTCAGCTCTGCTGGCGGCTCGCTCATGGGGCGCAGCGCTATTGGTAAACATTTTGTTTTACTAATATTAATTGTTAATATATTATTTGAAAACCACTTTCTCAAAATCTGTAATTCTGCTGGTGCAATATTAAAAACATCATCCCAGCTCTAAAAATTACCGCAGTGTCATCAGCAAAAAGAAATAGTTAACCAGAAATATTTAGTTTATCAATATTATTGATGTACATCAAGAATAAAAGAGGCCCAAGCGTACCGCCTTGAATAATTCCAAAGTTAACTCCTGTCTTGTCACTAGCTTTACCATTTAATTGATACCACTTGGGTTCTGTCACTTAAATAGCTTTTAAACCAATTGAGCGCTACGCCCCTAACCCCTAGGTATTCTAATTTAGAAAACAAAACCTCTCTATCAATTGAATCAAAGACTTTTTCAAGATCAATGAATGTAATTAGTAATTTATCGTTGTTATTTAGCGAGTTCATTATTATCTTGTTCATTTAGAAGAGAGCGTCACTAGTGTTTTTGCCTCTTCTGAAGTCAAACTGTCGCTCAGATAGAATATTGTTCTGTTCTACATAGATTTGCAATTGAATTTTCACACACTTCTCCAATACCTTAGACAACACACTCAGCAAAGAAATTAGCATGAAATTATTCATGTCACTTTTTTGCCCTGATTTGAAAATAAGAATTACCTTTGCGACTTTAAATTTATCCGGAAATACCCCTTGTGATATACTAAGATTGGTTAGATGTGTCAAAGGTAACAAAATATTTTGAGAATTTTGGCAGTAAACCCGTCCAGTCCAGGGGCGGAGCCGCCACGCATTGCCATCACACAATCCGCCACCTGATCACCAGACACCGGCCCCAGATGCAGCTCGTGCTCAACCCTGTATAACGCGTCGTCCACCAGCGGCGGGCCGACGGACGGTGGCAACTCGCACGCCAACTTGCTCCCTACATTAGAAAAAAAATTATTAAAAGAGTTAGCCACCGACCTAACGCACCCCCCGCCGGCGTCCGACTGCCGCAGGAAATTGGAGATAGGAAAATCTTCCTTCCTACCTCCACCTCCATTGAACTCATTTACATTTCTCCAAAACAATCTAGGATTGGTAGCTGACGAAGTGATTTTTTCTTGTAATAATTTTGTTTAGTGACCTAATTTTGCAGGAAACAGCGTTTCTTAAACTTATGAAATCATTTCTTAATTGTTCATCAAACGGACGTTTTTCAACCAATTTACTTATCTTGTCACGATTTCTAATAGCATTGTTGTAAGTCTGTTGTAATCCAGGGTTTTAATTTTTTAAAGCTCGTAGAAGATGTTTTCGGGCGTATTGATCTGTTTTTCAAGTCTGTAAATGTGTTGAGAAATGAGTCGCAACATGCATTGACATCTTGTTGAGCCAAAACGCAATCCCACGACTTGGTGGCGACACAGTCGTGGTCGCCACCAAGTTGCCCAAAATATCTGAGTCCAAGTAAGTTTTTTCAGTGTTGTAGTCCGGTTTGCGGATGTGGGTGTCAATTTTTCCCATAGTAGCATAGTGATCAGTGATGTCAGTCTTATGTACACAAGAAGAAACCATTGTGAGGTCAGAGTGTTTTAGAAAAATATGATGCAATGCATGATGAAGATTCATTTGTTTCTCGGGTCTGTATATTGATCAAATCTTAAAAACCCGTTGAATACATTATATTCAGATATTCATAGACGGACTGTGATATACTGTCAAAATATTGTAGTGTCTGGAGTGGAAAGTAAAGTCCAGTTGGAGTCCTTTCGCTTCACCCATTCTTATCTGCTTCATTGTTCCACATAGTTCAGTCTTCAAGTACACAACCACTCCATCACTTCTGTTCCAGTTACTGTGCAACCAGGGTAAGTTTAAACAATTAACATTATAAAACTATTTCAAGGTTCGGCCATAAATTGTTTGACATTATAGTTGCTAGGTGATTAAGAAGGAAATTTAAATCTTTAGTTAGTTTTTAAAAAAATTTTAAATAATTATAGCCCCAATCACCGGAGTTTGTGAGTCAAAAATATTTTTATATTTTGCATAGTATTTTAGTAATAAGTTATAACTGTTATTTTTTTTTAATTTAAAATTTTACAATGCAGGTTTTATTACATAGCCTCCATCCGTACGAAGGACTTAATTGAAGGAAACAAATATTTTTAGAGAAAAATGAAATTAACCCTAGAAGTGGCAAGCTTTTTACTCTTAACTGTAACATAAAAATAATTACTAATATCTTCATGAAATATCAAAGTTTAAACAAAAAAAGCTTAAAACATGCCCCCCCCCCTTATAACCACTAACCGCAAAAGCAAAACAGGTGTCCACTGCAATCCCAATTAAGCCTACAAATGCCGTCAACTTCCACCCAAGCCGGTCACCGTTTATTTAAGGTGGGCCCTCCACTCCGCTAAACCACACATTTGCAAGCCAAATTGGGATTGCTCATGGTCGGGATTCGAACCCTAGCACTTCCGAATGGCTAGAACGTTACGCTCGTCAGCGCAGCGCTTTAGCCACCACGGCCATCCAGTGCCTAGGAAAAGAAAGCGCTTACTTGGTTATAGACCTGCCCGGTGGCAGGTTCGTGTACTAAAAGAGCAGTTTCGGTTGTTGGCCCCCAGAGGGAAACACGGTCGCGTAGGCGATAGTGTCTAACAAGTACAATAAGCTGACGACAGATGCCTCCACCTGCCAATTCTTATTGAATATGTAAATGGGTCGTAAATTACGACTTTGCCATTTCTAGGGTTAATTTATTTTAGTTAGAAAGAACAACTATTTATCTAACTAAATTTTGATACTATTTTATTATTTAACTTCTAGGGTTAAGGTGGGCCCTCCACTCCGCTATACCACACATTTGCAAGCCAAATTGGGATTGCTCATGGTCGGGATTCGAACCCTAGCACTTCCGAATGGCTAGAACGTTACGCTCGTCAGCGTAGCGCGTTAGCCGCCTCGGCCATCAGTGCCTAGGAGAAGAAAGCGCTTACTTGGTTATAGACCTGCCCGGTGGCAGGCTCGTGTACTACGAGAGCAGTTTCGGTTGTTGGCCCCCAGAGGGAAACACGGTCGCGTAGGCGATAGTGTCTAACAAGTCGACTAAACTGACGACAGATGCCTCCACCTGCCAATTCTTATTGAATATGTAAATGCGTCGTAAATTATGACTTTGCCATTTCTAGGGTTAATACTAAAAAGATACATTTGTTTTGGTAAAAAGAAGGTTTCATTTTATTGAAATCTGGATACTTCAGCGCTCAATATTAGATTGAAATGTGAAACATTTCTATTTACATAATACAAGGTTTATTTCGGGAAAATCCACATCCATAGACTCACAACTATAGAGATTTCTCGTTCCAGGAACCTTTGAAGAAACTTTTTTACAAGAACGTGTTACATAAGTGACGTATTAACCAATGATAGATCTAGTTAAATCCTACAGCTAATTTATGTTAGGTACCTATTATAATGTTGGCGCCCAATGTACACAGTTTAAGTTAATACCTTTCTGTACTGTAGTATTTAATAGTGTGGACGTTAATCCACACGAGAGAACACCCACCGACCATCGCTCACAACTATTCACAATTCTTTACCTCCAAGTAGCTGGATTACAGGACACGCCACGGTCCCAGTTTTACCAAATAATCTAATAATAATAATAATACGAACAATACTGCCACCATATGAATTCACAGCAAGAATATTTTTAATTTAGTCAATTTAATTAAATATACTAGCTCTAAAAGTGAGACGAACTCCTACAAATTTGTGATATTATTTTTAACTTACTAGAGCTGTTAATTTAACTGTTTAGGTTAAACTTAAACAGCTATTAATAAATAACTCATTCAAATGTTTAATGTTTCCAACCAGCTATTATTATAGTCATGTAGTGTAGACCAGTGTAAAGTAAAAAATAAACTAAAGAGTAAAGAATTCAAACTTTCTTTGATCCGTCAGTAAGGTAAGTATAACATATTTTTATTGACATTTATTTTATCCTAGTTATTATTATAGCATAATTTATTTTTTCCCCTAAAAAGTTAGTTAATGAATGACTATATTCATGTTGAAGATAATATTTTGTTGTTCTCGACATCTTATTACAGTTTGAAAAAACTGTTTCTTATCTTGACTTATTATAGTCAATTACAAATACTTATTCAAGTTTATTTATTCAAAAGGTGTTATAGATGTATTTAAAATTTGACGAGTGAGCGAAAAGTAATTTTAAGTACTTTTTAATCTTTTTAAAACCACCTCAGTAAACAAATCTGTGTACTTTGAAATTTTCTAATTAAAATCAAGTAAAATATATAAGTTGAAATTGAATGAGATAGTCTGATTTAAAATGATCATATTATACATGCATTTACAGAGGAACAAAATAGATTTATTTATAAATTAAAAGATTTGTTTGGACTGAAAACTATTTTAATTACGTTAAAAGAAATATACTAAATTCGCGATTTTAATTTTTTATTTTCTTCCTTACAGGGGTGTCCTATGGGCGAAGATTATAGTATAAGTAGATTTAATTAGCTCCTTTCGGCTTTTGGCTGCGTACCCCTGAGGCGGGTGCAAGGCTTTAAGAGCATAGGGTAGGAATTTTAATTTCAGAGAAGAGTACGCATTGCTGTGAGGCCCTATACTACGGCCCCTTGTCCTTATTGCACACGGGTGTATTCCACCTGGGAGGCATAGGGGCCGTGATTAACATTCAGAGGAACTCCCCCAGCAGTCGTGAAGAGACGAAGGCATCAAGAGGATTGTCAGCGCGTAATGTTATGTAGATTTAATTAGCTCCTTTTGGGCTTTTGGCTGCGTACCCCTGAGGCGGATGCAAGGCTTTAAGAGCCTAGGATAGGAATTTTAATTTCAGAGAAAAGGACGCATTGCTGTGAGGTCCTATACTCCAGCCCCTTGTCCATTGCACACTGGTGTATTTCACCTGGGAGGCATAGGGGCTGTGATTAACATTCAGAAGAACCCCCAGCCCCTCCAAAGGATGAAGTAGGCGAAGAGAGAATAGAGAAGAGGACCCAGCTCCTGCCGCAGAACTTCTGTCAACATCACCGTAGCATCAAACCAGCATAACAGGCCAGACCACTGGACACCCACAGCGAGGTGGCGTCCTGGAGGACCACCTCCTGGCCATTTCCTACACCGTAAATAGAATGAGACGGAACTCCTGAAGAAACTCAGTGCTAGCCAGTTTCTACACGTCCATGGTGAGCTGTGTCCATGACGAGGTGGCGTTCTGGAGGACCCACCTCCTATCCATTTCCTACACCGTAAATAGAATGAAACGGAACTCCTGAAGAAACTCAGTGCTAGCCAATTTCTACACATCCATGGAGAGCTGTGTCCATGACGATGTGGCGTCCTGGAGGACCCACCTCCTGGCCATTTCCTACACCGTAAATAGAATGAAACGGAACTCCTGAAGAAACTCAGTGCTAGCCAGCTTCTACACGTCCATGGAGAGCTGTGTCAATGACGAGGTGGCGTCCTGGTGGCTTCGCCTTGCTGGTTTGTCGCTGATCACCAACGACCTCGAGAGGGATGAACGTCTTCACCTGGGAGAGCCACTGATCCTATTTGGAGGTGAGCACAAATCATTTTTGGACATCTATTTGTAAGTGCTCACACAACGCATGCTAAGAACAAGGTAAGGCCAATTTACTATAAACTTTAGCTGGTTGGAAGCTTTAACCCTAATTTTAAATAATATTTACTGGGTTGTGGTTTCACTTTATTAGCAGTTTTAACTAAATTGCAGTGTATGGATACTAAATTCGGGTGGGTTTCACGCTTAAGTTTAAGTATAAACAATTTTGTGTTATTAAAAAGCGAATAGTATTATTGTAACTGTGTCAGAGTTTATTGTAATGTACTTTATTAATATCTGCAATTCCAGAGAAGGCACGTTTAATTTAGTGATAAGTTTAATTTAATGACTTTTAATTTAATTTTTGTTCATCTATTTATAAACGCTCATACCAACGTACACTGAAGACCAGGTAAAAATGTAGATTGAGTAGCTATCAATTTTAACTGGCTGGAAACATTTCACGTAATTTATATAAATGATATTTCTAGTCTGTCCATGAATAAAAGAGTGTACCTATTCCCCATATGATTAACATTGGAAAAGAGTATGCAGGTTTGCTGCCATGAAAAAGATATAAACTATGATTTTTAAGCATAAATGGATGAACCTCAACCACATGAAGTTACCACATTTAAATTTTTTTAAATTACATGGCAAAAAACCCAATTTTGGGGTAAAAACCCACCCTATATATATATATACCCCCGTCGCAGCAGACCTGCGTACTCAGCGAATTTTCAAATAAATAACATAATAATAATAATAATATATGACAAGTTATATCATTATCTGTCAATAAATATGAGTATTATTTGCCTACTCTCCATAAGATTAACATGGGAAAGAGTATGCAGGTTTGCTGCTGTGAGGAACACTGAAAGTAGGTGTTTCTAGCGTAAACAATTTATATTTTGACCATTTATATCAAGTTTCATCAACATCTGTCCACAAATAAAGGTGTTTGCCTATTCTTCATATGATTAACATGGGAAGTTTGCTGCCTGGGATAAAGATATAAACTATGATTTTTAAGCATAAATAGATGAACCTCAACCCCATGAAGCTAAATATAAAGTATTATCCAAAAATATCGGTTAATAAGTGAATTATTACTTTTATTTATCCTCCATAAGATTAACATTGGAGCCTAAAAAAACAACGTACTGTGTTTAGATTTTTTAATATCTCGGTAACCGTTGGAGATAGAGAAAAACTTACATATATATATACTTATATATATATACAAATTTTAACGACTATTGTTTTTGGTCTCTGGGCACCTAAAGAAGAAAAAATAACATGGTCCCGGGCTTAACTCTCGCCATGAGAAACTACGGTAATAGCTTCTTCCCTATGGGAAATTCGCTAAAATTAATGGGGCTCCTCAATTCCAAATTACCTTACTTACATAATTGAGATAAGAACACATTTTAACACTTTTATAGTGTAAGAATAAATTCATTAATAAGACAAACAGTTCAGTAATATTAAATTTACATTAATTCTATTTTATATAAAATCGGAATATGCAAGGGTCATCATAATTATTCATTAATATCTAAAAATAATATTTACCAAAATTCTTCAACATAAATTAATGTACAATGGTTTCATGTCAAAATTTGTCCAAACTGGAAGATTGCAAGATTTCATATCTAGTTTGTTATGATATTCTTTTATTTTGTTTAACTCTCGGAGTCGTAAAGATGCTGCAGCGTCTATTTATCGCGAATGCCACCATGGTGGCAGGTGGAGGCATCTGTCATCAGTTTAGTGAACTTGTTAGACACTAGCACCTACGTGACCGTGTTGCCCTCTGGGGGGCAAGCAACCGAACCTGCTCTTGTAGTGCACTAAACTGCCACCGGGGATGTCTTATAACAAAGTAAGCGCTTTCTACTCCTGTGCACTAAGTGGCTGAACCGTCTAACGCGCTGCGCTGACGAGCGTAACATTCTAGCCATTCGGAAGTGCTAGGGTTCAAATCCCAACCATGATCAATCCCAATGTGGCTTGCAAATGTGTGGTATAGCGGTGTGGGGGCCCACCTTAAATAAATGATGGCCGGCTTGGGTGGAAGTTGACGGCATTTGTAGGCTTAGTTGGGATTGCAGTGGACACCGGCTTTGCTTTTGTGGTTAGTGGTTATAAGGGGGGGGGCATGTTTTATTCTTTTTTTGTTTATACTTTAATACTTCAAGAGGATTTTAGTAATTATTTTAAAGTTACAGTTAAGAGTAAAAAGCTTGCCACTTCTAGGGTTAAAATTGAATTCAAAACACAATTGATATAAAAAAACCATTGAAATTGGAAATGTACATATCATATAAAACAGTACATGTAAGATATAATAAATTAATATATCACTCACCCTGTGGCCTCCAATATTAACAATAATTGCAATTTTCTAAAGTTTCACTAATTAGTTCACATCAATATTTTTACTTTTTCACATTTAATAAAAATATACTTCTAACTAAATCTATAAACAGTGATAAAATGCAATAATGCTAATCTACAAATTCACACAATGGACAAGCTACACAAACTAACTCAGCAAGATATTTCCTACACAGTAGAAGATCATAGAATGAAAGCAACTCTTGGTATGGGTCTGAGAGAGGGTTGGGGTAGAGGAGAGGAAGGAGAGGAGGGACAAAGTCCTTGAATGACATGAACTTCCTGCTCCAATATGTTCCAAATATAATCTTCTTATTTCCCTTTAATTATTTCCAGACTATTGTCCGTTATAAAAATAAAATGTCAAAATTGATATACTATAGCCAATAGCTAAAAAAAACTAGGAACATTTTTACCTTAGAACTTTCTCAGTCTCTTTGTTAAATATTTTTCTCATAAGGTATGAAGTTTCATTTAGATACAGTAAAATTTATAAAAGATATAAAATATTGGTAATGAAATCATTGGATTTTGAATTTACTTAAGTCATAAGTCATTCAGCCAAATTAACAAAGAATACATTACATTAGCCAAGTCAACAATGGAAAAAAAAGCTACCTAAGCAAGATCTTATTTGTTTTTTACCGTCATAACTAACAAAAGAAACACATGTATTAATATTAATACTACTTAATTAGGGTGAAAAAACCACATCACATCGAAAAGTTTAAAATTGGAACACAAGTAAACTTTGCGCAGACGACAGAACGCACTATGCAGTTGTTCAGTGTTTGCCCACTCAGTCTTTTACATATATTACATGTGGGCAATAATCGCCCACTCAGTCCTAAAAAGGTTATGGTTCATTAGCCGATATCACCCTCCATTGCTTCTTAGGATAGACCTAACAAATAACAAGATATAAAAATAAATATCAACAAATAACAAATTAGGATTGTTTCTATCCAAATTCATATTTTCAGTTAGCTCATTAAATTTTATCATTTATTTAAATTTATTACAATAATATTTTTGAAAAACTCATTTATATATTTAAATGTAAATAACACCAATAGAATGATAATTAATATTATTTTAAATAACAAAATTTTGAAACATGTAGTTTACCTTATCTTATCACCCTCAGTATGGGGACGCAAGACATTGAGAATAGTCAACTCATAATCTGTGAGAACAATATTTCCACGATCGTAAAGTTCCAGTATCACATGGTAGGCAGCCTCCCCTGTTCCAAACTGCAAATCAATGATACGATCCATTCCCATCTGTTTCAGGACCTCCAAACGTTTATTGCGTAGATGCTTCCTCATCTGCAAAATTAGTATTAACCAATATAAATTAATTAATTAAATAGTTAAAACTATCAGCTTAAATCAGAGTTTTTCTCACCTTTGATTTGACATTTTAAGTCTTACTTAATTATTTAAATAATGTAACCTGATTGTAGTAAGATCAAAGCAGCATCATAATATTTATAGAAACCATGCCATCTAGTAAAAGAGATATACTGTACATTAAAAGTAATAGTACACATTAACAGGGAATATGTAGTTCCAGTTACATAGCTTGTATCCATGTTGTTAGCCAAATTTATATTACAGAACCATTACAAACGCTTCATTTAGTTCCACTGAAGAAGTAATTGTCCATATTGCAACCTGTTTTCCTAACCTGAACATTTTGTGGAAATTATTTGGCTAGAATATTCTATAATATGAATTCAATCTTACACATTACAATATGAGATACGAAAAGGAAGCTGAAATAAGCATAAAAAATTTTCTGAAGCAAACATTTTTGACAAATCGAGTCATAAAATATACAGTTTTACGTTTAAATTGAATATCTTTCTTCAATCTTACTGAGCCAGATTTAGAAGGTTATAATTTAGTAATTAGAATTTTGATAAATACATTTAAATTATTTATTTTGCAGCCCATATCAGACATACAAAAAGGGACTTCAAGTTGAATGGATTAATAAATGGAAAATGGATTAACTCTTAAGGATTAGTCTTAAATTTTAAAATATGGAAAATGGTAGACATATTTGCAATTTAGCAGAGGACAACCATGAGATATATAAAGATAACTTTGCTTTACATTAGACCTATATTGTAATAGTGGTTCAAACATCAGTGAAGTATATTATTTGTCGCAACATTAGAACATATAATACATGTACTTGCCTTCATACTGAATCCAGAAGGAGCCATATTCTTGGGCCATTCAAAAGCTGTAGTATGTATTCTGCATCCAGATTCAATAAGTAACATGACTTTTTCTTCAGTTCTTTGAAGTTTTATTAAATATGTTTTATGATCTATATCATAAACTTGATTGACTCTCATACCAACAATTCTGTGATAAAAAAATAATTCTTAGAGATAGGGTACATAATAAATGGAGCTTGAAAAACGATGTAATGTGTTTGATTCCACTAGTGTTTATTAAAAATCTAATTTTTTATAAAACTAGATGTAAAAATTTTAAGAAAGGCCTCTTTGCAGAGACCTCATGGAGGCCCCTTACAAATTAACACTTAAAGGTACTATCTGCCTCAATGGAAAGATACTTTAAACCAGACAGATTTGATTGTGAGTCAAGCTCTATTATGTTATTTGGATTTTTTTATGTGATTAACACATAATATATAATGTTAAGATTATTTTCAAATCACATTTATAATACTTTAAATACTTAATTGTGATGGTATATTTCCAACCCTCATTAATAATACAGTAGAACTTGGTTAATTCGAACCTCAAGGGACCAGAAAAAAATTCGAATTATCCAAAAATTTGAATTAGAAAAGTTTATGCAAGTGGTTGAAATAAACAATCAAACATCATGTTTTAACATTGTATATTAACAAATTTAGGTTAATAAAGATATTATTAATTAAAAATCCCAATTTTTTTTAAATGCCAATAATGTGTTTGGAGGGATCCCGAAACTAGCTATTACAAACTTTTTCAAATCCCTTCTCTACCTCCTTGATCGCCGCTATTTATTCTTGCAACGTCAGAGATTTGTAGGTTCGCTTTGACGAAGCCATCATACACACAACGTGTTAACATGAAAGCAGACGACGAATATCGGAACAAACCACCACCGATAATACACACAGATGTCAATGTTGTGATTTATGAGCAGTAGTGTAGCTAAAAATAGTCTGAGGACAGGAAGCCCGAACGTCGTTTCCTGGAAAATCGCACACAATAACTTGTTCACTTATACACACACTATAGATTTCCGCTGTAAAAACTTCAAATTATCCAAAATATTATTCGAATTAACCAAGATATTTTAACATTGTTTTTATATAAAATTCTAGGGACCAAGACAAAATTTCGAAATAAAGAAGTTTTCGAATTACAGAAGTTCGAATTATCCAAGTTCCACTGTACTTAAAAGATGTGATTGTGATGGTTCACTGGTCTAATCACTGCATGTATAAACTTAGCAAGGATAACTGACAGATAAGTTACTCCATTTTAGGGGTTTTGCTTTGTTAGCACATGAATTTGTTTGCTCCTGCCTGAAGGTTTTATTCTTTTCTTTAGTTATGTATTTAATAGGAGTTGAATATTATATGAGAAATAATCTCATGCCAGTGTTATTTTTGTGGCCAATTTTATCGTATTATATTGAAGGCATAACAAACACTGATGTTAAAGATAAAAATTAACCACCACTTGCATTTAGCTTGTATTAAACAAATAAGATGGATGAGATATTACCTTTGAAGTTCAGTAAGACTGCTGACTATGTCATAAGTACTAAATTTATTCTTCATCTTTATTTTCTTTCAATATAGTAGAGGTACAGTAATTTTCTGCAAGGGCCTATGCCTAGCAATTACTTTCAACTTTGTTAGAAAAAAACATAAATCACGTTTCTATACCGATATCAAACTAAGAAGGATAGTTCAAACAAAATTTGTTACATGTTGACAACAGATTAATAAATAAATTGTATATAGAACATAAATTATTATGAGACCAAATAAAGCACTACATATATAACCTAGATATCAGACAACCACAAGCGACGTGTTCAGTGTTGTCACCAACATCAACATCAAGCAAAAAGTCCCTAGAACCCACATTTTTTGACCCTAGAAATCCCTAGATTTCTATGAAATATCCCTAGAAAACCCCTAAACCCACAGTTTCAGTAATTTAGTTAAATTATTATCATTTAAGATAACTATATTAAATAGTTTTTTGTTTTTAAATTTCTATACTCTTTAAATATTAGTGTCCGCACTTCAGAACGTCCTCATTATTGTATTTTCACTGTTTATATTTTGTAATTGGACGTATCTTGGAATTGTTGAGTCTTATTAGAATAGATTAGATTAGATCATTGAGATGGCAACCATACTACAATGTAGGTATTTTAAGCCAAGTATGAATGAGGATTGAATGTAAGATGATTGTGGCACGGCGATCTTGTAGTCTTGTTACCGACTACGGCTAACGTGTTCCTTAGACTGGACTGTTAATTAATAACCCAACAGCCGATGACAACTATTGGACCTTCAGTTTAACGTGGAATCCGACCCACGGCCTCTGAATTACGAATTGGTCTAATTATGAGGATTGTCTTTGGCGAATTAACGCATGTGTCCCCCAGTAACTTTAAGCCACATTTAAATTTCCCAAACCAGCGAGGTGAAGTATTTAGGAATTACGCTAGATAGCAAATTAACATGGAAAAATCATACTTGGAACAAAAGACTCTCCTTAAATTTGAAATTCAGAAATCTCTCTTGGCTTTTAAATTGTAAATCAAAATTATCAACAGAAAATAAACTTTCACTATATAAAGTGATTCTAAAACCAGTGTGGACCTACGGGATCCAGATTTGGGGCACATCAAGTACATCAAATTTAGAAATAGTTTAGAGATTTCAATCAAAAGTTTTGAGGTATATCCTGCAAGCTCCATGGTTTGTCAAGAATGAAGTATTTTACCGGGACAGCGAAATTCCCACAGTGAAAGAAGAAATTTCAAAATTCAGCAAGAATTATTTAACCAAATTAGAAAAACATCCCAACCACTTTTGGGCCTAAATCTTCTGAACAATAGTGATAATGTATACAAACTAAAACGACACAATATTCTTGACCTTGAAACTCGTTCCATGTAAATAATAATCCATTTTTTATATCTATAAAATTTGTTATGTGTGTTTTTTAGTGAATAAAGATGTCCTAATAATAGCTTTAAATTCATCATATTTACTTATTGTTCCAACTAGTTAGAACAGATTGTAAATAAACATATGATATTAAAAAATTTTTTCTTGCGACAGCTGTGGTTAGTGTTGTGTTTTTTAAACTTTATTTAGATTTACAATCTTTTCACAAATTAGAACATTAAGCAAATTTGAGGAATGGTACAAAATATGAGTTAAAATTCATTTTAAAATGAATTTAACGTAACGTTTGCGTTACAACGCAAATGCTATATAAAAAAACACACTCACATAAAAGATATATGACACTTAAACAAAACGTAAGTGAACATCTAAGACATGGGACCTCTTAAGTCCATAAGTGGCATTGCTATTGTCTAATAGATTTACAGCCAAGACATTGGGATGTTTTTCCAGCTTTTCGAGGTATTTTGTGTTTAATCTTCTAAATTTCTTCGTTGCCTGTGGGGACGCCACAGTCAAAGACTAACTAGACGCTCGTCAAGTAACCTTGGAATACTAAAGGGAACGTTTTCAGTGCATCTAAACCGCTGTTCTTATAACCAAACTATGACGTCACTAACCAAATGACAAATTTTGGTCGTGCAAATTGCCAACGCCCCCAAAGCTAAGGCATATCCAGTTGTTATATAAATATGTTCCTGCTGTCTATATATTAAACAATTATTATGTATTTCAATAAACTTACCAGTAGGGGCCAAGGAAATTGAAAAGACAATAACTAGTTTTGATAGCAAAGAGTTGTACAGTCGGAAATAAATTTGGAGTGTAAAGGGCTAAGGAACCAAAGGAAAGATACTAGAATTAAAGAACGACACAAACATTTTTTCCATTTTCGTATATTCTTTTGGCAAAATGGGGCGATCTAAGCAAAGAAAGATATAAATACAATAGACATTTTAAATTACTTCTGAAATGTCCACATACTCAGGTATTTTAAGCCAAGTTGTTCTAGTTATTAATATGACATGAGTGTATGATTATTGTGGCTCGATATTTTATATGGGCATTTTAAAAAAATATTAAGTTTGATTATTGAATATTTCCAAAAAGTTTTAACTAATCTAATTTTACTAATCGCAATCGAAACTATCATCAAACGTATAAAGTCAATATTAGACATTTTGGGACGACTTTATGCCTTTCTATTTTATTATGCCAATTTTGATTAGACTATTCAGGACTCCACGACTGAAACGTCAAATGACACTTAATTCATTATTGGTCTGCTAGAGTAAGAGTAGTCTGCTTGTTGGGTATACACGCATACGTCCTAACCTTCCTTAGAACTGAAAACTATAAATATATATTATTTATAATTTTTAATGTGGGCTCAAAATCAAAATGCCCACGATTGAATTAGTAACAAGGCATCCACTCTTGTATTTGATGTAGGAAATAGTACTTTATTTTGTTACTTCCAGTATTCTGTCTATTGAACTTGGCATAAAGATGAAAAATGTCCTAGTAAGCAATAACAAAGATGATAATTGGGTACGAAGATTCACTGTCTCTGATCCATTCAAGCATAGTAAAGGTTTTACAATTTATAAAATAACATCAGAGGTGAGTATTTGAAGTTACTTATTATGTTGATGCACAGTGGTAGTTGCCTATCTAATTTAATTTTATTTCCAATGGGCAATGCCAATTTAACAAAAATGATGTAAGTTAGGCCTACATACTTAAGACTATATCAGTCATTACTGGTGGTACATAAATTAAATTAAATAATTAGAATTATAAATATAAATAGTCCTATACTAATCCTACCATATTTATAAAGCAATATAACATTACAATTACAATATAATAAATAAGATACAAATACTCGGAAACTCAACAACTGATAACTATAAAATAACTACTAACAATAAGCCATAAGAATTAACTCTATAGGGCCTACAAGCAATGAATAATTTTTGAAATAACAAAAGATGTAACAATAAATATAGTAACAAACAACAAATCATCCAATACTAATTATCTCTGGGCCATAAATAAATAAAAGAATGAGGTAGGCCTATATGGCAGTGATGAGGGTTAGCTTAAAAATGTATGAAACAAACTTATGGAGGTTATCATAACATAGACTAAGTATAAATTTAATTACTGCATTCATAGATGCTATGCAATTTACTATATCTATAGAATGGAGTAAACTTTATATTACTTACTTACTACCATGGCCATTGGTACCTTAGTCAGTGCCTGGCCTTAGCAATACAGTGCCTCCATCCGTCTCTATCTTCAGCATATTCTTCTGTAATTCCCAGCCGCCTCATGTCTTGTTGCACTTGGTGCGCCATCTAGTTTTTGGTCTTACCCTGGGTCTTCTCCCTCAAGTTTTCCCTTCAGTATTTTCTCCAGGTTCGAACCTTGTTCTCCTCTTAATATGTGTCCTGCCCATTATTATTTATTGGAAGGGGCAGATCCTAAGGCACTTCAGTCGTAGCGGCTTTTTGCACACCCCTGTGTGGGTTGCGGCATTATCACATATCGAAAAGCTATTGGTGATTGGCGGGATTTGAACCCGGGACCTTGGGCACCAAAGCCCCGCGCTCTACCCCTATACCAGCGCGCTCTTCTCTTACTTCTCTAGACTTCTCTTATGATGTCTGCATCTTTGTTCATCAATTTTATATTAGTTCATTCATTTTGTCAATGAATGACTCATTCATAACTGCATTCTAAGTTGTTATACAAAAGATTATTTTTACATTTTTGTGATAAATATCCTTCATCATCTTAAATTTTAATTTTCAGGTGTATCCTAAAAAGTATCCAGAATCAGTGACAACAATTACCATTTGGAAGAGATACAACGATTTTCGAAAATTGCACAAAGAATTGAAGGCTCGTCATAAAAAGCTTCACATTCCCACTGAATTTCCTCCATTTGTTAAAGCTAAATTCTTTAGTAGGTAAGAAAATATTAGTTTAACATCAGTTATGATCTTTATATTCATATTTATTATCTTCATGTAATGTATAACTCTCTCCAATTTAATCAATTTTTAATCTTGATAAAAAATTGAATAGTAATATTCATTTTATCCAAAATTTGAACATTTATAATTTGTTTCTTCTATCTCTATTTTTGTTATTATGGTGTGTCCTATAGGTTTGAAGCAGATGTCGTTGAAGAGCGAAGACAGGCAGCATACTTGCTACTAGAATATGTTGCCAAACATCCTCTTTTGTTCACATCAGATGTTTTTGTAAAATTCTTTGAGGTGAGTTGAACATAATAGTGTAGACAATATTTTTCTCTAGCTACCATTGGTGTGCGGGAATAAAGTTGATTAATTATAAAAATGTTGAAGCACTGTGGGAATATGTTAAAATAACAACACCCATTGTGAAGTATGAATTTATTTTCAAAAAGTTGACAATAATAATTAGCAGAGGTTAAAAAAATCATGTGGTTCTCAGTGACAGTGAAAGAAGAAACATATTTACTTATTAAGAAAACAAACAGTAACAATTTTAGGTTATTATTTACAGCCAAAAAAAAGAATAGGCCTAATGAGAAAAGAGAAAAATAAATTAAATTTACCCAACATACCGCCCCCTTGAAGCGTCATAGCTTCAATCATTAGGGAGAGGAAATAATTTGACCACCGGTCCAGTAATTGTTCTTGAAGCAGTACTGACTTGGGCGACTCTCACAATTCCATTTGAACCAGGATTGACAGCCACAATATGCGCAAGAGGCCAGTCCAGAGGTGGAGAAGGCGTATAAATTAGGACAAGATCTCCAATTTTGAGGTTGTTGTGAAGAACATTCCATTTAGTTCTTTGATGTAGAGTGTGTCGATATTCTTTACTCCATTTTATCCAAATTTGTTGATGGGACTGTTAGACTAGTTTCCAGTGTTTTAAGACGATTTGATGGCAAGGATGTATAATAGATTTCTGGTAGCAGAGCTCTTGCTCTGCAGGGTTGTCAGCCGAAGATAATGTTTCCAGGATTCAATCGGGATAAGTTCTTGAGTCTGAGCGACACGGTTTGCAACATACATCTTCAGTTGATAGGAGGGTGTATTTAGTGGTTCATCCCAGTTACATTTAGCCCACAATAGTTGCATAAAACTCTTAACTAGGAGTGTGAAAGGTGTAATGAAACCACATGAATCGTAAAGTTTTGCTATAGTGCTCAAAACTAATCGCTTAGTTTTAGGTAGGCCTACATTAGTGGAAAGTTGCAAGCTATAACAAAATACATCGTTAAAAAGAGACCATTGAAGTCCTAGCACACTAAACTGTGGAGTTAACAATTCTCTCAAGAATTTTGGGATTTCCAGATAGTTTTCGGGCAAGTTACAAAGCAGTTGTGGAGAGTTTGTTATCCATTTTCGAAGCTCAAAACGTTTTAGTAGAGAGATGAGATGTGTTTGCAACTGAAGGGCTTCAGTTTCTGAGTTTACGCCCGTTATAATATCATCCACATATGATTGGTTTTTGAAAACAAATGCTGCTTCAGGAAACTTCTCACCTTCATCTTCTGTGAGCTGATGAAGTGTGCTAATAGTTAAGTATTGAAAACTATTAATACCATATGTGACAGTGTTAAGCTCAAACGTTGATACTGGATAACTAGGCTTATCTCTCCAAAGAATCAACTGAAACTTTTGATCATCAGGATGGAGTAGTATTTGACTGTACATTTGCTTAATGTCACAACAAAAACTACAGTATGTTTTCGAAACTGAAAAATAATATCACAAATATTAGTTTGTAGTTTCCTTCCTGTCGACGGAGTGTCATTAAGTGACATTCCATAACTTATCATACAACTAGCATCAAATACAGTCCGTAGCTTAGTAGTGCTACTGTTTACCTTCAAGATGAAGTAAGAAATAGTGAGGTTGGGGAAGAGTACAATCATCATTTTAACATATGTCCTAACTCTAAATACTCATCCATAAACTCATGGTACAGTTGAGAGAATTTAGGGTTTGACACAAATTTCTGTTCCATAGCATTGAGATGAATTTAATCAGTTTGTTTGGAGAATCCAAGAAAAGGTGTCCATACTTAAATGGTAAGCGTACCACCTAATGGCCGTATTTGTCATGAGTATGTGTTTGAGAAAAATTCTTGTCAGACAACAATTCCTCATGACTCCGTTTAGAGGCAATCGGTGGTTCTTCTTGAGCCCAAAACTTTTGTAAGGATTATGTAAATCCAAATCACAGATAGATAACAAGGAAAGATTTAGGTTTGAGAACAAAGTATCAGTAGATAATGAAAAGGGATTTAAGTCATATTTCACTGGAGCAGAACCTATAACCACATAGCCAAAGAGCGTAGCAAGAGGATAAGGCATCTGGTGGCCAAGAGAATGAGTCTTATGAGTAAGTAATTGAATCCTCAATTACCTCTATAGTTCTAGGTGGTGCCTTATATCCTTAAGGCACCACCTAGAACTCTGTCAACGTGTCCAAGTTCATGTAACGTTGGATCTGAAAGTGCTTAATATTTTGCATTTTGAGTACCTCAGTAGGGACGGGTACTCGAGGGAGATTAACTGTTAGCTTGTTCAAAAATTAACATGGTATGATCATTTACGATTGAAGTTCCAGATAATGTTTCAATAATAACACATGTCTGCTCAATATTTTGGGTGGTTGACTGGTTAATGCCAGAATGGTTAATAGTTAGAAGCGTGCTCTGAAATATCACACGTACTCCCTGAATCTCATAATGCACGAAAACATGGGTATTTCCTTCCGGAGTCTTGAGTTTTACCAACAGAGTTCCGAGAAGAATGGTAGATTGTGGTGAACGAGGTGAAGGATGCAGAGGTAAGAGTTACAGAATCTGATTCAGTGTTTTGAACTTCCTGTTTGGGTGATGCAGTTTGGGAACTCATTGGAGTGGTGTTATTAGATGTGGAATAAAAATGAAGCATGGCAAACCATGCAGTGAAAACATGTGATGTTAGATAGAGATTCATTAGCAAGTATTGTCACATTGTAAAAATTTATGAACGATAACCAATTAGATAAATCTCCCGAGAATTTAGGAAGATTGATTTTTGGTAATCCTACTCTTGATTTGAGTGAGATTAGAAATGTTACTTTTGTCTTGGAACTGTTGAAGTAGGTTCAGTCAAAGACTGAAGGTGACCAACTATAAGCATATATTATTCATTAATATCTTCTTCATCCTTTACTACTGCGTCAAAATCGATATTTAGAGTTGTTGAGCTAATTATCAATTGGATGATGGTGTTTAAGTCTTTTTTCTTCTTTTCCATTTCTTTGGTTCGGTAAGGGTACGGGAACAGGAGTGGGCACAATTATCTTTATTTCCTAATTCCATTCCCACCCCATTTCCTCACCGATATGTGCTGCCCTTTACCCCTAAAAGTTGTGGGTGTTTTAACTTTAACTGAACGATGAAATAAAACATGCCCCCCATTTACCATACAATATTAAAAGAAACAAAATAAACAGGTGTCCACTGCAATCCCAATCAAGCCTACAAGTGCTGTCAACTTCCATCCAAGCCGGCCACCGTTTACTTTAGTTGGGCCTTCCTACACTGTACCACACATTTGCAAGCCAAATTGGGATTGCTCTTGTTTGGAATTCGAACTAGTTTACATCAATTTGGTTTGAATGTTTTACCTTAGCCAGTTACGCTAAGTACCACCATTTGAGAAGCAAAGTGGCTATAAAGCATACTCCAAGTGACAAAGCAGTGAACGCCAAGAGTTAGTTCCATCATTAGCTCACAGGCGGTGGTGAGTCAGCTAAACGGCTTTAGACTTAAAAGTTCACTAAATTAATGACAGATGGCACAAACTGCCTGTAACCTGCCTCATGTTTGATTGTCGCAAAAGCGATGGTAACCAGTTAATCAGTAATAACAGTACAACAAAACACCATTAATAACAAAAGTTGGTAAGACTCTTTTTGGTGACTAAAGTTTCAGCCACAAAAAGGTTATTTTCAAAACTCACGTCAACATAATCATTCATGTCAGGCTGTTAACTTTTTAAAAATACATCCACACAAAAAACTGAAAATATGTATCTCATGTATAAGCCAATTAACTAAGACATGTGTTGGCTAGTTGTTTACTTTTAATTTTTATAGCTCTGCTATAGTTTCTTTTTTACCGATTTTCGTGCAGATTTTGTGTTACATTTAATAATAACATACATTGAAGGTTGTAACTGTTGCAGAGTGGATACACAGTGGACAGTGAGACCGGCTCATTCAGCAACTCAGCTGTTCGAAGATTCCACTCTCCTCCTTCCTCGAACATTGATCCCGAGTCTTGGTAACATAAAATTCATAACATAATTTTATTATTAGGTATTATTTTAATTCTTTTACTTTGGTAAGACCCTTGACTTTAAGAAAGGTCAACTTAAACTAAAGGTTAACTTATTTTTGTTCTTCGAGTTAGTAAACAACATTCTTTATCTCAGTTTCAACAATTTCAAACATTAGTCTCAAAAATTCATCATCACCCATACTGCAAAAGGTTAGTGGCCTGATTTCATGATTAAATAATCCTGTCTAGGCTATATTGGGTTAACAAATTATGTACTAGTTGAGTAGTTACGGTTTTTATTTTTTTGTAGCCATCCTCTGGGGGCAGGCAGCTCAGATGACGACCATACCAGCTTTACGACAGACACTGACTCCATTAGCTCACCTGTACAGGTATAATCATTTGGATGCCAAATGGCTACCTTGTACTCTATGGTATTGGTCACTAAAGAAATGGCTATGAAACTTGACAATAATATTATATAGATTCATATGGCTCAAAATTTGTTTAATACTATTTGTGTCTTGTTACCAATCATATTGATAAGATGAGGGTTGGGTCGATTCCAAAAATCTATTCTCGATTCCACCGACTCTCAGGGTTGGAATCGGAATCAAAAATGATTGCCGAAAGTCGATTCTGATTCTTCGATTCCAAGTGTTTGTTGTTCCGCTGGTGACGAACGGCGAAATAAAGAATTATGTTCGCTTTCCTCGTCACGATGTCGTAATGAGATACAGTCGTCATTGTTTTGATGAAACTCGGATCTGGAAACCAATCGTCGCCCTCCCGACTTAAAATTATTGTTCACTTTCAGTTTACTGTTGTAGCAGCGTAAATAAAATCCAATATTTTATTTCAAAGCAATCAGATATCCAGCTCTGAAATGAAAATAACAAGTACCCAGCAGTGGCGTAGATACAGTTTTTTCATGGGAGGGGATATAAATACCCTCCCCCCCCCTCCGCGAGTGTAAACCTATTTAGAGTATGTACTGGTACATAAGGGACATTTCGATGAGTTAAATAACATATAAAGTAAATACCATTAAACATTTTTTTTGCTGAATATCCCTAACTTCATTTTTTTCAAACAGACAAAATAACAATGACATGTAGTTAAAAAATGTTTATTTATAACACTGTTATCATTTTCACAATATTAATTTATTTCCTTTATATCAATGATAATTTAATTTATATAGAACATAAATGTTTCAATGCTTTATTACTTATTTGAACAACAATTTTTACTAAAGACAATTTATTCTAGCTATTCTGTGGACGTATAAACACCTTTTTTCCTATCGTTACCAATGCCACAATAATCTAGTACTGTCTCGACTCGAACAAAGTCACCGTGAAATTAATTAATCACTTTCGGGGTTTCTTTTAGATACAATTTACATGACTTTTTTGTGTTTACGCTATTTATTACTGTATAATGAAACAAGGGAAAAGTAGACAAAAAACACGAATGCCGAACACAAAACGTAGAGGGTACGGAAAATATATGAGATAATACGTCATACATCACAATCGTAAAGATCTCAACTGTTTAGTGTTTAGGTTAGACCTACAGTATACGTTATAAGATTTTGCGGCTGAGCGATCTTGATGGCGGGAAGGATGACCAGGAGACCAATCGGGGAAGATCTCTTAATTTGAATACTCTCGTATACTATATTTCTACATGCAACATACAGTAACAACAACGCACTTCTTTTTCTATTATTTGTTATTCCGTGGTGGTATTTCTGGATATTTTTGTTTTGAAATTATTAGTAAACGTGATCGTTATGGGGGGGGATATATCCCTCTTATCCCCCCCCGTATCTACGCCACTGGTACCCAGTAAAATTCAATAAATATCCGAAATTGAAATTACTCATAGACCATATAAAAAATGAGCATTAACACTCAAACTTTTCGTTTCAGATTACATCGTCAATACGAAATACCTTTGCTGGAACCTTTGCTGGAAAATCAGAGAGAGAGAGAGAGAGAGAGAGAGAGAGAGTGAGACAGAGAGAGAGAGAGAGAGAGAGAGAATTTAATAATTAATTTACAACTTCCTAACATTGTAGGTTGCTTAAAAACCGAGAATATTTTTACAAATATTTTTTCTTAATTCATTATATAGATGATTTTTGAGGATGATCGCAGATTGTTTTTACTGGCAATAGTGCAATTTCATAAAGTTTCTTATTTCAGTTATTGTTGATAAACTTCAATATGATATTGAACATCGATATTGAATGTCGTTGTCGATGCCGATTATCAGAATACTGTTAATTATATTATTCCGCAAAACTTTTTGTCAATAAAACAAGTACATTCATTTTCCATGATAATTATTAACGGTTGTATAAAAAACTAAGTAAAGTTGTGAAAAATAGTAAGCCCATTTAATATTTCTGTTTTTATACAAATAATTGGTTACAATATTTTGATATAACGGACTATTTTTCTGATTCACAAACTACGATATGAGACCAAGGATACCAAGTAGCCTACACGACCTAGTGCCATTCTCGTCTATCCGTTGATGAATTTGCTAACATAATGTTAATTTGGTAAGAATTTTTACACGTTGATAGTTTAGTAAAAAGTGTGTTCTCTGATTAGTAAGTTATGATAATCTGATTACTACAATTTACTCTAAAAGCTGACACAATCATTTTGCGGGTATAATGTATTACGAAAACACTTCTGTTGCCCATGCCGTCTGCCGCCGTTTGATCATGGATTCATATTTCATTCTTTGTCTTTTTCGTCTGTTGTCATTGCGCGGCAAAGTTTCAGTGGTGAAATACATTATTTATTATTTATTGCATTGTCATTAAAATATGGATCATTGAAGGATGATGGATTGCAATATTATTTTTTCCCAAATGGCGTAGTCTGTCCGCTGTCGTCGCGCTGTTGACTGTTGTTGTTGTGCAACACATTTGTTTACAGGGTTCATATTTATGTTCCAAATAGTTTTTAATTGAGAAAAGCATTAATTAGTTATTATTTATTGTTTTGTTATCGAAATAGGGGATTATTTTTGAAATAGTGATATAAGGGAATTGCTTAGACTCAAATGTGAGTTTTGTGATTTTTGCAATTTTCATGATTTTTTACCACTAGCAACAGTTTATATTAATTTTGTTCAATTTATCTAAAAATAAGTATATATTTTTGTTTCACAATTAAATTTTAAGCGAATTTGCTTTTTTAATTTTTTTTGTATGTTGTGCACAAAGGTAAACGTATAAAGTACACAACAGTAAACATAAACTAAAAAGATTTAGATATATGTATTTAGTTATTTGTTCATGTAAATACTAAATATTTATATGTATAATTTACATACTTTTTTTAACATTGCTTTATTCTTCATTTTAGTAGTGAACGAAATTATATATCTTAACTTCTATAATTAATAAAGATTTGTTTTAAAGGCTGCAAATCCCTCCCTATAAACCTGGTGACACTGGAAAAAATATATTGGACACTTGGAGGGTTAAAACATTACATTTGTTGGCGGAGGTCAAATCAATGCCAATCAAATCAAATCAATCAAATCAATTGGTGGAAATTAGAATCGGGAATCGATTTTAAAGAATCGGAAACGAAAAAAATTGGAAATGAACCATCCTCAGATAAGACCCACCCCGGTTAGAATTTTAAGAGGAAGAAAAAGTGAGTTTTCCTTTGGGACGCGGCCATTGCGAAGAAGCCACTTTGTGCCAGTTGAACTCCGCTTCTTCGCCATGACTGCGCCGCATGCGGTGGCATGTGGACCCTTATCTGTGAACGGATTTTGTACACCAAAGTACCGTTTGATTTGAAATCAAAATTGCTATCTTTTTTATATCTTGTAAAAATTTAATATAGTTAATTTTTTTGTTATTTAAATTCAAAGATTTTTAACTACCACCATTTTGAAAACATAAAAGCAAACTAAATGATACTTTGAGTATATTTTTCTCTTTAGCCAATAATTATGTGTGTAAAGTCTGGTTTCTGTATCTTAAACAGTTCTTAATATATAACGTTTTTATATAAAATACAAAATGGCGGTTAGTGGCTAAACGAAGGATTTGTCGACATATGTTTATAGGAATTTTTTTGTTTAGTTTGATGAGTACTATCCCCCCTCGAAGTTTGTCCCTGACTTATGTTAGGGCCATTTTGTTGTATACCTTAACAAGTGTGCGTGTCATGTACCGGTATGCCTTAGTAGCAATTGTGCTCAGTTTTAGGCTATTATCTCGTCCATTGCATTTGAATAGGTTTATGTCAGCAAGGAACCTGGCTGCTGTAGAAATTCATTGATTGATTTGTGAAGTGATACTGTTATGAGTCAAAGAAAATATTGTATGTGGGTACTTATTAACAGAGTAGTGAAAAGATATAGACTCATGTCAATTTTAGTAAGGCGTTCGACCTCGTCAACCATGACTTAAACCATTATTGAACAAAATGAATGAACTTATTATCAGAGGAGTAGCTGATGGCTGTTTTTCTCTTTACCTGAAGGACAAATGACAGTTTGTACCCACTGGAAACAAAAAAAGGCTACCTGCAAAGTAACATATCTTCAGAAGCTCTACTCAGTTCATAATTAAACTTTAAAAAAGGCTCTTCGAATTGTTTTTTCCCTTTGTTGTCATCAATCCTACAAAGATATCTTCAGATCAAATAACATTTTCACCATCCCATCTATTTATATCTTAACAACTTAAAAACATTTGTTATGAAAAACCTATCATTAGAACCCATAGATATCCTATTTGTAACAATTTCAACATTCCATTACCAGGGCATTTGACCACATTCTTAAAAAAAACTTTCACTACAACACAATGAAACTTTTCAATTACCTCCCCCTCCTACTGGAAGCTGAAAATTACTTTAGGAAATTCAGAGAGAGTCTTAAGTACATTTTGATAAACTTGGTTTAGGCTTGCTTTAGGCAAGGTTTAGGTTGGAGACGCAAGTATGTCTCCAATCCATGCTCTGTTGCTTTGATCGGGTATGATATGCAAAACGCTTGTTATTAGTTGACTCATGAAGAGGTTTTCTTCTTTGTAATAACAAGTTAAGAACTTCATCACACATTCAAATCTTTGTGTTTTTGTGGTCCTCCATTGTACAAAATCAATGATGAGGTCCGCTCATTATTGATGTTGTCATAGCTATCTTTGAATTCTCGTACCCACTTGCGTAATTTGCTTTCACTCTTAACAATATCAGCATATACATCAAATATCTGTCAATTAATTTCTGAAACAGACAGGTTTCAGAAATTAAAAAAAAACTGTAGATGTTAACTACAGAGCTGAAACTGAGTTAAAATACACAGCTATTCCTGGGGCATTCCAGTACACAGCACACAAGTTCATTGTGGGATACACATAACTACTTATTAGTGCCTACAACAAAATGGTCCCTTCGTTAAAACATACACCTCTTAATGTGAGGAAAATACAAGGTGGCAATTCTTATCGCTTTGGCAAGATTAGTCAGCCTTAGTCAGTAACAAGACTACAAGATCGCGCCACAATCATCCTACATTCATTCCTCATTCATACTTGGCTTAAAATACCTACCTGGGTAGGTCGCCATTTCAGTTAAAAGTATAAAGTAAAAGTAAAGTATTATCATAGGGTGTTAACTTGCAGCCAACACTGTGTGAGAGCCCCCAGGACCTGTCTGTGGAGGAAGACACATGGAACAGTCAACTGTCCCAGCTAAAGCCGTCTCAGTCCCAGACAACTCTCAGCAGCCTTGCTTCCGTTGAGAGCCTTTTCTCCAGAAGGATACAGTCTTTCAAAAACCGATTTATCGGAAGCAATTCTGAATCAAGTGATGCTCGACAAAAAGGTATTCCAAAATTCTGAATGAATTGTTTCCTGATTATTATTATACATAATGGTTCAGTTGTTTTTTTCGTATTAAGTTAGAATTTAGATTACTAAAGATCACATTATTTTACTTAAGAACGTGAATCAATAAGTCAATGATGACTCCAATTACAATTGATTTTTGGCTCAACAGAGGCGGAGGTGTCAAGGTACTGGACGGAGGCCCAGAAGGTGATAGCCACTGCAGAGGAGAAAGAGAGGCTGGGGGACTATCAGGAGGCCTTCAGCTGTTACAAAGTTGCTATTTCTCAGCTGCTAGACGGAGTGCAAAGTAGGTAACTCACCTCAGTCACTAAAGCAGAATCTGCAATATCAAGATCAAATACTCCTGTAACAGCAGGTCTGCATCCTAAGTGAATTTTTTGTCAATTTAGGAATTAACTATGATGATTCAAACTGTTAACAGATATTTTTACTGTCACATGTTTTTCTATTGTCATTTCATATTCCAGTAAATGAGTTGTTTTTGTTTACATTTTTAGAATGGCGTAGCAATAAATAATTTCTAATGTCTTGTTACTCTAATGTGGTTTTAATTGTGAAAATAAGAATAGTGATAAGGAAAAGGGTATAACAGACTATTTGGACCAGGATTGAAAGAAAAGGAAGTTACTAGAATTACGCTTAAAGAAATTAACCCTCGTGGCAAGCTTTTTACCTTTAACTTTAACATAAAATAATTATGTATTTCTTCTTAAAATTTGAAGTATTAACAAAAAAAAACACAAAACATGCCCCTGCTTAACCATACAATCGTAAAAGAAGTAAAACAGGCGTCCACTGCAATATCAATTAAGCCTACAAATTCTGTCAACTTCCACCCAAGCCGATCACAGTTTATTTTAAGCGCTAAGTGCTCCCTCTGTACTATACCACAGTACATTCTATACTGTACTGTACTCTACTGTATTTTCTATGGCGTTCATTTTTTCTATTCAAAAATCTGTCTTAATATAATCTCTGTCTAGTGTAATCTATGTGAAACTAATAATTCGGATAATTATTTAGTTTTGAACCAATTTTCATTGGTGTAATAACTTTATATGACTAAAAATTTATTCATATGAATCGTTTTGATGATGTTTTTTTTAAATTTACCATTCTATAACAACTTTTGAATCAGATTAGATTATTGAAATGGCGACCATACCACAAGGTAGGTATTTTAAGCCAAGTATAAATGACGATTGAGTGTAAGATGATTGTGGCATGATCTTGTAATCTTGTTACTGACTAAGGCTGACACGTTCCTTTGACAGGACTGTTAATTAATAGCCCAACAGCCGATGGCAACTAAGGACCTACAGTTTAACGTGGAATCCAAACCACAGCCTCTGAATTACAAATTGGTCTTACTATGAGGATGGTCTTTTTGCGGATTAACATGGTATTCAATAGTGCGGATGTTAATCCACACAAGAGAACACTACACCTACCGACCATCGCTCACAACTATTCACAATTCATGATCTCTTAGTAGCTGCATTACAGGACGACACCACCATCCCAGTCTATTAATCTGTTTATCTATTAATCTCAGTCTGTTAATCATTATGTTAAAAGACAAGCAAGATGTATCATTTTAGTTGGAACTAAACCACCACCTCTAAAACAATTAAATTTCAATTTATAATATTTTTTTTAGAAATTTATATTATCTATCTCTAAGGGGGTTTTCAGATGAACTAGCCTTTAAAAAATAATAATAAAAATGAGCTCAAGAAGTTATTGTCATAGTAGACCCCTACATCAAATTTCCTAAAAATCTGACCATTGGTGTAGTTTTGCAGTAAAAGTAAAAGTTCCAAACAATTTTTTGTTTAAGGAAATCTTAAAACTCACAGGTCCACTCTCAACTCTACTACTAAGTAGAAAGTGTATGTTTAATTGATGAAAACAATACTTCCCACCATATATTTTATTTTTAGAGACCTTAAAAACTGAAAATGTGTAATATACTTAGATACTTAGTCACTTATAAATACTTTCCATATTTTGCTGTTGAATGATAATTTTGTTCTGATTTGTGATAAGACAAGATAGGATTATTATAAGTTGAAATACAATGGTTCTTTTTTCCTCCCAGATGACACTGATTCTGACAGACGGAAGCTGGTTAGAGAGAAAACTTCTGATTATTTATGCAAAGCTGAGTTCATTGCGAATAACTTTCTATCAACAGATAGCAGTACAATAAAAAAAACAGTGAGTCATTATTATAAGTGTTTTCAAAATAACTAAAAAAAATATTATTTTGGTTGTATACCAATAGTTTACCTTGAAGATATTTTTGAAGCAATCAGTTTGTCTTATTGTCCTTTATAATATAGTTATCACGGGCAAGTGAAGTATCATGAACGTTCTCATAATACTTATTTTGATGTGTTTCACCCCAACCTCTTAATCAGTATATCAAGACTAAGATTGTGGTTTGATCTTGTAACTAACTAAGGCTGACATGTTTCTAGGACAGGACTGTTTCCAACAGTCAATACAACAGCACATAATCAAACCACAGTTGAACTACGAACTAGTCTAATTATGAGGATGGTGTTTGCAGATTAACATAGTGTGTCCAATGGTGCGGACTTTGAAAAACACCAGGGAATATCACATTCACCAGCCATCGCTTATAACTATCAACAATTTATGACCTCCAAGTAGCTGGACTACAAGACATGTCACCATGCCAGTAATAATAAAATATTTCCCCCCAGATTTTTCCAGTCATTACAAACTGAATGCATGGCTCCTTCAAATATTTTGGATGCTGAGGGGGGAAGTGACACATGCCACATGAGTTGTCTGCTACTTTACCTTTTTACTATGTTGATTTGGGAATTCCACAAAAAAGGAATAAAGGAAGATGAATAAATATACATATATATTAAATAATTATTCATAACTTAGTACCCTTTTTTTGTGTGAGACATTATTTTATTTAAAAAATTCACAACATGTTTCAGAACTCAGTCCATTATCAAGTGGACTGAGTAATAATATATATATATATATATGAGGAGTAAACAAAATCATGAGTGGAGTTCACCAGTGACTCTAATAAAAGTTCCTCAACACTTTCTAACAGCTTAATTTGCTATTCATCATAGCTGCTTCACATATCAAAGTTTGTAATTCAATCTTATGGTAATAGCACTAGAATAATTACAGGTTTTTCAAATTTATGTGTTCCTCATTATGTGTCTTTAACTGCCAGTAGCCTAAGTATACTTACTTTGATCCCTAGTCAACATTCAATCAACAGGGGTGCGCAAAAAGCCACTTGGCTGACGTGCTATAGGAACTCTGTTCCGCCCCTTTGTGTAATGTAATGTAATGATCCCTAGTTCTCTGAAATATGGAGATAACAAGGGCTACTACGAAAGTCAGGAGGGCTTGAACTTCAATTTAAACCTTAGAACTAATATTGTTCTTGAATCTGTAGGTCATGTAACATATTGCTGTTGGCAAGTTGTTGGCAAGATGGGGTACACTTTTCACCATTCAACATATTAAATTGTATCTGTCTTGAAAATGTTGACAGTTAGGATTGGGAGGTGTGGTGGACAGGACATGTCACCTGAATTTAGCCAGTTATTACTATGGCAACCAGATGTTATTTTATCTTTTTCCTTTGTTAACCTATCTGGATTGCAACTTTGTCAATACAAAAGTTTATTTGTTTATTGTATGTGAGATGCTGGTGTACTAATTACTAGAACTGGAAACCTCCCCCCCTAGGAAAAATGAGGAAGGGAAAAAAACAAAAAAATGAAGAAGTAGGATGTGGATCATAGGCTAATAAAAGTAATAATACCTAACCACATATTAGGCTACATATTAAATTCATCATAGTGTACTATGACTACATCCTTTTGATTTATAAGTTATGTACTCTTTATTTTAATGATGAGATTTATGATCAACTTGATAACTTCGAAATTGTCCTACCTTTAAAGACTGTGGTTTTAAGAAGACTGGTAAAATTTTGTGGACATCCTAGGGATGGAAGTCAAAGACGTTAACTGTTAGGCTAGCAAGATGCCTAAATGTTATTCTCCATCTAGTGACTGTGCAAGGAGACTACACTATTGACAGTTCTAGTCATAAGAACTAGGTCAAAAACTTGAAGTCTGAACTCGTTGGACTCGGGATTGTATCCAATCTTCAAATACTGTTGAAACTTCAACATTAGAAATTAAAGGATTTAACCTCAACTGAGTTATTAATTTTTGACATTAGGGTGAGTAAAAAAGTTGGTTTATGTAGAACCATCATTATATCTAAGTTTAAGCTTTGTTTTACTATAGAGAAATACATTTTTTATATTATGTTTTGTATTGACAGGACAGTGATGTCGTGCCCTTGTCCAAACTTTGGCAACCTCTATCAGATCTTCAATACTTCAAGGTCGTTGGAGTTCTCAGCAAAGTGATGCTAGTCATAGATTCTCGCACTAATTTTTTGTACATTATTAAGGTGAGTTAAGCTTGTGTTAGCTTAGTTACAGAATCACATAGATTTTAAGTTTAAGCACAGGGAAATCTAACAGGGTAAAATATACTGTTTTCTTAAATTATTTGAATAAATAATAATTAAATAAAATTCCCTTCTATTGATTTAGAGTTTCTCAGTACATAAACTGTTTTCAGAGCAACTCTCATCATTAATACCATTGCATAGCATGACAAATAATAATAAAGAAAAAAACCTAAATAAGCAAACATAACATTACAGTTTCAAACATAACAGGGCTGATCAACTAAACTTCTATATATTTACTACAAAACACTGTTATTATTACCTTTTGAAATGAGGACATACCCATACAGGAATTTCAAGCCAAGTATAAATGAGAAATGAGTGTAAGATGATTATGACATGATCTTGTAGTCTTTTTACTGACTAAAGCTGCACCATGTTCCTTAGTCAGGACTGTTAATTACAACAGTCAATGATGTGTAAGAGACCTACAGTGAAATGTGGGATCAGAACCACCTTTGTCCCTGAATTACAGACTGGTAATAATAAGGATGGACTTTGCGGATGAACGTATTATTCCATTGTGCGGATGATAATCTATATGAGAGAATATCACATCCACCAACCATTGCTCATGATTATCCACAATTCTTGACCTCAAAGTAGCTGTATTACAGAATACGCCTCCGTCCCAGTTGGTGATACTAAACGAAACAGTAAATCGTAGTAGGGCTAATAGTGTTTTAAGAGCGAAAAAGAATATAGAATCATTAAGGAGTTGTATTTGTATTTATTCAGACTTTTTCTAGGCCCTCTACAAATCTGCTCATCCAGTGAATGGGAACAAAAGGCGTATATTCCCTCGACGCATTCCCTACGTCGTGGAACTGATCTCAATTTTTGAAACAGATTCATCAGTCTACCTAGTCCTGCAGTATATTAGGTATGAGCATCATGAGGTATTAATTTAATATTACTTATTAAATATCTAAATAAATTTGCAATATCTTATTTGTATTTTTTTAAAGTAAAAATATCTATAAGTATAAAATTAGTATTTATGCAATTAAAATCCTGTATGCTAACACTGGAAGTTTTCAATGAAGCTGAGGGATGAATGATGAATGAGCTGCCGCTCATGTAATGCTGAGGAGGCACAGAGTGAGGCATGGCCATTGGCCAGTTCAGGTCTTCCAGTGGGTACATCTAATTTAACCCTAGAACTGGCAAGCGATTTCCCTTTAACTGTAACATCAAATTAATTATACATCTCTTCTTAAAATATTATAAGTATAAACAATAAAAAAACACAAAACATGCCCCCCCCTTAACCATTCAATCGTGAAAGAAGCAAAACAGTGTCCACTGCAATCCCATTTAAGCCTATAAATGCCATCAACTTCCACCCAAGCCGGCCACCGTTTATTTAAGATGAGCCCCCTCTCCACTATACCACTTATTTGCAAGCCAAATTGGGATTGCTCATGGTCGGGATTTGAACACTAGCACTTCTTAATGGCTTTGAACGTTTCATTCTTCAGTGTAATGCCGTAACCAGTTCAGCCACCGTGCAGTCGGAGAAAGCGCTTACTTGGCTATAAGACATACCCTAGTGTATGTCTTATAGCCTTATACTGCCACTAGGGCAGTATAGTGAACTGCATGAGCAAGTTCATATTTCAGGTCCCAGTGGGCAACGCGGTCACGAAGGCGATGGTGTCTAACAAGTTCATTAAATTGACTACAGATGCCTCCACTTGCCACTTCTTATTGAATTTTTAAATGTGTTGTGAATTACGACTTTGCCAGGTCCAGGGTTAAATGAAAATAATCCCAAGTGTCTATTGACTGTGTCTGGGCTATTCCTTCTAGCTTCCCAATGTCTCTTAGGTTAAATTACTTCTTCATGTTAATTTCATCTATATCGTTTTCACTTTTCATGAAAATAAAAAAATAAAATACGACACGGTTTTACTACTATCCAAAAATAATAATGGTTAAAATACTATCCAATTATAATAACGCTATGTTCAGTAAATATATACCACGGATTAAATTATGAATGCATACTATTCCATGACAATGGCAGTGGAGGAAAGCTATGGGACTATGTGAGTCCATTCTTCCACAAGGCCCATGAGACTCCAGTGAAGACACGGAGGAGTAGCAACAACAGCAACAGTAACCCGTACGCAGGCCGCCGCTGCCTCGAGCCCGACCATGTGTCCATCTCTACCTCGGATTCCTGTCCGTCACGTCTCAACATGCAGGTTGAAGGTATACTAGTCGGGTCCTGCAGGTTCTCACTGAATCAAGTATTTGAGTACAATAAACACAAAAGTGTGTTACTTAATACTTAATCAAGGCAATGCAAAAATGAACATCAATAAAAATAAATTAATTATATCAAAATAATAACAAAAATAAACTATAAACTATTAAAGATTGTTTTAACCAATATGTATATAAGTTATATAAGTAGATAATGTTGTGTCACTTCTGGAGCAAAAAAGTATGAATAGCAAACATGTGTGAATTTTGTCGTTATTTAACAGTTTTGCACATGATTTGTGCTATTTCAAAATGATTTATGTTTATGGTAACACAAATCATGTTGACATAACGCAAATCATGTGCAAAACTGTGTTGTGTTAAATAACAATAAATTTCACACACGTTTGCTATTTGTACTTTTTTACTGTAGAAGTGACACAACATTATCTACTAATATATACAGTAAACCCTCTCATATCCGGACCTCCGATATCCGCAAGTGATTTTGAAAGAATACAAAAATTTGAAAACATTGTAGGTGGCCAGTGTTTGCTAATCCAGTAGTCGCGAACGACGTTTGTAGGCCGGTTAACAGCATGCCAGTTGCCGAACGCAGGGTTGAAGCGATGTGGACAGTGGTAAAGTTCAAAAGAAGAGTAGAGGGAACAACGAGTCACCCTTGTCCCGAGCGCCTGGGTCTTGAGCACTACTCTCTGTGTTCTGTGCTATCTGGTACAAGGTCACTGTCTCACGAAACAATAAACCTCCCCATCCCACCTGTCCCTACCCACCCCATTAGCCAACGCATCACATGTACTGTAGTGACAACACCCGCATCAGTGGTCAGTGTCGCCTTTGTTTTGCTTGAGTGACCTACTCTTTCTTGCAACGGTTCGTTTTAGTTTCTATTACTCTACATACTGTACCGCTTTATACTGTATTACATAATTTTTTTAGTTTTGATATAATTAAAGTGTTACAGCAAAAATTATGTTTTTTATTTATCCAGATGCTTTATTCCCTTCTCATATTCGGATTTTTTCCTATGCGGATCGGCCGTCGCCACATTAGTCCGGATATGAGAGAGTTTACTGTACATATATGCAGGTAACATAACACATGTAGATATATAAATTAATAGTGTTAATACATGTAAATATATAAATATGTAAATATTGTAAACATGCAGGTAATATATATGCAGATAAATGAAGGCAAAAAAGTTTCAAAATCATTGGTGTTGGCCATCAGGAGAATTCTTCTGTTAGTTAAAGCAAAACTTGAGGAGGGAGTAAATTAGCCTTCATCTGAATGTGAGACATTAGGCCATTTTGTTCATATGTAGTTCCATGATAGTGTCTAGCAAACAGCTCAACAGATCTGGTACCAGAGGGTATGCTGAAGTTTGAATTGCAGGGCAGTCAATGAATCCGTTAACACACAGATTGTCACAGAAATCCTGTAGAGTTTACATACAAATGTTCGGATCGTGTTAACTTAGTGTGCTGAGTTTTCAATGACTGTAGCACTGTTCTCATATTGCCATTACAGGTCCAACAATGCAATTTTTCAATTCCACATTAAATTGTTTCTTTAGCACTAAGGAAAGGCTTTTTGTGTAGTTCTCTAGGATTTTGTTTATTGACCAGTCCATCAGGGCTCATATAATCACCAATAATTAACCAAATTATAATGGTATCTTGTAGCTCATCTGTGAAAAGAAGATTTTCTTACTTAGGCTACATTTGTTAATATAAATAAATTCATTTTTTTGTTTCAGACTGTGAAATAAGATCGACTCTCTCAAGTCCAGGGACCAGTTATTTAGACCTGATCAGGGACTATGCTGCAAACAAGAGGACTGATAATTTATCTACATTGTCACCAGTCCCAAACCCTGATCATGAACAGGAGGATAACAGCTGTGAACCGTCATCCTTATCAGCCCTCTACCAGGATAACAGCTGTGATCAGTCCAAGTCGGCTCTCTACCAGATAGTGAGTGAGACACTGAGTCACCAAGACAGCCACAGCAAGGAGAACCTTCCCACGCTGACGGCCTCCGCTGACAAATTGTACAGAGATGTGCTGACACTCGTCAACTCTGACTTCAAATTAAATATCGAGGAGAGTGTTGACATTGAAACTAAGGTGAGTGGATGATAAGGGTGCAGGCATATTTAAAAGGGTATACAGTGGAACCTCGATAAATCAAATCCCAAGAGGAACGGGAAAACTTTGAATTATTGAGTATTTTGAGTAAAAGAGGTTTAATTTATCAAGGTTGATTTTCCCTGAAGTTCAATTTGTAAAGATTCAATTCAGTGGGAGCAATGAATACAGTCAGGAGTTTCGGACGCTTCCAAATAAGGTGTTTTTTACATTGTGCGTCAATATTACAGTGGAACCCCTCAAATCTGAATCCCAAAAATCTGAAATTCCGGCAAATCCGAACACATTCTCGGGAAAATAAAAAAAAGATTTAATCACACAAATTTATTTTTTAAAGTTTAACAAAAAAATACAGTATAATATTGAAAATAAACATAAGTTTTACCTTAAAATCTGTTATCTTTAACTGTCAAAGTTAAAAAATCTTCACGCTGATCCAATTTCAAGCCAGCCTTGCATGAAAATCATGTCGGTCGGCTGTTAGCGATTTGCACTAATCAGCAGGTAAACGCTTACTAGACAGTAGACAGGTGCGATACGTATCCCAGTAGGGATGGGGGTAGGGGGAGAGTGATTTATTTTTAGCACACACGCCTAGTATCAATGACATGTTCTCCATTATCTGGAAATAATAAATTTCAATTTCAATGTAAAATAAATTCAAGCGCTAAATGAATTCACAAATTACAAACACAACACACAAGAAACATTTTGTGCTGGCCAGCAGTAGACATAGACTAAGGAGACAAGAGCCCAATCCAACTTGCTGACCTCGAAATGTAAATACCTGTCGTATGACTGTTGTAATATGTTCTGTCTGTTAAGACATTATTAACTACTCTATCTTATCGTTTCTCAGAATGACAGTTGCAGTTGTGGCTGCTTATAATGTCAGCAGTTACCATTGTCTCTAGTAGGGACTGTAAACATTTAGAAATCATGACAACTGGTCTGTTGAATTTTATCCGTTAAATTTATAGTACATTGAAAGTAATTACCGGTAGCAAATTTCCCATAAGGGAACACATTATTACCGTAGGTCTCATGGTAAGACTTAAGCCCGGGACCATGTTATTTTTTTGATTTCGGTGCCCTGAGGCCAAAAACAATAGAGTGCGATCTGAACACGTTCTCGGGAAAACAGTAAAAAATAAAATAGCTGAAAATTTAAAAAAATATTTAATCACACAAATTTATTTTTCAAGATTTAACACACAGAAAATACAAGAATGAAAATAAACATAAGTTTTTTGACATTAAGTGTGTTATCTTTAACTGTCGAAGTCAAGAAAATCTTCATGTTGACCCAATTCCAAGCAGTGTCGCATCACGTGTTCAGCTCTTAGCGATATACACTAATCAGCAGGTAAACATTCACTACACAGTAGAAAGACGCAATACGTATCCCAGTAGGGGTGGCTAGGGGGAGATTGAGTTTTTTTTAGCACATGCTCGCCTAGCAACAATGACATGTCATGGGACTTACATCTACCCGCCAGGGTCACTGTCCTTTTGAACACTAATTCACCCAGCCTGCATAACCCCAATCTCCCTCGCTTAAGCCGCATTTACACGATGCCAGTAGGCGAGCAGGTAACCTGAGAAAAGTTACTGTACCGGGGACTTGCTGATCCTGTCCACACGACGGGTTGTGAGCGAGCCAGTGTTTGATGTGGAATATGACAGAAAGTGTGTTTTCTGCGTTATCTTATGATGACGTCGAAGAAATTACACCTGTTTTTGCACTTTCACTGTTTTGGCCATTTCTGGCTGAAATAACGGGCTCTGCCACATTATTCCATATGAACCAGACTTGACTCTGTTTCCTGATTATTATATAACTATTTTACAAGTAACATTAATGTACAAGCTGATCCTTGTAGGACCTGGTGGAGCATGCGCAGAGGTTGCTGCAGTCAGTGGACGCCACTCTACTGGAGAGCGAGACTGTCATCAGCCGTGTTGAGTTGCATCAGAACACCCCCACCATCGAGCTGCCCGATGATAGGTATTGTTCACTTGCTGAGTGAAATGATGTAATATATTTGAAGCTTCATTTCTAATAAAAATAATACTTATCAAAAGTTGGATTGCCGCTTTAAAATTCAGGTTACAAAAGATTCAGGTTACAAAAGAGTATGTAATGAAAACTTATGAAAATTATGTAATGAGTGCTTATGAAAACTGACAAAACATAACCATGAGATATACTAACCACACATCAGAATTGGCTTTAGGTTAATTTTGTTTTGTTAAAATTTATAATGTGCAGAGTTTCATTATTAACATTACCGTTGTCAAGATTGTCATAATATTGTTTGTTAATGAATCATTTTTTAGCTATTTATGCTCTTGTATGGATTGTCATTTGCTTCTGGAACATTTTTAAAATAACTAAATAAGCATTTTTCAAAGTATACCATAATTTTAAAATGCAATAATGTGTGGAGAAATTGTAAGATAAAGTTATTTGTGTTTAATAATCAGCTAATTAAATGAGAAAAATAAAGCTTTTAACAGCATCAAATAATTTTACAAAGGGTGTTTATAAAATAAGGTTCCCTGTGCTGCCTATATGTTGGGAGAAATCAACACTGTCTAACTCATCATATCTCCTTCTCTCTATCCCCTCCACTCACGCCTAGCTATGTCGAACAGTGCTGACCTGAAAGCCATCTGCGTTGAAGCCCGTGAATGACGTCACCACAAGGTATAAAGTATGTGCAATAATCCGATTTGGCTCACTAAAAATTTACAACTGGTTGAAATTCATTGGAAGTTGTGTTAAGTTTTTTGGGTAGCGTGTATCCAAAATGTCTAAAAATGGTATAGAGTTCTCTGAGGAACATACCGACATGCATGATGAGCTAAGAAGCGGAAACCATCGCTCTCCATTTGAAGTGGTGACGAAGAATGATTCTGTTTGAGAATCAGAGGAAAACAATATAATCTGGAACTGGCTCAGAGGTTTATAAAAATTTAATTCACACAATTATGATGGAAATGTTAGGTCTATCACTGAGCGTATACATGGGCCTCCTACACATTCTGAAACCAACAAAGCAGATACAAAGTGTAACCAGTTTATTTAAAAATTGTTTTACATATAAACAATTGCTAATAAACACAAAACACTAATTTTACCCAAAACAGAAATTATTGTCACACAGATCAAGAGTGACCGGTGCCGGTCGCGGACCGATTTGGGAACTATGGCAGCCAAAGATGCGGCAGAATATTAGCTACATGATAAACATAACCTCAACAATATCCCGTGAACGGTAGAGCCATACTGAGCGTTCTTGTAACTGCGTGCATCACATATTTCCGGTGACCAGTTGATCGGTGGTTACGTCATCGCATGGTCATGGGTGACCGGGCAGCACGCAATGTGTTAAAGTGAAATTGAAGATTTAAGATTGGTCATCTGTACAATAAATGAGTGTGTGCTGAGTATGAATTTAAAAATAACCAGCGTGACTTAACAAATAATACTTTAAATGTATCAACATCAACTAAAAGTGAGTTATTTTTCTCATATCTAACTAATCACTAGTCTCTTTACAGTCAGGTGGATAAACTCACCAAGGATCCTGACCTCCTCTCGGTGGCGTCCAACCACTCCAACAAGTCTCTGGATATACCCCGGCTTGTGCACAATCTTAGTTCCAAGGTGAGTGCATTTACATTCTGAAAATTCTTGTAGGCCAGACATTCACAGTACTCTTCACCTTTAACAATTATTAAAGGAAACATACAAACAAAGACTTTTCAGTGAAGTCTAACCAATTTATCAAGCAAGTTATTTTGTATTTACTTCTTGTTATCTACTCAATCCGGTGGCATCGCCCTGTAATCCAGCTTCTTGGAAGTCACTAATTGTGAATAGTTGTGAGCGGTGGTCGGCGGGTGTAGTATTCTCTTGTGTAGATTAACGTCCGCACTATTGAATACTATGTTAATCCGCAAAGACCATCCTTATAATTAACCAGTTCGTAATTCAGAGGCAGTGGTTTGGACTCCACATTAAACTGTAGGCCCGCTGCTGCTAGGATACTAATTACCAGTACACAACATGTCCCACAAGGAACATGTCAGCCTTAGTCAGTAACAATACTACAAGATCGCGTCACAGTCATCTTACACTCAATCCTCATTAATACTTGGCTTTAAATACCTACCTTGTGGTAGAGTTACCATTTCAATAATCTAATCTCAACTAACTAAAACTTTGAGAGAATTCATTGTTGTTTTATCGATACTATTTAGTTCAAATAGTAACACATTAAATGCCATGCCTGTTTCAGGCCTGATTACCGTAGTGTAAAATATGTGGGTTCTATTATTCATATGATTGTACTTGTTCAGCTAGTTTGTAAAAGGAAATTATGACATATAACAAGACAAATTTAGGGCTGACTGGCTCAGATAGCAAAATACAGCTCTAAAAATAGGTTGGATCTTGGATTTGTCTAAAGGGAAAGTTTTTAGTTCCTTTAAACAGCTGCCCTTATAACCATATGACGTCACTTCTGTTTCAAATTTCTGTCTGAATAATTGCCAATAACCCCCCCCAATTATAAATTTAGATATCCATGTCAAAAATCAGTGCCAACTACGAAACCTATTCGACACCACGTCATACATTTCAAATCTTCTTACTTATTACTATATTATTTTTGTCATTTTGCAAAGCTACTGACTAGACCTCGTGATTTTGTACTTTTTCCCATTATTCCATTGCGGTCTGTGTTTTTCGAGCTTACTGACAATTAATTTAGAGACATGGAGCAGATGTTTGGGTATCTGAAAGATACTGCAACATTACCTATGAGGTATGTTATGTATTTGCCGTTAGTAGTCCACCAGTTATCACTATCAATATATTGGAAAACACTGCTCAGTACTGGCTGTGACTTTCCTTTGCCAACCGGATTGGACCGGTGTGGCGGTTAACATGTTGAAATATTAGTTGACACTTATAATGATGTAGGGATCATCACTAGTGAGCTCGGTGGAGCCGGACCCTGCCCCACAGTGGTGTCAGTTGGAGGTGGGAGGGCCGGGCATTGCCGAGGACACTGTCAGACGATGGGCTGCTCAGCTGATCACTGCCCTGCACGCGCTCCATCAGATGGGCATTGTCTGCATGTGAGTTCATTCATAATTTATGACACTTTTTTAACACATAGCCAATGTTATGTGCAATTTCCCAAAACAAGGTTATTATTATTATATATTATATATATAATAATAATATATTAATTAATATATATTATTAATATATATTATAATATATATTACGCCCAAGTAGTTATTCATATTCATTAACATTTGCTGTGATCTCTGTTTAAAGACATGCTGGCGGTGTCTTTATTTTGTGACCTTAATCACTATAAACTAAGAAGTTTTCACCAAAATTGTACAAAAAAATCCAATATAAGAGAATATAAAATTATAAAATAATTTATATATAAGAGAATATAAAATTATGTGTAAGCATACAAAATTTTATCTAAATCGGAACCAATGGTGTAGGCTTTGGCTCTGTACACATCCTACACACAGAAGCATCCAGAGTCATCACTTCTAAATATACTTTTTTGGGTTCAAGGGACCCCACAAAAGAGTTGAAAACCACTGAGAACTAAAATTCAAAAATGTTTTCAGTAGCTTTAGAATTAGTAAAGATTTTTGTTTAAAGGCTTGCAAAATCCTATAAACCTGGTGGCACTGAAGAAAATATATTGGACACTTCTAGGGTTAAAGAGTTGCATTCGTTGGTGGTGGGACAATCAATGCCTGGAATCTTTGGAATCGTAATCGAAAATCGGGAATCGATTTTAAAGAATCGGAATCAAAAAAATTGGAATCAACCCATCCCTAAAAATAATCACTATTGTGACTCAGAGCCTTTGCAGAATGTCTTAAAAAAGGATCCCTCTAAGCAGGGTTTTTTTATTCAAACTTCCCACCATTTATTGTTTGTAAGCTGTAATTATGACATGTGAAGAATGGTATAACTGAGTGCCAATACAGGGACTTGAACCCGGACAACATCTTGGTGAGTGGTAGCACTGTGCGGCTCACGTACTTCTGCACCTTCCCGGGGGTGGAGCCGCAGCTGAGCACCCGAGCATCCAAGCTGCTATACACTGCACCCGAGTTGTGCTCCATCTTCCCCATCACCCACGCAGCCGACTGGTGGAGCTTGGGAACACTGCTGTACCACCTGCTCACCGGACAGGTAGCTATATTCCACTCTCAATTAATGTTAATGTTATAAAATTTATAGCAATTTTAGTATCTGAAATAATAAAGAGAGGTATAAGTTATTAGAGATTTTACATAACTATCGGAAGTCTCTCCGTCGATAATCTTTTAAAGATTAATAACATTTGTATCTTGTGAAGTAAGTTAATTAAATTGTAGTAGATTTGTAAAGAAAAATATGGGTCATAATACAAGCTACTTTCATTTTGGTTTTGATTAAGTTTTAGATCTAGTGTGCCACATAATTCTCCTCCACAACAAAATATGACTGTATGTTTTTTAAATCTCAAACACAAATTCTAACTGATAAAAGCCATTTGACTTTTACTCCTTTCACCTTCTTTAACCCTAGAAGTGGCAAGCTTTTTACTTTTAACTGTAACATAAAAATAATTACTTTTTTTTAAATAATTACCACAAAAGCAAAACAGGTGTCCACTGTAATCCCAATTAAGCCTACAAATGCCGTCAACTTCCACCCAAGCCGGCCACTGTTTATTTAAGGTGGGCTCCCTACTCCGCTACACCACACATTTGCAAGCCAAATTGGGATTGCTCATGGTCGGGATTCGAACCCTGGCACTTGGGAATGGCCAAAACATTACGCTCTTCAGCGCAGCGCTTTAGCCGGTTAGGCCACCAGTGCATAGGAGTAGAAAGCACTTACTTGGTTATAGACATGCCCGGTGGCAGTCTAGTGCACTTCGTGAGCAGGTTCGGTTTCCTGCCCCCAGAGGGCAACACGGTCACGAAAGCACTAGTGTCTAACAAGTTCACAAAATTGAGGACAGCCAAACAGCCACTTCTTATTGAATTCATAAATGTGTCGTGAATTACGACTTTGCCAGTTCTAGGGTTAACAGAATCATAGAACAAAGTAAATAATTGTTGAAATGAAAATGACACTGAACGACATATCAAGAGCTTGAGAGGAGGATCCGCCCCTGGTGATGATGGTGTGCCGGCTGTTATCCTCAAAGAAAACCTATTTATTCTGTCTAGACCTCTTACTCATTTAATTAATTTAAGTTTACATTTTGGCATTTTTCCAGCAAAATTCAAAACGGCTAAAGTAATCCCTCTTTTTAAATCTGATGATGTCAAAAATAAAAATAACTTTCGCCCTATCTCTTTGTTGAGTGTATTTTCTAAGATTTTAGAGCGTGTAGTAAAGGAACAGCTGTCCCGTTATCTGCAGAATAACAATATCCTATGTGATAATCAGTATGGGTTTCGACAAGACTTAAATATTTCAGATGCTCTTTTTGATGTTTGTAAGGAATTAAAAAATTCAATTACTAATAATTTTCGTTCCATGTTAATTTTTCTAGATCTTAAAAAAGCATTTGATTCTATTGACCGCGAAAAATTGTTATTAAAATTAGAAAATGTGGGGATCCGTGGTACCGCCCTTGCGTGGTTCGGAAGTTACCTATCCGACCGCTATCAGAGAGTTAGCATTTGTAATGTCAGCGGTGATGTCTTCCCTATTAACTTTGGCGTTGTTCAAGGAAGTACCCTTGGGCCAATTCTTTTTTTGATTTATATAAATAATATCGCAAAATTAAATTTAAGGAGCAAGTTGTTTTTATTTGCCGATGACACTTTAGTTTTGTCACGTGGGATGTCCTGGGATGATGTAAAATCAAATGCACAGTACGATTTAATGCAGATAAAGGGATGGTTAAACCAGAACACTTTGTCATTGAATATATCCAAAACTAAGTTTATGCCTATTTCTTTCGCAATAAAATCTGATTATAATCTGGAAAGTTTAAAAATCCACACATGTGGTTTTCATCTGAACAATAACTGTTCATGCGAAGCAATAGAGAAAGTTCTGTCTTATAAGTATTTAGGCGTTGTTTTTGATTCAAGGTTAAAATGGGCAGAACACATTGATTTTCTAAAGAAAAGAATAAGGAAGTATGTTTATGCTTTTAAACAACTGAGAGAAGTGTTGGATGATAAACATATTAAACTAGCTTATCTTTCTTATGTTCAGTCTCTTCTATCATTTGGTATTGTCGCCTGGGGTGGTGCTCTGAATTCACATCTTCAACCATTAAATGTATTGCAGAAAACGATTCTAAAAATAGGGTTTAAAAAATGTAAAAGGTATCCAACAGTTGATCTCTATCAAGACAGTGGTGTTTTTTCAATAAGGCAGCTTTACATTAGATGTATTTCAATTCACATTTATAAAAGAATGAATTCCATTTTTACACCAGTTCCTCATATATACAACACACGCTATTCAAGAACCGTAGGCATTGTCCCCTTACAACTAACCAAGTCAATTGAAATCACAAATTCTTTTTATATTGCACATGTTTTGTTTAGTAATATTAACCTGCACTTCCCGGAGTTACTTCTTTATAATAGTCGTTCAATAGCTATATTTAAGAAACAAATAGTAAACTTTCTACTAATGATAGGTATTGAGGAGTCCGAGCTTATCGTTAGACCAGGGTATAAGCGGACCTGACCCTTGGCCGGACTGTCACTCTCACTATACTGACCAACACCTGTGCTGCAATGACACGTACATACATAAATACAATGCATTACACACAGAAATAACAGCTGACAATCATTTTTATAGGTATTTGCGGACGTTCAGGAGAGAGATTCTGTCATCGTAGTGATAATGTCCTTTTTTTCTATTAATTCAGATATTATATTTTTGTTTCATTTTCCTATGCAGAAGAATAAGGTGGAATATATTTATATAGCTATGAAATGCCATATTTAGTATATTTGCGACTCAGGTCTGCGCACAGGCACATGCCCATGCAGCCCTTTTTCCACAGGCAGTACAAATTATTATTGTTTTTAATTAAATGAAATTAATAATACATTGTGCCAAATTGTTATATAGATGTATGTACAAAAAAAACTATATTTTAAGCTCAATCTCTTATGTTGAATTGTACATAATTTTTTTGAAATAAATCATTCATTCATTCATTCATTCATTCATTCATTCATTAAGAACAAATATAGTAAATATTGGTCTTTTTTATCACTAATTTTTCGGAAATGGACATTTTCAGAGCCTGAGTTCCTTTTATCCAAACGGAGTGTTCTGCCACACTGTTATCTACATACCAGACACTATATCTGTGGAAGCTCGCTCTCTACTCAAAGAGGTAACCCAGGCCACTTGTCAGTATAACTATGGGGTACTGTTACTTTCTTCCTATACCATCGTATAGAAGAAAGTATAGAATAGTATTAAGCTGTGAGTAAAACTCACATTTTGGTTGCAAAATCTACAAAATTAAGCAACTTCAAAAAATCACATCTGAGTTAATTTTCGTGTTTGATGAGAGCGGGTGGTACCAATATAACAAGCATGAAATCGGCTTTAATTCAATATAACTTTTACGGATATAACATGTTCCAACAGCTGTTTAGAGATTTTAGGCGTTTGTCATGTTTTTATGTGTCCGCGAAGTGGTTAAAGTTTTTCACATTTTTCAGTTTTATCATTTTTATAAAAAATTTACCCTCCTGTATTTTTTCTTATTTTAGCATCATAACATTGTACTGTTTAATTTGGAACAAAATAGATATAAATATGTATATATTTGAATTAAAATTGGAATTTATATGATTTTATTTTATTAGTCTGCAAAACCCTCAAAACGAGCTTGCCACTCCCCACAACACATGCAAAAATCGGTCCGCCACTTGGAGGATTAACCAACAGGTGTGTATGATACAAGAAGGTGGCAAGGATTTAAGACGAGTCCATTGAAAGGTATATAGAGGGTGAACACTCGCAGATTATTCCACTCTCAAACATTGACATTTAACTTTGCATCTGGTCCAAAAGACTGTGACGCCCCCTCTCCAGGGACAATATTTTTGGACTATATACACTTCTGTTCTACTACTTATAGGCCAGTCAAACTGGGGTTGAAATGGTACCACAAACCTCAAATTTCTTGTAAAAAATTTAAACTTATTCAAGAAGACAAAGAATATTTAAAGCCTCTCAAAAATCGGATAAATCAGAGGAGGGACCCTCTTAGCAGGTTGATGGATAAAATTTGAATTTTTTTGCGATGTTTTTTCTGTTGTAACCGGAATTAGATTTACTTGGTGTTTAATGGTTATAATTTCCCAGATGTAATCTTTTATTATTGGATATCATTATAATTTGAGGTTATCTATTTTAACCCTAGAAGTGGTAAAGTCGTAATTCACGACACATTTAAAAATTTAATAAGAAGTGGCAGGTGGAGTTATCTGTCGTGTAGTATTTCATGAAACCATTTATTATATAATATTAAGTTTGTTAAAACGCCATAATATTATCCCTCATATCTTTAGATAATTCATATACTGTGGAACGTGGATAATTCGAACTTCTGTAATTCGAAAACTTCTTTATTTCGAAGTTTTGACTTGGTCCCTAGAATTTTACATAAAAACAATGTTAAAATATCCTGGTTAATTCGAATAATTATTTGGATAGTTCGAATTTTTTGCAGCGTAAATCTGTAAAGAGAACAAGTCATTGTGTGCGATTTTCCTGAAAACAATGTTCGGGCTTCCTGTCCGTAGACTATTTTTAGGTAGACCCCTACCAACCCTTCTCATAGCACTTACACCTGCTGTTGACTGGTCACGACATGATACCCCTCCCCCTCATCAGTCCTCTACTGCTCATAAATCACAACATTGACATCTCTAGTCTGTCACTACACGGCGCCGGCGCAGTTCGGTAGCGTGTGTATCATTGATGGTGGTTTGTTCCGATATTCGTCGTCTTTGTTTTGTGTTGGCATTTGTGACTTCATCTGCGTTCATGTTAACACGTTGTGTGTATGATGGCTTTGTAAAAGCGAACCTACAAATCTCTGACGTTGCAAGAATAAATAGCCATTATTATTATGTAATATAATATTTATTCATCTCCATAATTAATAACTATCAAAATATTCCTCATTTAATAAATACAAAAATCATATTTAACCTAGCCATAAACCAAAATAATTTCAATCAACCATTCTCTCACTAACTTAATATATAATATATAATAATAATATATAATATATATTATATATAATATATATATATTTGATCTATATAGTTCACTTGTAAGGAATACTGTTATATTAAGTAAAGTTAAAATAATTAACTGAGTATCCTTGATAATTATATATTTATCCTTGAGTATCCTTATCAAGGACACTCAGTTAATTATTTTAACTTTACTTAATATATATATTATATATAATACATATATATATATATATATATATATATTAAGTTAGTTTATTAACCGTAATATATTATTAAAATAATAATATATAATTTTATATTATATTATATATATTATTATTATATAATATATAATATATATTAATATATATTATATTTATTATAATATATATTATATATTATTATTTTAATAATATATTACGGTTAATAAACTAACTTAATATATATATATAAAATGTAAGCAAATTTCAATACATAAAAAGTTAACATAACATACAGTAATTCAAAATTAGTCCTGAAGGCCCTAAATTAAGTAACCAGTGAAAATGAGATCCAACAATGTGCTTCAACAATGTGTGAATTACACACCAAGAGAAGAGAGTGGAACCAACATTGGAAATGAAAGGTCTGTTCCTGCTGTCCCAGTGATAAAATTTAACTTTAATATAAAAGGACGCAGTTCCTAGTGAAATTCCCCAGTATTTAATTAGTGAAAGAAGAGGCTCACATTCAAATTTCCCTATTTCATTTTATTATTATTTGCTGACAAGATTCCTGATTATATGTGAGCTGAAGAATGACTACAGTGTGACTTCAACTTGATTTCGTATAAAAAATTCCAAATTATTCAAGCCTAGATTCAAGATTTTATTTCATTATTAATATCATATAGCAAATTGAAACTTTCTTAACTATTTAAATTTTTCTTTTCAAATTTTATTAAGTAGTTGGTCTCTAAAGTAATAGTTCCATGTTAAGGTTCATTTTTTAATGGCACTAAATATTCCTTGAAATTGTATTTCCTAACAACTGATCAAAAGATAAAAATACATTTTTGATATGAATATGTCTTAGCTCTGGGGGAGGGGGGGTGTTGGTGATTTGTAAGATGGGAAATATTATATACCTTAAATAAACGGTGGCCGGCAGAGCCCTCCCGCCTCCGTTGCAAGCCAAATTAGGATTGCTCATGGCCGGAATTCTAATACTAGCACTTCCAAATGGCTTCAGACGTTTCACTTTTCAGTGATACGCTGTAAACAACTCACCCACCTGTGCATAGTCAGACATATTGTTCAAATAGGTGCAGTTCAGGTTGGTTTTTTTTTTTTAGTTTTCTAAATTCTTGACATGCTTGTTGTAAGCAGAAAAATGTAGATTAACCTAGAGAATTCGTAGTGTTCTGTCTCAATGTAGTTACTGTTAGGTTTTCATTTGCTTGTTTTTATTTGTTGCATAAATTTAACTCTTTGTTCCTGATTGACACTCATTTTGTCATTGTTAACAATTTTTTAACCGTCTTATTTATTTATTTATTTATTAGATTACCAATATGTTTATAGGTTTTTATTTATTAAGTACCTAATCTACTTGATAAACAATGTTTTATATTGGAGTGAATTTTATCCAATGTTTATGTTAAACTTTAACTTTGACAATGTCTAATATGCATCCAATTGTATGCCTTAAACAGACAATAAAATCTTGACATAGCAATTGGCTATAAAGCATACATAAAGGCAAAACAGAGAACTACATGAGTTCCAGGCTCAGCTCATAGGTGGCAGTTAGGCAGCACCCTAATTTGCAAAATGTATTCATTTACAACTAGATAGAAAGCTACAAAAATGTAAAACAGGAATATAGAAAAGCAAATACAAATGAAAATAGGTGTTGTGAGTAGGAGATGTGTTACTTTCCTCACAAATTAACATTATTATACTTACAATTTTCAGTTGCTGAGATACAATCCAAGCGAGAGGTTGGGCGCCGGGCTGCTTGGAGTTGAAGAAATTAAGTCTCATCCCTTTTTCGAAGGCATTCACTGGGATCAAATTTACAACGAAGGGCTTTTGCCTATTTAATTAAGGTGTCATATTTTAGACGATATGTGTTTTTACCATGTGTACTCAATATTAGGTTCCTAACTGGTTTCATTTTAGAATCCATTACTTATTTTTTATTATAGTCTGAATAAGTAACTATACACACGTACTGCTATTTTAAGGACTCTTTAACCTATAACTTTTTTATACGTTAGCAATAATTTTTTACCTGCATTACTACTGCCAATACAAATATTTTATCTTAAGTTATACTTTGCTTCATTTCCATAATGGGAAAGCAATACATTAATGGAATGGAAATGGAAATTCACATGAATGGAATTACATGAATGGAAATTGAAATAATGAAAATACCAAAGACATTGAAAACTACTCAAATTATATAAAAACTAATTTTCATCCTCTGTGAGACATTAATTTGATTGTTTTAATAGAAAACAACAGTAAACCTTACCATGGCAGGCATAGATCAGTAATGAATAGTTCACTAATGAACAGTTAAAGGTGGCCCAGAACACCATTCGGCACCCAGTAAACCTTACCACAGCAGGCATATATCAGTAATGAATAGTTCACTAATGAACAGTTAAAGGTGAGCCAAAACACCATTCAGCACCCAGTAAACCTTACCATGGCAGGCATAGATCAGTAATGAATAGTTCACTAATGAATAGTTAAAGGTGACCCAAAACACCATTCAGCACCCAGTAAACCTTACCATGGCAGGCACAGATCAGTAATGAATACAGTTGGCACTTAATAATCCGACACTAGACAGTCCGACACACTCGGTAGTCCGACGCCGCGCCAAATGAGTAATCGCAGACGGGCGTCTGTACAGTACAGAAATTTTATTCGTGTTATGACAGGATTCCTGCGTCTTCCGGTCCGTTAGTTCCCTACCTTGTTTAGTATAAATTAGTGTGTGGTAAAGAGCGTTGCTTACTATGTTACTGACAGTATTCAATTCAGAATTTAAGTGCAAAGTGTTAGTTCAGGTAGGCCTTATTGAATTTAGAATGTAGGTTATGTTTCACGTTAAGCCTATACGTTATAACTGTTTTATAGTTGTTATTTGTGTGTTTTGTATTAGTTATGTTTGTAGATAAATGTCATACAGTATTTTGTATTCATTAAGTAGTTTTCTGTAAAAAAGACTTTGTAAATTGTTTATTTGAACCTTTAATAGAATTAAGGTACTTAGTAATTAACATCAGTTTACTTTTCTTAAATCTACAGTTAGGGTTGTGCAAGAAATATAAGTTTTTAGTAATCTGACTTTTCCGGTAATCCGACACACTCCTGGTCCCATAAGTGTCGGATTATCAAGTGCCAACTGTAGTTCACTAATGAACAGTTAAAGGTGACCCAAAACACCATTCAGCACCCAGTAAACCTTACCATGGCAGCCATAAATCAGTGATCTATAGTTCACTAATGAACAGTTAAAGGTGACTCAAAACAGCATTCGGCACCCTGTAAACCTTACCACGCCAGGCATAGATGAGTGATGATTAGTTCACAAATTAACAGTTAAATGTGGCCCAGTACACCATTTGTCAACCAGTAAAATGTGTCTATAAATTTCTTAAAAATAAACTGTAATATTTATAAAACATATTATCTTACACAATTCATCAGCAAAGGCTACTGTACTGATAAATAAAGATGAAAACCATGTACCCTTTACTAATTTATTTATTATATATAAATAAAAATAGAGTTTTGCAATATATTTCTTGGAACTATTATATTTTGATTATGTTTACGTTTTATGCCCTCATAAAGCCGAAATAGGTCTTACCTCAATTTTTGTCTGTCTGTCTGTTCTAATGTAAGGCATTTGTGATGAATTCATTAGTGTTTATCCATTTGAACACCAGCCTATGCATGTCATGAAAATGTTTCCTGATCTCTTCCAATAAAACTGTCAAATTGGTATTTCAAATTAAATAGGATCGAACTTTATTATGTGAATTTATTCAGTTTTATTTTTAACTTTGTGTTTTAAAACAAAACAATTAAATTGTAATAATTAATATTTTAAAGATTCAGCTGCAACTTTTGAGTTACAGTTATGACTTAACTTAATATTTAATTGTTTAAAAAAATTGCAATCCATAAATCATTCTATTGCTTGTTTTTCTCCCTGCAGCAAGATAATTTCTCTGTGGGAACATAGAGTCCCTGTTGGAGAGAAGAGAGCCATGAGGCTGTGCAACATTTTGTTAAAAAAACATGTTACGTACGTAATGTATATTAACTACCATATTGCAAATTTCCCACTAATTAGGACTATTAATGTAATCATGTACAGTAGCAATAAACCTCCTCACAAAAAGAGCTGATAACACTAGTTCACGGATCAAACTGTTGGTCACATTGGGTTTAATGATTGAACTTGAAACTAAATATTCATGTAAAAGTCTATGATATTGTTTTAGAATTCTTAAAATGATGAAATGATTTGGGCTATAACATTTTTTATTCTGAGTTTAACATATTATACTGACTATAATTTTACAAATTCCTTATAAAATACTCTATATTTTTTCAATAAAATAATCTATTGTTATTTTTATATTTGAATACTGGTACCTTTATAACCCAAGAGACATTCCACATAACCTAAACAAATGTGTATAATGATTCCTAATTTAGTGAATAAGCAGTTAAGTTTTTCTTTTGTGGCTATAGTGTATTGTGTTGATTGTTTTGTTTATTTATTTTTGAAAAAATTTACTTATATTTTAACATGTTAATAAACTTGTTTATAAAATTTATGTTTATTTTCATTGTTGATAGCCTTTGGATCTTTGAGGAACAAAATTGTAGTTTAAAATACCTGTCTACCGAGCGATCCTAGTGTAGCTTTTGCAACTATGGCCGTTTTGTGTTGCTGGAACACATCTTCAGGTCTTGACAATCACCGTCAACTGTTTTCATTACACTAAACACTACTATTTACATGAACATTACACATCAAGAACACAACTATTTACAAGACAGGGGCGTGGTACGCAGTTGTGGTGTGGTTGAGTCGGGACTGTGACCACCTGAACCTGAACCAAACTCAACCACCCTCCCCTACGCTCCACGCGCCCATCTTGTAAATAGTCGTGTTTTGAATAGAATTGTTCAAATGGTTTATGGTGAGACAGACTAGTTATGCGTTCTGACCATTTAATAGATACTCCTTCGGTAAGTCCTTCTCTGTGGTCAATTCCTATAGAGCGGACTGGGAGGAGGAAAGCAGACCTCTTCAGTCGTGAGAGTGAATGGTATACGGATGGCTCTAAGGGAAGCAGGGGGTTCTGGTGCTGGAATCTATGGGCTACAGGATAAGGTACGTATTCTGGTTCCCATGGGGCTGTTTACCACAGTGCTGACTGAGGTGTCAGCAATCATGGAGTGTGCTCTGTACAATCTCAACATGGATTGTACAAACAGGAGCATCACCATCTTCTCAGACAGTCGAGCAGCACTCAGAGCACTTAACTCCTCTACCTTCAACTCCAAGATTGTGTGGGATTGCCAAAATGTGGTCTCAGCTCTTGGAAGTAGTAACAATGTCACCCTCTGCTGGGTCCCTGTCATTCAGGTATTGAGGGGAACGAAGTAGCGGATCATCTGGCAAACTAAGGAGCAGTCACCCCTTCATGGGACCACAACATTTCTGCGGGATCTCTAGGGTACATGCCAACCAAGCAATCATGGCTTGGGTGCATGACAGTCATTCCAGAATATGGTAAAATCACCACCTTATGAGAGTCAGTAAGTTGACCCTCAGGTCACCTTCTGCGAGGGTTGCGGAAGATCTTCTAGGACTACGTAGGTCAGAGTTAAGACATATCATAGGTCTTATCACAGGGCATATGTTTCTTAGACACAACTGTGAAATAGCCCAACACCCGATGGGCGATGGCAACTAAGAGACCTCCAGTTTAACGTGGAGTCCGAACCACTGCCTCTAAATTACAAACTGGTCTAATTATGAGTATGGTCTTTGAGGAGTAGTGCAGTTGTTAATCCAGACAAGAACACCCACCGACTATCGCTCGCATCTATCCACAATTCGTGACCTCCAAGTAGCTGGATTACAGGACGACAACACCTCCAAGGTCAAAATAGCGAAGAACTTTTTCAAGCGCATGGGTTACCCTCCACGCGGTAAATTAAACAAAAGATAATAATTACTAATTAGACATGGAGACAGCAGGCAGGTTGAACAAGACTTTCAAAGTAATTATATGTAAAGTTTTTAACAGATTTATGTCTCTTTTGTGTACTCTTAGTCAAAATAAATCTTTTAAATAAAATAATTTGAAACTATAAATAGTTGCATTTGTCATTGTTTTTATTTTTTTAACACTCAACTGCTCATAGCTATCAAACGACTCGGACTGCCCAGTAACCGGTATAATTAGTGTTGGTTTTTCATGACAAACAGGTTAATAATTTAGTTTAAGGCCCGTTTCTGCCCCTTTAGCAAATAAGAAAGGTCACTTTTAGTATAAAATTTTAAAGGTTGAAAAGTGAGGAATTTTTACAGTTTTTAGTTTAACAAGTAAAACAAAGTTCTTATCGTCATTTTTCTTAATTTTTCAAATTATTAAGAGGATAGTAAAAGGCTTTAAGAGGGCGTGAGTGTGTAAAACTATACTTATTCTTGTAGAATAATTTGTGTACTTTCCAAAAACCTACGTAAAATGTGGCAATAGTACGTTTGGTTAAAGTTGAGAAAAATAAGATTTTTCAGGGTAACGTCAATAAACTTGAAAAATGGAAAATGGCTTCTGAATAGAAAAAAAGGGCTGCTTCTGAATGGTGAAGAGAGAGAAAATGACTGAATTGCGTATCTTTCCATTTTTTCACATATAATAACGCCTTGAAATTTTTGACACTGACTACCAAAAACCATGTATTACATTTGTATAGTTTACCGACGTTCCGCATCCAATATTAGCTATGGTTTCACTGAGAAAATACAGTGGGGAGCGCACTGATCTAGGGATTGAGCGCGGGACTTGGTGCCCAAGGTCCCGGTTTGAAACCCCGCTAATCACCAATGGCTTTTCGCTATTTGATAATGTCGCAACCCACTAGGTCCAGCCTGAAGTAATGTGAAACACAATTCCGAGTAATGGCCTAGTTCAAGTCCTGGGATGAGAAGGTGGGGGAAAATACCAGTTTTACTTATGTGAATTTTAGGTGTTCGGCAAAGATCTAGGGCATGGGGTAATAACAATACACGGAATCTTCAACAATTTAACCTCCGCTTCGCTTAGTTATTGGACTCGACTAAAAATTATCTCGGCGAGACCAGTCATGCAGGAACGATGCGGGAGTTAATAAATTGTTCGATATTTGGTTGATTCCTTATAATTCTTTAGGTAGGCCTACTACCGGTGCCAACGCCCAACAATGAGCGCGGCTGAATACAACCAATTGTTATTCAACTGATAAAACATCTAAGAACAGCATATATGTTCTTTGATAATATTCAAGTAGTCATTACTCAAGTATAGTATAGATAGGCGAGTTTATGGACTCATTAAAGACAACAAATAGGTCTACTGTATTGATCGATGTTTGGTCGGTTTAAAAATATAGGGCATCAAAAAGTCAACTGACCTTTGCTCTCACTCTTTGACTGTGACTGATATAACCACAGACAAACTAAAACTATATTATCATTTTAGTTTGTCTGTGACTAACTCGTGGTTTGTAAAACTTATTTAATTGTTTGGGAAATATTTGCTTTCGAAAATAAAATTATAGGGATCTAATAATAATCCTCCATATTTTAGATGTCTTAACTCCTAAACAATTATTCGTTACAACGCTCTCTTACGACTGGTTAACCTTTATGGTAGAGATAAAAGGCAAAGCTGGTCAAAAATACACATACAGCATAAATATATATTATAAGGGAAATAATTGTTCATTCATTGTAGGCATAACTAAACTTAGAAATACTTAGACCAACTGCATGGAATTCAGCTCAAAACTTTCAAAATTTGCATCTTTTCAAAAACTAGTATAACAATTTTATGCGATGACGACTTCTGAGTCAGTTCCGTGTACAATTATTACATAATTCCCATTATCATGACAGTATGCCTGCGGATTCGACTTAATAATAACGCTAGTAACTCTTTAAAATTCGATCCAAATAACTTTCAGGCAAACATATTAACACGCAAGTTTTAATATCATAGTTCTCAAATCTATATATAAACTGCAACTGCAAACTGCGATCCAATTACTTCGTGAGTGCGTGTTCGAGAACTACGGTATTTGTTAGTCAGAGCTAACAATAATCTCATCACTTGTACGTCTTTACAAATCGCAAAATCTTCTTTACGCAGAATCAAGTTCCGGAAAAACCCGATCCCAATGACACGACTCGGTAGCCCAGGGGTAGCGCGCTGGCCCAGTAAGTCAAATATTGTTGGATCGAAACCAGTTTCCGGCGACCGGCGACGCCTGTCAGATCATGAACTGTCACATCAGGCTACAGACTGTGACTCGCGGTAGGATATTGGTACCTCACGTACTACGACAAACTTTTTTCAATACCTCTAATTAATTTGGACTATAACGACTTCAATCAGAAACGGATATTTGATACTGACCAGTACCGACACCATCAATATGTCTTCTGTACCCCTCATGGGCGTGAATCTCGTAAGTTACTATTTAATAAATACGATTATACTACATTGGAATCCTCTCGAGGGGGTACAGAATGAGCGGTATGTGTATGGTAGGTATACATATATAATACCTCCGTCGCAGCAGACCTGCGTACTCAGCGAATTTCCAAATCAATAATAATAATATATAACAAGTTTGATCAATATCCGTAATAAATAAGATAGTTTGCCTATTCTCTGTAAGATTAACATGAGAAAGAGTATGTAGGTTTACTGCCTTGAGGAACACTGAACAGAGGCATTTCTAGCATAAACAGTTTTTATTTTTACCATTGGTACCAACTTTCATCAACATCTGTCCATAAATAAAGGAGTTTACCAATTATTCTCTATACTCTAAATTATGATTAATGTGGGAAAAGAGTATGCAGGTTAGCATACTCACTAATTCACTTAATACTTACTTAACATACTTTTAAGAATTAGCTCTGTTCTGTTCTATGATAAACACATATAATTTTTAAGCATATGTAGATCTCAACCACATAAAGCTGAACACCAAGTTTCATCAAAATATGTTTTGTATTTACTTCCCTCTGGGAAATAGGTTAGATCATGAATATGAAAGCGAATGTTTTCAGTTCATCTAAACAGCTGTTCTTATAGCCAATCTATGACGACACTGACCATATGTCGCTACTAACCAAATTACGTCACTGTTTCAAATTTTGGTCGCAAAACTTGGCCGACGCCGCCGCAGCTCAGTGCTGGTGCGTAAGATTCATGCACGTGCTAAAGGTTATGAGATCGACCCCATCCGGGGACAATACATTTTTGATCAGTGTTTATGCTATATTAATTAAAGTGTATTAAATCGGTTTTATTTAAACCACATAAATGTTTTCATTGAGTAATAAATGTGTTTGAATTTTGCTACTTGACTTGTATAATACGTCTCTTTATTCTATCCGAGTAAAGCTCAGTCACCAGGTACCGGTACTGTTTTCTTATTCTCCATAAGATCAACATTTGAGCCCTAAAATACAACGTACTATGTTTAGACTTTTTAATATCTCGGTAACTGTTGCAGATAGAGCAAAACTTTAAAATACTAAATTGTGTAGTTTTTTTAGCTAATTGTATAATTGTGAAAGACAAAATGTAAAACTTTTGGGGAAACGCAAAAACCCTATTTTGGTATACAAAACGCCTCCAAATTACCCGTTCTGATTGACCGATATCTGGTTTCGAACTCGACCGAGTAAATGTAGGAATACACGTCTCTACCAAATCTGGTAAGGATCGGACAATTTATACGAGAGTTAGCGAGTTCAAAGACACTCACACACACACACACACACACACACACACACACAAACACATTTTTACGGCTATTGTTTTTGGCCTCTAGGTACATCAAAACGAAAAAAGTAACATAGTCCCGGGCTTAAGTCTTGCCATGGGACCTTCAGTAAAAGCTTCTTCCCTAAGATGAATTCGCTAAAATGACAATTTTAGCGAATTTACATCTGGCTGGTTGGTGTAGTGGTTATAATACTCTCCTACAAAACTGAAGGTCGCTGGTTCGAAACCCGCAATCGAATCCTGGGCCGAATCTGGATCCAGTCGCCATTCGTCGTGGGACTATTAATGATGCTTCCTAACAACAGGTCGACGTTACGTAGTAACAAGACCGGGATTTGGACCGTTCCCCATCAAACGTAAAAATGCCTTTGGTGTAGAAATATACAAATTAAATTTTACAGCTACAATTACAAACTCGACAATCGTAAGCTGGCACTGGCTAGGTACAAAATCTGGTAGGTAATAGGTGTTTATTAAATAATATTAATTGGAGACAAACATCCCTGTTGATGATAAGTGAGTTATTGAATGTGCGATGTAAGCACATTTGGAAAAAGTACAGATGCTTCCTCAGTTTTGGTATATTGTTCAAAATTAATTGTGAATACGTTGTACTGTGTAATGCACTTGAGTGCGTTTAGAGTATACATTTAGGTATAGTCTAAACGTATAACAAAACAAAACAAATGTTTTGTTTTGAAGTTCCGGAAAACATAATTTTTTTTTACCACTTTGTGTCTACCGTGCTACCAATTGAGAACCATCTCTATTTTAGATTATTGATTAAGCGCGCCCGATTCGATTAAAAATGTGACGGGAACGACAAATTGTAGATAACTCTCATGTTATATAAACAAGTTATCTTTCTGTTACATAACATGGATCCGATACCGTTCCGTATCAATGCTGGTGTAGGCCTACTGAAATAACATCTGACAAATAAGCGGGCACGTAATGAATATAGCGCTAGGATTTAGAGTATTTATTCGTTATGAAGTCTAGGGTGGAATCCAATCAGATTATTTTTGTCATGTGCTTTGTGTTTTTCTACGCCTTTCAACAATTCTTAAACACTCATTATGATTATCGCCATTATTTTATAGGCCAAACATTAACATTTTCTTAATTTAAATTCTCCATGAATAGTGTAATACAATTACAGTAATACTTTATTGATTTGGTCGATACTCTAATACCATGTTTGCTGAGTACCGTACTGTGTTTGGTAATATAAAACCTAATCTGTTCAGTTTTAAAGAAAATACCATCATATACTTATTATGAAATTATATATACAGTACCACAAACGTGTTTATCTTTCCCCTATAGACTAGCTTCAATGCAACAATCAATATACCCTATGTGTTTTTAAATTTGTCAGTACTGTAGTCAAAAAGTATATGAAATGAATAGTAATAATTTTTTGTTTACATTTTCCCTAAACTGAAATGTCCCCAACGCTACCAATTTTCACTATAAACGAACGGACGGATTTGGATAACAGCAGCTGATTTGAAGTGGGCCATTTGGTTTCAATTCATGTTGCGATGAGTCAAATGTACTGTTGAGAGAGGCATTTTGAGATGGATATGTCTTATTAGCTCTGGGGGGGGATGTTGGCGATTTTAGGATGGAAAACATGTAACAGGTTTCCATAGAAACTACCAGCTATTGTGTTGAATTTTTAATATAAAAAAATAAGAACAGCTGTTTAAATGAACTGAAACCATTACCTTTAGACATATCCATGATCTAACTTATTTCCCACAGGGAAGTAAATACAAACATTTTTTTACTTTGGCTATGTAGTAGGTGCTTTAAATATAGTTTTATTTACAATATGTTCTACGTAGTTTGAACAATAAGTAAATACAATAAAATTAATGGCATTAGTAGGACATCTTTCACTAAAAAGCTTACATAACAGTTTTTATCAAGATTTAAAAAATTAGATAATTATTTACATAAAACGAGTTCCAATAAGGTTAAGAATATTGTACCGTTTTAGTCTGTATACATTATCAATATTGTTCAGAAGATTTAGGCCTAAGTGGTTGGGATGTTTTTCTAATTTTGTTAAATAGTTTTTACTGAATGTTTAAATTTCTCGGTTAAGTACATTTTTGACAAACCATGGAGCTTGGTGGATATTCCACAAAACTGTTACTTTAAATCTCTGTTTTTTTTTAATTTGACGAACTGTAATGGTACATCAAGTACCAAATCTGGATCCCGTAGGTCCATCCTGGTATTTTAGAATAAATTTATATGATAAAAGTGTATTTTATATTGATAAATTTGAATTACGATTTAAAAGACAAGACAGATTTCTTAACTTCAAATTCAATGATGGTCTTTTGTTCCAAATATGATTTTTCATGAATCAACAACAATCAAACATTAAAATAACTAATCATAGTGATCTGGTCGCCATAAATTGGAAATAACACGGATTCGTTTTTCATATCAAGATCGAGTTCCGTGTGGTATATTATTGTTTGTTGGGTTGGCCACAGTGACCTCGCAAGATCATCTATTACCTCCTCCTTCCTGATTGTGGCCACTACTTTGTACGCAATTTTGATCATTATATTCAAGGTCGTCGGACAAGCTACCTGGGCGCCGCAGTTCAAAGCTGCAGCCAAAAGTCTGCCATATTTTTAATGGAGGCTTAGGTTATAAAGTACTAATATTATTTCCCCTGCTAATATGGACAAATTTTGACGAAAAGAATACTTTCTCCATATATTATGTGTGAGGGGAAAGTAAGAAAACGGGACTTACATAAAATGGGTTAACGTTAGATGAAAGAATGATAATGGGAAACATAGTGAACTCTTTACTTGCTAATATTAGAAGATCAATAAAAACCCTCCTGTTTCCTTTTTAGATATTTGCGAAGAATCTTTGTTGAAAACACTATATCATTCTCTGATACACTCACGATTATAGTACGGTCACTGACCACACTTAATATGTCCAGGAATGTTACGTGTTTTTGCAAATTATTTATAATTAATTGTGGAAACAAATTTATTACTCATTGTATTTAAATCATTATAGGTAAAGAATAATTTCAGTTTGACACAAACACTACGAATAATTATAATTATTATTTTTTAATATTATATGCGGGTTTTACATATGAAACTCAAAACATTGTGACAGCTATAATAACTCTATATCAGGCATATTCTAATCGTATCATAAACATAATTAACCAAATCTAACCAAAAGAGTTAAAACTGACATTAGTGTGGGTCTGTAGGTGGAGTTATGGCGCATAAAAACTTTCTATAAAGTGAATCTGTATTTCAAAACTAAGTCAAACTTTTCAAAGTTTAATTTTAATTGGAGGAGAAAAATAATTGACATTTGCTTGATAAAAATACTTAATTATATTATTTCAAGCTTATAAATTCTTTATTTTGTGAACCAATAATATTCTAATATCCTAACACATTATTTTAATACTTATTAATATCGAGCATTAAAAGTTATTTAACTTAGTAAAATCTCTTTGTGGTATCAATTAATTAATTCGGCTGTCAACTCAAGGTCGTTTACAACGATAAATAGCGTTAAATATTGTTTAGTCTGTTTTTTAGATCGTCAGACTGTGACCATTATTAACCATTATTAATACCCAGGGATATAAACTAATATAAAAATGGATCCCTATAGATGTTTAATGAGGGGTTTCCCAGCTCTTAAGACATAAAAAGTAGGAAACCTCTATTAATTCGGTTACCATTTTATTCATACATCATATAAATATTACTAAGATTTAACTTTTATTCTTATTTTATATTTTTGCTACAGTATCTCGGATTCTTTTCTATCTAGGATTTGTTGGCCACCAGCATCGCTGAGATTAGAGGATAATGTATGCGATCTATATCCTGTAAACCTCTAAAGTAACTTCTGTTTACTCTAAATGAAGACATTACTGCGTTAATGTTTGACAATACTGTTTAAGACCGGATTGTGTCGCGAGTAGTGTCTTGGACATGTCTTGATTTTCAGACTCTTTATTGCCGCTTTGCTGATGTGGCCTTGCATTGATGTCATGCCAGACAAAAATCCAATATTGTATATGCATTCATGCATTCTTTCGCTTAATTGTCTATGGTATCATTCACAAAATCTATATTTACACTAAACAACACTTGAACAATAACTATCACATGTGTAAACATACCTTTATATAGAACTATCTTAAGTACCCGTCCTTCGTACACGGTTAAAAAAAGTTTGAGAGAGGTTACCTTTTCCCTTCGGCATGAAATAAATATTCTAAAATATGAACATTTGATTAAGAATAATCGTTTTATTTGAGGTCAAATACTATTCATATTAAAATAGTTAATTACTAATAGTATATGTTTTATACTAAACACGATCTCAAAAATGTATAAACACGAGTCTCTACAACAAGACAAAGTACCATTTGTTAAGTAATGTTGGGAATGGATAAGGGATAACGTAATAGAGACAGGTATCAGGAGAAACTTAAAATCTATTATTTTCGGCAACATTAATTTCAATCCAGCGGTTTATCTGTAAAAATGGACTCTCTTTCTTCTTCTTCCTGGACCGTGTAATTAGTAGTGTGTGAAACAGATGGTGAAATTAGAAACTGTAAACATTGAAATCTAGGATATTTACAGCAGTTAATTAATTGTGTATTCTGCTTCCTGAACTTTCAAATTTTTGTGTTCACAGCTGTTAACACCCAAACAATTTTTATGTTTTCATTCTTTGAAAATGTAAACATTGAAACCTCGGACGTTCACGGGGCGTAGCCCGATCTTAAACTCATGCCTATAAGTTGCATGAGTTTAAGATTTAGGTACCTTTGTGTAAAATTTAGAAACCGGTCAGTTCAGTATATTCGCGTTTATTTGCCACAACAAATCCACAAACATACAGAAACCACCTCTTCTTTATAATATTTTGGATAAGTGTATAGGTCAGTTGTAAGAAAACTATATGAATTTTCAATATAAAATTGGTATTTAATTTCATATATAATTGAAATTTAATCAATATATTTTTAAAATATAATATAGGATCAGGCATGAACTGATCATACAAATGAACTTTCAGTTTATTTGTCTATGTCTAGAATTAAAAATGTATAAATGAACAATCACCACTAGAATAAATTATTTACAATAATAAAGTAAACATTAAAAACTTATAAAAACTGAAACTTTAAAAAAATAATATAAACTGTCTGTTTCTGTGCGGTTTCTATTTCAAAGTCTAAAAAAATAAAGAACCATAAATTTCACAGGCAAAAGACAAAAATATATACAAAATGACTATAATAGGCGCTGAAAGCTTGTATTTTGATATTTGATATTTTCAGGTTGTATTTTACAGTTGTTCAAATGCTGTTCAAACTTGTTAATTGTTTACTTGTTTAACTTGTTAAACTTGTAAAATAAAAGTTTAAATAAAATATACGCGCAGACAGAATGTTAATGAAGTAATTATTTACTATTTATCGTCCCAAAGATGAATTCGCTTAAATTTATAGTCATATTGTCCGTCTTCGTGAATCACTTATTTATAAAACAATACAAATGTTTGGGGAAACTAGCATCACAACAATCATAAACGAAATATATGCACTATATTCATTGTACAAACAATTATTGGTAGCCTACTATTTTATGAAAACAACGCGCATAATATAACCTCTCCTTCTGGGAATACTAAAATTCTTGGGCTTATGTATCTTTTACAATAAGAAAGTAAATTTCATATTAATTAAAAACTATCAAGATTCAAATTTAAAAATAATAAAAATAGTCTAAAACTGTTCCCCCTCTTTTTCAAAACACCAAGTATGAATAAGTGGGTATGAGAATGAAATTCAATAAATAAAGACAATGCAAAATGAATGAAATTAAGAAGATACCATTACATATAATTTGTATACATAAATTGTTTAGATTAGGGATTTCCAGAGTGTATTTGGAGTATTACTGCATCCACAACGTTACAAAACAAGTTTTAAGTCAAGAATTTCCCGTAACATATTCTCAATTACCTCAGTCCCTTTCTCACCACCGTTGTTCACCAGTCTGGCTGCTCGCACCTCCCGTGTGTGGTGGACCTCGACCTCAGGGTTGAAAGGTACTGGATCCATCATGGCTGGTTTGAAGAAAATCGATATCAAAAATCCATACACAGCTTTGAGTTGGAATTCTTCTCTGAAGTCCTCTAGGGTCGGAACTTGTATACCAGAAGGGACATCCGCACAGATTGCTTCATGATATATCCTTAAATATTCCTCTTTATGTTTCTTTCTCGATTCTGCAGATGAATTCAAAAAGAAGAAAAATGAAAAGTCTATCATTGGCGAAGAATACCTTGCAGTCGCCAAATCGAAAAATTTCACATCTACTGGCGAGTCATTTTCGTCATATTTAAACAATATATTATTTCTACAAAAGTCACCATGACAAATCACCGACATAGGTTCTTTTGGGCTCACTAAATCTTTCAGATAATTTTGAGCATCATCGCATAATTTACTTTTGAAATTGTTGATTTCTTTTACATATTCCCCATTTTTCAATAGTGTTTCGGATGCTCTGACGAGTGACAGTACGTAGAGGTCATTTGCATCCTCTTTGTTGTCATCAAATAATCTAGCCTCAATTAGTTTACCAGCTACTTCATAGAAGTTTCCGGGGTTTAGCTGTTTCGCAATAAATGAGAGCGCATGAAATTCACCTAACCTTTTGAATGTCAATGCACAATGATGGAAATCCAAGTCGAGCAACACTGGAGATAGCGTGAACCCTGCTGGCCTTAAATCTTCCAACACGACGATATATTCATTCGGGTCCTCCGATTCGTTCGCCGAACCATAAAAGTACTTTGGGAATATTGTTTGGACTTCACCGTATTTCACAAAAAACGGAAGCACCTCTTCATAAACAAGAACTTCGTTTCTAAATTGGTAATCCAACTTAAGCCACTGTCTAACTGCTTCATTGCCCATGTTGTATTTAACAATTAAAGGCTGCTGAATCGTCTCTCGATCGGACTGGAAAACCGCGACAACAAAACACACGGAGGAGGCGAACTGGGCCTCGGGAGTCGCGTTATCGTCACACAAACACTTGACGAACCGCACGTTGTCCCCGAGGCGCCCGCTGGCCGCGACACGAGGGAGGATCACGTCGGTCAGATCACCAAGTCGAGACCGAGACATGGCGATGTCAACTGTCCGCCGTCCGGTGTACGTACGTGTACTACTCGAGCACGAGCAGTCAGACTGAGAACTGCAAAGTGGTGGGGGGACTAGGGAGGTGACCTTGACCTGGTGAGTAATCGCAAACTGAAGCCTGCGAACCGAGCGGCCTCAATAATTTTAGGACTCGATCTTATCACGAACATGAATAAACGGTATCAGTGGACTGACACATACAGTAGGCTAGCTCAGAGCAGGCTCTAGGCATATTCAGTTTTATATTTAACCTTAGGACTAAGCCCCACTGACCTCTAAAGTTTGTATACATATTAAGCTTAGGAGGAATATGCGGGTTGCATTTGATCATATACATACATCAATAATATGAATATTTTATTAACAGCTGATTTTGTGTTCCTTTATTTTAAGGGAGTGTTTGTGATTTTTTTTTAAATAAATAGATTACTGTTTGGTTTGTCCCAGCGTAATTATTTAGTAGTTTTGTTTTGTGAGAGTGGAATTAATGAATATAAGATTACGCGAGAGTATTATTATAAAAAATGCCGCGATTCGAAAAATTTAATATTTTCTAAAAAGCCGTATTACACTTAGTTTGGGTTTAGGTTGGTTAGGGTTGGTTGGTTGGGGTTAGGTTTAGGTTACACTTAAGTTTGGGTATAGGTTGGATTAGAAAATTGTGAATCAGTCCACTCAGATTTATTTGTTTTGTGGGAATGTTATTAATATGATTGTCTTACCGTTTCAATATTGTTTTATTAACCATGCCGCGACCCAGAATATCCAATCTTTCACAACGAAGCCGTAATGCTATTCTACTTCAGAACATGTACAATCTTAAAGTTAACAAACACGTACTTAAACTGTTAAGTGTTACGAAGTTCGCTGGGTCAGCTAGTGCTCCATAAAATCCGGTCTACTGCGAATGTATTGCATATTTGATTTTTTTGTAAAATAGGATTTGCTTAAATATTTACAAAACTTATTAACATTGAAATTTAATTTCGTTGAACCTAAGCGAACTTTTCCGTTAGGCACCATAAAAAGTAGCGATGCATAAACCTACTCTTAGAAATTTAGCTCGCTTAATCATCGTCAAATTGTTAATATCATACAAATACGAGAAACATTTGTAAGGCATGATGGAATAATAGTACACATCATATCATTATAAAATATTGTACAAATTATACTTGGTTTATATTATAAATTGGGCTTAATCCCTTATCACAAATAAATAATATACCGTAATTCTTAATTAAACTAGAGGTATCAGTGAACTGACACATACCTTTTCCCTTAAGTCAATTTTAAAACGACAATCTTTGATGAACTATCATATTCTTTAACGTTTAACTAAATATCACTTAACTAGTATTAACCGTCGCGCCTTGCAGCGATGTACTAAACAGACTTATTATGGGTTTAGATTCGCTGTAAAATATAAACATAGTATAATTAGTATTACCTTTCTGAATTTTCGGCCTATCCAGGTATTGTAAGCCAAAATATTTGTAAAAAATGTTGAGTGTGCATGTGGACTTGAAACATTAAAACATATTTTTAAAATAGAAACAGACTAAGTTATATTATCTTACACCAGAACACCTTTGATCATTTTATACATCCTGGTAAATACACACTCTCACACGCACAAGCAAAAACACACAAACGCACAAAAAATCTAATATTCGATAATAATACACAATATCAACCATTTACCTGTATATTTCAGATAGAGAAAGAAAAAAACTAAACATGTAGGCCTACAAAAGCTGATTATTATAATAAACCTAGTATGTATAAACATTTGATTTTTAATCAAAACACATAATCCCCAAAAATCTGTAAAATATTAAAGTGGTGATTAAAATTTTTCATATGGTACAGTATATATTTGCTTGAATGTTTTACATTAATGAATGATTAATATAACATTAGATAGTAAAGTTAATTACCAATTATTTACATTATTCGAACAAATTACAGTTTAAGAAACTTTCAAATAATTTAAACACAGCTGTTAATTTTTGTAACGATATAATAATTATTTTTTATTTGGCCAACATATAAACATTTACCTCTTAATCATAAAACATAAATAATAGACATCTAACCTATTTTACAGGAAAGTAAATACAAACATTTTTAAGATGGCGGTGGTCAAATCACACTTTACCTTTATCGTTTTAAATTATTTTTAAAATCACTTTATCTTTGGAAAATTAAAAAGGTTTTTTTTACTTTTAAAAGCTCATAACTTTTAAATCCCGATATTTTGAGAAATGCCGATGGTATCATTTTGTAAATATCATAAAAAACTATACATCATATAATTTTAATAAAAATTGTTACCTATATCTGTTTTTGAGAAATTTTCATTTTACGTGTTTTTGGGATTTTAAGGGTGAAATGCCCTTAAAAATCAACAATCTGAAAAATGTGTCCGAGATACGTGGATTACCTACATAACTAATTTCATGGAAATCGGAACGATAGTTTCGTTTTTAGGCTTCTGCTCACCCCTCCACACACACAAACACCACTCTAAAAACAACCTTTTCAGGAGGGTCTCTAGGTTTCTGCCCATCCCCCCACATACATACACAGACACTCAGATAGACATCACTCCAAAACCACTTTTTTGGTTCAAGGGGCACTATAATGGATATATCCACCAGAAACTCAAAATAGAAAATTCTTACGAAAACAATACTTACAACTAATAGGCCTTAGGAATAGGGAGAAAGTAAAAAAATGTAAAATATCACTTAACCTATACCCTGAACTCATAAACAGTTTTATTGTTGGTGCTTGGTGTATTTAAGCATTATAAAATATGTACCGTTGAAGAGCTCAAAATCGATAAATACATTTTTACATATGTTTATAGTTTCAAAGTGCAAAATTATTATGCTATATCTTTTTCTATGAAATATAAACAGCTGTTCCTCCCTTTTGATTTCTCACATTCAATTCGTCTGTCTGGTCTGGTTTGTCCTTCAGCGTCAGCTGATCACAGATCGGTTACTGTTACTGTCTGTCTTGCTTCCTGTTTTTGTTTTTGAGCAATGGTCCGTCTATAAGTTTTCATTCTACTCACCCACCCACTAGTACAATTTACATTTAATCCTGTTAATTCGTGATTATATGTATGTTAAACATATGTTTTAAAGTGATTCAATTCTGATTATTTCGTAAAGAAGACCTTTGATGTTTTATAACCAGATTTAAATGTTGTAGTGCATCGATGACAGAAGAGCAAACACAATTGAAACTGTCATTTAAAACTGAAGATTTAAACAGAACAACTTCGATTGTTTCATTGTCTTCATCTGGTATTTCTGAGGCTGAGCAAAGTAGTTTGCCAGACGTGGCCTTCGTGCCAGCATCCAGTAACAGTGGCACAATTGATTCTCCCAGGACTAACCGTGAAAACCAACCCCTCTTGGGGAGGTTGGATGGTGATTCATGCAACAGCTTTCCTGGTAACTTTTAAAATTAAATAATTTGAATATGGATACTATAAAATTGTTGGGGGATTTTAAATATATATTAATCTATTTGAGGCTATATGGCTGGCTCCATAGGCTCTATCAGAAGTGATTACATAACCTTTTGCCCAAGTTGTCTGTATAGCCTTTTTGATAAAATATTATGATAAAGAAGGTTACTCCTTGAAAGCAAAATCAAATACCTATAAGTTTATTTTTAGTGTATTTTTACTACTCTAATTGCCTTCACAGGCCAACATAATCCTTAATTAATTAATGCTTATGAATGGCCATGGGTAGCCCAAAACAATAGTTAAGCCTTCAAGTCAGGAATTTGTTATGCAAACCGTGTCTTTGGTTATAGGAATCCTAGTCAATGATTTCTTTATTAAAGTGTAAGAAAATAAGATATTTTACTAGAAATACACCAAAATATTCACAAAAAGGGAAAGAAACAAAGTCTAGCCTATGTATTTTAAAACGAGTATGAATGAGAAATGAATATTAAAATACCGGTAATAACATATGGTAGGTCCCTAGACTTATAATATATGGGATAAAATTTGGTATAAAAGTTTAAACCTTCAAATAGTTAAGTTAGAATAATTTATAATGAAAAATCTATCTTACTAGTAGCAGCAAGCCTACTTACTCATTCCCAATGTCATTCACATGGAGAATTTGTAAGCATACTGATATAACTTTCTCATTATTTAAAATATCATTAGAAAAAAATGGTATACACCTTCATTCAGTTAAGATCTACTACGGTAATATTAGTAAAAAATATTATTTTTTGCTGCAAAATTAGTTTTTAAATTGCAAAAATTATTAGTTTACAACTCTGATATAGCCTATCGTTATAGTTAGTATTTCAGCCAAACATTATTATAAAAAGTATTAAGTATTTATCCCAATATGGTTAACACGTTCAATGCTGGTAATTTTTATGTATGCCAAGCCCTGTGCTAAAGTATTTTAGGGGTTTTGTTAACTCTTTAAAAAAAGTTTAGATTAAAATCGTGAACGAAGCATTATACATGGTGAAACAACACCTACAGTAAACATTCACTGTCAAAAATAACCTTCAAACCGGTTTATGGTTCCATAACCAGTGAAAATTAGGGGGGACGCATAAGTGCGTTCCTGCACTTGCGTTCCCCCTAATTTTCACTGGTTATGGAACCATAAACCGGTTTGAAGGTTATTTTTGACAGTGAATGTTTACTGTAGGTGTTGTTTCACCATGTATAATGCTTCGTTCACGATTTTAATTTACGCATAAGTGCGTTCCTACACTTGCGTTCCCCCTAATTTTCACTGGTTATTAGGGTCTTTTAGGTTATTATGGTCTCTTAGGGTATTCCCTAAGAGACAATTTACCTCAAAGGAAGTTCTAACATTTTAGTTTTGACTCTAAAAAAATTTCTGTTTAAAGTGGAAAAATGAACTTTAGACTTCGTGGGCAGAAACAAAAACAGTAATATACTGTTAAATAATTTATGTTAAAACCGTGATATCCAAATTGTTCTCATATGTCCACATTCCAATGTAGCCTGCCCCTTTTCCATTTAGGAAGTAAATAGATTTGTTTTTGTTTCACAGTTGGCTCTGCAATAGTAATTATTAAATACTTTAGCATAATTTGCATTTTATTCTCATTATTTGAAAAGTATTGCATCTAAGTTTACAAATGATCAATAATACATAATAGGCCAACTACCTTTAATCACACCACGAGGGAATATTTGTTACTTTATTTCAATTAATTTAACGTTGTAATTCTTTGATCTGTCTTGATTTAAAGCTATGAATTCACTCGCATAACCTAACAACGCCCCCAAAATATATTAGTAGGGTTTTGGTAAACTTTTGGTTAGTACCTAGCTCAACGGTCCTTACTACACAGCTAATAATAATTTTATAATAACTGTATAGACTGTGTGGTCTTACAATGAGCTGCTGTATCATCCCTTGCTTCTTGTAAGAGGGGACTAAAAGTGTGAGGCATACGCTAGTTGTTTTCAGCATATACTCTGCAAAGCTCTCTGTTTTGATAAGAAATAAACGGTATCAGTAAGCTGATATATACTTTCTCCTTTTAAAAGTAAACTTCAGTTAAGAAATTGTATTCTTAAACTTATCTTAAAATATTATTTAAAAGTTTTTTTGTTTTGAGATTATTTATACAGTTTCTTTATCACATCTCTTTCTACAAGTTCAAAGATTATGAGAGAGATACAAAACTCAACCACCACCTATCTCCATTAATCCCCTCTACTGAGGCAATAAAAACTTTTGAACTGGGTTTTTGTCAGATGACATGACTTTAAGCTGCATAACAAGTTTCAGGTAAATGGGATGAAAAATAATGCAGAAATTATTTTTGTAGTATTCTCTGCAAGAATAACATTGGACAATCTAAAACAATGTACTACATTTACCAAGGACTGTAAATTTTACTTACTTCTGGAACCATTTGTCATATATTAATAATTCTAAATACTAATTAGTTTAGGTTTTGATCTTGTTTTATGGATGATAGTCAAATTATTTGACCTATTTACTGTGCATCTGGGAAACTCCAAAAAACTATTTTTTACTATAGTCGTTTTATATTACCTTTTACTGTCCCAGTTCAAGAGAGGTTGTTAAGCTACAACCATGATTTTAGCGCTGGTTGCAGCATATATGTAGATCGCCAAGGTAAATATCATAATATTGTTATTGTAAAAAGGATCAGCCTCATGGATGAAACACTTAACACGGAATAAAAACAACACAGAATGAACATTTAAACATGAAAATGAGACTTGAGACATGCCTGTATTGGTATTTCATTTAGATCAGGTCGCCACGAGAGCCTGTAGGACACTCAGTGTCCTGATAATTTTTAAAACAAATTTTTTTTATGCAAGGGAGCTCGGATACAGATAACAGATATCCAATTAAAACTCAAATTTGAAAATTTGACGAAAACAATTTTTTCTCCTTAGGTGGTATAACTTACAGGTGGGAGAAAGTAAAAAAGTATAATTTAGATTTGTATGGATTTCTTGATTTATTTTTAACTATGTTAAAATATTAAAATGATATGAAGTCATTTTTAAAATCTTAAACTAAAACTACTAAATATAAAAGTTACTTTTTAATCTGCAGAATCTTCAATTTTATTAGAAAATAATTTTTAATTTTTTACGAAGATTGCTTAGTCAAAATATTGTAACTAAAAAAAGCAAATTGAAGAGATACATCTAGCTGATGGGTTAGTAGATACTGTATTAGGTAAGAGCTAATTTACTGCGTCTTCTGTATTAGATCAAATTTCTTTATAATTTTGTTTTTGAAAATTTAATTTTTTATGCCTCCTGAGTTGAAATTATAAATACCTAAATTAATTAGGGAACACTATATTGCAGTCATCAGTTAATCATGTTTAATGTTGACATTTTTAAATAGGCCTACTTTGATGGAGTCTACTCTAGAAACTACAGAAATCTATTAAAGTATGCTGTAATGACTACTACAAGTTATTGAAATTTATTTTATTTATTCTGATACTTATCAGAATAAATAAAATAAATAATAATTATTAAAATAAATTTTTTTTAATTTCTCATAATTGCTAGCTATTTTCGTAAGATCTAAAAGTTTTTTTAACAAAATAAGAGTGACAGTAGAAGATCTAATAATTAATATTTAACATTAATTGTAAACATTGATAATCTCACCTGTCTATTGGATTATTTGGTAATTGTGATAATTCCTCTTGATGCCGGTGCAAGTGTCTGGCCTTGGACCCACATAGGTTCATATTGTATTGTGTGAAGTCAGAGGAGAGTGAATACCACTTGTGTGTGAACAGTGATAGCAAGCATATGTTGTGCTCACCGCTACCTAGTAATAATTACTCTACCACTAAATGTGCCGTTACCATTGTATCATCATGTGGCAATTGTTCATGCGTTAAACGTGTAGGTGAAAAATATGATCAATATTGGCATTGTCAAAAGCTATGGAACTTCACAAGGTTTGTCTGTCTTCGATTGACTCAGTTAAAACTAACCAGATTAACAAGTTGTTAAATAAAGGTTATCAATAATGTTTGTATTTTTTAAAAAAGGCAAAAAAATCAGTTTAAGTTTCAGTATATAAAATACAATGTAATAAAACACTATTTAACTCTAAATATCTATATACTGAATTTAAATAATTTTACCTTGTGTAAACATATTTTAACTTGTAAACTTATCAAAATAATTTTAAATCGTCATAATGTCTGACTTAAGTTTAGTAAAGTCATTTATTTGGTTAAAAAAAATCTTATAATTTAAAAAGTCTAAGTTTTATTCTTTTCTAATTTTACAGCCATTAAATTCAGAGTTTTTAATCAACTTATATACAACATTTACTTTTATGGGACATAGCCTATAGTGTTCTTTACTGCTGTGAGATAATGGTCCTATTGTTCTTAAACAATCAAGAGAAAAGAAGTAGGTTACTCCAGATATGGTAATAAGTGTCAAGTTAGCAGAGCGTGCACAGTTGGATGTGTTGGCACTTTAGCAATACTCCACCTTAGGAGATGTCTTAGTTGACAACATCTGTTGTGGTTTACGTTACCCAAATGAGTATAGATGTTGTTGGAGGCACTCTGTTCAAACAATTGTCTTCATAACCCTCTTTAAAATAGTTGGTGTGCACATCATATGTTACTCAATGAAAGACAAGAACATGTGTAATGCAATCATTAAAGTGTAACAATTATGGTTGATTGGCTTCATTATCGTCATAGTGAGTATTTAAAAACTGGTAATTAGGATTATTTTGTTTGTTGACTAATTACCTAAAAATATTTTTTCTATAATTAATTATGTCCACTATAAATAATTTAATATTACACTTAATGTCTAATCTTATTTTCGCATAATTATTTTTTGTAAAATAAAAGGTAGTGGACTTAGGGGTTTGTAGATTTAAAAAAAAGAGTTTTGATTGGTTTATCTTGTGAATGTCTGATTTAAATTACAGATTTAGAAATAGATGAAAGTATGGGTTAATTATATTGGAGATTTTTCCTTATCATATTTTTCAGATGATCCAGCCTTTACTGAAATTCTACGGCAAGCTGAGTTAGCAATAGAAAATGGGATATTGCCAGAGAGGATATATCAAGGCTCTAGCGGTAGTTACTTTGTCAAAAATCCTTCAGGTGTAAGTTTGATGAAATTTGTTTGTTACTAATGTAGTTTTTAAACTTAAGTACAAATTTACATTTCTTAAACTTGTTTGCAAAATATTAATGTAGTATCAACAAACTGAATGTAATAAGTATACAAATTAATAATTTTTGACTAATGATGAACAATAATTTAATTTAAAACATATTTTGTTAAAATCCATTGTCATAATTTTTTTTACCGTATGTAAACTGGCTGGGTGGTGTAGTGGTTATAATACCCGCCTTCAAAACTGAAGGTCGCCGGATCGAATCCCGCAAGGGTCGAATCTGGACCCAGTCGCCATTTGTCATTGGGCTACTAATTAATGATGCTTCCACAGGTTGACGTTAGGTAGTAACAAGACCGGGGTTTGGACCGTTCCCCATCAAAACGTTAAAAATGCCACTGGCGTAGAAATACACAAAATAAAAATAAATATAATATCTTTCACAGGTGATTTCTACCACCAGTATGACATTTTTATTTCTATTTCAACAACTCAATCCTGATAGAACTGATCTGATGGATCAGTTCATAAAACTGATTTGTTTTAAATTAGCAATTAATTATCAATGTTGATTAGGTCTGCAACTTTTTTGGTCATTCACAGATTAAATTTAGTCATGGACGATTCATGGGTTAAAATCCCAGGATTCCTATTCTACAAGTGTTGGTAAAAAAGTAAAGTTCCGTGTAACCTTCTGGCCAAGGTCTAATGTTAGAGTTTTCAGGTCGCACTACTGCCTCTAACGTGACCTAACGACTACTCATGTAGCCGGGACCAACGGCTTAACGTGCCTTCCGAAGTACGGTGGCAGTCTGAGAAATTAAATTTCATGTGTCATGACCGGGAATTGAACCCGGGTTTTTTGGGTGGTAGGCCAGTACTCTACCCACTCAGCTATGACTGCCAAGTGTTGGTACACTTGCAGGAAAAGCTGTAACATTGTGCAAGCAGTGCATAAATATATTATCGTAGTTTTTCCACAAGCTCACTGTACAAGAAGTGTCAGATATTCATGACACTACTCTCTACACAGATTTCTTCCAGATGGAACCAAACCTTACTTTATATACATTTATACATTTACAAACAGATAGCAGAGAACTGTAATAACACAAAAATAATAATACATTAGTTGAGATGAAGTTTTTCGGAGTAGTATTCTGTGTCATTGTAATATGGTTTACCCAGCAGTCATTTTGTCAGATGTTTCTTGAAGGTTTTGAAGTTCAGTTCCAATTTTAGTCATGGGAGGGGTTTGAAAAATGCTACACCTTTTTATGAGGGTTTTCTGTAAGAGCTTGATGATGGATTGGAAGAGTGAAGTCTGCGGCGTATCTAGTATTGTGTTGGTATAGATCCTGGTGTCTAGTTAGCTGCATAGCATAACTATGCATAACATAACATAGGTAATGCATGTAATATGATTTGGTGAATGTAAAGAGATTCAACAGTCTGTATTTCTCATTATTTATTAGTTCGTTTTGTGTGTGAATGTAAGATATTTGTCAACTGTGTTATCTTTATTCTAGAAGATAATAGGAGTGTTCAAGCCCAAGGATGAGGAACCATACGGACGATTCAACCCCAAGTGGACCAAATGGATGCACAAGTTGTGCTGTCCTTGCTGTTTTGGGCGAGCCTGTCTCATTCCCAATCAGGGCTACTTGTCCGAAGCTGGGGCCAGCCTTGTGGACCACAAACTGGGGCTTAACATTGTTCCTAAGACCAGGGTAATTGTGTTAAGTGATATATCAAGTTTAGCTTGAATATACGTTCAATTTTAAGTAGAAAAGGAATTATTTTAATAATTTTAGCTCATAAAGTAAAAATTAATCTAAATGTTTTAACTGTACTCTTTACAATTATACAGAGACCATTGCCAGAATCATATACAAGAGTATATAATACCTTGATACCGTCAAAATCAAAACTAGGACTATAGAGAATTGGAACTATGTCAAGTTATTTAATGTTAGCTTGATATTTCATAGATTCTGTGTATTGTTGACAGGTTGTGAAGCTAGTTAGTCCTACATTCAATTATCCGAGGATAGCTCGAGGAAAGTCACATGTCAAACATGCGATAAATGAACACTTCCCAAACGTTGGTCGCCACTTTCATCGGCTTGGTTTAAAACCAAAGGTATAGTTACTTAATGCTTAAAAATTAGTGCCACCTTGTATAACTATTTACTATTAGGTATTTTGTCATGGAATTGGTAAAACAAACTTAATTTTGTTTTGAAGTAAATCAGCAATAAATATCAAAGCAATACACAAATTGTTAGGAAAAATTATAAATTTATGAAAAGTAATTGAAAAATCTGATGTAGTTAAATCTTCCTAGAAAAATATCCCATAAATAATAAAGTAATAAACAATGATCATCTCAAGGCTTTTACTTTGTGCTGCTACACCAACGCATTGTCTTATTATGTAGCACACATCTATGCATTTGGGCTTCCCAAAATCAATTTGGATAGTTGGCGATTTAGTTAATCGTCGCTTCAAGTTCTACTGTGTAGTGTACATCCAACAGTTTGACTGTGACAATCTGATTACAAGTATTAGACAAGTAATACTGCTCTGCACTCTAACAAGTGCACTAACTGAAAATGATTACCGGGGATTAAAGGACAAATGTTGATTGAATGAATTGGTTGGATGCTTGGGTGAACCATAGTTGCATGTAAAGTGTACATCCTATTTGTCAGGTGTATTTCTCTATTTGTCAGGTCAAAGAAAAGCTTGTCAGTGCAATTAGAATGAACCTGTTTTATCATACGGTTGTTTCATTGGATCACTCACTCTTAATCTTATCACTTTCAGATTGGGTCATTCCAGCTGTTTGTGGAAGGGTTCAAGGACGCGGAGTACTGGTTGCGTCAGATGGAGCTGGAGCCCTTATCGCCCTACCTGCAGGAACAGTTCCGGTTGCAGTTCGAGCGCCTGGTCATCCTGGACTATATCATTCGCAACACGGACCGTGGTAACGACAACTGGCTCATCAAGTATACGGCCCCCAACGTCACCGTTGCCGCCCCTCCTCCCACCCTGCCTGCCTACGCCGGCGACACGGAGATGCAGGATGCCACTGTGAGTCACAGCCAGAACCTTAGATATAAATGAGGAAATTTATTGTTACAATGATCTGTTTATTGAAGACTAAATGTTATCATTGGACATAATGAGGTTGGCAAATGAGATGGTTAAATCCATCTCATTTGCCTTCAAATTTGATAGAAAATTTGTTTGTTGATGAATTTTTTGACTGATAATAGCAACTATGTGTGTCATTGTGATGTGCCTCCAGAACTGTCATTGACTAATAAAATAAGATTATAAAGCCATGAGATATATTTTTCAAACTTGTTATTTATAATAATAGACTCTAAACTTTGCCTACCACTTAGGCGCTACACAATAAGTCTGTTCATCACTTTCACTCTTCATCTTAAAGTTTCCCACCCAGTTAGGACAGGTATTTCAAAAATAAAACACTAATTTGTGGGATGTTCAAGAAAAACACACTTACCAATTAATTTCTGGTAACTAATAAAAAAGTGGTAAAATAAATAATGGTAATTAATAATTAATGCATTTATGACTACATGCCTCAGTTCACAGAAACATTCTCTAGATAAGAGAACTCCCAGATTCTCAGATCAATAGTTACGCGGAGGAACATTTTCCATGTTTTATTTACTATAATAACTCCATATATACACTCTTTTTTGAAAAGAAAAATAGATAATAATTCAAAATTTTCTCAATGTTAATCTTAAGAGAGAAAACCGTAATCTAAGAGCAACTAAAACAATCAAATTTAACCCTAGAAGAGGTTAAGTTGTAATTCACGGCACATTTACAAATTCAATAAGAAGTGACAGGTGGAGATATGTGTCATCAATTTAGTGAACTTATCATCTTCGTGACCGTGTTGCCCTCTGGGGATGGACAAGCAACCGAACCTGCTCACACATTTCTTTGTGCGGGATGTGAAAATCAATTTTGGAGGACCACTCCTTAATAAGAGAATGAAATTGATATGATTGATGAAAAAATTTAATTGTGTGTTATCAATGTTTTAATCTACATAATTTACCATAATTTTTCCCTGATTCTCTCTTCATTTATTGTCTCTTCACTTGACACTGAAAAAAATTAACTTTTAAATGAATGTTTTTTTAATAAACATTGAATCAATTAAAATAAAATGTTTTTGTTTACTGCGGACGCCTATGGGTATCCGCAGCATTCAACACCAAAACTATTAAAATTTCTTGCTGATGGCTGTGGATGCCCATAGGCATCCATATGTAATTTTTATATATATTGACTATATTACACATAGAGTACACAAATATGCACAAATATACTTAATTTTAAATACCTTTGAAAAAAAATGATGCAGCTCCTGGGGAAAGGCTTGCGTATTCTTCCATAGCAGTGAACGTGTTAAAGTGTGTCCACCCAGTAAGACAATAATGATGCAAGAGACCACGGAACGTTTAGCGTCCTTCAAAATGGCCAGCTTCCGCCATCACCCGATTTCAGAAATTAATAATTTTCCTATTGGTTGATGGTAAAAATTCATTAATTTCTGTTTCAGTGTTTCCACTAACTGAATATATTTAAATACTCTTTTAATTTGCTCTATTATTCCTTTGTTAGAAATTGCATCTTTAGATTAAGATTGTTTTTCACATTAGGAATGGAACATGGTGGAGAGACCAGAGGTGAAGATTGCTGCAATAGACAACGGACTTGCATTCCCCTTTAAACACCCGGACTCTTGGCGTGCATATCCGTACCATTGGGCATGGCTGCCCCAGGCAAAGGTAGTAAGATAGAATATTTGATTCTTCTATAGAAATTTTGCATTGTAACTCAAAGACATGTCAACAATAGAATAAAATTAAATATGATATAAATTACAGTTCAGTATGCAGTTAAAAAAAATGCTGTTCAGTTGTACAATTAATACAATTCAGAAAAAGTCTAGGCTGTACATTTTCATACTTCCATGATAAGGAAACAACTACCTATATTTTTTTTTTGAGGGAGTTTAAATGCTTACCGCTTGGCAACACATCAGATGTGCTACCGGGAGGGGGGGACTCACATCCACTAAAAACTCTCCCTCGTCTCCAAGGAAATAGCCCGAAACAGTTTATCACATTATCAAGGCTAACCCCATAGTAACTGGCCCTTTAGAGACTACTTCTACAGCTTAACTTCAATGAAGCCGATCCAGATTGGACTTCTTAGCCTTCAAGATATACTCAGCGAAGCTCTAGATTTTGTTCCAGTTCTCTCCAGAATGGAGCATTGTTTCTACAAAGGACTCAGAGCTTAGAGGCCCAAAGTTGGACACTAAAGAGACTCTGCTGTTGTGCCACCTGCCGCAGGAGAAAATGGTATGCTCTGCGGTTTCGGTGAGACCGGGACAGTAGAGGCAGTGTAGGCAGTCGTCCTTGACAATCGTATTCAAAAACTTCCAGAAGTACCCGTGGCGAGAAAGAAATTGGGTCACGTAATACCCCACCTCTCCGTGCTTCCTGTTAATCCATGGCCGAACATTCGGGATTAACTTTGCGGTCCACTGGCCCCACGACTCAGACTCCCAGGTCTCTTGCCACTCAGCTAGGCGTTCACGTTCTTCGGAGGCTTTTGTTGTTTCTGTCCACCTCAAATCTTCGGTGACCTATTGCGATTAGTAAATAATCAAAAGAATGTCAATACCCCTAGAGTGAAGACAAAGCCATCTCAAAAACTTGAGCATACTTTGAAGTTCTCTCTTAAAAATTAACAGGTATAGAAACAATTTAATCTTAACCTCTTAATTTTTGAGTGATAAAGTACACCTATAAACCTCCAATCTGGATATTTTTCACCTCATTAAGCAGAATTTGCAAACTAACACTCAACTCACAACTTCCCTGATGAGACAGTCATTGTCTCTTTCAACACCTGTATCGTCTGGAAAATCACTTAGGCCATAAATTTCAAAGAATTCGCTAGTTTATTGACCACTAAAACGTTTTCAGTGTGCTAGTATACATCGTTTACTAGCACAGGCCAACTGTCTACAAGGAAACTCGTAAAATCAGATCTGTGATACTAAGATGGAAAGCAAAATATCCCAGAGGCAGCCTGACTACTCCCAAACATTAATGAAGTAAAATTAAGCCTTTTGACTTATTATACAGTAGAAATAGTGCCTGGTTTGAATCACAACCACTGGACACACCAGTACGCTCTTGGCCTCTCAAGGGTTTTCTGATTCCATAGGAACCTTCATAATCACTTAGTTGTTTTCTGTATGTGACTTGATGGCTGAATAATCATTCCAGTAGTTGCTAGTGTCTGATATAATGTTGTTGCAGATACCATTCTCTTCCCAGACCAAGGATCTGGTGCTACCTCATCTGTCAGACATGAATTTTGTACAAGACATGTGTGATGATCTCCACCAGTTGTTTAAGGTATATAATATTTTTTTAATAATTAACTTATGGAAATAGTCATTCAAGTCTAAATTTACCTTGAACCTATCTATTATTGTTAGTGATGATCAAATCTAGGAGATTTGAAGCCAAATATTAAAAATTGAATCTTAAATCCTAGAATCTTAGTCAACAGTCAAAAATAATTTATTATAAAATTTCATACAGGATGAACATAAATGGTGTCACACTTATCCACTAATTAAATTAAAAGTACCTGGTGACCGAGCTTTGCCCGTATAGAAAAAGACATGTATTATAAAAATAATTAGAAAAATTAAAACACATGTATTACTCAATGAAAACATTTATGTGGTTTAAATAAAACCGATTTAATACACCATAATTAATATAGCACTGAACAAAAAGTATCGCGCCTAGTGGTGGGGATCTAACTCGCGACCTTTAGTTCTTGAGGCCGACACGCTACCACTCGGCTATGGCGTCTGTCAAATGAGCTATACCGTTTAACGTCTTTTAGCCAACCTCAATTGTTTTAGCAGACCATTTACTGTTTATTATCCATACAGTTATTATTAGCCTGTAGTCAACTAATTTTGTTAGAAACGGAGGATTGAAAAGCAAAAGAGAAATTTAATTCACACCAATTATTTGGTTTGTTACAGTGGCTTCAAGCATTACAACGAATACGTTTTCTATCAAAACACGGAAGAATTTGGAAATACTCTTTCCTGCTTTTATTTTGCACAATTATGTTACCCTTAAGTTTTTACAAATTGTTTAGTAACCTGATAATTTTACATTTATTACATACATAAAATAAATATTTATGAAAAACCTCTATTCACATATTGTTCCCCACCGTCTTTAATCAAGAACTGTCAAACGGTTATAAACAGCTGTTTTGGTTTGTATTGTTTACATTTTATTCTCCATAAGCGTAATGTTAAATTTTTAGATTTTAAACTTAATATTACAAGAAAATAAGAATTTTCCTGGACATTAGACCTATCTAGAACTTATTTTCTAATCGGAAATTAGTTATTTCCAAAATTTAAAGAAATTCCTTAGTGCCGTTTTCGAGATCCGTGTGCAAATATATATATATATGTATATATGTATATAAACCTTGCTCGTATTATAGTATTGGATTACATACTAAATGTTATGTTATTTTTGTAGGTAGAAAAAATACATAAATGTTGTTTGCAACATATTGACCAACAAACCCTACTGTACACTATCAATTTGTATAAAAATTATCAAACAAAATATTCATTAAATGAGTATATTGGTTTGTTCAACAAAAACTGTTTTAAATGTTTTTTAATTCACCTTAGTTACAATTTTGTATTATGCTTGGTGGCAGGTTATTGTAAAATTTTATACTTAAATTAATGATCTTAAACTTTACTTCAGTCCAGGCAAGAAAAAAGGAAAGAAATAAGGTTTACCTTATTTTTAGAATAAGGTAAGGAGTTCTTACCAATATATAAAAAAGAGTTTTGTCTTTACATTGCTTGGAATTATGGTATTTTTGGTTATTTTTATGTTTCATAACCCAGAAAAGTGGAAAAGGATCTTATCTCAATTTTAATTTCTATGTCAGTCTTTCTGTAATGCTATACAAGGTATTTGCGTTTCTTTTCTCAGTGAAAACTAGAGCACCCATACTTATAAAACTTATTTGCCTTACTGTATTCCATCGCGTTTGGAGAATGTTTTTGTTTACTTAACTGACCCTTGCACTTAGAAAATAAAAAAATAAATAAGCTCTCAAAAACTCAGTTTTGAGCAATATTGGACATTTTTTCCTCAGTTTTATATTATAGAACATGTGATATCTAAGTGATTTTGTCGAAATAAATAACCAACAGCTCTTACATTAAGATCAATAGTAGTTTGTTTACGCAGATCATTGATTTTAAACCTATTTCAAAATTATACCTCATTAACCATTTGGCTGCCGACGGCTGAAAATATCGGCCCTTAACCCTCCGATGGTTCACTATATTACTCTTGATGGTTCAGGCCTTTTTCCGGTATTTGCAAGCATATTTTAAAACATCTATAAAAAATTATTCTTATCTAGAAAAGCTTTATCTGGACCACTTCCCTCCCTACTCGCAGCGGGACGACGGTGTTGATCCTCTTTTTTGTCAGTATCACATTCTCCGTCTTGCTCAGATCAAGTGAAAGACCGTGATCGGCCATCCAGGCGTTAACCAAGCGCATGACCTGGTTCAATTTTAGTTAAGCCAGCTCAACGTTGCATGCAGCGATAAGAGCAGCAACACCATCGTCTTACCCAACTAAGATGGTTTCCTCTGGCATCTCGGATTGGAAGGCTGTCATAAGCGATGTTCCAGAGATCAGGACCGAGTATTGAACCTTTCGCGGCACTAGAGGTGACCTCCATCGTCCCCCTTAGTGTTCCCTTTAGCCCTGGAATAACTTAAAATCCTACTAAAATAGTTTTAAAATCCAAATAGAGGACATTAAAAAAGTTTAGTCACCATCACGACTTAACCCTCCAATGGTTCACTATTTGACCCCTTGAGGTTCACCTTAATTTGGCGCTTTTGCAGGGTTTTACTAAAAATTTCATATAAAATAGTAAAAATATAGTAACTATAACATATTATACACCATTTTAATCTACATTAAATTATCTATAAGATAATAGTAACATGTTTTATTTTTATCTTGGTTTTGATGGGTGTATCCAATTGAAATTGATAAAAAAAATTTTCAAAAGATTTTTTAAAGTTTGCTCCCCCACAAAACACAGCAAATAAAATACCAGTCAAAAATTGAAGATAGCCAAGTTTTTAAAAATTTAATAAGTAAAATAAAAATATATAGTTTTATACACTTAAGTCACTGCTATCAATTTTAAAATGGTGAAATTAACATCAGAACACCAAACAAACGCGACGAGAACGTGTAACGCCACCATTGTAAACAAAGCGACATAACCGCGCAACTGAAGACCGATGTTTTAACTAACATAGAATTCTGAATAGAGTAAGCAAAACGAAATATACCTCGGTGGAAAGCGTATGATCTGTAGAAAACAACGATACTATATTCAATGTAGTTTTAACCGAAAATGTATTCACACCATTGCTTTTTGTAAAAGCTTACCTACCGTCGATTGATCAATGGTGAACCTTCGACAACCGGCGGTGGCGTCGATTAATCGACGGTAAAACCGTTGGAGGGTTAAGTCGTCATGGGGCTTTTGGGCCAGTTCAGCCATTACGACTTATGTGGATTTAAATAGTTTTCCATATGTTACAGCAAGATAAGGGGTTCGACCGTCATCTGTTTGAGAAGCAAATGAGTGTTATGCGCGGCCAAATATTGAATTTGACCCAAGCTCTCAAGGACAACAAAAGCCCAGTACAACTTGTGCAGATGCCTGCGGTTGTTGTGGAAAGGTAAATTTTGAATCTGTTCATCCAGATAATTATTGCAGATTCTCCTACAATGATAAATCTCTATATAAAAAATTGAATGTGTATATGTCCTTTACACGTTGCCCAACTACTCTTCTGATGGCCATAAAATTTTAGGAAGTTGCTCTTTATGTGTCAGGGAAGGTTTTATTGAAAAAATATCTTCGAAAACCCTGTAAGTCTCCATTTTATGGCGTTTTAAATTTCTAGTGTTAACCTTATGCAGAGTGAGTTTGTTTACAAATTTTGTACAAAGAAAACATTTGATTTCTTAGCCACAGCTGATTGGTTTACTTTCCATTAGCAATATGCTTTACTATCAAATGCTATATGAATCATTCATTAATGTTAAAACTATGAAGTGATTATGTGCTGTACAAAATGAACAGGTTTATTCGCCACGTTAATAGTTTACGGTTTTGGGGGATTATGTATTTATATTTTTATTTTCTGTCTGATTAAAAGTCACGTGTTTATATGTTGGTCAAATATAAAATAATTACAATGTATATATTACGTTTATTATAATAATCAGTTGTTGTATATCTTTCCTATTAAAGCCGTATTACAGTTAGGTTTGGTTTGGGTTTGGATTGGATTTGAAAATTGTGAATTAATCCATTCAGATTTATTTGTTTTATGGGAATGTTATTAATATGTATATATACTTATACATACATATACTATACATGCAACATACATTACTACTATATGTAATATAGTTTCAGTATTGTTATTCACTCTGCCGTGACCCAGAATACATAACCTTTTACAATGAAGCTGTAATGCTATTTGACTTCGGAACATGGCCAATCTTATATATTTATTGTCAGGCGTTACGAAGTTCGCCGAGTCAGCTAGTTTATTAATATGAATACAGAGACAGTTGTGACTTCTACCCCGAAATGCAAGAAGAGTGGTAGAACTGCCCGAGATTTAAAATTTTCTCCTATTTCAACTTTGGTGTAACAAAAGGTATAAAGGTATTGGTTTTATGAAATGTACTGGGAAAATTAATGCGATGATTTTTTTGCTGTTGAGTAAAATATTTCATATACACTCTTGTAGACCGCATTTGCGCTTTTATGAATAAATGGTTGTAGTTTAACCAGGTGTAAGCTGTAGTGTTAAGAGATAGACATGGACAGACAATAGCGGCAGTGGGTAACAAAAAATAAGACCTTGAGGCTTGCTCAGGGGGAAGGGGGTTTGGTTGACGTTTGGACTGATTGTGCAACTTCGTTATTTTATTTTCCGGTTAAATACTTACATTTCCCTACGTAGTATTTATCTTGTTAAAAATTGAGTTTTATGTTTTCTCTTTAATTTAATCGGAGGGTATTAGAGTAAGTAAGTAATAAAATTATTCATCCAAGTTGCATGAGTTTAATTAATTTAAGACATTTACTTTTATAAAAGAGTAATGATTGAGTAGTTTTAAATAAATATTGTAACTATAACTAATTTTATTTTTAAAAGTTGAATATGTTTTTTAATTTAAAAATATAAATTTACTAGGAACTAACTTTTTGAATTTTTTATTTATAGTTTTGACCACAATACTAATCAAATCTCTCTAGAAATATTTTTATTTTTCTCATTTCCTAATTTTTTAAATATATTACTTTTTTTAATTTATATATGAACAAAATTTTAAAAATAGATATATTTCTTTTGTCTTACAATAGTTATAACAGTGTGTTATTTAGTTGAATGGTTTATGATGGATCACAGGTGTGCTGCGACGGGTGTATTTAATTCTAAATTCTAGCAAATCTTATAAATCTTTTAGCGAACTTTGCTTTGTTGATATAATATAAAAATCTTTGGAACATGAAAGCTATTAAACTAAAAATTATCAACTAAGTATGAACTGTACAATTTAGTAAATTATCTAAAAATATATTTTTAGGCTTGAATTTCAAGGTTCTTTTATTATCTTCTATTAAATGATTTTTGTTTAACAGGAAATTTTGTCGTGTTGTATCAAATCGCATCGATTGGAATTGGAATTCTTTGAATCACATTGTTATATCGAACCGAAAATTATTTGCTGCTTCGCGCACACCTAGAATTTATTAAATTTAATTTTTTTCATTAATACCTTGAGTTTTGAATCATCCAAGTTCTAGTGTATTAATATAAGGTGGCAAATAATTTAAATAAAGTTTCTGGAAAAAACTTTCCATTTGCATGAATAATAAACACACCTGGTTAATAAATAGAATAATTTAAATAATTTTCAGTCACGGCCCTAAAAAAACTTGTGATTTCCTGACAGCTTAACATACTTGACAGTTGTGTTGACAGAATTGAACTATATTATCAATCAATTCAGTATTTATTTAGTTTTGATTATTGCTTAAAAAGGTTTGGTTATTGAGAGCATATTTCACATTGCCTGTTCTGTGTATAATTGTTGAGACAATACAGAAAAACATACAACTTAGACGTCTTGAAAAAAATAATATCCATTTAAAGTCTCTCTTTTTTTAACTAACTCGTTTTTGTACATCAAAGAGGTTAAGAATAAAATATTTAATAATGTGTGAGTTTTTCTATATTATTTGTTTTACTTTCTCTTTTGTTTATTAATAAAAATGGGCCGTTGTTGTTTCAATTTCAAACCTTTGAATTAAAATGAAAATTTAATACAGGTCTAAAGGGAGAGTTGGAACAACTTCAAGATTTAGATCGTTCAGTGATACCTTCACTCAGCGCTTTCAGAACAAGAGTCCCTTCTTCTCCTGGTGCTGATGTCCTGGGGCAGCAGATACGTGCCTTCACTGTGAGTGGAGACTATATTTGAACTGGACAGGTGAAAAGAGATGCCATTTCACCAGTTCACATCTTATGTGTGTTTTTTTATTCTTTATTTATTCAATCAATGCTCAGTCACTTACATATTTATTGCCAACTATACAATTTTACAGGATAAATATATCATGTGTTGACTAAACATCAAGACTATCCTCTTTGATTTGATAAGTGACTCTAAATGTCACAAAAAGTTTGTACTTACTTCGTTCTTCCACTCCTCGTTAATCTAATGTCAGGCAACATTGAATAAGTAAACATTCATCAACATTGAATTACTAAACATTCAACTCATTTAACACGTTAGCTGCCCTCTCCCCTGATCACCCTGTGATCGGTGTGACACAGGTTGTCTCGTTCGAGAGCACTATCATCCCAATCGGGATGACAACAATCACTAGACGTTTTGTTATTTTAGTCCCGATTTTTGTCCTCGACTTCCAACATTTAAAACAACAAATAAACATCCAACAAATAAACATTGTAGTCTAGAAATAGTCAAACCCAACTAGTGACGAATGTCTGAAGATTGTAAAATGATTGTAGCATGTCCAAATTGATGTCCAAAAAGTACTATTATTTTATCACCCCGATTGGAATGCCGGTAAATTTTTTACTAGTTTATTGTATTTTTCGTGTAGTAACCAGTATATTCTGTAAGGTAATATAATTTACTTTATTTAGAATTTTGAAATATTATTTTATTGAAATTGATTTTTTATCTAAAATATATTTATTTTAGGATCAGTAATAAATAAACCGCAATAAAATGAGCATATTGGTTTTAATTTATTGTGACAAACAATAATTGAACACTTCATGTAGCCAAATACAAGACAATGGATTGTGGTATATCGAAAACACGTTCCATGTCTTCGTTGCCAAGACTGTCACTCATATTGGAAAATATTCAAAAGACAATCATTATTGTCTTTTCAATGTCCAAACACTACAACTGTTCCACAGAAAACCAATATGCACCGGGCTGAAACGAGGGCTGGCTGCATCCATATGAGTAGGTATGCCGTCTACACACGCGAAAATCTCCCTTTTGCCAACCAAACACAACGAAATACGTCATCGCGAGTCAAATTACTGAATATTTCATCGTCACCTTATCTGGATGACAGTGTTTATTTTCAGCAAAATTGCTAAAATAATATAGTGTCTCTACGGTTGGGACAACACTTTTCATGCCATTTTTATTACTTTTTTGAATAGTATAATTTTTGGAAATATACTAACCTAAATAAATATAAATAACATAATATAACGGGAAAACTGAGTGGCTTTGTAAATGGCAACAGAGGAGAAGATCCAAAAATACTTAAAGCAGCTAACGAGTAACTTGTATGATAGCATCAAATACTGATAATGCAACATTTACAATCAAAATCAGAATGTTACATGCTAAAAGGTTTTCTAAACTTGTACCATTTTTTTTATCAAAACCTGTTTGGGGTTTTGTTTGAAGTTTTAGTTAACTTAAATATACAGTATACTATAACCTCTCGAGGTTATAGTACACTCTCGAGGTACATGTGTGGTGAAAACTCCTATTTCATCACTATTCAATTTGGTTTTACTTGTATGTGCAGGAGGACTAAACTTGCATTTGAGTTCAATGTATTGCAGGAAAGAATTAAACGAAAATTTGAGTTTGCTATATTAATACGCTCACGCTCACGGAGGTACCTGTTCACCATCCTGATTGACACATTTTCTGATATCTAATAGTGCATGTTTTCATGTCATATTATTGCTACAGGATAAGAGCTATAACTTTGAAACTTGTGCCAGCACTAGTCAATAGTACATTGTATATCATATTAGTAGGGGTCTGCGGTGCACCGAAAAAATCGGTACGGTACGGTTCCAGCCTTGTACCGAACCTCGGTACGGTACAAGAATTTTTTCGGTACAAGTTCGGTACGGTACAAATAAGTAAAAATTAAGTCACTATCCAGTCTAGGTTGCCATCAAATATAACTGTGGAACAACTCCTGCCGAAAACATTGAATAAAACCCGACCGTTAAAGGCTTTATATTCTACAAGTACTGTAATATAGAATTACAACACTGCCCAGATGTACGGCAAATACTGAACGTAAGACTGACTCATAGCGTGTTGGTGAATGATCATTTAAAACAGCCTCACCAAGAAAACAGGCAACCAGCCATCTCCCTGCCGGCTCTAAATTATTGTGCATTCGCAGTTTATTATCGTATCCACGTATAGCAGCTTATGCGATCAGGGAACCGTTCCTTCTTTTGATGCAACAAAATAGTCGTACCAATATGAAGCTCGTATTTGTCGTGTTTCAAATAGAGATGGGATTACCTGTGATTTTACAATCACTGTGAAAACCTTATATACTGAGATTCGTGATTTTTTCAAGTCATTCTTTCTTTTTGCTCTGACAGCCTGTTGACGATGTTATATGACCAATACAGAACTGTGATTTGCCGTAATGATCTCGCTATTTCGGGATTTTCACTCAAATAAAATAAAAAATCATAATGTTAAGGATATAACTGAATAAAGGAAATAAATAAACCGTTTTATTTTTTTAATACGTTCTGTATTTCCTCATTAGTGGAACCCCTCAAATCCGAACTTATTGGGACTGAAGCCTTTTCTTTCCGGGAAATAATATTTCGCCACTGTATTTGCGCGGTAAGGACAGGAGACGCGGTGATTGGGGCTATACAGGCTGTGTGTGACTTAATTAATTCATAAGGGCAGTGACCTTGGCGGGTCGAGCCTGTGCTAAAAATAAACCACTCTCCCCCTACCCTCGCCCTTACTAACAGGATGCGTATCGCGTCTGTCTACTGTCTGTGTCTAGTTTAGTGAGCGTTTACCTGCTGATAAGTGTGCATCGCTAACAGACGTGGCTTGGGATTACGTTCGTGTGAAGATTTTCTTCACTTCAACAGTTAAATATAACAGACTTAAACCTTAAAACCTTGAAAAATAAGTTTATGTGATTAATTTTTTTTTAATTTCCAGCTATTTATTTTTTTTATTTATTGAGAACTGTTCAGATTTGAGGGGTTCCACTGTAATATTAAACTATTAACCACTATATACTAAAATAACTATTTTAGTCTAAAGAGCCCTTTGACATTTTATGAAAGTGTTTGATTTAATTTGTACAATGGTACAAGTACAAATTAAGAATTTTGTATAGTTCTATATTTCAGGATGGCGAACAGGGTTTCGGAAAGTAGGCTTAGCCGTGAACTTATACTTATTAATATTCACCATACTATATAAATAAATTATATTCACTATTAACAATATATTTTTATTGTTTTGGTAAATCAACCCAAATCAATTACCCATAGTCATTGATTTAATGCTATACAAAATATTGATAAGTGTGGCTTGTTACAGGTTCCAGTGGCTACTGAGATGAACATTTATCATATCTTTGTACACAACCACTCCTAAGACACTTTATACTAATATTATTTACCATAGCTTTGCTTAAATGTTCCTCTACTGTAATCTTGAACCATTTTTATTGTAATTGAGTGGTAAGAAATTAGCTCACAATCCATTATTAAGATTTATCCCGTCTGTAACCATCTTAGTCTATAATGTTGGTCTATTTTCCAGTCAAAAAATCATTACCATTTTATGTACCCCGGTTTTTTTTATTAATATACATTTAATTTATTTGCTTGATAATTTTTTTATGTTAAGGTTTTTATACAAGTAAGTAATGTAATTTATACAACTGTTCATTTGTTTGTCTAAACCAACTGTTTTGGGAAATCAGTTTTTAATTTTGATATTCCAAAATTATATTTTAAGTTGTATATTTATTATAGTTTATAAATTAATAATATGCTGGGATAGCAGAGACAGATTCTATTATAGTTAGCTTTGATATTTATTTAACTGGAAAAGAAAATTCTCTGGTTAACTTTATCAGAAATATTTTTGTGTAAATGTTATCGTGAAATCTCATCCCTAAATATGGGTTTTTGATATAAATAACCAACTATTTGAGTTTAGTTTTAAACTTAAAAACAGTTATAATAGTACTTTTAAAATATTATTCAATTTATACTAAGCCCATTCATTTTTTACAAAAAAAATTAATTCACGATTACCTCCTCCTGTTTTGATTTTAAACATTTATAATATTTTTATTTACTAGCAATATCACAGGTTTATATAATACGATGTATATTGCTACTGTTAGCTTGTGTATTAATTTATTGCTTATCTGATAATGCATTTGCTAGTCCATATCTGTGATATGATCATGCAGTCAAGGTGGTTGTGTCTGCTATTCTAGGCATGTAAGAGTTAACCAAGCCTGTTAATTCATACAGTTATGTAAAACAGATGTAAATAAAGTTTTTAAAATATATTTTTAAACTCGATATGTTTAAAATTCACTGACCCCATGTATCCATTATCTTTTTTGTAAATAATTAGTATCATATTTATACTTGTTATTGATAGCTTAACCCTTTGAGTACCGAACATCTCGATCCGAAATGCACTAAAATTGCCATCCCTATGTACGGTGGATCTGCTAAAATTGCCGGTCCTTTTTCCCAAAAAGTCGCAAGCGTTTGGTAAAATAGTTATAAACATTTTATTTATTAACATGTCTTTGTTCTATTTTTTTTGTTTTACTTAGCATTTTTGTTTTAATTGTGCATCAAACAAGGTATATAAGTACAATAATTCGAAGTAAAAAGAAAAAAGTGTTAAATTTTTTTCGATAAACATATTTAAAAAATACAAGTTTGAAGTAATAAAACATTTTTTTTAGAGGTGTGCGGATATCCGAAAATTCGGTTCGGATTCGGATCGGATCGGATATCCGAAACCGATCCGAATGTATTTAAGATATCCGATCCGATCCGATAAATATCCGAATTTTCGGATAGACTGTATAATACAGCAATTTGAACAAAAACAACGAGATTTTCGTCGAGTTAATACCCGCGAAGCTGGAATAATTTTTGCTTAAACCTTGATGAAAGACGACGAAATTACGTAGTCTTTCATCAAAACAATGTCGTTGACTGGTAGACGCGATACACTTATAGCGATTCGAATGACGAATGACGACCGCAGAAGACGAAATTACGCAATTCATATCCAATCGGAATGTAAGAACGTCATTGGGCGGTCCGAGGATGCGGTATGATTATTCGATTCTTCAACTACGCATTTAAGTAACCGTAAGTTCAACACGATATTGCATTTTGAAATACAAAGCATAGCGTCATCGATAGTTGCACCGAGTATCAGATTGCGGTTTGATATTGTTCCATATAAAATTTCATTTCGGCTACGAAAAAACTTGAATTGTTGATTTAATGTTACTGGTAACAAACCATCATAATAACTCGTTTTGCGACGGGGTTTCCGGCAAAAATAATACTACTTCATTCTGATCGTCTACGTAGACGATCAATTGTTTAGTTATCGCATTCTCAACTACTCCGGGTTTGAGCAATACGATAAAGTGTTGCCCAATTTACATTTGGCCTATTTCGTCGTTCAGTGTTCACATAACCAACAAATTTTCCACTTGTTTTCAATCTACATTTTATCTTTGTTAAATGAATTTAAGCGTTATTAGTTTTACATTTTTAGATAATTTTAAGATGAATAACTAACTAGATTACGACGAGGTATCATAATTTCACAGGTTTCAATATTGTTATACAGCCGATCGGGGTATTTTATCTGCCAAATATTCCAACTCTGCGCCTGCGCACAGGCCTTTGTTTGATAGCAGCTGCATTGTCACTGCCCCTGCCGATACGCAGATAGCCGATGGCATCGAGCGAACGACGTCGGCCGCAAAATCTTGATTCTTTGTTAATGGTGATTTGTTTTTATCATCGTAATAAATAAAATAATTGAATCGTGAAATAAAATTGAGAATTAGTTGATTATTAGTAGAATGAATTGATGAATTAGTAGAAAGTTGATGTCATTTAATGGCGAATTATAAGGTTTCTGTTGATTTAATTTGTGAATTACGCCATATTAAAATTTGTTACTGGTAATTGTTATTTTGTAAATTTGTATTTATTGATGGAATAAACTTATTATTATTAATTTTAAATGCAGTGAAGTAAAAATTTTAGTTTTGTTGTTCATCCTATAAAGAATTTATGATTTTTTATGTACCATTTAATAATTTTTATAGGTAACATTTTATTGATTTTTTCCTAATTTATTCTTAGATAAGTCTGATTTCACTTTTTTATTGCGAGTATCCGAATCCGAAAACTATCCGATCCGAACCCTAACTATCCGATCCGGATCCGATCCGAATCTGAGCTATCCGATCCGAAAAAATAATTCACTATCCGCACACCTCTAATTTTTTTAAACTAACATTTGCTTCTTGGCTGCATTATAATCTCAAAGAGCAATGAAAATTTAGAAGAAATCATGTTTAAAACATATTCTTATTCATTTTTTAACTAATAAAAGAATTAGCAAATAATCAAAACTGTGTTTTTGGCAGTTTTTGATGATACATAGCAACCATGTCCATTGTAAACTAAAGATTATAATTAGTCTTTACAATAGGCATTATTTACAAGGTGTTAGAAATGACAAAAAATTAATAATAAACGTTAAAATTTTGGTATACAAATGAGCCGTCTTTTGCTATTGGTCGTGGGATTGTTTATGACTGATCACAACCTCAATAAATAAGCATTCCACCATAGAGTAAGATGCATAAAAATAAATCCCATTTCTGAAGCTTTTGATGTAATTTAAGCCAGTTACAGTAACTGCTACATACTGTAAACAGTGTTTTTCTGAGAGTCTCAGAGCAAGACGCCGGCATTTTTCACATGGGCATTACCGTCTCAATCCGAGACACTCGGCTCTCAATGGGTTAATAAGAATGAAAATTTAGAGTATATTTAAATTTTTTATTCATGTCTATAGGCACGATAGTAAAAGAAATAATAAGGTATTTGGCTAATTTAATATTTTATAGACTTCATAATTACATAATGATTTTTTCCAAACACCAAAACCAAAGTTAAAATTTGAAATAAATATAAAGTTGTTATCATTTAATGAAATCCAAATTTACTGTTCTACAAATCCTGCTGTCTAGAAAATGTTTTCTATGATTTAATTTTAATTAATACCCCTGTCACAGAAGACCTGCTTACTGCTTGCTATGAAATTCCAATCATTAATTTGACAATAATAATATATGACAAGTTTGAGCAATATCTGTTGATAAATAAGAGAGTTTGCCTATTCTCCATAAGATTGACATGGAACAGAGTTTGCAGATTTGCTGCTCTGAGGAGCACTGGAGATAAGTATTTTTACCATGAACAAATTTTATATTGACCATTTATCAAGTTTTATTAAAATCTATCCATGAATAAAGGAGTTTGCCCATTCTTTGTATAATTAACATGTGAAAAGGGTATGCAGGTTAGCTGCCATGATAAACAAATGAACTATGTTTTGAAAGCATGAATGGATGGATCTCAAACACATAAAAATAAATACCAAGTTTCATTTAAACATACAGGTTAATAAGTGAAATATTAGTTTTTCCTTATCCTCCAAAAATATTAACATTAGAGCCCCAAAATACAACATACTGTATTTAGGTTTTTTAATATCTCAGTAACCATTGAAGATAGAGCAAAACTTTAAATTAATAAACTCTGCAGATTTTGAGCTGAAATCTTTTGGTATATTACCCCAATTTCACATTTTTCAGGGGGTTGAAGGTAAACTTAAAAAAAAATAGTCTTGGCATACAGCCAACGTGCACCCATATACCTTATTTCATACAAAGCGAACGATGAGTGTGATCTCAGGGTTTCTGTTTCTACACAGACATCAACCCGAAAAACACTTTTTGGATTCAGGGAGCCTCAAAACGCATATCTACTCTCAACTTAAATTCAGAAATTTTGACGTAAACAATAGTTTCTCCATGTAATATGTATGAGGGGAGAAAGTAAAAATACATAACACATGCATTCACATAAAAAGACATACTCAAAACTTAAAATTATGAACAAGTTAAATAACATTTTGAATAATTGTAGAAAATGAATTTAATATTTTTGAATTTATACTGAAATGAATATATATACTAAAATTAATGCCCCTAGCATTTTTTAAAAACAAAGTTCAATTTTTTGCCAGTCCTATTCTCTTTTGTCTTGCTCTTTCTAGCCGTTCACGGAGTTCTAGAATGTCTTGACTTTCACCTTTTACAACTTTCAGTTGTTTGATTGACAAATCCTTCTTCTCACATAATATCTTTCTGGAAGTAAACTGTGGTAAGAATATTGTTTTATTCTAAAACTTAGGCTTTATGAGTATGTATCTCTAAATAAATAGTTTATTTCTAAAAAATAATTTCACATTATTAGTTTTTTAATGCAGTAAACAAAGTACATAAATAAGACTCTCACACCCCTTTAGTGGTTAAAAATTCATTTGTGGAAGGTTATAACAATTGCTAAGGATTTGAAATGTTCTCAAAGTTAAAAGATGAAACAATCACTGCCTGGTAGCCATGGATATTGTTGTACATTCTAGTACGAGGCATTTTTTAAGTAAAGGCTGTTCGCACGTCTATACATGCGAACGGCCCTTACTTAACGGGACTATTCCAGTAGTTTGTGTGGATGCCGCAAGCCACCGCGCCACATGCTGGCATCCTTCCTGATGCCATTTGCAACTCTGCAGCTGATCCTGATCACACTGATGCCATTGGCAGCTTTGTAGCTGATGTTTACGCATCGCTGTGCTTCTTTATAATGTTTACGATTATTGAATCGCCCACCGTGTGTGAGATACGGTCAGTAATACGTTTACGCTTTTACAGTAAAACGCGAGAAACCTATTAGCTTCAGATATTCATTGTCACTTAACAGAAGTTTATGACTTGAATGCAATGAGTAATGGTAAAGTGCGTCAGTGGGTTAGGGAGTTTAAAAATGGCTGTCAAAACGTCCACGACGAAGAACGCTCAGGCTGAAACTGTGTTCTTGGTGGGTACCCAGACTCCCAGAAAGGCAAGAGGGTTAATTGCCTCATGGGACTGGGTGACTTGGGACTTGAGGTGCATTTTTTATACCAATTGCAACCTCAAGCACTGTAGACTAGTGGTTAAGACTGCACATATATTCCGTCGTACATTTACTTATCCATCCACTAGCCTGTTGTAAGCTAAAAATATGCTTTTTCAAGGTATGTAAGTTGAAGAGTTTTCTTTCAGAGCTGTTAAATTATTAAAAATCTTCTTTGACATACATCGTGGACTATTTTCAAAATTTTAATTTAGAATATGAAAAATTAAATTAATTTTTTTGTGCTATAAATTTGTTTATTTTTAAATTTATCATTAAATATGGCCTTTCATGGAGAATTTTTATAATTATTTCTAAATACGAGTATATAGCTGGTGTTGGGAATTTTTCAACTGTTCAAAAAGTCTACAATTTGTTCTTTTATTTTTATTAGCTAAGTTGTTTTATTTTATGGTTTTTGGGTAATAACAACTCTAACTAATCTATATTGTGAGTCTGCCTGTGATATACTTCAGTATGGACTTTGCATATGCATCTCTTTTCACAAATTTTCGGTTCTTGACATTCCATTGTCAAAATAGGAATATAAAGCTCCAGCAAAACTGGTCAAGCATTGGGACTATAGATGATGTACGATTGTACAGCCACCATCAAGAAAGGATTTATGAGGGTCAGTAACACAGGAGGGAACAGCCTGGGTCTCCTGGAAAGGTTGAGGCAACTCCAAGCCTGCCCAGCTCCTAGGACCCAGTGTCATGCCTAAGTCCCAAGTAACGAGACAAACATGAAGGAGACACCAATCCATCCCAGAGTGAACCAATCGATACTTGGATTCAGATTGGGTATCCAAGATCTAAAGGGTGCATACCTTTAAAGAGACAAGGAGAAACCAAAGCTGTTCACTTTGGATAGTGAAAATACTTACCAATATTGTGACAGTTTCTTTTTGTTGTATTAAATCCTCAGAGGTACAATAAAGCATCCACAGAGCCATTTAGGGTCTGGTTCTTAACAAGGCCATAAATTTATTTCTTTGACTAATTAAGGTTAATTATCTGCAGCTTGAATACAGTATTTTAAGTTTACTGAGTTTTCTATTGTGATACTTACTTCTGCTCTCGACAGATTTCAATGAATTGTTGTGTCTCTGCCAGGAATTGTTGCTGTTTCAGTTTTTGTTTCCTTATGCACTTTTGTCTGTTTTCTATTTCCTCTTTAATACTTGTTCTCTTGAGAAGAAGTCTTTCATACAGCTTAGAGCAATAAAAATAATAAGAACAAGAGCAACACAACAATGATAAAAATAATAAGAGATTTTTTTGTTATTTAAACAAAAGATTTGCAACAAATGTACTTTGCCTTATGCTGTAGATATAGTTTTACATTAATGAATGATTCAGATGGCATTGAATAGTACATTACATTTGAAAAAATTAAATGACAGTTTAAGGAAACTCGGAAATTAATTAATCACAGCTGTTAATTTTGTTAACACTAAATTTGTAAAACCTGACACTGTACCCTTTTATGCCCTCTGGGGCGGAGCCCTTTGGACGGATTTGCACCAAATTTCACAAAAACCATCCTCGAATCATGCTTAATAATGCATGAAATTTTCATTACAATCTTTCGAACAGTTCCGGAGTCTATAGGCAACATACACACACTCACATACATAGTAACTGTGCCTGTTGGGATTTTATCCGCAATTTTTTTTGGACTACCATATTAAATTTAATACCATCAGGGTCGGAGCCCTTTGTTATATTAATTTAAATTCAATTATAGTTTCCTAATTCAACTATAGTAACATTACATTGCAATAAATTTGTCTGTTTAGATTCTCTGTCTATAGGTAACATACATAGGTATGTACTTCCTCTTTTATGTATTAAGATAGTGAGATTCATAGAGAAAGAGCAGCAGAATTAAATTTTTAGTTGATACAAAGTATTTTTTGATTATCTGTAGTAAACAAAGATGTATCCAAAAAATAATAAAAGCCCCTATTCCAGTAAAAGTAGGTACTCAACTGGCTGATTTCCAATACTAAAATTGGTTTTTATTAGATAGTGAAAATAATTAATTTATCTTTGCTGTGATTATTTTAATATTGATGTTATTTAATATTCAGAAAAGTAAGTAATATCTTAGCTATACTTCTTGATTTAAAAATTAATCAATATTAGTAAATTTTGTTAATTCAATTATCATTACATTTGAATATGTATAGATTGTGGCAGTGTAGTGGTCTACTGTATACCCTGTTTGACATTCTTGATCTACAACAATAATTGCATTTCATGACCTACCTCAGCTAAAGACATTTCAGAGAGAAGTCCAACATTCATGGTTTCAGTTGGATCAAACTTGTTTGCATGAAGATCTTTAATGCCAGAAAGGGCTTTTATTTCCTTTATAATTTCAATTCTCTTTTCCAGTTCTTGTTTTTGCTAAAACCATTATATAAAGCATAGTTATTAGCACAATAGCATAGATTATAACAAAAATTAGTAATTACAACAATAAAAAACTTTAAAATTTTATAAAAAATTATGAATTTTGAATACTCTATAATTTATTTGTATTTTTTGACACTATAATATTCTTATTTCACTGATAGTATTTATAGTTTCAAAAATAATTATCAAATTGAGTAATAATATCAATTTCTACAATTTTAAAGCTTTAAGTTGGGAAGTTTTAAACTTACACGCCCCCAAAAATAATTAGAGTGAGGTTTATTAAGTAATCTGACTATAAGCTATGGACCAAGTTTTGTTCAAAATACCGTTGATAAAGAAACTATATAAATATTCTTCCAGATGTCAATTAGAACCAGTTTGCCAGTTTGAATTGGCATACTGGCATGCCAATTCCGACTTTTCCTACATAACATTAAAACCAATGCCTCTGACTCAAAGAAACACAAAAACACTGTTTATATGTAGGCATATGTAAACACTTTTAATCTATATAAATCATAGTTATAAAAATCTTGACTTACTGCATCAGAATAAAAATAAAGTATTTATCTTTCATTGGTGTTTTATAAACATTTTATTGGAGAAAGAGAAAAATACATTTTTGGTTATTGAAAATAAAGGAAAGAGTAAACAAAGTTTTATACAAAAGATATCGTATTCAGAAAAATAATCCAAATATGTTCTGCACTTCAAAGATTTTAATGAATACAAATTTGTTACCCGAATTATTGCCTCAGCATACAACTGTTTACTTGTATTTGAAACTTCTTGTGCTGTAAAATCAATGTTTGAATCAGGTATATCAAGCTATAATTTCAAAACTATAAGAATAGATTTTACTTAAAAATCTACTGAAAACACTGCATTAAAAAATACTAAAATAACAAAACAATAATAAACTGTGTCAGTAGATTGGCCCATACTTTCTCTCTTAATTAAATTTAAAAAATTGTCAATCTGTAATAAAAAAATCATATTCTTTAAAGTTTTTCTAAATATCATTTAATAATTGATTTTTTTTCAAAAATAATCAACCAATTTCTAAAAATAACAACAAAAGAAGCTGTCTCTATGTTGAGCTACTCAATGAAAACCACCAAAAACAGGAGAGTAGTGTGTAGTAGGTAACAAAATTATATTGTAATTATAGCTGAGCAGTCGAGTTCAGGATATCCGCTCTGGTGATTGCTTGCATTGATGGCTTAGTAACCTTTGGTGGAGGGATCGGAAATTCAAGGAGACAAATTAGTAATAAAAATATAAAATATCCCTGTCGCAGCAGACCTGTGTACTCAGCGAATTTCAAATCAATATGACAATAATAGGCTAAAATAATATGACAAGTTTGATCAATATGTGTCCACAAATAAAGGAGTTTGCCTATTCTCCATAATATTAACCACGTTGAAACCACGGTCTCGGTGCATTCAGGTGTGCAGTTAGTCATTAAAAAAAAAAGAAAATCCAACTATTTCAAACTGCAGTTCAGCTATGAGTTAACCCCTAAATCTCAATAATCAAATGAAAAGAACTTTTAATTAATTCTGTTCTACTGTATGTATTTATTATAATTAATTGATTCCTGATTTGTACATAAATAATAACTCTGTCCAGTTCTGTACGAGATACTGACAATAAAACTGATTCTGGTACTGAGAGTTCTTACGTTAAGATTATCAATAAAATATTTAATACAAAAAATGAGAACAATGTTGGATTGATGTTCAAATTCAAACTTTTCACAATACTGGTTAGTTTTTAGTTAAATTCCACTGATGCCATTTGTAAAAATGTATGTTGTGTGGAAAAATATATGGTGTAGCCAAATAATGCTACAGTTATCAGGAGGATTATCAGTCTATAGTTTGAGTTTGGTAAATTGTGTGATTCAAACAAGTTTTTTTAAACGTATCTGAACCATATTTAGAACTCAAGCTCAAAAAATACCTTAATTTATGAGGTAAAAGTTTTAAGAGTAAAAGAACTAATATGAAAAGTTTATTTATGAGTGTAAATACTATTGTTACCTTCTATATGCTTTCTTTGAATCACGTCTTGTTTCCTAGCTTCTATATTTCTTTTTATTTGTTGTGTTTTATCTATGATTTGTTTAATTTCTTCCTCTTCTTTTTGTCGCATTTGCTTCAGAAATTCTTCTGTTTCTTTTTTCTAAAACAAATTCAAAATTGTTAAATATATATGTGTGTTTGTGAACATGATAACTCTCATAAAAATGGTCTCATCGAGACAAAATTTGGTAGAGATGTGTATTCCTACATTTACTTGTGGTTAAGTTCCAGACATATCAGTCAATCAGAACAGGTAGTTTGGGGGGTTTTGTTCCCCAAAAATGATTTTTAAAAAGTTTTTAATTTCATCTTTTACCATTAGAATTAGGTCAAAACGACACAATTTAGTACTTTAAAGTTTTGCTCTATGCTAATGCTTACTGAGATATTAAAAAGTTCAAACACAGAACGTTGTATTTTGGGGTTCAAATGTTTATTTTATGGAAGATAAGGACATACACTCTTTCATACATACCTACATACTCATTCCCATGTTAATCTTAAGGATAAAAAAAGGCAAACTCTCATATTTATGTACAGATATTGATAAAAATTGTTACATTGCTTCAACTGAGCAAAATCAAATTATTAATATTGAATTGCAACATTTTCGAGTCCTTTATGACAATGAACCTCCTTACTCCTTTTCTATATAATTCCATAAGGAAAAATTTCTCCATAAAGTTGTGCTTTTTTTATCATGATGTAAAATTATGTGAGAGAGCTCAAATTAACAGTTATAACTTTGTGCATGCAGGAAAAATACTTTGACATTGATATTAATTTGGAAATTTGATGAGTACGAAGGTCTGCTGCAACAGAGGTATTAAGAGCATTTAGAGGTGAACCTAAAGATATTGCCACAGTGGATCTTTGAACAAAACTTATTAAAAATTGGGCAATGAGTGTTTGTTTTGTAGTGAGACCTTTGCACAGACAGGCAGACAGATATCGTCCAAAAACAACTTTTTTAGATTCAGAGAATCTCAAAACGGATATTTTCACCATCAGCTCAATTTCAAAAATGTTAATGGTCACAATATTTCAAAAATGATTTTCTAATAGGAGAAAGTAAAAATGCCTTGCATGTATTTCAATATATTTTCTTAGTCTTGCTGGTATTTTGAATTTTCTACTGCTAATATAGAACTATAATTATAAATTTTATATTTATTACTGTATCAAGAAACTGTTAGCTAGCCAGTTAAAAAAATCCTTCAGGTCATAGAAAACTAAGTTGTACCATTATTGTGAAATTAAATTAAAACAATAATTTGATTTTACCTCCTTCTCTATCTGAGTCCGCTTAACCTTATTCATCTCTATTATTCTCTGTTTGGCTAAAATAGCCTCCTCACGGGTCAGCTGGCCCAGGAGGTGTTTCCTCTCAATGTCCTTCAGTTTCAGCTGTTCCTCCTCTGCTCTCAGCTGCTTCAGCATTTCCTCATATGACGAGTGATCGGCTGCGCCACTAACAAGCTCGTTCATCCTACATGACACACAAGTCAACATTAAGAGTCAGGTCAGGATTTAAACATGGGCCATATGCGCCTAGGGCAGCAACCACAAAAACAAATTGAACAAAATAACAAAGTGTGATAGCATTTTTTTACAGTGAGACGTTAGTATTTAAATAAATTAGTCAAAATTACACATTTTGGGTTACAATACGGGATATATAGCTTTCTAAAGTTCACTAGGACATCGCTAGAATGTGTCAGGTGATGGGTTGCGAGATGACGTGAAACTCAGTCAAACCTTGAATGGTTAATCATGGAGTACACTGTGTATCGTACTGCGCAAGTAAGAAAACACCCCTTAAACAACAGGAGTAAATTGAACACTATAAAAAGTCAAGGGGACCCTGGTGGTACGGGGCGGCGAATGTGCGGGGCAGACAGATCGAAGCAGACAGTGCTGGCCGTGAACGTCAAACGCAAGTGTGTTTAGTCAGTAATCAATTAATTCGGTTCAATCTATTTTACTTTTTGTTCCATAAGTTCCTTTCAAATTTACATAATATAATGTTTATTTTATAATTATCTAATCAACCACTGAAATAATAATGCTTGAAATCGAACCCAGTTTTGTATGAAATTAAGTGTCAAGTAAATTAAAAGGAAAAAGAATTTGAAGATAATAAAGATGTTTAGAAAAACATCCCTGGATTTTTGGATACCTTCTATCTGATTAGAAAAAAAACTTATGTAAATCAGTTTTTCTTCTTGTCAAGTCTTTGCAACCTATATGCAAATTGAATTATAGCAGCGAGGGCAACTTTAATTTCTGCAAAGTCATTGCTGCGTAAGTAATTGGTGGCAAGGGTTCTATAATTAAGCAATTAATGTACCTCTTGATGTCTTTTTCTTCATCCCTTATCAACCTGGCAGCTTCACGAAGTATTGTAGCTGCATTCTTTCTAACAGGTACATCATTTGTCTTCTAGAAAATTAAAAATTTCATGAAAATGGGTAAAACGTCTTTGTATTTGATATGTATTTATGTACTCAAAATGGTGTAAAGTTTTGGGCATTTGAGTTTTATAAAAAGCTAAATTTAGGGCTTTCATAGTGATTGAATGAATGTGACTCATATAATTGGGGAACCATATTTAATTTAGAAATTAATCTTAGATATTTTTCGGTAAATCTTCAGAGATTTTTTAAAACATATTAACCATTGAGGAAAATCAATAGACTTTGCAAACAAAATTGGATACATAACATAAAAACTCTAGTTCAGAAGATCTTTCATCCACCTCGGTTGGGTTGTATATGTGCTTGGTTGTATATGTGCTTAGTTGTATGTGCTCCATGAGCTTTGCTAGTTCGGTAATTGTTATTTTTTTATAATGTTAAATCACTATTTCCATAGTTTTAAAAATCTTATTTATTGCACCCCAAAAAATTATTTTTTGTTTAAATACAAAAACCATTAAAAACTTGCTAATATAACAGATAAATTTTAAGGCTGAAAATCTTGTATCAACAGAAATAATATGAATGATTACCTGTTTAGCTTATTATCTTTTTTTGAACCAATTTTTAAAGGTTAAAGTCAAGCTCAGTAGTAAACATTACTGTGTATTTATTGATATTAATCTTTACTACTACCGTAATAGAAAATACATATTAAAATTCCTTTGTATTCAGTCATTACTTACAATTTTATAGCTCTTGTATGTTTTCTTACGCTGGAATACAGGCTTCTCCGAATGGGTTGAGGATGACTGTTGTGTTTGGATTGTTGAGTTAGTTTCAGTTGAGGGGTCATGTTGTATTTCACTAGTGATTGAGCAGTTATGTTGCCTTTGACCAGTTGAAGTTGATAAACGATGGATGGCATCATTTGCCTCTTCTAACAATTGTTGACTTGCAGCTCTATGCTCATCCTTTAGCTTTTCCAATACTTCGCTTATTTTTGGTTTTTTGTAAGTTGATGCAGGGGCTGGCTTTGCTTGTGGTAACAAGTTCTCCTCCAAAAACATCAGACAAATTTGTTAGATCAAAATAAGCAAAGTAGTAGTACTTTTGGGTTTATTTGATTAGGAATAAAAAAACAGTATATAAGAAAAATATAAAAAATTAGAAGAAAGTGTATTAAGTTCATACACCGCCCCAGAATTTTCATAATCTATAAAAACAGCTACATTCATAAAGTTATTGGATTTTGTTGTTAGAGTGGCAAAGAATGAAACATCTAATTCCATAAGTATCATTAGTATTTTATTTTTTCACCCAACTACGTACTTGTAAAATACAGAGTGCAATGTGCTCTCCCTGCGGAGCATCACACAACACAAAACAACATGATAAACCACAGTGACAATTGTGATGACTGGGATGGCGTTGTCGTCCTGTAATCCAGCTACTTGGAGGTCACAAATTGTGGATAGTTTTGAGCGATGGTCGGTGGGTGTAGTGTTCTCTTATGCGGATTAACTATTGAATACTATGTTAATCCGCAAAGAACATCCTCATAATTAGACCAGTTCGTAATTCAGAGGTAGTGGTTTGGATTCCACGCTAAACTATAGGTCCCTTAGTTGCAATCACCTGTTTGGCTATTATTTAACATATTATTTAACAGTTTTGTTTAAGGAGCATGTCAGCCTTATTCAGTAACAAAACTACAAGATCATGCTACAATCATCATACACTTGTTTCTTATTCATACTTGGCTTAAAATACCTACCTAAGCATATTTATAAATCTAAGCAATACAGTTCTCATTTGTTCTTTTGCCACTCTGATCTGCAACTGGTCTGCGCAAAGACTATATCTGCCCATGCAGACTATTTCCTTAATTTTTATAGGCTATTTATTTCATCAACATTTTTATTTGTTTTACTTAAGCATTTGTGGATCCATGTATTTTATTTTGTTGAAAATAGAGTCTATTTAATTTCATTTCATTTCACCTTGTGGTACAGTTGTCATTTCAATAATCTATATAAATAAAATTAAATTTTTGTCTGTACATTGCTCAGAATTATTCATTGTTATTTTTACTTTTCGTGCGTTAGAGAAGCTGAAACCGGTCTAATCTCAATTTGTGTCTGTCTGTGACGTTCAGGAGGCATTTTATGCCGTCTTCTCCGAAGAAAGAGAGAACTTACAAGAATGAAATTTATTTCAGACATTCTCAACATTCCAGAGAAGGTTTTGTAAATGCTTGAAATCGCCCGCCGCCCCTTGAAAAGTAAATAACGAGCATTTAAAAACCCACTTTTTACGCAATATCGGTCACATTTTGCTTCAGTTTTAAATGAATAACCTACTGCAATGATCAGCTGTCTTTGTAGTTGAAAGATTTAAAATAAATAAAAACAAACAGCTGTGTTGAATCAATATTAGCTTTGACTATACATTATTAAGAATGTATAGTCAAAGTTATTAGTTAGTTTATATTGGCCTTTGATTTAATGCAATTTCAAAATCATACTATATTAAAAAGTTATTTTAACCTATAACTAATAATAATAATGGTATAAATGTTCTAATCTATTTAATTGTAAAGTAATGCTAAATAATAAAGCTGGGTATACATTTATTTTCTTTGTATTGATTTGTTTAGGATTTCAGGTTTACATTTTGGTATATGATGATCTTTCTTCTTCAAACTTAATCCTACAACCTGGTACAAAGGACGGGCTTACTGCTAGTCTAATATAATATAATATAATGATCTGTCACCTGTGTTAAATTAAATTAAATATTTAAATTAATTAAATGTTTAATATTTTTTCAGCATGTTACATTACCTCTGGAGTATTGAGGGGGACTGGTGGGGGAAGACTTTGACGCATCACTGTTGTGACCCGAGATGTGAGCGGTCTGGTCAGCTCTCGGGTCATCTCCGCCTTCTTTACAGCCAATTTTTCCTCAAAGTAGTTTTGAATCTCCTGGAAAGCAACAACTGAACTTTAGTGATATCCAAATTAATTTATTAAAATGTACAAAATGTTTCTTTATTTTGAAAACATTCTGCAATTTATATGATAATAGGTTGTCATTGCCATAAAGCTGTTATGAATAATGGCTGTTATATTTTTGAAGACTGAACTTTCAAAAATACAAATGGAATTTTGTTTTCAGAATCTTTAAAATTTATTCCCCCTTCAGATAAGTATGACCTTGAACATTGCAAACATGATATGAAGATCACCGTAGAGAAGTGTTAAACTAAAACACACATATACATTTTTTCAAAAGAGTGCCCCCCTAGGTTCTGTTCTTCTAAACTAATCCTTAAAGCAATGGCACCACCCAGTTTCTTCCATTTGCCAGAGCACTCCTTCTTGGCTAGAGCTGAGTCTTCCAAGGTTGGAAATTACCTTTCACGAAGTTTACTTTTGGGCCGAATTGAGTCTGTAGCATGGGTGGATCAGCAGTTTGCTTTACATCTACTATAATGTAACATTGTCTCAATAAGATAACGCACATGAGAGACAATAATTATTGTATAATGAGATGATACGATTAATTATTGAATCATTACAATGTGTTATTTTATTCATAAATCCTCAATTATTGAACTCTTCCTAATCCTAGTCCTACATTATTTTGGACACTGCTCCTTAATTTTCTCATACATTTGAAGTGAGTAAACAAACCACTGCTGTATTGATATTAGTACAGTATATAAACTGATGTACTAATAACATTAAACAATTACAATCCGTAGGTTTTCAAGAAGTACTGTTTTGCTGCAAGATCTTTTTAGAAGATTCATCTCATTATCATTCTTGATCATCTTTTCCAAGACAGAAATTGTTTCTGAGTCACTGCTGTTGGAGGGTACCCACTGTGCGCATTGCCACTCAGTGAAATTTGAACTGATGGAACCAACAAAACACTGTGGCACATGATGAAGCAATAGTCCCAAAATCACTAGTAGTAGTAGTAGTAGAATTAAAATACGGTAGTCGTTTATACAATTTCAATTATCACTGATAAAGTAAAATAAAAAATTTAAAAGTAAAGTAAAATAACTTTAGATTTAAAAAAGGGCCGTAAAAATCATCTTTTAGATATGAGAGGTAGTAAAGGTCGGAAATTCATTGTAATCTTTCACTCCTTTAACTCCCAACAACACACGCTACGGGAACGTCGGCCGCGACACGCATGTGAGCGCAGCGCTCACCCCCTCTAAGACAACTTAATTTGGGTTGAAATACCTTTTTAATATTGATAAAACTTTTTTCATCAAAGTATAGTTATAAATGAAAAAATAAACCATAATAATTAAATGTGTAAAACATTTTAAAAATCAAAATAAAAGTTATTAACTTTTTTGTGCCTATTAATCATTACTGTTCTTAATAATAATCTTTTTATATAGTTTAGTTTATTATATTAGTTTATATACAAACTAATCATTATTTTTTCAACTTAATCATCATATTCTTCCTATCCTTGTTGTCCTATGGCAGGCCACACAGTATGTCACGGTATGTTTTCCACAGACGGGGTTTACGAAAACGGAACAGTGACTCTTAGTTTTCTGATTTTTCCAATATTTCTCTTAGTTAACTGGTCTGGCTGGCCCTTCTGAGAAAGTACACCCCGCCTCTATTGTTTTGGACCAAATATAATCGATTATAGTCAGGTTAACTAGTAAGGGTGAGAGTGTGTATTTAGTTAAATATTAGATACCGAATTTCAAAATTTATCTCGTGACCATCGTACATGGTACAAGAAAAAACTGCCTAAAGCAAGCACAAGACCACCACTGAACAAAATAACAAAGAGCGATAACATTTTTCTACAGTGAGATCGATTAGTCCATGGATTTTTCCATACGACAAGTTTTTGCCCCAAAATAGGTATCTTTTATAGTTTGGAGATAAAAATAAAATATCCCATAAAACTCATAAATATAGTGGATGTTGAACTTGTACTTTGAATATGCCTCCTCACTCAGAAATAATTACATTGTATGTGCTTATAAAATATAGCCTGGAAGTTTAATAATTCAATGATTTAAAATATGATCAATAAAATGTATGATCAATAAAATAATGTAAGATTAAAAAATATCCACCTCTAATAAGTCATTATTTCTCTTAATATTCATTAAAATTTTTTCCTTGACGTAATTTTCTTCAAAATACTTGCAACCAATTAAAAATAGCCTCTCTTTGACAGACCCTTTATTAAAAAATTTAAAATAATTAACAATCTTTTGACAATTTTCTTCTTGGCAAATATCTATGATTTCATCTTTATTTGCAACATTCAAGACATCAATCAAAAAGTAAGTGAGAACTGAAACAAATAAACTGTATCAATGGATTGACACATGCTTTCTCCCTTAAATAAATTTAAAAAAGACAATCTGTAAAAACACCATCATAATCTTCAAAGTTTATCTAAATATCATTTAATAATTCATTGTTTCAAAATTAATCATCCAATTTCTGAAAATAACAACAAGAGAAACAAATTTAAATTGTTTGTCAGTATTTTATGGGGGGAACCACTGCCCACCCTGGTAATACCATGCTTTTTGAGCTGGTTTTGTTGGGTGATTTGACCTTACGCTTCATGGAAAACGGTTGGAAAATAAGGAAGAAATTGATTTTGTAATTTTCTTCATAAGAATAACATTAGGTGCTTTCAGACAACATACTGTGTTTATCATGGACAGTAAGTTTAATTTTTTCTGCAACCGTTGGTCGTAGACAAATAATTCAAAATACTAATTTGTTTAGTTTTTAAGCTGGTTACAATGGTGATAGTCAAGTTATACATTAGTTTTATTGTTGTAAAAAAAAATATTTTTTTACATTAAAAAGCCCATAATTTAAAATATACACTATAACTTAACATAACAAAAATACCCCCGTCGCAGCAGACCTACGTACTCAGTGAATATCCACCTCAATAATATGGCAATAATAAACAAGTATATGACAATATTGACCAATCAATACCTGTTGATAAATTAGAGTATTTTGCCTTTATTAAGACCAAGACTTATTAAAAACGCAAAGACCATCCTGGTTTGGACTCCACGTTAAACTGTAGAGGTCTCTTAGTTGCCCTTGGCTGTTGGGCTATTAATTAACAATCCTGATTGAGGAACATGTCAGCTTTAGTCAGTAACAAGACTACATGCAAGATCACGCCACAATTGTCTTACGCTCAATCCTATTCATACTTGGTTTAAAATACCTACCTTGTGGTATGGTCGCTATTCAATAACCTAATCTAATCTAAACTTACTCATTAGAAAATGTTTGTCACTATGATCTTTCCGCTTTCCCAAACAGTAGAAATAGCCAATAAAATCATTGAACAGCTGTTTGTGCTGGACCAGTGATAAGAAAATCTCCACTACAGATTCATAATGCTCCTCCTAAAACAATTTATATATCATGGCTGAATAATCCTTAATCGATTATTCAATTTCAGTAATTTGTACATTTGCTTAATCTGGAGTAAATTAAATCTTATATGTACTTTTTTGTGTCCTGCATGTACATAATAAGGGCCCGTAATCGATTCTAAATAAAACACAAAAAAAATTCACATTTAATCCTTTTCTCATTTAATTTCATAAAATATTTGGTAATACATTTTTTAATTATGAACGCACATCCGTTTAGCAGTAGCCTCTCCCAGTTTTACTGGAATAAATTCTGGTATATTTGCCTGGATATGTTATAACAATTATCCTGTTCAATTATTCAGTCATAAATATAATTTCAAATGCCATAGTCAAAACAAATAAATTAATTAGGATATCAAGTTTTTGAATGATACTATACCCTACTATACTGTTTGTTTGGGTCACTTGTGAGGTATTTTAGAATTATATATTCATTTAATATAAATGTTTTTAAGTGTACATTTAGGGGAAAACTGTATATAACATGTTTCCCAGAGAGGAATGTGCTTTTAAAACAACGTAAAAACGAAAAATAGCTGAAAGTTTTAGAATTCTCTACAAGATCATTTGGTATTACACTTTATGAAATTGATTATAAAATATTTCATAATCCAGCTGTTGACATACTCCTTCAGTGCTGGCATTCTATCGAACAAAACGTTTCTCATCCGTGATTACTCAATGGCAGAGTTCTGATGGGTTGGCTTTGATGTCCTTCAGCTGATGGAGGGTAGTAGGAGGGTAATAGACACCTGAATTTTCAGATACAGACACAATCACGTCTTGTGTGAGTTATGCCAGGGCACTAGGAAGATAGTTTATATCATTAAATCTAGAAAAGACTCTCAGGAAACAGCTCCGTTATTGCAGTCATGGATTCTCCTGCTGAGTAACTCATGGCATATGTACTGTTGAAACCACAATCTTAGCCTGTTAATTCAAGGTAAAATTTTCAAGATCGGTTTCAAACTATGATTATTACCGGTAGGTCTATCACTGTAATGTTTTACATGATATTGGCCTTATGAGTGGTTATCATTAAATAAATATGGTATTATGATGCCTGAGTCACCCCCACTCAGTCTCCTCAGCATCTCAAACACACTCAATGTTTACTTCAGAACTTCACTGGAATGCACTCCCCTTTGGCGGCTAATGAACCGAAACTTCAACAATGACTCTGTGGCTTCAAAGTTTTGCACCCAGCATTTATAGGTTTTATATTAATTTGGTTGAGATCATGAAGTCTTTATTGAACGTGGAAGTGTTGTTGAACTATCAAAAAAACATTAGCTAATACTTATGTACCCATCAGAAGCAGTCTGCTCGCCAGTGAAGAGATAGATAGCAAGTGAATTCCACAGCCCCACAAAGTTACAAAGTACTAATAAACTGCTTATTATCATGTCTCTTGGGCATTTAGTCTTATATAGAAAAAAGTGCATTTCTTTCTGTGACAATTAAAGGAGAATATAAGTACCGTATATAAGTACTGTAGTAAAGATTCTTTTAGGTAGGTACAGTATTTTTTTAAAATACTACTTAAAAAGTAATTTGATAAACAAGAGTTCTCTTTTGCATCTTACCTGAATACAAATAATGTTTTGGATTGTACTTAAGTAATCTGTAGGAGGCATGTCATTGTCCTCATAATTATTAACGAGAAATAGTATGTTGTTGTAAACTTCTTTATTTATTAAAATTTGTTTCATTGTTTTGTTGAAGAGTTATAGCTAAGTGGGGTGTAGCTGAATTCTGTAACATACAAATACAAAGGGGAAACATATAAGAAAGAAATAAATTAGTCTCTACGTTAAAAAGTATTTCCTTAGCTTAGTCAAAAATGAGGGGTGCCTAAATCTTACATCCCAAAGGTAATAGCATATTAAGTGTTGGTTTTATTTGGTAGTAGACATTTAAACTTCAAAATATATACACAGTGCAATTGATCGTGAGGAAGTGCAAGATCGTGCATGTCTAGATATTGAACAGTTGATAAATAATTAGGAAATAGATTTTTGTTTGATTACGGAACCTTTGAGAATTGTATTAGAATTGGATGTCCCTAGGTAGTGTTATACTCTCTATTTACTTAAGAATAGTTCTCCCTATCCTCTGCAAGTGCTTGTCATGTCATTCACTAAATTGCAGAGTATCCAACAACACTTTAAATAGGCTACCTTCAAACATAAATGGTCAATACAGTACTATTGTTTTGTGTAAAATACTTTCCTGGAACAGTTTTGTTTAGTAAATCTAGGAAGTGATGGCCTTCAGAGATTATCTAGAGATAACCAACTTTGAAGATATACTTTGAGATAGACATCTTTGAATGGCCTGATTTCAATGATATTTTTGGCATAAACATCCACCCCTATGTCTATATTCAAAATTTTGGTAGCTGTAAGTTTTTTTCATATTTCCTGTCGTGGTTGATAAAAAAATTACAGCTGACCTGTGTACTCAAGGAATTTACATCATTACATTAGCATTGGTACATACTTTTGGTAGTACAGTAGTTGCCTAATTAATAAAACTATATTTATTTGAAAGGTTTCCTGGCCAAGTAAAAATTGATATAAATACATACATTTACTACAAAATCAATATTATTTATAAACAAAAACTAAAGTAACCTAAAAACACATGTACTGTATTTTCAAAATTAACTTTTAAAATAATTTTTATTACAAGGTGTTGTAGTTAAATACACATATGCTTAATACAGGCTTTGTGCCATAAGTCATTTAGACCCTGTATTAAAAAACTTTTGATTGATTCTTGTTTTTACAGTGTTGATGAGTTTTTAAACTATAATTTCTCTGATTATATGTAAATTTATAGTATTAGCTAGTATTTTACTAGGCTTAATTTAGTTTTTACTTCTGACGATTCCTATGCAACCAACTACTTTACTCTGTAATGTTTTTGTATTGCTTCCTGGAATAAAAAATTTTGATTTGATTTGATTTGATAAGAGTGATTCATGGAGAAATGGAAACAATTTATTGAAGCTCGTAAAAACCACTCGACTTGTAGTTCCGAGACCAGAATTACATATGGACTTTGACGGTGGTGTCGTCCTGTAATCTATCTACCTGGAGGTTACGAATAATTGTGGCTAGTTATGAGCTATATGGTCGTTGGGTGTTTTATTCTCTGCCGTAGATTAACGTCCGCGCTATTGAATACTACATTAATCCACAAAGACCATCCTCATTATATACACACTGGTCTAATTAGACCAGTGCGTAATTCAGAGGCAGTGGTTCGGATACTTTAAACCATAGATGAGCGGATCCGTTCCACTCTGGTTAAACTGTAGGTTCCTTAGTTGTTATCAACTGTTGGGCTATTATTAACAGTCCTGTCTAAGGAGCATGTCAGCCTTAATCAGTAACAAGATCTGGAATTCAAAACATCCTACGCATCTGCTGTTTCATGTCAGTTGTTGAATAATTACCAACATTAATCTATTTTAAAAATATTTCAATTTTTTTATAAATTAAAATATTATTGTCCATAATTGTAATGTTTTGTCTTATCGAATACATAAACCTGTATGCCCCCAAATATAATTAATTAATAATATATGCAATTTGAAATCTGTATAAAAAAACGTTATTCTATTCTCATAAATTAACATGAAAGAGTGAGCTTTTATTTCTGAAAGTAGCCATTTATACCATCAAAAATTTATTTTTTAACATTTATAAACTTAACAACATCTGTCCATATTAAGGAGTTTGCCTAATCTCCATATGATTAACATGGAAAATGTATGCAGGTTTGCTGCCATGATAAAAACATAAACTATGATTTTTTAGCACAAATGTATGGATCTCAACCACATGAAGCTAAATATCAAGTTCCATCCAAAAATATTAGATAATAAGTGAAAAAAATTAATTTTTCCTAATCCTCCATAAGATTAACATTGGAGCCTCAAAATACAACGTACTGTGTTTAGATTTTTTATATCTCGTAACCGTTGAAAGATAAGAAAAACTTTTAAGGAACTTAATTGTGTAGTTTTTTTAAGCTGATTCCAATGGTGAAATATAAAATTAATTTTTTTTTAAATTACATGTGAAAAACGCAAAAAACCCCATTTTGGGGTACAAAACCACCAAAAGTTTATATTGTGAAATGTCTGGTTTACGCTCGTCATTTGGAATACATTTATTTGTCTGTGGACCATTTTTACGAGATTATCGTGTTCACAGAAACAAATCTTAAAAATTTATGTTTATATTATTATATATAAATATATATATAAATTTTACGACTATTTTTTTTTATAAAATATAAATATAAATTAATTAAGTTGTACTCATTCTAATTGTATCGTTTTTGTAAACTCTAAATCTGAAAAAATGTCTTGGCCTTGTACTAAAGTAAGCCCTACTGTACCTGTAAGTTTTCCACGCAATAAATACAAATGAAACCAGTCTCATTATTCAATCTTGGTATTTCTGAATGTGTATGACCAAATTAAATGTATGATAAATTACTCCACATGGCTATTAAAATGCGTACTGTTTTATAATTAGTCGTTCTTTTGGGTTGGAAACACTGGAGTACGAAAAATAAATAACTTCAATAGCCGTGTGAAAAGAGGATGACTTGACAAGTCAAGACTGAAAAGTTATTTATTTTTCGATCGCACACCGATAAACAGCTGTTTTACGTTTGCATTGTATAAACTTACACTTTTGACAACAGTTGTAGGTAGATGTATTGTTTCCAGATCTAATTCATTACGACCCACCTCTTGTCACCTTGAGTTATCAAGCAGGATATTGTTCTAATTTGGAATGAGACCTCCACGACCCTCAAAACTCGAACGACATTGACCATATATAAATGATGCCATGTAACAGAAATATCAATTGCGATGGTTGGAGGTGACAGTGGTCACTCAGTAATCTTAATCCTTTTTGACATGGATTTTGGATATGTCTTAATTCTGGGGTGGGGGTGCTAGCAGTTTGTAAGACCAAAATTTGAACATCTGTTTAGATTAAATGATAACGTTCCCTTTAGACATATCTATGAACTAACCTATTTCCCACAGAAAAGTAAATACAAACATTTTTGAATGTCAATCCGATTTTACTGAAACGAACGCGGGACTTATGCCAAAAATTTGGCAGGGAAATGGATCAGAATGCAAAATTGCGACATATATCAGGAATTTGGGTCCGCGACTTGTAATGAGAATGTTCTTTAAAATCAAGCATCACAGATATGAACGATTAAAAATAAATATTATGTAAAATCCAGACGTAATTGCAACCAAGGCACCAACAATTTAAATTAGGCAAGTTTTTAATGCCTGGTGTTATGAACTTGCGATTTTGATGTCAGCCCGGTGTCTTCAATACCTTTTTTTAACCTTACACGTTAAACCAAAATAAAAAATAAAAACATATTATGTAGGCTACCGTAGTGTAAAAATCTACATAACTTAAATACATTCTATATATTCCCATACATTCGATATGCCTGAAAAATTAGATACGATATAAAAACACATAACACAGTATTATTCAAATATATTTTACTAACATAATTTTTAACACTCTAAATCAAAACATTGTAAGTTTTCTGACATTTTCACAGAAAATTTCATAATGTGGAAAAAGCTCAGATCCTGTGACATAAACTAACAATATAACATCGTTATCCAACAAACTATTGATTCTCGTACAAACCTTAAATTAATCTCTGGTACTGTAATTGTGATCGTGATTTGTTGGTAGTTGGCAGTACATAGATGGTGATTTTGGTTGGCAGCATAAGTTGTCAAATATCGTCTGTCACATCCATCCAAGTTGTCTGATCTCACTGTTGTTATAATTTATTCGTGTGATCTGGCAATATCTGTTAATATTAATGTCCCTTAATTTCTTTATAAGCTTAAACAAATTTCTTTAAACGTGATATAGATTTGATATTTAAGGTCCAAAATCAAAAGTGATTTTCAATGTCCTCTCATAAAGGTAAACTGTAATGTATTTTCAATCTAATAATAAACCATTGAAAACATAACATTTATGAATAATCATATTTTTTATTTGTAAAGGTAAAAAGTCTTCCTTATTAATAATCAACGGTAGTGAATAATTAACATTGATTGATGTGAAGTTTCGAAAAACATTATTTTTGTTCATTTTAGTTTTGATAAAGAGACATCTCTGGGAAGGGAGAAAATTTAGAATCAAGCACACCAAGGAAGTAATGGGTAGAGGTTCTAAAGAAATTAAAATATGGTAATAAAAATTGAAGTGACTCAATTATTATTTTAACCATAGTCATGACATTCACACACATACTTACACAGGGATGTGCAGAGAAAAACTGCTATAAAACAAAATGACTCAACCCCTATTTCTCAAATCATCTGGGTTGAAAATGTATGGGCTTTTAAAAGTAAAAAATATTTTTTTTTAACTTTCTATGAAAACTATAAAGGTAAATTAGGCTATAATTGTACTACAAACATTGAAACCAGCTTAAAACACTAAACAAATTAGTATTTTGAATTATTTATCTACGACTAATGGTTCCAGGGAAAAGTTAAATTTACTGTCCATGATTAACACAGTACATTGTCTGAGATTCTCCATGAAACTTGGTATGCAGTGTATGGTCACATCACCCAACAAAACCCACTTAAAAAAGCTTGGTATACGTGGGAGGGGGCATTGAATAGGGCCTTGAAGTAAATTTTTTTAACTTGTTAAATGTTAACATTAAATTAGTTTTTTTTAAACTGTAATTTAACGTAACATATAAGATACTTTTAAATTGATGGATCCTTTTATAGTTTATGTTTATAAACTATTGGGGTTGAGGAATAAAATGCCTTACAGGATACCTTGTTGTACCAATAAGGTATCAAATCATTTAAGGCGACATTACCGGTACCTCGATTTTGATGCTAGTATTCTATAATGGTATTGCGGGTTTTACAATACTGTGTACTATTTTCTTACAACCAATTGGTTTAGTTTTGAATTCTTTGTCTAATCTTTTTATTGATAATCATTATATGGGCCTATATCATTTCAGGTGACAGCGAGGGAGCTTCAGGCAGCTCTGACTTGAGAGTGCCCAGTCATGAGGGAGCAACTGGCTCTCAAAGTCTTGATGATGATGAAGGGACAGTAGAATTGGTTCGAAGGTATCTTGCTGAGAAACTGGGATTCTACAAAGACGACAAAGAAAAAGAAGAGATACCTAAGGTTAAAGTAATTTCAGTAAAATAAAAAATATTGGAAGTAACCTTCTACATTTGTGAACTCTATATTCATTTTAGTGGATTTACAATAGTAAATGAGGCGATTACCATAGTTGTAAAAGTAAAACCTAGACAACGACCAATGTTGTTGTTTTAGGGTCTCCAGATGCCAAAAATACTGTTAGTTCCATCTGTGTGTTAGTTGAAACCTCATATTTATTTTACAGTGGTTTTATTATTTAAAATATATATTCAAACATTTAGAAACAAATACCAAGATCCTAATAATTTGTTTAGTTCATTTACTATAGTTTCTCACATAATGATCTCTTACATGGTCATGCTGTTACATAACCTTAAAAATGATAAGAATGAATGACACCTAATTAGTTTTGATAGAGAAAATTATCTACAAGTATTTTTTAGTTTCGTTTATTTTTTGTCCGTATAATTTTCTCAAATTTTAGCTTTTGTTTTTCTACTTGTGTATTTTTTAGCGGGTTATCTTTGTTAAGTTTTTAATGCATGTTAATTTGGAATTATTCTTTGTATCAAATTTTACTTTCATGTTTTAAAATTTGCACGTAAAGTCATGTTTTATAGTGATTTGTAGTTAGTAGATGTTCAACAAAATATAGTTTCCGAGTTGTTGGATTTGACAGTTTGAACGGGTGTACTGTACAACAATTTCTTTTGTATGTAGACAAGATAGAGAATTGTGTATGGTTTTAACCATTCATCTGCTATTATATAAAACTTCAAAGTACTACATCACTCGGTGGGGCTTTAATTTTGATATTTTTGAGTTGTCTCCCTTATGATTCAGTAGCGATAAAAAATTTAAATCCATCAAAACTTTTTTATTAATATTTTAGATTTGAATTAGTTTTCGACATAGATATGTCTTAGATCTGGGGAGGTATTGGTGATTTGTAATATGGAAATTATGTAACAGGTTCCATGATCTAACCTATTTCCCAAAGGGAAGTAAGTAGCTAGTTTAGTATAAAAGTAAAAGGCTTAGATCAGAAGAATTGAAACAAATCTATTTTTAATCTGACGATTGTCCCCTATTCACAAGCATCAGCTGATGTAGGCCTTTCCTTCCCTTATTTAATTTAGGAAGAATAGTTGGGATTATTCTTTATTTTAATTTTATTATTTACCATCCATCATTTCATTAATTATTTTTCGCTATTATATTTTTATTATTTGATTTTGTTTCTTGTTTTTAATGTTTTGCGTTGGGATTGAGTTGGCTAGTTTTCGGCATTATTATCAGCTAAGGTTAATCATAATAAAATGTTAACAGATCTCCAATTATAACAAAGATTGTGAGTTGCTCCAAAATTCCTTCTTTTAAGGGAAGGTATATTTTTACTAATATCATTTTAATTTTACTAAGATCTGCGGAGTCGTAAGTCTATTTGTAAAAGTTTTGTACCTTATGTGGCAATGCTTGATCCATTTGCAGTAAAAAGTAATTAACTGGATGTTTTGGTTTTCTATGCCATGTGGAGGTATTAGAAACGTCAGCTCGGAGTTCAACCAGATATTTGATATGTCCCACGATTATAAGCAAAAAGACAGCAAGTTTAAATTTACTATTCATGTTTAGTAATTGACTAGTTTTCCGGATTCCCAGATGGGAAGAGCAGTAGTTGCAAGTGTTGTACATTTATGAGTTCTTACAATTCTTATGCTATTTGAAACCAATTGTGATTGTAGTTTTTTAGACTGGTGTGATTGAGAATTAGATCTTGATTTGGAGCGTAAAGACGAAATTTGATTGGCTAACTCGGATATTTGCATCTGCAAACGAGATAACTTATTGGATTGTGCGCTAGTTGATGCGTTGTCTCTTAATACGTGAACCTGCTGATGGGGGAATACTCCATTATTTTGTCAGCCATAATAGATAAATTATCTAGAGAGTCAGAACTGGATATTAGTATCGAGCTAATATGAAGTGGAAGACGTTTAAAAAATAGTGTTTTTAAGAAGTTTCCTGAACTTGTACCAGTACGCATTTCCCTAAAAGTGAGAAGGTTTATTTGTGCCCAGTTCCAGTTTGTCAACTAGTTTTGCAAATTTTCTACTCTCAGATTTTTCAAACTCCAAGATTAGCTCAAGACCTTAAGTGTTTTGCTTAGAGGTTTCTCAATAAAATCAGAATAATTTGGCTATATCTATAAATTACCTAATTAATAAAACTTAGTTTGTTCTTGTTTGATACCTTTGATTTAATGACGACCTGACGCAGCCAAACTTGAACGTTCTTACGCCAAAAGAGTGGGATCTTGATTGTTATTTTCGAGAGATGAAGATCTGGATCACTGATGTTTTCTTCTGTGTTTGAAATTTTCACAAATTAGCTTCGGGGTTTGTCATTGGTCACCAATTTATGGTGCTAGTAATGATAACTAATAATAATAACTATTTTTTAGTAATCAAGTACGGAACGTCAGAAGGTTTATTAATCACCAAAAGGAATGAATAGTTCAAAACGTAAACAAAGTCAACAAAGATAAAACATATGATTTATAAATATAAACAAACTGTATGACAGTTGTTAGGCACAGCCACATACTAATCAAAAGGCTTGTTTTCATTACAGTACTGTATAGGCGCAATAAGTTTTGATTTTTATTAGCTCTATTGTCCTAATAATATAATTCATCTAGTCATTTGACATACACAGGTCGGCTGCGATGTTAACAAAAATATTTTTTTCAACAAATTATTTAATTAATTTAAAAATGATCAAGGCCAGCAAAAAGAGATTTTTCTGATCACATTATGAGATGAAAATTATAGCCATTTTATGAATTTTAGGTCCTTGACGATGTTTCACTTGATGGTATAGCAAAGCTTATCAAGGAGGGAAAGTGTAAAAAAATTGTCACAATGGCTGGAGCAGGGATTTCAACTTGTAAGTATATAGTTACAAAAACCCCCAAGAATGGAATTATTGTGAGTTTAACATTAACCCAAGAACTGGAAAAGTTGTGATCGCGACACATTTGCTCATTAAGTATGAAATGGTATCTGTAAAAAATAGTGAACTTCTTAGTCGTCATTGTCTTTGTCAGAGGTGCTGCCACCTATGAGTGGATACTTGAACTATTCCAGGAACAAGCTCAATCAAAAGCCACTAGAGTATGCTTTATATGCCAACCAAGCGCTACATCAGACGTTTTCTGAGGTCTAGTGATCAAAGCGTTCACTGACTGTAAAGCGTTTGAAGGTAATCGGAAGTAGAAATCTTGGGTTCAAAATCCTGATCATGAGCTATCTCAATTGGTTTGCGAAAGGCACAGTGGTGGGAAGGGCCCACCTAAAATAAATGACCAGCTTGGGTGGAAGTTTACGGCATTTGTTGGCTTAATTGAGATCACAGTGGACACCTGTTTTGCTTCTTTTGGGCAGGTTTTTTCTTCATACTGTATAATTGAAGAAGACCTGGATAATATCATTCAGTTTAGGGTGAAATACATATTACCAGTTCTAGGGCTAAAATTTATTGAGAAACATTTTGATAATTAACTCTTCTTTTAAAACTTTTAGTTCTATTTTAGTGCTAAAATGAAGCCTGTAATTGGCTCTTTCAAGGTAGATTGTGTTTCCAACTCAAACTCAATCTGCAAATTGACTGCCACATGGCTGGTGGAAACAATGGTGGTATTTTCAACTGATGGAAAACAACTTGATTTTTTCTATTTATAATCTATTAAAAAAATTATATAAGTAACAAAGTAAAACAGACATAAAAAATGAACCGATTGTATTTCAGCTGCTGGAATTCCAGACTTTCGTTCACCTGGTTCTGGCCTTTACCACAATTTACAGAAATACAAGCTGCCGAACCCTCAAGCCATTTTTGAGATCGGATTCTTCCGTGAAAACCCTCAACCGTTTTTTACTTTAGCTAAGGAATTATATCCTGGCAGCTTCAAACCCACCATTTGCCACTACTTTATAAAACTTCTTCATGAAAAAGGCATTCTCCTGAGACATTACACACAGGTCAGTTGTAATACTTAGTCATTTAGTTTTTAAATAGTTCAACAGTAGAGAGTCGCTTAACCGAAACATTAGGTGATTATGTGTGATCGGATCACTTAATTTTCGGATAATCGGTCAAAGACGGAAAATTATGTTCAATGCACCTAATGAAGAATGAAACAATTTTTTAAGTTACTTTTTATAATATTATACTCACAAAAGATACAAAGAACTCTTTGTAAAGTACAAAAACACGAGCCTAAAAAAATCCAAAAGAAAAAGTTTGTTGGAACTAGTACTTGGCGCGCTAACTCGAATTTAGTCGTGGCGGTGGCGCTGGGCCGCTACAAACACCGACGTTAATCCCAAGTTCGGCGCTCGGTTTCATTTTTCGATGTTTGGCCATGTTTCGGTTAACCGGCGTTTTGGATAACCGGGCTTCGGGAAATCGACACTCAACTGTAAAACTAAGAATTTAAAGGTTGTATTGATTTTTGCCTTTAATTGGGTTAAAATAACACTTTGCAATCTCGGTAAAAATTTCTTCTAGTACCATTCTTAATAGCCATGTTCTACTGTAATAGTTATTATTTTTAAATAGCAAATACTTTAATTACAGTTCAGTGGCATTGGCTAATTCATGCTGCTAAAATTCTCAAAAAAGTCTCTTCTTGAGAATTATAATACGTTAACCCTTTTACAGAAAAAAATAAGGGCTTATAAGATATGTTTCAAGATAAACTTATTACGAATATCATCTAATTATTGGTATTTTACAGAACATAGACACACTAGAAAGGGTGGCAGGTCTGCCTGGAGATAAAATAATAGAAGCTCATGGCACATTTTACACATCTCACTGTCTCGACTGCAAGAAAGAATATTCAATGGAGTGGGTGAAAGGTGATAATAATGTATTCTGAAATGAGTATTTTGTTTAGTACTTCTGTTCATTCCTACAATAATTACGAATACAGGTCCATGATTCAAATTTTATTTTTAAAATAATAATTTTGGTCTGTTGAAGTCAAAATGAGTTTTGTGTAAAGCTAAATTAAGTAATACCTCCATAGCAGTAGTCTGTTGTACACAGTGAACTGAAAAGTTTGTTCTTGAAAATAGATTACTTTATCGTCAGTCCCCTAGGGGTTGGGCCAGCACAGCCATCTTGTTGTCAGGGTGTTACACAACTCAGTGGCGTCTAACTGTGCTAGTTAGAGGTTTGTACTGTACTCCGTTGAGTTACTGTGGCAGTTCAAAATTTCTGTGTTAATTAGAAATGCTGTGTACTTTGAGGTCCTAACAGTAATAAGGTTTCTGACTGAAAAAAACTGTAACGGTTTTTACAGTCCCAGTACAATATCAGGAGCTTTGTGAAGTGTATGGGGACAAAATTATCACTGGAGCTGGAGTGCATTAGTGAGTCCTAAAATTAAAAATTGCTTAACTAACGTTCAAGATGAAGAGCAAAGTGGAAGACCGAGTTTTGGGCAGTCACTATTCTGGGTTTTCCACTTTGCTCTTCGTCCAGAACTTTAGTTTGGCCATTCATTAACTTTAGTAACCAATGATGCTCTCCACCTTAAGTGTGAATGTTTTCCCATACACTTTATAAAGCTCCCAATACATTTGTATCGGTTTACAGTTTTTTCAGTCAGAAACCTTATTACTGCGCACCTCAAAGTTCACAACATTTTAACTAACAGAGAAATATCAAACTGCCACATTAACTCAACGGAGTACAGTACAAACCTCTGTCAGCACAGTTAGATGCTGAGTAGGTTTCGCAACGCCCTGACAACCAAATTAAAACGCTAGCCCAACCCTTGTTGACTAAGAAAAAAATGTAATCTTTCTGGAAAGCCCTTGTATGTGATTAGAACTTTAAAATAATAAATATTTTATCCCTCATCTCGGTTTTGAAGATTATTTATGAGTTTTAACTATATTTTTGGTGAGGGCCTGGATGGCTATGTGTTCTGAATCAGATTTTGGGTTTAAATCCCACCTGTGGCAGTTAGTATAAAAAATCCAATGTCACGTCCCCAACCTTGTGAGGCAATAGGGAAGCTACGACTTCAGTAGCGCATCTTGGGTAGGAATGTTAGCACTAAAATGGTGAAGAACATACTAAGCTGACTGCATCACCGTTTATTGTACTAGAACAAAATCCATCGCCATCCATCAAAATTCCTGCTAAGGATGGGAATGCTTCAGAAATCATATTATTGAAAGCGATATACGAGAGTTATTTCAAAAGTAAGTTCCGGTTCGCCGTAACTATTTGAATTTGGCACCAAGGATGCATACCCGCCGACTCCCAGCATGCCTCACGCACAAGCGCCGTCATTAGGGTTGTTCTGGTTGGTGTGTGCTTTTTATAGTGTCAGTTCACAAAGTTGAACACAATTATTCAGCCTGCCAATCGTAAAGTAAGGGCAGGGATACGGTTTCTGTCCGCAAGAAACATTGATTTGGAAGCTAATCTACCTTTGAGTATTTTATTTTGTAAAGGTGATTAACAATAAATAGGTAAGATTTTTGTACAACTCAGTTTGAGACAACAAGGATTTATTTTGAATGCTGACTAAATTGCATAAAAATTGCAACAATGACTTGATTCCTAGACCATTACACAGCGGGGATTTTCGCAAATAATTTTCAAGAGGGTTTGGTAATTCAGAAAAGTGCTAGAATTATTTGAACATAGGTTCGAGTTGAGATCTTGACCTATCCCTACACTGGTTGACCTTACGCTGCATACCAAGTTTCATGGAAAAAGGTTGGGAAATAAGGAAGAAATTGTTTTTTTAATATTCTCCGTAAGAATAACATTGGCCTCACTTGAAAAACATGGCTCTGTACACATCCAGTCACGAACGCACGGACAGACAGATATCATGTTGAAACTCATTTTTTTAGATTCAGGGGACTCCAAAACAGATATATCCACTCTCAACTCAAATTTGCAAATTTTGACGAAAACAATAACTTTTTCCACTATGTATAGGGGGAGAAAGTAATAGCGAGGGATGTAAGGAATACAAATATAAGAATTGTTTTGGGAGGAACTTTGATTTTGTATTTGATTTTCCTAACCGGATCTTACTTTGGAATATCCCTCGTAACAAAGTAATAAAGTCACCAGTAATTTTCATTGCAATTCATCAATTTTTGTTTCAGAAATCATCTTTCAAGACAGCGTGCCAACTTGCACCTCTTGTAATGGTATTGTCAAACCAGATATTGTATTTTTTGGAGAGAATCTCCCAACATCTTTTTACAACAACTTCCCCAAAGATTTGCCAAATGCTGATTTACTTATCATCATGGGTTCATCATTGGCGGTACAGCCATTTGCTTCATTAGTTGATAAGTAAGTGTTAACCACACTGAATAATAAATAACTATAGCATATTAGGATATCAATCAATTAATATGTTCAATTAGTATGTTATTGATCAATCAAATCTTTAATATTATTACTATTATTTATATTGGTATTACATTCGATATCTGTGGTAGGATTTTAATTTATCGACATAAACAAAGAGGACCCTTCTCACCATCACGAAAGTGTCATAGTGAATTTTGGTAGTTGTTCTGTATTTATGAGGAAACCAACTCCTCTATACACTACAGCTTAAAATTTTTATTAGATTTTTTTAACAAATTAAAACACTTTTGGAAATAACACATAAGCAACATAAAATACTGATTCACTATGTTTTGTGGAACACTAAGTAGTGGACTTTCTGTGGTGTATAAAAGTTAGTTTACAAAGTACTGTTAACCACCCTAAGGCCAATAAAATGGTTTTAAATTATCTGAATTAGGCATTCCCATTAAAACCATTTTATTAGTCCCAAGTTTATTTAGTCCAATAGTAGTTTAGTTTATTCAAGTAGTTTTATTAATCTAGGGGAAAATTACAAGATGCTAAGGACTTAGGTTAAAAGCCTACTTGGTGAATTCTGCACATAAGAACTTAAACAATAAATCACCTTTAAGAATTCTCATAAGACAAAAGTGTAATAGGCAGAGATTCGATGAGAGGTGCTTGTGTTGTGTGCAGGGTTCGAAAGGACTGTCCCAGGCTGCTCATCAATAGAGAGAAGGTGGGTGGTCCTGACCGGCTGATGCAGATGCTGGGTATGGGCGGAGGCTTAGACTTCGACTCTGAGAGCAACACTCGCGACGTGGCATGGCTTGGTGACTGCGACCATGGTTGTGAACTACTGGCCAACAAACTGGGATGGAAGGTGAGTACAGAACTCAAGTTCTTTTTTGTTTTTAATCAAAATTTAGTATGATTAAAAGTTTATTTTCTGAAGTGAGTGTTGAAGTGAACTTCAACACTTATCTCGAACAATAAAAACGTTCAGTACTTATCTCAAACAATAAAAATGCCCAATAAATTATCGTGAAAAAATATCCTTCTTGTATAACATCATTATTTTCCTATTTTTGATTTTAGTGGTGTAGGATAATTTAAAATTCAGTCATTATTAATAGTTATGTTATTTATCTTGAGATGAGAGAAAATTGTTATGGAACATGAAAAATTCAAATTCTTATTTCATTCAAAATTTTCTCTCAGACCCTAGAATACTATATGTTATACGCATTAAAACATCCATAATTTTATATCCACATAAGAACAAGTATATAAAAAATCAATAGCCCCTGTGAGGAACACTTAATGTATAATGTATGTACTGAATTCAACCAGTTTAAACCAAAGAGATCATAATCATAGGGCATGATTGATTCAAACATAAAACCTTAAGAATATATTGTCGGCATAAGATCAGAGATTAGTATAACTCTAATGTCAAAGACCTCTCCCTTTTCCCAAATTCATATTCAACTGTGTTATTTTGACTTCTAGTCCTCTTCTTGAGATTACACGAGGGCTATTCAGAAAGTAGATTTTGTTTTCGTCTGTGTCTGTAAGGGTTAGGGCTAGTGTGGCAATCTTGTTGGCAGGGTGTTACGCAACTCATTTGGCATCTAACCGTGCTAGTTATAGGTTCTTTCTGTTTTTCGTTGAGTTATTGTGGTAGTTTAAAACTTCTGTGTTAATGAAAAATGCTGCGAACTGTGAGGTGCATGCACTAATAAGGTGTCTGACTGCAAAAAACTTTTGGTAAAGCGATAGAAATTTATTGGGAGCTTTTTGAAGTGTTTGGGAACATGGATCCCAAAATTTAAAAATGGTTGACCTAACATTGACAACGAAGAACGAAATGGAAGACCCACGTGACTGCTGAACTTGTCAAAAAAGTCTATGTAGGAGTTCTAAAACCTGAAAATTTACTTTAACGAAACCAAGCTTTTTAGTGATGATTTAGTACAACAAAAATTGCGAAACAGCGGAAAACTCATGGAAAGTTCTGATATTGTGATTTTCTGGTTTTATGAACTCCGGAATAGACTTTTTCGACAATTTTGGCAGTCACAGTGCTGGGTCTTAAAGCTGGGGTCTGGAAGCAACCTATAAATTTCTATGGGTTTACAATTTTTGAATATAAGGCATTTACATTTATGTATGTAAATGCTTATACATTCATAAAAAGGTTTATATTTTCTTTATTTTGTATCTTTATCAATGTATTTTATTATTCTTATTACTATTCAAGTGAGACTGCAGGGCTAGGGGACAAGCTGGTCAAAGTAGGAGGTGAAAAGTCTTTATTTATTTATTCTTCTGAACTTTTTCGTTACTTTTTGTCCTTTATATTATAATTAATTTTTTTTAAATTTTTGATTATTATTTTGTTACTATGGAAGATATAGATTTAATTATTGAAAATTATAGAAAGATCAACTGTTATTCAATAGACAATTTTTCTGATTTAGAAGTAGTTTTTAATAGGGATGAAAGCTGCTTAAACTTTTTATATTTAAATATTCGTACTAGCTTCAAAAAGAATTTTGATTCATTATTAACTTCATTGCATGCATCGAATTTGAGATTTGATTTTATTGCGCTGGGAGAAACTTGGATGAGTAGAGATGGGGGTGGTGTGAATTTGAATGGATATAAATTGTTTTGTACGTCCAAGGGAAAAAATCGGAATGATGGAGTGATGGTGTATGTGAGTGACAGAGTGAATGTGTGTGCGAGCGACGAACTGGAGCTGGGCGACGTGTACGGACTGTCACTGGACTTTGTGCACCAAGATAAGTGCTGCAACCTTGTAGTGGTGTACCGCACACATGACAGTGACATGAACACATTCACGAACGGTCTCGAATTACATTACGAGGCCATGTCAAATTCAAAAACTTACATTTTTATGGGAGACACAAATGCAAACTTACTTCACACGGACAACAGGACAGAGCGCTACTTGAATGTTTTATACGAATGTGGTTTTGTTAATGGCATAAGTTTTCCCACCAGAGAGTTGGGAAATAGTAAATCATCCATTGACCACATTTTTGTGAAGCATTGTGACACAGACGCACTCAAAACTGCAGTGGTGAGGACGGATATCACAGATCACTTCGCTGTCTGTCTTCAGATGAACTTTTGGCAAAATACTGGACGTACAAATTTTATAGACACATACATTGACAAAAATTCACTTGACATGCACATTAAGGACTGTGATTGGACTGACATTTTACAGAAAAATGAAATCAATGAATCAGCAAATCTAATATTTCAAAAAATTAAGGAATGCGTAAATAAATCTACTAGAAAAAAATTGTAGTAGGAGCTCCCGTAACAGAAAATTAAAACCATGGATTACTAGTTGTCTTGTTAAAAAGATCAGGGAAAGAGACAAAATAAGTAAAAAAGTATTAAAACAGCCCTTTAATCCGGAACTAAAGAACTCTTTTCTTAAAATAAAGAATGAATTGAAAATAGAAATTAGGGACGCCAAAAATAATTATTATAGGAGAAACCTGACTGAATGTAAGAATAACCCCAAAAATTTTGGTTATTATTGAATGAGTTGGCGGGTAAAAGTGTAAAGAAAGACATTTTCCCACTTACTCAGTTCACAAAAAACAGACTTGACATAGGAACAGACTCGGATCCCAGACCGCAGGTGGCAAACTTATTCAATGATTACTTTTCTCAAGTAGGACAAAACTTGGCAGCAAACATAGACAGTAGCGGGCCGCCTGTGGTTGATGACGCTGACTACGCCACTGACTCTGTCCTGACACTACGAACTGTGACAGAACAAGAACTATTCCACTATGTTACTGGACTACGCGGAGGCTCAGCTCCGGGGTATGATTGTGTGTCAGCAGGTTTACTAAGACAACTGGGAGACTCTACGGCACCCACTTTTGCACATTATGAACGTGAGTATCCGGTCGGGCGCGTTTCCTGATGCTTTCAAAATTGCCAAAGTTATTCCGCTCTTTAAGGCGGATGACGTCACTAAACCTTCCAATTTTAGGCCGATTTCGTTGTTGAGCGTGTTTACAAAGATTTTGGAAAAAATAGTTAAAGATCAATTAAGTAGCTACTTGCATGAACTCAATATTTTAACTTCACGGCAGTTTGGGTTTAGGAAAAAAATCAATATTTCGGATGCTTTGTTTGAAGTAAGTAAAGATATTAATTTAGCAATAAGTAGGGGGAACCGGGCTATTATTAGTATTTTTTGATCTAGCTAAAGCCTTTGATTCTGTAGACAGGTGTATGCTATTTAAAAAGCTCGAATTGATCGGTGTCAAAGGATTGGCATTGCAATGGTTTAAATCATATTTTCATGATAGAAAGCAGTTTGTCTCGATAAATGGAGCTAAGGGAAGTTTAAAATCAGTAGATTATGGGGTTATTCAAGGAAACACGCTGGGCCCTTTATTATTTCTAATTTATATAAATAATATTGTAAAATTAGATGTTATGGGGAAATTTTACCTATTTGCAGATGATACATTAGTTATGTTTGAGGGGAAAAATTGGGATACAGTCTTTGCAATTGCTGAAAGGGGAGTGGCTAAAATTAAAAAATGGTTTGACCAAAATGTTTTAACACTCAATATAGATAAAACAAATTCATGCCAATTTCCCTTAGAGCCAGTGGAGACACGCCTAACAATGAACTAAAAATACATTCGTGTGACACACGAGAAAACAATATTTGTGACTGTCCTCTGATTGATAGAGTTCAAAAGTACAAATATTTGGGTATAATCATTGACTCTAAACTTTCATGGACAGATCGCGTTTCATATCTAAATTCTAAATTGAGAAAATTTATATTTGCTTTTCTCCAGCTTCACCAGGTACTTGATACAAACGAAATCAGAATTGCTTACTATGCTTATGTGCAGTCACTCATTGAGGGTGGGATGATAGCCTGGGGCGGTGCATACAGTGGCAATTTGCAGCCAATTGTGGTCACACAAAAGGCTATAATTAAAGCTGCCCTAGGAAGGTGTCGTCGCTACTCGTCGGATGCTCTATTTGCTGAGATGGGTGTTCTGGACGTTAAGCAACTATTTATAAAAACATTGGCACTATTCATTTTTAAACACTCCGGTGACTTATTTGAACGCACATCCCATGACTACAGAACAAGACATGCTTTGGGGGTAGGTATACGTGTACCGAGACTGACAAGAACCTTTTCCACTACAAACTGTTACTATGTTGCTCACACTTTATTCAACAATCTACCTCAAGACCTACGGAACTGTGACTGTACGGCGACGGTTTACAAAAAACAAATTTTACAGTGGCTCGCGATTGGCAGACAGGGAGCCAACATAGTCTTGACTTCAACTTACAGACATTAACTTTCCCGCTTGATGGCGTAAAAGATTGTGTGTTTGCTGGTGTGCTTGTGTTGTGTGAGTGAAGGAATGTATGGGAACCTGATTGCCTTTATGGTAGGGGGGTGGTTGATGGGATTCCATATTTCTCTCAGAGTTGTTTTGTTTGGTCTAAACCGATTCAAATTCTTTTTTTTATTTATTTATTTTTTTTAAATGTAAATTCAGTAATACATTATTAGGAAGCTTACTAGGAACTATTGAACATAAAACACTATCTTTTTATTACTATGCATTAATTTTTTTTCTTCATCGCAGTTTAGGCAGCAGTCTCTTAAGTTAATTTCTTTACAAAATACTTTCTTTTTTTAGTTATATGTAATCTTGTTTTTTAATGTTTATATTTTTCAAAATTCGATAAAACGACTCATTTCCACGCTCAGGGTTTTTCCTATGTGGAAATTCTGCATTAGCTAAAATATTTATCATGTATATATATGTATTTATTTTCTATATTTTTCTTTATGTATTTGTATCAAATATGTAGTCTATAATTGCAGAATAAAACATTTTTGATTTTTTTTCCAGTTTAGAAACCTTATTAATGCACGCTCCTCATAGTTCACAGCATTTTTAAGAACACAGAAATTTTTTATTAAAACTGTCACAGTAACTTTTTACTAAAACTGCCACAGTAACTTTTTTTGACACAAGTTTCTTCAAATTGTTTGCACATTGTTACATCGTTTTTGGATTCATTTAAAAATTGTAATCTGGGCAAAACATTCCTAAAATGCAATATTTAGGAACTAGGCAGCAAGGACAAGTTGTTCATTAAACCTTATTTATTAAACAACATTTTTTGTTTAAAATACCTCATAAGCATACAAAAATAGTAAAAGAAATCAATATTTAATTAATTTTACAATTGAATAGCTTATTGCAGAAACACCAGAACAAACAACTTTTAAATTTTAGGAAAATAAAATACCCCTGTCGCGGCAGACCTGCGTACTCAGCGAATTTCTAAATAAATAATGTAATAATAATATTAAATTTCAAGTTTTATCAATATCTGTCAATACTTGAATACTTACTTACTTGAATACTTGTTGTCTGCATCCATGACCGACATGGTCGGATAGATTGCGTTACTAAGGTTAAAATATAAAATGACACACAACACATACACACAGTAAAAACATGACGGACGTGACTAGATGGGGTTTTCTGGGGCAAAAAGCGGCCGCTCATCCAACTCATCCAGCCTATAGAGGGGTCTATTTACCAGGTACTCACGGATTTTCAATTTAAAGCTCTTTGAGTCCAGATCACACACTTCAGCTGGCAGGGTGTTAAAAATTTTTATTGCTAGATGAGGGTAGCTCCTAAGTGTGTGACCTAGACGACAACATGGCATGTCAACACGTCCTGCCCCTCAAGTACCATACCCATGGACCGCGTCTCTCCGGCCAAACTGCTGCAATTGTCTTTTAGGAGCACCAGCGAGTTCAGGACATACTTGCCAATGACGGTAAGAATCCCTAGTTGGGTGAAAAGAGGCCGGCAGTGATCTCTATGTCCAGATGCTGTGATAACTCTTACTGCCCTTTTTTGTAAGAGTAGAACTCGCTGTGCACAAGGAAGTGACCCCAAACCACCAGGACATACAACAGATGACTATGGAACAGGGCCTGGTAGGTCATCAGTAGATATGGTCTGGTGATTAGATTCTTTAGTTTCCTTAATAGGTATACTACCCTGGCAAGCCTTGTACACACCTTGTCAACGTGTTGCTGCCAGTTCAGTCTGGGGTCAATCCAGAAACCATAGTCACGTCCGCCATTTCCACAGCCAGCCCCACTGATTGCGCGTAAAAGATGGAAGTTTTATCAAGACTCGAACAAACATTGATTCATTGAAGCATGTGGCTTCAATGAATCAACATTGACATCTGAATCTGAACATTCCATGACCTCATTAGAGACAAAACCTCTGACCTAAACCTTAAAAGTGCACCTACACGCCCTACACATACTGCACCTTCTAACCAAAACAGACTGCCTACGTACACTCAACGCACTAACTCAATAAATATACGAGTTAGTTATTTGCCCATTCTTTATAAGATTAACATGGGAAAGATTATGTAGGTTTGCCGCTGTGAGGAACACTGAATGTATAATGTATGTACTGAATTCAACCAGTTTAAACCAAAGAGACTGTTATAGTTGTGGGGTATTTGCACTAAATGATGTATTTCAAGTTGTACATAAATAATATGTTTAAAAGTAAAAATTGGAAAAAAAGTTGGCTATGGGGTTTCTGCAATAAACTATTCAACTTCATGATTAGTCAATGCTTTGATTAATTATTAATTGTTTTTATCTAATATTTATATTATGTATTTAAATATAGAGTTTTATCTAATGTTCTTTTAAATATTACTAAATTCTATTTTTCAATTACTGACATCCCAAAAACACTTAAAACATCTGCAGTGTTTTATAGTTACTTTGATTTTACAGGATGAACTAAGAGAAATGGTGAAAGCTGCTCACAAGAAGATTGATGAAGAAAAGGCAAACAATCAGGAAGAAAAGAAAACACCAGTGAAGCAGAATACAGCAGAGAAAGAAGAAAAAGATAAAATAAGTGAAAAATCTTCCTCAGTTTCTACAAAATAATTATTTCAGTTTGGCTTCTCCTTCCACCTCTCTCATATGAATTTAAAAAGCGTTATTGCATCTGTCACACTGTGATCTCTTTATAATTAGAAAACTAAACAGAATAAAAAAATATTTTATAATTTTATTCAGCTTCTTGAATACTTATTGTTAACAACTCCCTAAGCTTCTATCTAACCCATTCCGTTCTAATGATGGACTGTGCCCGTCTAATTACATTACATGGATTAATTTTAAAATAACCTGTGCCACACTCCTCCTTACAACCACTAATCATTAAAACAAAATAGGTGTTCACTGCAATCCCAATTAAGCCTACAAATACCGTCAACTTCCCCCCAAGCCGGTCATCGTTTATTTAAGGTGTGCCATACCGCCTCAGTTCCACATATTCGCAAGCCAAATTGGGATTGCTCATGGTTGGGAATCCCTAGCACTTCCGAATGCCTTCCAATGTTTCACTCGTCAGTGCATGCAGTAACCCTCTCGGCCACATGTGCATAGTCAGATATAGCTCTTAGTTTGCTATAAAGCATACTCTAGTGGCCAAACAGCGAGTTCCGTGAGATTTTATTATTTATTTATTTATTTCTCTCTTTCACAACAATAACATCATACTTTTACACAATGACCCAATAAGTGAAACAATAATACTTAACATTGAGGACCACATTAACTAGAACAATAACAAATAATTCAAAATAGCCCCGTCGCAGCAGACCTGCGTACTCAGCGAATTTCCAAATAAATAATGTAATAATAATATTATATGTCAAGTTTTGTCAATATTTGTCGATAAATATACAAGTTAGTTATTTGCCTATTCTTCATAAGATTAACATGGGAAAGATTATGTAGATTTGCCACTGTGAGAAACACTGAAAGTAGGCATTTATAGCATAAACAATTTTTATTTTGACAATTTGTACAAACTTTCATCAACATCTGTCCATAAATAAAGGAGTTTTTCTATTTTCCATATAATTAACATAGGAAAAGAGTATTCAGGTTAGCTGATGTGAGGAACACTGAAAGTAGGAATTTCTAGCATAACAATTTTTATTTTGACCAATTTTACCAAGTTTCATGAACATCTGTCCATAAATAAAGGAGTTTACTTATTCCCTATATGATTATCATGGGAAAAAGAGTATGCAGGAGGTGTATCAGGGACTGAACATCAATCGACTCTATGGAACGATTTTGTATTAACGCAGGCTGAAAATCATGGTGGTATTTGGAGAGTAGCCAAAGCAATACGTGAGGAAAAGAAAACCATCAGGTTCTTACATGGTCAGAATGGCATGGTATATTCTCCAAATGATCGTGTTTGTGGACGCTATGGAGGTGCAATTTTCTCATGCTGATGTATTTGATGAAACTTGAGGATTGGTAGACGAATTTTTGGAAGGATACTATCCAGAGGATAAAGAAAATGACCATCTTCCCTTTGTGACCACACACAAAGTCCAACATTACATAAACCAGCTTCGACCGAAGAAAGCTCCTGGACCCAAGTCTTTGGAGACACCAGCCTGTAAGAACCTGCCTACCTGGATGGTCATTACCCTCACTTGCATCTTAAACTCTTGCCTGCGCCTCTCGTACTTCCCGACTACCTGGAAGAACGCGAAGGTGATAATGGTGCCTAAACCTGGTAAGGACCCGCTATACCCGCACAATCACAGACGTATATCGCTGCTGGCTGTGCAGTCTAAAACATTTGAAAAAATTATCCTGGCAAGCCTGAGGAGTTTTTCTCTTTAATTAGGACTGAACAGTTTGGATTTAGAAGGGGCCATTCAACCACCCTCCAGCTTCGTTGGGTCCTGAACAACAACAAAGGAGGGATAGAGAGGAAGCATCATTCCACCTTGGTCCTGATCGATGTCAGTAAGGCTTTTGACCGTATGTGGCATGAAGGACTTTTATTCAAACTTGCAACGTCTCCACTGTCAGATTGGATGTTTAAGCTCCTCTGCAGCTACTACCTTCATAGGTGTTTCTCCATCAGTGTTGGACAGTCTATCTCTACCTCGTGCCCGGTCTCATCTGGGTTTCCACAGGGCTCAGTACTTGGTCCAATCTGGTCCATATAACAGGGTCTCCCTGGTATGTGAGGAATTCTGTAATAAGGTCTTCGACCAACGTCTCATCACAGAGCCTTTGTGGATAGACTGAACAAGAGGCTTGAAAGTTTCTGCAGAGTCATCTCTGTGGGACCACATTCGTAACCTTATTGAACACGAAATTCTCCAACATCGACCACAGATTTCTGACTGAAACTGATTCTGAAATTGCATTACTGATTCTACGAACTGTTGACGACTATCTATTGACAGGTAGCTCACGCTACTAAGGTATTGGGCCTCTCGTGACAACCAAGCTGCGTTGTTGTTTCATTACTCACCTCAGAAACTGCAAAGATCATACCAGCCAGCATGCCGTTATTTTAATTAATTTAACCCCCAAAGATTTGAGATTTGAAAAATTGTTATTCAATGTATGTTTAAGCACCTTAATTCAAATTTTCTTTACATTGATATCAAGCAGGCTCTACTTTATTTTATGCATTTTATTTTAAATTTTACCTGATTAGTAAAATTCAAAGAACTTAAACAGTTCCGTGGTCAAAGAACATATATATGTATTTTGTTTTATCTTGTTTGCCATCCGCAGGCTCAGCTTTTAGCTATGTAGCCTCGTAGTACACTGGTTCTTACCGATTTTTCTCATCTAAATTTTGTGGTCATCACTGAGATCGAACCCGCCACCTTTTGCACCAAAGTCCAAGACGCTAATCATTAGGCTAGCAGATGACCAAAAGATTATTGTAGATATCTGCTGCCAAATCTCAATCGAAAAAAAGCCAAGAACAAACTTAGTACCAACCGAAAAGCAAGAGCAGTATTATTCCCTTGAGTATTTTATACTTTTTTCACTTTATGTTATGTAAAGATGGTAGATTTTTCCAGTATGTGTGATTTAATATGAAGAATTTATAGCAAACACTACTTGGAATACTGTCACATATATCTTTAACTTAATAGAACTGTTAAAATTTTAGTCCTTTTGGCAATATTAGTAGCCATTTAGCAATTTCATGATTGAATAGCCTTTGGACCATGTATGATGATTAATAAGAGGGCTTATTACCTCATGAACTGTTGTAGAATTGGTTCCGAGGGTGACGGTTAAAAGAGGTACCACTGTACTATACACTCGGCTGATTCAGGTAATTTAAACTTTTGTATTAATCCATTTAACAGTACTTAAAAACTCGTCATATCTATGTGTTAGTATTAAAGCCCTAATCTGACATCCCCCATCAAACTGCATCTTGCAAGACAGACTTGTTACCCATACACTGTAGCTGAACTGATTTAATCTCATGATGATTGAAAATAAGCCAAAAAAGTGTATAAAGTTATAATGTTTTGAAAGGTAATAAGAAAACTGCAGGCAAAATGGTTAATTTAAGATATATTTAGGAGAAAAAAGTTTTTTAGTAGGATCTGCCAAAGAGAGTGTAATACTTGGCAGGTTTGGAGCAAGCGGGATGGATGCATTTGGTGCCAGGTTTGACGCCTCCATGAGGCTGGTCGAAGGGGATGCACAGACTCTTGGCTCCCATGGCAGGAGCTCCAGCCTCCACCTCTACACTGTTGACAGAAAACACAGACATCAAACTACTCGTCAATAAAAAAATCTAAAAAGGTAAGTTCGGATTTAATCTACTCTTTGAACTCAAATCATAATAATAAATAATCCTGTGGCTTTCACATCCCTTTACAGGAATATTACCTGCTAGACAAGGCTATTATACGTTTTTAGTACAATGAATGTCATGTGTTCAGCATAGCATGCTATTCACCATGTTAATACTAGCTTTCCAAACCTTTCTTGCCTCACAGGGCTAGGTGAATCCTGGGTGCATTTTAGATTGCATTTTAGCTACCAACTGCCACAGGTGGGATTTGAAATTAAAAATAAATATTATCTCTGTTGCATAAAATCCAAAAGTTGATTCTGGTTAATCTCCTGCGGAGCGTGAATCTACACTAAAGTTTACCCCCCACAAAGTTCAGGGCCAACTAGAGCTGAACAGGTCCAACTGACAGGTAAAATACCGCCATAGCACTTGGAAAGGTAGTGGGGGGAAGATAGATTGTGTGTCATGTCATTCACTCTTGGATTCATGTGTTTTGATGCACTTTTTCAAATGTGCGAAGTCTAGGCCGCGGCCCGTAAGGGTTAAGAATGAATATTTTTAATAAAAACACCATCATCATACGATCCAAAGTAAAGTTTTTTGTGTCACGCAATTGAAGAAGTTTGAAATGTTATCAAATATAGTAGCGTTTTCAATGTTTAAGTTAAGAACATGGGAAAAGCAATTGTATTGAAATTTTCAAGAACCATTAATTTCACTTACAAAAATCATAACAATTTGGATCTTATGAAAATGCCGTTTAAAAAAATTTATAAATTAACACTGTCCATTTGACTACTTTTGAACAATTATCATTATCGTTGTTAGTTTTTATCCCGAAACATGAAGAAGCAAGTTGTCGAGGATCCACGATTTATGGAATGAATATTTACGAAACTGATTTACGGAATCAGTTCTCTTGCGAGAGTGGGGGGGGGCTGCTGAACTACCACCTATGAGCTGAGCCTAGAACTACATCAAGGAGTTCTCTGTATTGCCTCCAGACTTTGATTTATAGCCAAGCGCTTTATGTGACTGTGCACTTGTGGTCTAGAGGTTTACTGACAAGTGAACGTTGTAGTTTGTTGGTCTTAAGGTCCAAAAGTTTGATTATGGTTTTTGTTAAGTACAAGGTTGTTTAGAAACTGAGTGTACTTTTATGATCCAAAAGTACATCATTTCCCACGGTCCAACACCTCATTTTGGCTAACCATGTACCAAACTGATAAAGAACAAATCAAACTTTAAATGTATGCGTTTCCATCATAGAATAAGTTTAATTTGAATTTGTGATATTGGTTGGTGCAGCTAACTGTTGATTCTACTGTATCCACAATGCAATGTTGTAAAATGTCTATGTCACTCTCATCCACTCCTGCCGATCATTGTGTGTGTGTTTGTATTGTTAAAGGGCAATAAACTTTTAAAATGGTTTTTACAATCAAATAACATTTTTTCTAAACATAAGCTTACCTTGCACTTTCTTCTTTAATTTTGTCCTCACAAGGGATTTCCCCACAGAATGGAGCCATTAAGAGGTTTTTGTTGTCAAGTTCTTTGCAGAAGGATGACCAGTCTTCCACTTCTTTGGTGTGGTTCTTCAAATCTTCAGTGGCTCTGAAAAAATCATATTTAATGTTTATTGTACTTTGTATAGATGAATCAGGTGAAATTTATAACACTTAAACTTATTTATGATTATCAACAAATTCTTGAAATTTTAAAGAAAAACTACACAATTAGCTTATAATGAACAATGAACTATTTTTGCACACAAGAAATTAAAGTAATTCTTTTGATTAAACTAATCTATAAAGAGAAGTTCAAACTAAATACATGTTTCTAGTCCAATAAAGTTTATTTGTTTCAAATACTTACTTAGCTAGAAGATTAGTGTGGATGTCATCCAACATTTGCCTCAAGCTCCCCAAGGCCGTTGCCATGGGAATGGTGATCTTGGCCCCAGTGTCTCGTCTTACTGCTACCAGCTGCTTGTTTTTGAGGTCCTTGGGTCCAATCTCTACTCTTATTGGAACTCCCTGTGAACGTCATTTAAATCAGGTTATAATAGACTTATGCCTTAAAATAAAATTGCATGAAGTTTCAACGATTATAAATTGTTATGACATATTTACCTGTAAATTGGATAAGATTATTGGAAATTGGAAGATATGGACTTAATTTTATCTACAGCACATCATACAAAACTCAAATATTCAAAATACTTTAGTAAAGTTTGGGTTGACAAATACCAACTAATTATTTTACTACATGTCCACACTTACTCAATTTGTGAGGCAATGGAAATCCCTGAATTCCCTAAACAAAACACAGCGATATATTTCCTGCAATATATTACTTGATAGCAGATTTTTTTTTCAAATAGGGAAAAATTATTTAATGAATAAAAGGAAAGCCTAAAAAAGGAGATTGTGTGACAGTGTGATGGCAGATATATCAAGAATAAGAGCAGGAATATGTGAGGCCAAAACTCTACAATGGCCAAGGGAGTAAGAGAGTGAGAGTTTATTCTCTCTGGGTTTTTAATGATTGATTCTCTAAGGTCCAATTTATAAATTCATCTGATGGATCAGATAGCAGTTCCTTTACATATTTTCTCATCCACAAATATTATTATTAATTGGATGTACCAATCAAATACCAAGGTGGTGTAAGTCTGTCACCTTGAGTTCCCAGTGGTTGAACTTCCAGCCAGGAGTGTAATTGTCCCTGTAGTCTCCCTGCGCTCGTATGCCTGCTGACCTCAGGTCGTCCTCCAGGGACTGACACGTTGTCAGCAGAGCCTTACGATCCTCCTCCTTCAGATTCACCGTCACCCCACACATCACCACAATCACCTGAAATTTCCAACAAACACTATGTTACAACATGGCTTAAATTAATTTGATATCTGTTGATTGAAAATGTTTGATCATAAAATGTTTAAAAAACGACTGTTAAACTATCAGGCTACTGTAAAGAGGAGTATGAGGGAATAGTGAAGAAGGAGCAAACAATGTGCCTTAGTCAGTAACAAGACTACAAGATCGCGCCACAATGATCCTACATTCATTTCTCATTCATACTTGGCTTAAAATACCTACCTGGGTAGGTCGCCATTTCAGTTAAAAGTATAAAGTAAAGTATGTGATAAATATAGCTTTGTTGCTGCAGGGATAAGTGAAGCTAATTAAATTTTAATTTAAACACGATAGTTTATGATAAAAAATTGTTATAAAATAATGTCACCTGCCAATCACCATAGGCTCAGGGTTCGTGTTCTGGTTTTGTACAGAGTACGTTTACTATATATAATTTTCTAGTATTAATTATCTAGAAAAAACTGTGTAACGAAATTACAAATATAATAATTTACAATGTTACATTTTTGAAACAAAATATTATGAAAACAAAATAAACGATGAAAGCTGATTTTAATTAACTTTCTGAAGTTACTTATTGAAAATAACACGGAAGCCACATCATCTTCTGAGCCAGGGCATTACTGGATTAATAAAAAGTTATTAAATCATTAACATTATAACATTAACATTAATATAGATTACCTGAATATCAGCAACTCTTGGGGGAAGCACAAGACCTTGATTGTCCGCATGGATCATTATCATGACTCCTAAAAAACATTAAAATGTTAACCTTTGTAATGGCACGACACACTATAATATAAACGTAGCATATTTTACATTGAATCATGGTTCTAAATTTTTTAAAGCTTGGAAAGTTAAAATTTTATTTTACATTTTTTAGTTTGCTCTTATCAATGCCTATTGGAACCCTCAAGTTTTTTTTACTAGACAAATATTTTAAAATTAACATACACAGGGATTCCATATAATTTATGGAATTATGCTATAATGGTGACATGTCCTGTACTCCAGCTACTTGGAGGTCACCAATTGTAGATAGTTGTGTGGATTAACATCCACACTATTGAATACTAAGTCCATGCACCATAATTAGACCAGTTATTAACTATATTTAATATAATTAACTAACTATATTTGAATTTCTAATGAAACTATAGAAAATCCCTAATACAATTTTCCCTTACCTATTGTTCTAGTAGTCAAACCCCAAGAATTCTGGTACACAAATTTCTTTTCTTGAGTTTCAGGATCTTCATAATCAATTTCAAACATTTTTGAAAAGTTTTGTCCTAAATGATGTGATGTGGCTCCCTGCAAAACATTTTCAGAATCAATTATTATGTATTTCAAATATTAACTTGCCTTCAATACTACAAGGCCACTTTTCTATTACTTCATTGAGTATTGGTAAATACCTAAATTCGGTAAAGTGTAGGTCAACCATGGTAATCCATACACAACCATGGTCAACTTTTTCCTGATAATCCATTGAAAAGTTATTTAGTACTATATTTAAAGCCAATATTTTTTGGAGTTACATAGTAGTAAGCAATTGTTGTTTCAAGCCCAAAAACCCCGTGACATCAAAATTATATAGTATTCCAGTGCCTCCATTCTTGACCTTCAGGTCATAAAATAATCTGAATTAACCTCTAACTAAAAAGCAAATAATCCGAATTAATCTTTAATTAAAAATCAATGAGATAATTGATATCAAAGCTTTTTCGAGCCCGAGGTCATGATATCTCTCTTTATCAAGGGTTTCCCAACCTTAAGTACCTATAGGTATTTACACTGTTTACTTATTATCTTGTTCTAGGTTAGATTGTTTTTTTACTTGATTATCACCGTGGCAGATCTGTAAGTGAGGAATACTATTGTTTATTACCACGTCCTTTTGATTGCTGTCAAATTTTCTACTAATCACTGCTCTTCTGATGCTCAAAATAAATTTTTACATTAATTTAAAACTGTTTACACAGTTTTATTATCTTACTAACCGCTGCAGTTTTTGTTATTGATATAATGACTTCTAATAATCTTCACTCCTGTTACCTGGAATACATTTAAAATCATGATGAGAGTTCAAAATCAGTTATAAAATTTTATTATTTTTTTGTTCAATTTAGGATTTAATTATTTTTTGTTCAAATTTTTGTTATTTTTGTTCATTTTTTGTTGTTGTTTAATGATTATTTTTAATTGCAGCAACCCCATACTATTTTTTAAAGTTTATGGTAAATTAAGTATTTTCAACTGGAAATAGATAATTAGGTGCATGAACCACACATCTTTGACTATCGTGAAGGCTTCAAAGGGGGCATCGTTTGCTAACTGCAGGAACACCAAAAGTGACTGCAGCAGTGGGGTATCTGCAACGAACTAAGGATTAATTTTTTTTTTATGAAGAGTGATTTTGTTAGCCATTCTATTCTGTTTTTCTGACTAATTAAATGGTATCAGTGGTACACATACTTTATCCCTTATGTACATTTAAAAACAGCATACTTTATCTAAATATCATTTAATAATTTATTGTTTCAAAAATAATCCTTTAATCCAATTCATCAAACTAACAAGAAAAAAACATGTTAAATTAATTGTTGGATTTTTTTTCGTCTGGTGTAGGATTGTATAGTCTGTCAAAATTTTCAAATATGTTTTAATGTTTCAGGCTTCAAATACTTGAATAGGCCACAAATTCAGAAAGATAATAATAATTATATTATGTTTCATATTTATCAGCGAACCTAAACCTAATAATTCTGTGTTGTACATCGCAGCATTACACTAACACTAGTCTGAAATAAATAAGAGAGTTTGTCTATTCTCCTAAAGATTAACAGGGGAAAGAGTATGCAAGTTTGCTGCTGTGAGGAACACTGAAAGTAGGCAATTTTACCATAAACCATTTTTATTTTGACCATATACCAAGTTTCATCAACATCTGTCCATAAATAAAGGAGTTTGCCTATTCTCTATATTATTAACATGGGAAAAGAGTATGCAGGTTAGCTGCTATGATAAACTATAATTTTTTAGCATAAATGTACGGATCCCAACCACATGAAGTTTAACTTAAGCTATCCAATCCAAAAAAGAATTTCACTATGCGCACACTTGTAAATAGTACTAAGTTCATATCCACTCTGAGGTGTTAGCCCCCCAGTGAGTCAGACAGCCGCCAAAAAAATCGTGAAACACTTTGTAAATATTATTTATATATATTTAATACTTCACACCAAAACCTCTAAAAAATTTGTTTTTATGACTTTTGGTGTAGCAGAACAGTGTTTATAAGCTCGTGGCAGCAAATGCGTCTACATGATTTGATTCTTTTGTATTTCTTTTTTTGTGTTAGTGTAAAAAATAATAAAAGGAGGATAAACAAGCACTTCAAGAATACAAGGATATACAGCTTAACTTAATTTAAATTAACCTGTATTGCTCTTCCACTGGCCGAGATGAAGGCCTCCACAGTGGTGGTGTAATCTGCGCCAGCAAACTTTTCTTTTTCAGTTTTTCGTCCTTTAACCACTGGAATAGCTAGAAGTTCTGTGTACACCCCTTCATAGAGACCTGACAATTAGGAAACAAAATAATTGAGACTAAGATAAATCTAGGTTTTTAAATTACGGAAGTGTGAATGAAAAACAAAATTAGACAAAAGTGAAAACTATGTAAATTGTATATTTTTGTTAATTTACCCAAATAACACTAAAGAGGCATTGCAATATAATAATGATTGAACATAAAAACAAGTTCATATTATCTTTGTGAGATTGCTCACCCAGGATATCCAGGACCTCTTGCTCTGCATCCTGGAGGCTGGCGTGAGCTGTGTGCCCCTCCTGCCACAGGAACTCTCTGGTGCGGAGGAACGGCTGCGGGTGCTTAAACTCCCACCTCTACACAAGACATGAAAGAAACTAAAGCATTTGTACCACTATAAATAAAGTCTCAACTAAATAAGAGTTTATGATTGTTTACTGAAATAAACTACAATCTTACTTAAATGACAAACCCCTTACAATGTTGACTAGGAAGTGAAATCTGATCAATGTCACTTTTATTTTGGTTGAAGTTCTGTTTAAAAAAACATTTTATAGCAAAATATTCAAAACTACATTCATAAAGTACAAAAATAAGGTTTCAGAAAGTATTAAGATTTCATATCATGTTTTATTAAAAAATGGCTGGAAATAGTCCAAATATATTCACCACGTCAGTTTGGTTCCGGACAAAATCACTATTTTAAGCATTATACTTAACTTTGTACTAATTAGTTCTAACCGTCAATACTGCATACAAATAATAAAATACAGATATAAGCTACAACAAAAGATTGATATTCTTTTCACCAACAAACCTGTCCTATCTTAACAATCCTAATTTTGTTAGAAGAAAAAATAAAAGGGCTATTCAGAAAGATTACATTTTCGTCTATATCCCCCAAAGGTTGGGCTAGTGTGGCCATCTCGGTGTTGGGGTGTTACGCAACTCAATCGGCATCTAACCATTCTAGACAAGAGGTTTGTACTGTACTCTGTTGAATTACTGTGGCAATTTTAAATTTCTCGTTAATTAAAAATGCTGCGAATGTAGAGGTCTGCGTAGCAATAAGGTTTTTGACTGAAAAACTGTAAACTGATAGAAATTTATCAGGAGCTTTATGAGGTGTATGGGGATGACATTATCACTGAAGGTGGTGTGCGTCAGTGGGTCCTAAAAATAAAAAATGGTCAAACTAACATTTAGGTAAAAGAGCGAATTGGAAAACCTAGAATAGTGACTGCCGAACTTGATCTTCCACTTTGCTCTACTTCCTGAACGTTAGTTCAACCATTTTTTAATTTTGGACCCACTGACGAACTCCACCTTCGTAATAATGATGTACCCATACACTTCACAAAGCTCCCAATAAATTTGTATCAGTTTACAGTTTTTTCCAGTCATAAACCTTATTACTGTACTTTTCTCTAAGTTCACAACATTTTTAAATAACACAGAAATTTGAAACTGCCACAGTAACTCAACAGAATACAGTACAAACCTTAGACTAGCACGGTTAGATGCTGACCGAGTTGCGTAACACCCTTACACCAAGATGGCTGCGCTATCCCAACCCCTAGTGGAGACAAATGAAAACGTAATCTACTGTCTGGATAGCCTTGTAGAATATGAGAGAAAGTATAAACGAATTGAAAGTTAAAGAACTGACCACAACATTATTCCACTGGTTGAGCTTGATGGGCAGATCTCGGTGTGACTGGATCCACTTAGCGTAGGCCGGATACATGACTGTCTCGCTGGTGGGGCGGATGGCAATGGGCTCTGCGAGCTCAGAGTCCCCGGACTTGGTCACCCACGCCACCTGACATCATCATCCCCAACTATGTTAGTGTCACATTAGAAGGTTACTAAAAATAAAAATTTGGCTTCTAAGTCAAAGTTTTTAATGAAGTTTTAACGATTCTTCAGTGTGTCTGCGTTTGACCAAAAAGCATCTCATGAAAATATCAGATCTTGGAAATTACTTTGCTGTACATTTAATGGATTTTCTTTAAGTAATCAAGGGGATTTAAAAAAAAATACTTATATTGTTTATATATTACCATATATAACTAACCTCGGGTGCAAAGTCAGTGACATGAGTTTTCTCCTTTTCGAGAACTGCTCTTGACACAAAAATGGGGAAATAGCAGTTCTTTACTCCATGGCGCTTGATACCGGTGTCTAACCAGTCGCGAATGTGCTCCCAGATGCTAAAAGCCCAAGGACGCAGGATGTAGCAGCCGCTCACATCGTAATATTCTATCAGCTCTCCCTTAGTAATCACCTGCAATAACCAGATACTAGAAACTAGAAACTTGAGGCGCATTCACATTAATTCAAGCTCACAATCAATCTGTTGGAATTCGAGCAACTGTGAGTAAAGGCACGTTTACATCAGTGCGAGCTCACATTCAAGTTAATTCAAAGTTAATGTAAACACGCCTTTAGTTTCAACATGGGTTTGAATCTTCTATAAAGAACTATGAAATAAATTAAGGGTTAACTTACAAATAAATAATTAAAAGTTTCTCTAGTTAATTTATTTCGAATCTAAACTTAGGAAGTCATTCTCATCATCTTATTTTCTCGGCACTATTGACACAAGCCAAGAGCTTGACACCACACATTTATAGAGACTGTTTATGTTGTCTTACTAATTATTGTGTTTGAATTTAATCTCATTAATCATGTAGGTTACCTGGACCCACCTACATGTTAAATTTAGGTGGGTCCAGGTTTGTATGGTTCATTGGCAACAGTATGAAGTTGAGTTATTTATTAAAAAAGAGTATTTGTTTTATTCGCCTTTGAAGCTGCAACTTATAGTAAATCGAATGCATTACCTGAGAATACCAATCTGGTAAGTTCTCTTCCTTTTTTGCCTCAAGGCCAAGACGTGTTTGTTTTTTAACATTTCCTGTATTAGCGTCATCCACCTGGAAAATAAGTTTATGAATAACTTAAAAATTCTTCTTTAGGACTACTATTGGATTCCATATGGAAATTCTCATACATCCAAAATACATGTTAAATTAAAAATTTTAACCCTAGAAGTGGTAAGCTTTTTACTTTTAAGTGTAACATAAAAATAATTAATAATATCTTCTTGAAATATTAAGTATAAACAAAAAAGCATAAAACATGCCCCCCTTATAACCACTAGCCACAAAAGCAAACTAGCGTCCACTGCAATCCCAATTAAGCCTTCAAATGCCGACAACTTCCACCCAAGCCGGTCACTGTTTATTTAAGGTGGGCCCCCACTCCGCTATGTTCGGGATTCGAACCCTAGCACTTCGGAATGGCTAGAACTCGTAAAAATTTTAAATTCACTTGTCAGCGCAGAGATTTAGCCGGTTCAGTCGCCATTGCCTAGGAGTAGAAAGCGGGGAAAGCGCTTACTCGGTTATAGACATGCCCGGCGGCAGTCTAGTGCACTTTGAGAGCAGGTTCAGTTGCTTGGCCCCCGAGGACAACACCGTCAAGAAGGTGATAAGTTCACTAAATTTACGACAGATGCCTCCACCTGCCACTTCGTATTGAATTTGTAAAGCATCGTGAGTTACGACTTTACCACTTCTAGGGTAAAAATATAGATTGAATTTTATTTCACATTAATTCTTAATTTATGACAGCCTGTGTCAATGTTTAAATCATAACTGTCACTATATAAGTTAAACTCATTCAACAAATCACTTGTTTTAATTTTAATTAATATCCGTACGGAAAAATTATTCATGTTATTAAGGCATTTAGTAAATCAATACCTCAGGTGTTTTCTCTTTTACTTTTTCTTTTTTGGGTGGAGGAGGTTGCTTCTCTTTCTTTGCACTTGGAGCCCGCTTAGGTGCTGGAAAATCTTTTCCAGCCACTTTTTTATACTCTTCTTTTAGAGCAAGCAACTGAGAAACTGCTTGATCAACTGTTGCCTGAAAAATGTGTGTATTTACTTCCAAGTGGGAAATAGGTTAGATCATGGATATGTCTAAAGGGAATGGTCCAGTTCATCTAAACGACTGTTCTTATTCTTTTATATTAAAAATTCAATACAATATCTCTAGTATTTTCTAGTAGTAGCTACTATCCAGAAAGCTTTATCAATTTTTTTCTTATTTTTCAAAATCCTTTATACCATGTTTAATTTTATGTTCATTGAAAAATATCATATTTTTAATACTGTGTCCACTAAAACAAAATCAATACAATACAGAAAATTTCAAATAACAATCACAAATTCACTAACAAAAAATTTAACTAACTTAAACGATTCAAGCACACTCAGCCACTGAACAACAAATTTTGCCAAAACAGAGGGGGGTAAAGCTTAGGTATTAATTAAGGATATCTTGTAAAATCAAAATTAGAAGTCCTGGTCAGAGTAGCAGCCACTGCACAACTAGGAGCATTTTCATGAAAATCGACCATACTGTTTTTGGATTTGTCAGCTCAGTCAGTGTTGAAATAAACAGAGTTTAAAATTATCCAATGTCATACTATAAAAGGTTTACTAAGTTATAGTCTCACCTTATCAGCCCCTGAGGCCTTTAGTTGACGCACAACATCACCTTGCTGGGTGACCTTGGCTGTTATTTCATCTACAGACATGGTGTGGGCAGGAGTAGGAGCAGTGTCTGGCGGGGGTACATCCACAACGTTCTCCTTGACAGGTTTCTTCTGCTGAGCTGCAGGGGCTGGTGTGCGAGGGAATTCCTTCCCAGTCACTTGCTTGTATTCAGCCTTCAACGCCAGTAGCTGGGCAACAGCCTCATCAAGTTTGTCCTACAGGAACACATCACTGTTCAAGTTGTGGGGTGGACACTACTGATCAATACCAAACAAGATATTGAAGATATCTCACTCACTTTCCATAACAGCTTATTAGATCTGTGTTTATTCCATGAAAATAAACTGTTTAATCCACTTTTTTAAATAAAACGTTAGCAATTTTCTAGCATAAGAATGGTGTCACTGTTGGTGTTATGGGAGAGGGCGCATGCAGAGTTTTCTTCCACAGTAATAAAATTGAACATCAATGTAAACCAAATATATTAAATGAAAATTTTATAAATTAAATAAAAACAAAAATATATTTTGGTTAACACACACGCTCATGTGTGTATTCCATTTAGAAATATTACATTCAACGTAATCTCTCGTCTTCTAACAAATCCATGGTGGAATCAGTGTAATATAAAATGGAAACACAAAATACTCGTGTAGTTTAAAACATTCACAACTAAAATGGTAAGTCATCTCTAACACAGAAGGGTGCACGAGGAACTTAACTCCGCTATAACCACTAGCGCGATAGGGCGCACACGGAGAAAGCCTCCGGAATATGTGTATTCCGTTTAGAGAAAGCCTCTGCAAACTGACATCGCTTCACTGCATTGCAACTCACAAGGAAACAAAAGGAGTGTGGGGGTTGTAAATTGTATTGGGGGATTCCTAGAATGAGGCGTGTGAGGTATGGAGCCTGACATGGCTGCCGATATGCGTGTTTATTTTAACAAAAACAACATGTGCGGAGTTGCGGAGGAAAACTCCGCAAGCGCCCTCTCGAGGGTTAATGCCAGTGGCATTTTTTATGTTTTGATAGGGAATGTTCTAACCTCTGGGCAATTTAATTTAACCCAATTTCAAATGGTGACTGGGCTGGAATAGAACCAGTGACCTACAGCTTATTAGTGACTGGTGAGCACATTACCTTACCTGTTAATTTTTTGCTGAAGTTATTTTACGTTGAATATGAGTGACAATTTATTAGTGAGTGTGATTGATTTGAGAAAACATATTGATTTATAAAAGAATTATAACAGAGAAAACTAATAAAAGTACTCACTAAAAGCAACTGTTATTTGTCACTCTTTTAGAAAGCCATGTATTTATTTTTGTTAAAAGCTAAATTTTACCTACGGTAAGTAAGAAAACAAATTTGTCAAATATATCAAAAGAGGTATATTGATAGTTTAAAGTTGTAATTAATAATTGATTACAAAAAAATTATTTTCCATTTTTTATTGCAGTTTTACTGATTATGTATCTTTAAATCAAAATTGCTAAACAAATTCAATATTTAGTTTTTATAACAGTTATGAAATAAATATCTGATAACAATGTTGAACAGTGATAAGCCTTTACTGTTAGTCTGTTAAATATTTCTGTTAAGAAATGTGCTTTGGTATTGACTGTTTTGAATCTTAAAACTAACTACCAACTGAATTATTAGTAAACAAGCAAAAGTTGTTGCTTTAAGTTGAGGCAAATTTAGGAGGATGAGTGTATATACTTCCTGTGTATTGTAGTGTACAGCTGCAATAGTATTATTAAAATATATGTTAGTAGATACAATAGAAACTCTAGCTTGACTCTCAAAACTGAACATCCTCTAAACAGGTTCGTTGACTTGGTGATAGCTGAATTGTTTCCGTATTATAACATAAGCCTGGTTTGTGCCACCTACTTGTGCCCTTGTGCTTATTGCCTCTAGCTAAAGACTATATCAGTCATTTACATTCAAATTTGTTTCTTTATAGGTAGAACAGATAAACTATGATTAAAACCCGTAAGGGTCACTTATCCTACTGTCTAGTGTACCTTGGGAGCGCCTGATGTTTTGAGTTGTCGCACCAGGTCGCCCTGCTGTGTCACCTTGGCGGTTAATGCTTCTGCGGATCCCTGTGTTTCCACACCACTGCACTTTATGTTACTGGCTGGACCTGATTCCTGAGGCTTCCACTCATTTCCAGTTACACTTTTATACTCTTTCTTGAGTTCCAACAGAGCCTGCACTTCTTTGTTGATAGTTTCTTTTCCTGCCTTTTCACTTTTCACTTGTCTCACTTTGTTCCCTTGAACAACTATCTTCTGGTTGAGAGCATCAATGTCTTTGTTATCAGTAATTTTGTTATCCAATGATGGTTTTTGTATTTGAACTTGAGGACTCCAGTCTTGACCTGTGACTTTTTTGAATTCAGCTTTTAAATTCAACAAGATATTTACCTCCGAAGTGACAACATCTTTTGCAGCTTTTTCGCTTTTCAACTTTCGTATTTTTTCTCCCTGAGCTGAAATTTGTTGGAGCAGTAAATTCGCATCACTTCCAGATAGGTTATCCGATTGCTGTTTTAAATCGAATGAAGTTTTGGCTTCCTTGAGAGCTAGCAACTTCTTCACCTCAGCGTCAATTGTTGCCTGAAAAAAATGTATTTGAAAGCTATCTAAAAGTATTACAAATTATTTTTATTTTAAAATTTACAGAAGTGTGTAATGAGGACGTGAAGTATGAGGACGTGAATGTTTTTTCAGAGAAAACAGATGAACCAACAACATAATACTTAGAAAATTAATCTTTCAGCAACAATAAAATTACTTTTAAAAGTGATATTTACTGGTATTACATGAAGTGTCATAGCCATAAATAGTAAAATACTCATAACTTTCAAAAACATGATCCCTATTTTAAAACACAACAGCTATTTTAATTCTTATCACTAAAATGTATTTATAATGATTCATACATATGTAGTCTACTATGTGAGATAGGTGATAAGTAAAATGAATGAATGACATGATCTGTTTCATATAATATAGAAAGAATAAAAAGAAACACCACGTTCTCATAATTTTGACTGAGATCTGCATTATCTATATGAAAGTGTTTTAATTTTCCTTATCATTATACATGTTAAATTAACACTATAACACTGTTTTGTTGAAATGAACTGTTGATTTAGTATTAATCACTGTAATAAAGCCTCTGAAAACAAAAACCAGAATTTAAAAAAATTGAAAATTGAGAAATTTCCTTTGTCATTAAGGTTAAAAATTGAAGTACACATAAACCAATTCAGTTCAGCAGTATTATTGAGTAACTAGTCTAGGTTTTATATATTTTCTATTAAAATAACATCACAAACACTTCTGAATATTAAAATGTGTATTTTGGTTTTAATGATGATATTTTTTGTCAAGAAAACAACCCGATGAGAGTGACTATAGTTGTAAACCTTAGCAAAATTACTTTAATAACACTATTTTATGACACCGACAAAGTCGTATTTGAAATATAGGCTTGGCAATATAGTGATAACAGACTATTAAAACGGTGATTGTAAAGTAGTTAAAGGGGTTAGGTTGTTAGTGATACTTATTAGTTTATGGTCTCTCCATGAAATATAAGATTGAGACACCGTAAAGTTTTTTGATATGACAAAGTAAATCTAAAATCTTGGCCATTAATTGAATTTACCCCTATGAGCATGGTTGGCAGAAAAGGGAACTTATAAATAAACCATCATCATTAAACAACCGCTAAATGTAAAAGAATACTTCCAGAATATTCATTATGTCAATATTTAACTGATCATGTTTTGATAACATATATTGATTGAAATGGTCATATTAAAAGTACATTGATCCCACCAGATCAGCAAGGTATGAAACTACTTGGCTGTTTTTGTGATCCTGTGGGCTAATAGAAGAAGCAACAATTACTGCCACCATAGAAGTATCGAGCCCTCCTCTAGCTGAATAATCTAGACTAGATTTTTGCAAACTCACATCCATTCTAACAATACACTAGTACAGTTTAAGTTTTCATCATACTTCCTGAACTTCCTGATTTATATAATTCATACAAAATATAAATTTTGAGGGAAAAATAAAGTTTATAATGATGATTTATATTATGTACTGATTTGCCTTAAATTATATGCACAGTTGCTATAGCAGTTGAGTAGTGTATAAGTTTTCTCTTAATCAATGTGAGTTGATGGACATACCTTGGGTGCCTTGTCTGCCTTGAGCTGACGCACACGGTCTGCCTGCGCCTGCACCTGCTGTTCTATCGTGGCCAGGTCTACTTGCAGCGTAGGGCTCGTCTCATCCACGGATGACTTCTCCGCTGACTTACCCTTGGCCGACGATGCCTTCTGTCAAAGAAAAAATCATCTGTCAACTCTAGGCAAAACATTTATTTTAATTTTTTTAACTGAAAAACTAATATATTTGACGTTGTTTGCTGAAACGGGGAAACAATTATTCTTAGTCCTATAAATGTCTGTTAATTACAGTGCACATATTTAAACATGTGGTAATGTTATTGAAAAGCAATGTTATAATCGAAAAAATAAACCTCAATCTCAACTTAAGTCAACATTAAATACTCATGATTTTTAGGAAGAGTTCCAAATAACAACTATACAAAATAACAAATAATTAATGAAATGATTTTTCATCTAATTTAGAGCTTATTAGGGTCTATGGCAGATTGAAGACTACGGAAGACCAAGGCAAGTCTGGGCCCATACAACCAGGTTTGTACGTGGTATGAAATACAACCCAATGAAACTATTATATTTATTTATTGTAATGGGTTAAACACTTTCCAAAGGGGAAAGGTTACTAGTTATTGATTAATATACTGTATCAAAATTTGGGGAAAATGTTTTGTTTTAGTAATTACTATTAGCGTATGATAATGAATAAAATAATTTTTGATACTTATTTACTAAATTTTTTTAAGGTGTATAAAGAATTTTATTGGTTGCAATACACAAAGTCTTGTATAAAGGCTAAATTGTCATTATTTATAAAATAGGTTTTAAGATTATTTTGAAAATATTTTGGCATAAGTAACACTAATTGTTATATATTTTAGAGTATTTAAAACTTTTAGAATGACTTGAAAATAATAACTTACAGATCTACATTATATTGAATAAAAATTATCCATCCCCAATTTTTAATTCGTCATGCAACCACTTAATGTAATTTTAATATAATCACAATAAGGTATGAAATAAAATACAGCAAAGTTGAAACTACTTCAATAAAAAATAGGGAACTTCAATAGGGAAATGATGTACGATGAAAAATCGTTTTAACACATTATTACTGTGCTTCCAAAATTTTAAATACAGAAAATGAAATTCTAAAGTGTACTAAAACAAGCAACATTTATTTATCTGGTGATACCTGGTGTCGAACACTAACATACGCTGAGACGGCGACACGTGAGGGCCAGGATCGCGGCACACGCACGCACGCTCACTCTCACACGGCTGACGTGTCACTCAGTCACTTTCACTTTCTCTATCTCCATCTCTCTCGATTGCATCTAGCGCAAGAACCAGTTCCACTGACCGAGGCAATTTGATCCATTCTAACTGTGTCACCCGTTCTGATGATACGGTAGTTACTAAACTGGCATAGTCGCTGATATCAGAATTTTTATCTACAACAGTGGAACGGGAACCAATAAACGCTAATTTTAAATAAAAAATATTCGGTCTACCAGAGCGCTGAATGATTTTTAAAATTAAAACATTACCTAGATCACCCTCCATCTACATTAGTGGAACACCAGGTGTAGTCGTGTCTAAGCAAATTGACTTAATGCAGTGACCGTGAGAGAAACTATTACGAGTTAACATAATATATTGAGTCGAAGACAGGCGGGGAACACTTAGCTTCAGGCCTCCAATCCAATTGGGCTCTTAGGTGATTGCATTTTTAATATTTTATATCCGACTGGTTTATGCCAGCAAAAGTACGTGTGGTTTATACACGGCCTGGTTAATACGTTTTCGGGCCTGAATGGATAAATCCGCTAAAAATGTTGTACTTTTCAAGTGTCTGATTATAAGCAAATTGTGTTGCTTGTTATGTCGGCGGCGAAAGGTCATACCGGGACTATAGAGTAATAATCCGCTCTAGTATGTTCAAGGGTATTTCGGCTTGCTTATACAAACAACATTTTAAACCCAACCTATAAAAAAAAACAATATAATTAAAAGACAATCACTGCAACATCAACATAATTCATTAATTTTAACACCTTACAGCTGTGAAAATAAGAAGTGTTAATAAAATTTTTTTTAATAAAATGTTGTAAACTCAATTGTTGAAGATAATGTTTAAATTTAAATGAGTTAATGTGTGCATTGATAATTAAATTTTCTGCCGTTTTTTTCTTTGAAAAAAATACAATAACAAAGTTGAAATATCTTTTTAAATAATTGCATAAATTTATTTTATTTGTGACTTGTTTCTACGTTTTTTATGTAATACCCATAACTTATAATAAATTTAATTATTGACATCCACAACATGAACCGCACATAGCGTTCAAACATCATTTTTTTTTCTAATGACTTATAAATACACTTGGATGTTATATATTTTAGTTATTGTCAATCAGGTGTTTGGCAAACGTCGTTTTTTGTGTAATAAAAATAATATAATAAAATAAACCGTTGAACTGCGGACTGACAAAGGTATCTATTATCTTTTTAATTTAATTCGGTGCTGATAAGATGAATTTTAATAATTCGGCACTATGAAAATCTTGGGCTACGTTTATATTTAGAGACAAGTAGCAGCTTCCGAACGGTGGCTCCAAACTTCACCGTAAGAAACAACGTGAGACGCGCGGCGATGACATGGCCATCACCCGGTGCCGCACGCTCGCGCTTTCAGCTTCGGAAACCAAAATGTTTAGTTTCCTTAGGCAAGTTCGGAGCCTCCGCCTTCTAATCTTCGCTATCTGCTGACCTAGCAACTTCGATCTTGAGAATTCTGTTTTTAGTTATTTTGAATAGTTTTATTTACTAGGAGTTGTGTTTGTTATTTCTTATACACTACTATACATAAATAATCTTTAGGCCAAAGAAAGTAGATATCTAATTACAATGTTTGCGGGTGACGTATCAGTTTTGATAAGGGGTGGTAATTTGGAAGATATGAAAGAGAAAGTTACGTATTGGATGAGTTCATTGAAAGAATGATTTGATGGCAACGGTCTTCTTTTAAACACTAACAAAACAGAATAATATACATTTAAAATTAAATAACAGAGTCAATGATGAAGTGAACTTTGTTCCAAATCAGCCTTAATCATCTTCTAAATTCCTGGGCTTAACTTTTGATCAAACTATAAAGTGGCAAAGTCACATTCATAGTATTGCAAATAGGTTGAGTTCAGCTCTTGTTTGCCATCCGGATTCTAAAATCAACTTGTGATAAAAATGTGTTGATGGATGTGTATTGTGGTTGCGGTGAGAGAATTATTTGTTAATCTGAGATTTCTGTTTGGGAATATACTATAAATGAGGTTGCAAGCTTGTTCCAAATTCCACAATCATGGAAGCACCCGCTTTTGTCTCTCTGTCATAAGTACTTTATTTACACATAAGATATGAACAATAGTTTTTGTTACACCTATCGTGTAATGTCATAAACATTATATAATGATAAATAAATATAAATCAACTTAACATAATACATGAATGCCAGTAGTGTCTGTCTCAAAACAAGTCAAGTGTTTAAAATTCTGCAATAGAATAAATTGCTTTTGAGAGGAGAAATTGCTTTACTTCTTTATTTTTAAACAATCCAGAGAGGTAATTGATTTCATTGTAGCAGGCAATTGATTAAAAAATTGGATCCCTCTATATACTGGACTCTTTTCATAACTGTTGGTTCTGTGGAGAGGATATGCCAGGTTTGTTCCATGTCTCATATTGTCAGCATGGACAATAAATCCACTTTTGTAAATAAATCTTTATTTTTGAATTTTAAAACGAGAACCTCTTGAATATATAATATGTGCACTGTGAGAACACCATATTCAATGAATACATTTCTACATGGATGACAAGGGCACAGACCAAACATGACTCGGATGATTATTTGAAATTTGAATTTTTTTATCTACATCCGTACATCCTCCTTAACATTTTACACGTAGGGCTGCCTATGTGTAAAAGTGTCTATACAAAGGTAATGTTATTTCTGTTTAAAGGGGGAGATAATACAAACAACCAGCTCCAAGGTCAGATCTATTACAGTGTCATTTCAAACAAAGGTGAATTAAATTGAACCTACTCTAAAATGGAGGATGTCAAGTTTCAATTACACTGTCAAAGTGAAAATAATTTTAATGTCAAATAATCTTTAGAGTTACAACATGCTTTTGATAACGATAAATTAATCTTGGTTGGTGACACACAAGTAAGTCATATCTTTTTACATCCTGTGAGAATAAACTTAAAAAACTAATGAAGAGAGTTCTATGTCAAAGTAATGAACTGACACAAATCTATAGAAACACAATTATGAGATTTGTCTTCTCATTATTATCTTCAGGGATTTTTTTGTTTTCTATTTCTGTTATGGTTTTTAAAAAGTATAGAGCTATTGTAATCTTTTTAAACGTTCTGCAATTTATTCATTAATTAATAGGAATATTTTTACCTAACCCACTATCCTTTTTAGTAGCGTGTAGGCTACCAGTTTCGTGACAACAGTCACATCATAAGGTCATCTTCGTCTTATTAAAATAGTATACTATTTAAACTATAGATAGCTATAGCTATAGATTATACTTCAGAAACTTAAAACATTTAATTAAAAACTCACACATAAACAAGACGAAGATGACTTGATGAATTTTGAATGTTGAAATATGTGGTGGGTGAATAACGTTATTTGTTATTATTACATTATACAGTATGATAATTGCCAGACAGTTAAGCCAACAAATGGTTATTTTATATTAGTACAGTTTCAGACCAAGGGTCCCCACTGGTTCAATTTATTTCATTGGTTAAATATTTAATTCAATTATTTAATTTATTAAATTTATTTAATTAATTTATTAACTTATATATCTATAATATTATAAAGAAGAGGTGGTTTCCGTATGTTTGTTTGTGGGTTTGTTGTGGCAAGTAAATGCAAAAAATACTGAACCGACCGGTTTGTAATTTTACACAAAGGTAGATCTTAAACTCATGCAACACATAGGCATACTCATTTCCTTAGAATCCTGTCGGGCTACGCCCTGTGAACATCCTAAGTTTCAATGTTTACATTTTTAGAGAATGAAAACATAAAATTACTTGAATGTCAACAGCTGTGAACACTAAAATTTGACAGTTCGGGAAGAAGAAGAAGAAAGAGCTGCCGTGACCGCCCTAGGTTTCAATGTTTACTTTTTCTAATGACAACATCCGTTTGCACTATATTTTGACAGTTCGGGAAGAAGAAGGATAAAATTGATTTTTCAGATAAACTGCTGGATCGAAATTAGTGAATTATTTGAAATGGTGGAATGGTAGATTTTAAGTTTTTTCCGATGACTGTCTCTATTACATTAATCCTTATCCTATCCCAATATTTGACAGATGTTACTTTGAAATGTTGTAGACACTCGTGTTTTGTCATTTTGTAAACAATGAAGAATTAATTAACAATAACTTAAATGTATCAGTAGAGCCTACACCTTTCAGCCTTTTTTTAACCCGTGCGAAGAACGGGTACTTTGGCTAGTTTGATCTATTTATTTATATTATTTTTATAATAATGCCTTGTATTTTTAATAATATTATACGTCAAGTTTTATCAATATCTGTCAATAAATATACGAGTTAGTTTGCCTATTCTTCATAAGATTAACATAAGAAAAAGTATGTAGGTTTACTGCTGTGATGAACATTGAAAGTAGGCATTTCTAGCATAAACATTTTATTTTGACCATTTATACCAAGTTCCATAAACATCTGTCCATAAATTAAGGAGTTTGCCTATTCTCTAAATAATTAACATGGGAAAAGAGTATGCAGGTTAGCTGCCATGAAAAACTATTTTAATAATTATTTATTAATCGTTAAAATTTATTATAAATGATTTTGAAGCATAAGAACTCAACCACATGAAGGTAAATACCAAGTTTAATCCAAAAATATTGATTGATAAGTGAAATTATAATTTTCTTTATCCTCCATAAGATTAACATTGGAGCCCCAAAATACAACGTACTGCGTTTAGATTTTTAAAATCTTGGTAACCGTTGGAGATAAAGAAAAACTTTAAAGAAATAAATTGAGTAGTTTTAAGCTGATTATAATAGTCAGATAAAATTTAAATTTTTTTAAAATTACATATGAAACACGCAAAAAACCCATTTTTGAGTACAAAACCCTCCCAAACTACCCGTTCCGATTGATCGATATGTCTGGTTTACGAACTCGTCCGAGCAGTGTTAGAATGCACGTCCCTTCCAAATTTGGTTTCGATCATTTTTACGAGAGTTATCGTGTTCACAGACACATATATACATATGTATATACATTATATATATATATCAATTTTAACGGCTATTGTTTTTGGGCACCTAAAAACGAAAAAATTACATGATCCCGGGCTTAAGTCTTATGGTAATAGCTTCCTCCCTATGGGAAATTCGCTAAAAGATAGTAGTAAAACTGTGATACAAAATCGGACCCAGTGTTGTGAGTAATATCTATAGGTCAGCAAGCAGTTATGCATAACTAAGTATTATATGTCAGAGGAATGTAAGAAATATAAGACAATGTCAGGAATATAAGATTTGGATGTCTGCAGACGTTAATTAAATAAATTGTTGAAATCATCTGACAAAACGATGTAACATCATTGCATTTCACTTTCCTTTTTTTATACCCACATGGTGTTTTTTTAGTGGTTTTGTTTTTAAGTTGATAGCAATGCTACACTCAACAATGAAATTGAAATTGAATAAATATCTTTTGTTTATTGTCTTGTGAAATTTCGATATTTAATTGTTTGGTGCTCATTCTGCACTTTGTAACTATGAATAGACTTACTATAGAGGAAACTTTGCGAATTGTGCAAATTTATTTTTCAAATAATAGTTTAGTTCGAGGAACTTAGGCAAGATGTTTTTCAGTGGTAAGACACATTTCTGGTTGTGCAGCTATGTCAACAAACAGAATGGCCAAATTGAGATCAATGAAATCCTTTAAGGAGGAATATCCTAATCCTAATATATGAGCTAGTATCGGTCAAGATTTTATACGGCAAAAACATGTTTTAAAAAATTATAAAAGGTTTAAACAATCGAGAGTCATGCCATAAGAACTGAAAATAATGACAATTCCATGTTTGTATGTATATTTTAGCTTATTAGATGTAAAAGAAAATGTTTTGGAATATAAAAATAGATTTGAAATTCATAATTTCACACACAAAAAATTATACCTTAGTTTACTTCCTGTTAGACTGTTGAAAACAAATATAAATATTTTTGCATGAAAAGAAGGCTATTTAAAAAATTGCCTCATTCAGCTCAAACTATCAGTCTTCCTAAATTTAAAAGTGCTCGAGTAATTGGTTAAAAGATCAGGTTTTTTACAAGGTTGATGATTTCCTATCAACTGATTATAGCCAGTTGCAAACATTATTTAATGGATAAATGCAGATTATGTTTTAATACGTGTACCTATATTAGTTTTAAATGTTTTATTGCTGTACTATTTGTTTTTTTTTTTTGTAATTTGTGTCCATGTTTCGAATTGAATTGATAAATTAATTGTATTTTGATTGTTGTTATTTAAATGTAATTTTAATATATTTATCATGACAAAATCGAATGCATCACTGTACGTCCTAAGATGAATAAAATTCTTTATTCTTGATACTAATGTAATTTATTCCAATGTAAATACATTTTGCTACTATAGTTGAATGCAATTTTCTAATTTATCTTATTAATAATCAATAATAAATAATTCAGCTTAGAATTTATTTTTTTGGTTTTCATATTTTTTTTATTTCAGGTAAATATTTAGTCACATTAATAAGTACTGGATCTTGATCATACTTTTAAACATTGAGCCATAAAACCAATACAAAGGATTACTGAGAGTGTTATATGAAGACGTATTTCTTTATTTAGTGTGATATTTCCCTAAAAAGGAAGGCACTAAGCAATTTGGCTCAATTTCCTTATTTCTTGTTCTTTTTAACTAATTTCCAAAAGAGAAGAAGCTATTACTGTATGCCTCATGGCTAGACTTCAGCCCAGGAACATGTTATTTTTTTGTTTTAGGTGCCCAGATGCCAAAAATAGTCGTTAAAAATATTTTGCAAATTAAATATAAGGATCGGATCATGTTAAACTATCATTACTACTGCAGTTAAGTATATTTTTTTTATTGCTATTGAATCTTTATTGTTTCACTTAAGTTAAACTATCTGTACTATTGCAGTTAAGTATACTATTTCTACTGCTATTAAATCTTTATTATTTAACTTTAGTTCATTATTTTGATGGTAAACATGATTTTTTTGTAACATAATGTAAAGGATTGCAGAACAAAGATGATACTTGCTGCATTCAGTACAGGGAAAGTAATATGTATGATGGATATGAGAAATAAAAAGATATTATAATATTTATACAATGAAAATTTCAAATTAAATCATTTTAAAGAGAACTAAAATTACATAATGAAATTTGTGACAAAAAATTAAAATATGTTCGACTTACATCTCTAACCAATGACATACTGACAGGAAGATTTGCCCTTCCTCGCTTACAGAGAAACTAGTGCAGTAATCCTTACAACAAAATAAATATGGACATTACACCTGGCTTTACAGAGGAAACCATCTTGGGCTGAACCTGCCACACCTAATGTCACACTCGGATAGCTACGCATAACAACGGAATAACTTGACATGCACAATCATTCAGGGAAAGGATGAGTCTGCCTTGCAAACTGACATGAGAGCGCCTGGTTTGGCATTAAGGGGGGAAATTGGTTTCCTTACTATGTAAAAAATTATGAATAAGAATCATTTATTTCTCTGTGGATATATTATATGTTTTACAAGCTTATCACTAATTAATATATGGTATTAGGTTGTCGAGACTGGCCTTTAACGAAAAATATCTTTTATCCTTTAAGGCAGTAATTCCCAAATGACAGTTTCCCGTGTACCCCCAATTAAATAAATTGAACCGTTGGGGACCCATGATCTGAAACTGTACTACAGTGAAATAAAATAAAATAAATAACTTTTGTTCATTAAGCTAAATACTATATTCCTCTTTTAGTAACTATGGATTAGAAGTTTTAATTTTATTGCCATTTATTCTAAAAGATAGTTTTAAATGATTAAGGCGGTGCAAGCAGCGTTAGGGACAACTGAAATCTACTAGTTCGGCATTAGTGTTGCTTATTCATTACGCATATATGATCGTTTCGTGCAAGCTTCCTGAGTAACTTGTTTAACATAACAATTCTGATTTTTGTATATTTTTTACATGACCAAGATGACATATTTTAACCCTAGAAGTGGCAAGCTTTTTACTCTTAACTGTAACATAAAAATAATTACTAATATCTTCTTGAAATATCAAAGTTTAAACAAAAAAAGCTTAAAATATGCCCCCCCCCTTATAACCACTAACCACAAAAGCAAAACAGGTGTCCACTGCAATCCCAATTAAGCCTACAAATGCCGTCAACTTCCACCCAAGCCGGTCACCGTTTATTTAAGGTGGGCCCTCCACTCCGCTACACCACACATTTGCAAGCCAAATTGGGATTGCTCATGGTCGGGATTCGAACCCTAGCACTTCCGAATGGCTAGAACGTTACGCTCGTCAGCGTAGCGCGTTAGCCGGCTCGGCCACTCAGTGCCTAGGAGTAGAAAGCGCTTACTTGGTTATAGACCTGCCCGGTGGCAGGCTCGTGTACTACGAGAGCAGTTTCGGTTGTTGGCCCCCAGAGGGAAACACGGTCGCGTAGGCGATAGTGTCTAACAAGTCCGCAAAACTGACGACAGATGCCTCCACCTGCCTATTCTTGAATATGTAAATGCGTCGTAAATTACGACTTTGCCATTTCTAGGGTTAAAAGAATATTGGATAAAAAATGTGACTTTCAAAAATCATTTTCTGTAATATACAAAATTGTTTTTATTTCAAAATTTCACATAGGTTAGTAAAAAAGGTCTGGTATTCATACACATTCCCTAAATTTCAACTCAAAAGTATAAGTAGTTTTTCCACACTCCTTGCATGAAAAACGCCAAACTACGAATTAATGACCCTGTAACTCAAAAGTTTTCACTAAAAACTTGAAAAATTAAGTCAAAGCATATTTATTATATAATCAACAAATAAACGTTTAAACTTTGTTTTTTAAGATAGTCTATACATTTATATAAAAAATCCATAGTCTTAGTTTCTTGGAGAAATTAAAATGGGTATTAGACAGTTTCGGCACAAAAACATTCTAAATTTAACAGAGTCTATGTCAGTAGTTACTCTGTTCCCTACTTCTAACGAAAAATACTTTTAAAACATAAATATGCCGCAGATTAGGAGAATATTCAGAGAAAAAAAATTGAAAATAATTTTTTTAAATCACTAATAAAAGTAAAGTACATAACTGCTGACATAACTAAGCAATTTACCACCCTTAAATGCTCATCAACAATTTCGTTTTATAATGTTAACCTTAATCTTACCTAAATTTAAGCTTCATTAAAAACCCAAAATTGTCCACAATGCTTTTCCTCCAAAATCCTGTTTCATTTTATTTCATACCTTCTCGTCGTCAATTTAAATGTAATCGGTCTTCCACTAAGCCATTTACACACTGATTTACTTTATTATTATATTTTTGACAGAGTAACCACTGACCAGCCAGCCATCTTATGAAAACTCAGTAATAGACACTAAATATAACACTTTTCATGCGTTAAATAATTCTTATAGCTATGCAATACAACAGACAAGTAACAAACTAATCACCAATGGGTTTGAGGAATCTCATGTTACCAAACCTAAGGACGATAATTGCTGCAGAGGAGAGGGCTTTATGTGAAAGATGGAGGAGGTCTTTGATGTATTTAGAAGTTGGAGGATGATTTCAACCTAATTCCCAACAGGTAATAAAGTATTCTTTTGGAGAGAGAAACATGTAATAAAACTATCATATTCTTTAAAGAATAGAATAGGTAGAATCTTTTTTTAGAAAGCTGTAGTGATGTGAATAATAATGGAGAAGGGGGATAATCTAGACTACAACTGAGGAGAACTGACTAAAATTAAACTTATTTCATGTTTTCTCTACACTCCAGAGAAGGTTTGTAAATGCTTCAAACCGCCCCTTGAAAAGTAAATAACGAGCATTTAAAAACCCACTTTTACACGATATTACTCGCATTTTGATTCAGTTTTCAATGAATAATCTAATGTTAATAATCAGCTGTCGTAGCTTAAAGATTTAATAGAAGTAAAAAAATACAGCTGTCTAATCAATATTAGTTAGTTTATATTGGTCATTGATTTTAAACCCATTTCGAAATCATACTACATTAAAAAGTTATTTTAATGTTTAACTAGTAATTATAATGGTATAAATGTTCTAATCTATTTAATTGTAAAGTAATGCTAAATAATAAAGCTGGGTATTGTTTATTTTCTTTGTATTAATTTGTTTAGGAGTTCAGGTTTACATTTTGGTATGATGATTTTTCTTCTACAACCCGTACAAAGGACGGGCTTACTGCTAGTCAAATATAAGTACTTATTCTCTACTGTCAATTGTTACATTGACTTACCTCTTTAGCCGATAAAGATTGTTTCTTGGGTACACCAGCTGTTGGATTTTCTTTAGTGTGACCATCAGGGATGGAGAAAAGGATGATTGGAGATGCTCGACCAGTAAGTAAACTGAAACAAAACATATTCTAAGCAAATGTAATGATCACTTTAAAGGTCAAGGGCAAACAGGGTTGAGTCTTATTTATTAATGTTTAAGATTTGTGATTTCATGACCAAGAAACCATTATTTTAGAAAACCTACCTTGGGCTTTATTCATTATTTAATTCAAATTCAACTTCTTGGAGCAAAGGATCATTTGAATATAAACAGTTAAATAATGTATTATTAACTTAAAGCTACTTATAGCTTATTGGTGTAGGCGGAGGAAATATTTTGTGTACATCAAGGGAGTCAAATTCTTTTTCTTCCTCAGGAAGTTGCCAACAGTCCCCTTTAGGGAGAAAATTTTTGCACTCCATAGATGCATAGATTTAATCTACTTAACCTTACTGATTTAATCTACAAATACCCCCGTCGCAGCAGACCTGCGTACTCAGCGAATTTCCAAATCAATAATATAATAATAATAATATATGACAAGTTTGGTCAAAATCTGTTGATAAAGAATGAGAATTATTTGCCTATTCTTCATAAGATTAAAATGGGAAAGAGTGAGTAGGTTTGCTGCTGTGAGGAACACTGAAAGTAGCCATTTATACCATCAAAAATTTTATTTTTAACATTTATACCAACTCTCATCAACATCTGTCCATAAATAAAGGAGTTTGCCTAATCTCCATATAATTAACATGGGAAAAGAGTATGCAGGTTTGCTGCCATGATAAACACATAAACTATGATTTTTAAGCATAAATGGATAGATCTCAACCACATGAAGCTAAATATCAAGTTTCATCCAAAAATATTAGATAATAAGTGAAAAATTAATTTTTCCTAATCCTCCATAAGATTAACATTGGAGCCTCAAAATACAACGTACTGTGTTTAGATTTTTTTATATCTCGGTAACCGTTGAAGATAGAGAAAAACTTTAAGGAACTTAATTGTGTAGTTTTTTAAGCTGATTCCAATGGTGTAATATAAAATCAGAAATGTTTAAAAATTACATGTAAAAATTGCAAAAAACCCCATTTTGGGGTACAAAACCCCCCCAAACTACCCGTTCCCATTGACCGATATGTCTGGTTTACGAACTCGTCCGAGCATTTGTAGGAATACACGTCTCTACCAAATTTGGTCTCGATCGGACCTTTTTTACGAGAGTTATCGTGTTCACAGACACACATATATATACATATATACATATATATATATATATATATATATATAAAAATTTTAACGACTATTGTTTTTGGTCTCTGGGCACCTAAAGAAGAAAAAATAACATGGTCTCGGGCTTAACTCTTGCCATGAGACCTACGGTAATAGCTTCTTCCCTATGGGAAATTCGCTAAAATATAGTACTACTGCTCATCTAAACTAATGTTGCAGATGTCCAGTACATATTTCCGGAATATACAAAGCTGTGGCGAGACTTGTAACTATTAAGGTCACTATTTGTTAACACAGTAGAACCTCAATTAACCATCACCCTTTTAACCATCAGTCTCTATTAACCACCACCCCGCTAGCGCAAAACAAATTATATTTCCGTGTCAGCGCTGAGCCGGATCGTCTGTTGAGGCTCTATGATGAGTAGTGACAACTGTACTGCACACCTGCAATGTGTGTGAATCATTGGCAGCAAGGATAGTGACCCAGCTGGTTAAATTCCTTACACTGTCTTCTGCATTCTACCTACTGTTTCAATTCAGTTCAGTATGGTGCTTGGCTACAGTGAACTGAAGTTATTGCCGATTTCGAGTGCAATGCCTACTAGCGTTTTACATGCTTTACCGTTTAAACGGAAAGTGTGGAGAAACGGAAACGTGTAGTTTTGGGACTTGACAATAAAAAATAAATTGTTAAAAGCTGGTGCTTCATCTCAGAAAAATTAGAAACATGACCGCCTGAAAAGCTCTACGGGAAAGAAACAAAAGAAAATGACGGATTATTTTAAAAACAAAATACCGGTAACGTCAGTTTTGAGAGTAAAAGTACGTGCACGTACAGTTGATATTTCATTGTTTTCTTAATAAAATATTTTGATTAAGTATTTTTCACTTAAACTGACCTAGTAGTGTTTTTTCTTATTTAAAATAAATTCACATTAAGTACTGCGCTGTAATAATCAAAATTAATTGGGACTTACAATGGCGCCGTTAAAATATGCCCGAGAGGTGCCGTTAATCGAGGTTCTACTGTACTGTAACTTGCTGATACAACAGTACCAAGAGGTTAATTAATATAAAAGAATTAAAGGTGAAACCCATATCCAAATCATATTAATTTTTGAGCTTTTATAGGCACACTAATCGAATAAATACTTTTTTATTCTTAGTGAATTTTTTTATGGCAGAGTCCAGACTGAACAAGCCCAGATGAGTGATATTCTACTGTATCACAAATAATGGTAAAATGTTTTAAAGCCTAGGGTAGTTAAAGCCTTACCTTGGTGGTTCATAAGGGCTGTCACAAATGAAAAATCCCCTTCTTTGCAGTTGAATGATTTCTGACTTCTTTACATTAGCAAGCTCAGGGTCTCCCAGCATCACAACCTCGGTCTAAAAAAAAAACATAATTAAACAATTATAAGATCAATAATCTATTCTTTATAACTTAATTACTAACCCATTCCTGCCGTACAGACCGGTCGACGCATGAGGCCCTCCGGTCTGAACTAAAATCGAGCCTTGTTCACTACAACTGTGTGTCACTATTAGCTTGATAGATTTAACAGTAACTTCATGAATTATATATTTTGATTTCTTTACCCTGTTACTTATACCCTTTAACTGCGTATACAATCACTTTTAGCGAGAAAAAATTATTATTGTACTTTTTCACCAGTTCCAAGCAGTAGGCTTTGAAACAATTAGGTACTGTTGCTTCATCAAGATTTATTTTGTTTTTAAATGATTCCTTTATTTCACTTGACACATTTACTTCTAGTTACCTGCAGTAATAAATAGTTCATAATAAATCTTTAAAAAATAAACATTATTACTGTATTCTCATCAATAAATATAATCGCTGAACAAATTGTGCAAACGAGAAAATAATTTACTGTCAACACAGAACATGGACACTAAATACGATTATTTAAAAGAGGACGCCATCACTATCTATCTGATGGGAAATAAACTATCACATCTAACAGCGGAAAAAAGAACTACATCAAAATATAAGCAGAAAACGCATATTGTTTGCTCATAACTGCCCCGCGGATGCACAGCACACGTCTCTAGTCATCTGTCTCGCAAAATATGCGGACGTGCAATGTGCGTCCTTACACGAGAATGGGTTAAAAACTAAATTCACAGCTTAACAAATACAGTGTAATGTAAAACAAAACAGAAAGAAACTAATAATAAATCCCAATCAGATATTTATTGAGGCCCGTCAAGAGCATTACAGTCAGTATGGTATCATACAAAATAAACAGTGCCAATGAACTGAAACATACTCCTCCCTATAAATTAACTTGCATATAACTCAGTTGTATACTTGTAATTCACTAACATACTATCCCATTTTGCTTGAACCCATTCAAGATTAAATGTTTCAAAAAACGATCACTAAATAACTTTCACTCTCCCTTTTTCTAAAAATGTTAATATTCGCTAAGGTAATAGCAACATATATTGTATTGACTAGTTTAATTGAGTAAAGAAACCCAAGGTCAATTACAAAGGTTTGTCTTGTACGGTAAATAAATAAAGAAGGAAGAAATTGGATTTATTTGTATTTCCCATAAGAATAACATTGGGTGTCCTTAGACAACAAGCTGTGTCTACCTTAGGAATTAATTTAACTTTTCTTTACAACTCTTTGTTACAGACCAATAATTCAAACAACTAGTTTGTTTAGTTTATTGAACTGGTTTCAACCCATTGGCTTAGACATCCGAAACTCTCTTGTAGAGTCGCGATTCATGCCACATGTATAGATGCAAAATATAGTAGTGTATGTCATGTCTGTAGTGAAACACAATCATACTGTGACATGAATCTGGGCCGACCTAGTTCCGTGTTTCGCCGACAGATGGCAAGGAAACCCTGGGAATACACTGCAACTAACTCATGCAGTTTCTTGTTTTGCTGCTAGAGTATGCTTTAAAGCCAATTAAGAGCTTTCCCTGATGGTCGTACTGTGGTCCAGTGGATAAAGCGCTCACTGACAAGTGGATGTGTGGTATAGTGGTGGGAGGGCCCACCTTAAATAAACGGAGAACAGCTTGGGTAGAAGTTGACGCCATTTGCATGCTTAATTGTAATTGCAGCAACACATGTTTTACTTCTTATATGATTGTATGGTTAAGGGCAGGGGGACATTTTGAGGTTTTATTATAATACTGATTATTTAATGAAGTCATGAAAACTCTGCATTTTTAAACTTTTTAAATGTTTATTACAAGTGGTTTAACCCTAGAACTGGCAAAGTCGTAATTTACGACGCATTTACATATTCACTAAAAAGTGGCAGGTGGAGGAATCTGTCGTCAGTTTAGCGAACTTGTTAGACACTAGCGGCTACGAGACCGTGTTGCCCTCTGGGGCAAGCAACCGAACCTGTTCTCGTAGTGCACTAGACTGGAACCGGGCAGATCTTATAACCAAGTAAGCGCTTTCAACTCCTATGCACTGGTGGCCTAACCGGCTAAAGCGCTGCGCTGACGAGCGTAGCGGAGTTTGTAGGCTTAATTGGGATTGCAGTGGACACCTGTTTTGCTTTTGTGGTTAGTGGTTATAAAGGGGGGGCCATGTTTTATGCTTTTTTTGTTTAAACTTTGATATTTCAAGAAGATATTAGTAATTATTTTTATGTTACAGTTAAGAGTAAAAAGCTTGCCACTTCTAGGGTTAAGCTTCTGTTTATGCGGTATAAAATCAGACAAAAACCACAGTGTTTTTACTACAAAACTATTACCTTATATAAAAATATCAAAATAACTGTTTAGTGGTAATAACCTTGGTAACATGGCCAATATATTGCTTGAAATCTTCATCCTTAGCTAGGACAGGCTTGCTGATGATGTGCTCAAAGTAGACACACACACAGGGAGTGAAAGGAGCCTGTGGGGCGTCTGCTAACCACGTCAGCTTCAGAGTCTTCTTATAGTCTTTGTCTAATAGGTTAGACTCAGCATCCACGCTCACGATTTTTTCTCCCTGTCTGCAACAATAAAACATTAACCCTGCAACCGATGGGCATTTTTATCTCAACCGTAGAGCCCAAATTGGCTTATTTGCAAATATTGTTTTGAAAAATTGTAAAAAATACATTTTAAAAACATAATTCTAAGTATTGTATATAATCTTTTTCTATAAATTACAAGGAATAATAATACTATGTAAAATTTATGCTTACTAAAAAAATTCTAGGAAGATTCTTCAGGCAACAAAATAAAAAATTAAAAAAAAAAACTTTTACTTTCACAAACAAGTATATTTGTGTTCTTGAACACTATTTGAATTCCAAAACACCCACAATAATTCAAATTTTATTTAGATTCAGAATATATTTATACACTTATTACCTAAAAATTTATATATTTACAAAACTATACAAATAAATATGCCTCATATACATGTGTGCCTCAGTGGTGTTTATTTCGGGTTATCAACATCTTCTTCATTTTCTTGAACGCCACCTCTCCCACTGGCCTCCAAAATGATCCAATTTGTGTTATTTTGAAATTTTGAAGTTGTGGTTCCATATTTTCTCGTATTTTTTTATCATTGTCTTCCTCAATATAACTAAATTTACTTGGGTTAGGAACATACTCTTCGTCGCTATTCGATGAAAAACTACTCAAATAACATTGTGATCACTAATGCACACAGCACTACCATCATCGTTTTCTACATCAAGTAAACATCCACGAATATCACTACTATTTGATAATTCACTCATATTGAGAAAGAAAACAAAAGCTTAGAATAAGAAGCCACAAACAACAACGCTCGACAAACGACAAGCTTAGTTCTTTAGCTAGTGAAAATATTGATATTTTCAATGCTGCCAAAATAAGAAGAAAATAATATTATTATATATACATATAATAGTCTGACTCATGCTGAACATAACGATATATAATAACAAACGAAATATGATTTTATGTAGTTGTACAAACTCAATAAAAACTGTGTGACATCACGACGTTGCTGGTTGAAAATGGCGTAAATGGATCGCGATCGAGGCGCTTTCCGGTTTAAGAGTTAACATCCTGAAATAAGTTTGCCATTGACATTCCTCATGGAAAGTATTTGATACATAAACATATTGTTCAAAAATGTTTAACTGTATGATTTTCATGGATATCTTACTTTTAGTAATATGAGCCAATGAAATAATATTTTCACGTAAGTAAGAGTACATTGATTCAGTTATAATTATTGTAAAACCATCTTATATAGAAAATAACTATAGTTCAATGTTTAATGGCTAAAATCAAGTTTTAGTTATCTTCCAAGGGTACTCACGCTGTTTGCACAGACCACTAAGTTTGTTTATTTATTCACTTTTAATATTTTGCAACAATACTGTTTTGGATCTGTGGGGATTAGTTGTGTCTTACAAGGTACAGTCTTCTTCTAATTTGCTTGATCAAAGCACCCGAAACTTGGATCTATAACCATACCCAAAAGCCATACTCCACAAGCCGAGGCCTGAGAGAGGGACCTGGTGGGAGTTCCAACAACAACCATCAGCCACATCCTGATGTTCCATCATATGGTCAAACTCAAAGACTTAAAAGTACTATAAGAATCCAACTGTGCTTACTTGTTGATTTTCTTGATCTTCAAATTTCCCCAGTTGATGAATGTGGTGTTCTCACCCTCCTTGAGCGCCTTAGCGTCCTCCAGGTCGATGAGTATCCGTGGGCCAACCCAGATGGTCTTCTCCCCTACGTCCGGGTTCTTGGGATGCTTGGGTACTGTCAGTGCCTCCTCCTTCACACCAGGCAGCAGCACAGGCACTGTGTCTTGACCATCCAGAGCTGTGTACCGAGGAGCTACTGGGTCTATTACCTGGGCAGACAATTTACAACTACAAACTGCAATAATAATAAACAATCAAATCACTCACTCCTTTAAGAATTCTCGATGAGCGTAAAATCCAATATGTTTCAACACATTTAATATAAAAAAACATAAATAAATTAAACTTAATTTACTACTTTACTTAACTTAACTGGTTATATATTAGTCTCCCTAGTTTTTTTTTAATTTGTAAATTCCTAAACAAAATGTTTAATGTCCATTGAGAATTACCTTCTTGTTAAAAGCCCAGATTTTATCCCACTCCATGACGACGACAGAGCGCGAGGAACCTTGCCCTATGATGAACTGCTTCAGTCCCTCAACTGTCATGCCTCTACGGAGAATGCCCCTGACTGTTGGGAATCGTGGGTCGTCCCTGCAAAATTACCACACACAGTCTGATGACTTTCTATTTCAGTGTAATATTTTCAAATTACTGTTTTATGAATGATAAATTAAACTAAATCATGTAGAAATCAACTTTGAATTTTAAAAATAAAATAAAATGAAACTTAAGTAAGAAGTATGAGAAATTCTTAAAGAGATTAAAAATATCAATAGAATTTTTATGCGGGTAAAGTAATTGAATGGCTAGCTGCTGAGAGGACTTACCATCCATCTACATAGCCTTCATCCACAAACCATGTGAGTTTGCGCTTAGACAGCACGGTGTTAGTCATATTCAGTCTGGAGTACTCCCAAATATGCGGCCGACGCAAGCCCAATGCTTCAATGAACCAATAGAACTGATCATCTCTGTCATGGTACTCCATTGTACGCAGGCAATGAGTCACACCTTCAATGCTGTCCACAATGGGACAAGCAAAGTCGTATGTTGGGTATACCCTGCAAAAGACAAAAAATTTAACCTTTTTTCCGAAGTTTAAATGATTTAAAAATATAAGTTGAGGTAAAAATTTAACAATGTTATTAGTACATTACTAAGAAAGTCAACATATTTCCTCCTTCAATTAACTTTATTTTATATTATCAAGTTTTAAATTTAGTTTCGAAGATAATGTCATGAAACCTGAATGTTACATAAAATGTTCTCTTTAGAATCAATTCCACGTAGAGAAATTAAATGTAACCATTTCAGTACTGTTTATTGTGGCACATTCTGTATTTGAATTTTCTTCATTTTTTTCCATGCATTTAATTTTTTCTGTTTCTTTTCCATTTAATGTTTATCATTTACATTTCAGTAGCATGAGATGTATTAGACACACTACTCTGGACCATATATAAGCAGGTTAATGCTGAAATGGAGATATAATAATTTTCCCAACCTTATGTCTTGACATTACTTAACACTGGTAATAACTTACTTGTACTTGTCCCCAGTCCGTGGGTGGGGCTCATTTTTGCAACGATAGATGGTGGGGTCCCGCAGACAGCCGTTAGCCGACCCCATGTCTATGCGGGCTCTCACGCAACACTTCTGGCCGTGAGCTGTTCCTCGCTTCATTTCTTCCCACATCTGAAAGTTCTTTTCAACCGCTAAACAACACAAAACAAGAGTAGGTAATTAATAAATTAAAATAAAAATATGATGATACTCAGTTTATTTTTTTAATAATTTACTGTGATGAATAAATCCCTCCAGAGGAACAAAATAGACTGGAAATTTGATATTCTAGGAATCTCTTAATTTCTATAAATAGATACAATATGTCAAATAAACGGTACCCTAAAAAATATATAATAACAAATGAATACAATTCTTGGGAGGTATTGTGACTTTATGTACATACAGTAAAGTAGTTTATCTGAATCAGGTTTTGAAAAAAAAATTACAGTAGAACCCTGGTTAACTGATATAAAAGGGGGAGAGCCATTTGAGATGACCAGTTTTTCAGTTAAACCGTCATAATGCTAAAAATAGCCTAAGAACTTGCTACTGTAATCGCAAACGGTACACTACGGTGACAGAGACTGAGGACGGGAATGGAGAAAATGGCAGGTAGGTGACCGGAAGGGTGATTGGGGACAGGGTGGGGGAGGTGAATCATCTCAAGGACATGTCAAATGTCTCTTGCATCGCCGTGCATCACCGAAAAGCCACGTACACATTCTTTCTGGAGAAAGATCCTCAGCGCATCGGCTCGCTATTCACATACAGTAGGACCCCAGTAAAACAAACCCCGAAATAACGAAATCCCCGATACAACAAATTTTTCTCAAATCCCCTTGAAACTTTCATAACACTCCATGTTAAAATAGCCCCTTTATAACAAATGAATTTGGCTTGTAACCCCGATGTAATGAATTTTTGCAGCTTTGGGATGGATCAACAAACCCCCGTATTACGAATTTCCTAGATTAAAAGCCCCTGTATAACGAAGATAGCCTCTGTATAACGAATCCCCCACCTCTTCGACCCCGCTGTAACAGATTTTGCAAACATTAATAGTCATGTCGTATCCCGGTATGAATTAGGAAAAAGTCTCGACCGGAAATCTCGAGCATTCGGTGTACAGTGTGACTGGATCAGTACAGTAGTTTTGTCGTGTTGTCCGCGCTGTGATGCCTAGCAAAAACATTTTCATATTATAGTAATAAATAATTAATTTTACTCCTGTAATTTAGTTTTTCTTCCCATTTTATATCTTTGATACAGAAACAAAAATTGGGTAAATACACACAGTAATTAATGTACTGCATTTTATTTTGTAATACTGTAATTCGTAATAGAGTCTGGAGGCCGACCCGTACCTTACACAGAGGTTAATATTGAACCCCTATATAAGGAATTTTTACCGTAAAAACCTCGATATAACGAACCTCAGTATAGTGAAAGTCCCGGTATAACGAATTTTTCTTTTTGTCCCTTGAGATTCATTATACCAGGGTTCTAGTGTATTATGTACTTATTATTATTTATGGATTATTTTCTGCTAACCGGGGTTTTACTGTATGTAAATAAAATTATGATGTGATTTTTATCTTAAACTTCTTCAAAATTTCAGACGCAACCGCAGTATCTTGCTGGATGCGGCAAGTATTACTAACGATAAATGCGTAACATGATGAACGCACACTCTGTATAATGGGTGTGTTTCAATTGGAGCGCTACAAGTGCTTAACACATACACAAGCGCTAACTATTTTCACATTTCAATACTGAACTGTCAAAGTGTAGATGTTTGAAGTTAGATGTACAGCGGTTGTGATTTGGAATGATTTTTACTGTCAAAGTGCATAGTGAATCTGTCATCATGAGTGGATGTAAAAGGGAGAACATTGTTTCATTCAGAAGAGAGTTTTATTTCCTAATAATAACTAACTAATAATAATAACTTTTATACTAAAATTAGAAACAAGTTTTTAAAACGTGAAACGGTTGCGATATTTTCTGGATATGTTGTGGTATAGAGTGTGGTATGCAGTCTGTAGCACTTATATTGCAGACGCTATTCACGATCATTGTCTATGTGACGTGGATGTCTATAATGGTATAGTTTCAGTATAATTTCAGACCATCTAGATTTTCAACTATCCGGATCAGGCTCCCGCCACATTAATCCGGATAAACTTGACTTTACTGTATTTAACGTCTTCTAGTATCAATGATGGAAGACGACCACCAGGTAAATTTAGAATATGGTGGGAGAGCATGAGGGAGGATATTGTCAAAGTATGAGTTTGTTTAGAAAAAATTAAATAATTGTGAAAGACGTTGAACATGTGTTGATGAGGACAAAACTTTACTAGGGTATCAAAGACCAAGGGAGGAGTAAGAGTTGAGTTGAAATGGTTTCACTACCCTAGTGATTTATAGGAATGATAAATTATAGATTAGTTTTTTGAGACCTAGTCAATACGTAATACAAGTAACCTCTCCCCATATGATCGGGAGTTTACTACATTGATTTATGTCACTTACAGTTGTCCCAGTTCTTGCTCTTGGTTCGCTGCTCCCTCTCCTGTTTCATAACCTCAGGGTCGGTGTCATCAACGTAGGCCTTGCCCTCCCGCATCAGCTTCTCACATAACTCGATCATTAGATCAAAGTAGTTGGACGTGTGAGTGAACTTATCTGGCTTGATATGGAGAAGCTCCAGGTCCTCCAATATCACCTGTAATCCGACTTCAAACTGAGAAAAATCTATTACTCAACAGCTCATTTCCTTTATACTGATAGGAACATAAGAAGGAGAGTAAAAATTTAATTTTTCTTGTTCATATTTGTCATATTTATGCATTTTATTTTTTATCATTCATTCATCATTTATTTTTTTTAGGTCCAGAACTGTTTAAAAAATAGGCCTACTATAAAATATCTACTTACAAAATATTTCAAATCAGCAATTCCTGAAAATGAAACCATCTCCATCGTAATTACTTATTATGAGTATTAATATATAAAATTTTTATCTAAAATATACAATATTGAGGAAGTACAGATTTTATTTTGTGTTAAGGAGGTAGTAAAGAGACATTTACATCTAGTCACATCAATCTTATTTTGACTACGGTCCAGTTCATCCGGATTAATGTAGCGGAGTCTGAATCTGGATAGTCAAAAATTTAAATAGGATATAGACAGCCACATCACATAGACAAGGATAGTAAATAGCGCCTGCAATATTAGTGCATATAGCTAACGTAAAGCAAACTTTTAGTACTTTTTATTAGCTTTAGGTATGAAAAACACTAAATTAAGACATAAAACTTTTTTGGACTGTGTGTTCATATGTTGCATCGTTAGTGATACTTGTCACTAACAGCAAGTACTGCGGTTGCGTCTAAAATTTTGAAGGTTCTCTAGATGAAAATCCCATTTTAACTGATATTAAATGTTTTTAACTTGATCCGGATAAGCCGGAATCCAGATGATTCAGATCCGGATAAACCTGACTTTAATGTCTTAATACAATCTTTTGGTAAAATTGCAATGTAAGACATTATGACTTGCTTTCCTTTTACATGTGTACTTACAAAAATGTACTTTTTGGAAGAATGATTTCACCAATACAGAGTGGTCTAACCTCAACAGAAAAATATAAATTTCTGGCCTACAGCTTTTTTTAGTTACCTTTACTGGACTGCATAAAATTAGAGGGTTTTCACTGAGTTTTTGACTGATAATTTTGGGGGCTTCTGTATCATCTTTTTTAACTAAGAGGTTGAAGAAGAAGAACACATTATTACCTTTTCAAAATCTACTTTTTCTTTTGCTGGGTTAGTATCATCAAATCGCATGATCAATTTACCCTGGAAAGCTTCCTGATAATATTGATTTAAAAGAGCAGCTTTTGCATGTCCAATATGTAAGTACCTGAAAGCAAAAAATTTTCATAAGGAGTTAAAAATATATTAAAATAATTCATTTCTATCATCAATGCATATTTAAGACATCACCGTAACTTGTGTCGGATAAGTGTGATGGATTAGATGATTTAAAACTTTGTTACTGACAAAGAACAGTTGGTTTATTTTTCAGGATCTAATTAAGACACCTGGGCCACAATCAAACCTATGATAAAATTGTATTAATATTTTGATACTTTTCAGAATCTCCTTAATTTTGAATATTTTTTAAAAATTGTTTACAATGGTTTGAAATTGAAGAACAAAGTATTTGATTTTCATGAATAAATTAAGGAATGACAGTATTTGGTACTCCTGGTACCGACTGAGACGGTGGCAACGTCCTGTAATCCAACTACTTGGAGGTCACGAATTGTGAATAATTGTGAGAAATGGTCGGTGGATGTAATGTTCTCTTGTGTGGAGTAGTGTCCGTACTATTGAATACTACGTTAATCCACAGAGACTTTCCTCATAATTAGACTAATTCGTAATTCAGAGGCCCTGGTTCGGATTCCACGTTAAACTGTAGGTCTATAAGTTGTCATCGGCTGTTGGGCTATTAATTAACAGTCCTGTCTGAGGAATATGTAAAATACCTTAACATACTACAACTAAACTAGCTTACGAACTTACCCACTAAAGGATTAATCATGGTTTTTACTACATTTACAGGTACTTAGTAGGCTATTATGTTATTGATCACATGTAAAATAAAATTAGTTTTGATGAATGAATTCCGCTATATATTTTATATTGCTGGTAAAATACCTTAACATACTACAACTAAACTAGTTTATGAACTTACCCACTGGCTTCTGGTGGAAATCGTACCACTACCTTTCCCATTTCTGCACCGGGAAGGTCAACAAACTTGCCTTCTTCTTTACTTTTCTTCGATTCTTCAGTTCCAACATTTTTCCTTTGATCTTTCTTCAATTTTACATCTTCAGGGAGTTCGTTTAAGACTTCTTGTACACAATTCTGACTTTGTACTAGGCTTATCCATCTTGTTATGTTTTGTGGGGTTTTCCCCTTAGACTTGAGACTCTCCCAGTTGGGGCTGTCTGCAGCCAAATAAATAAAGTTAAAAGATTTTAGGAGTTATATTTTTAATTTATATTTTTATAATAAATTTAATATAATTTTGTAATTAACATAAAAATAATTATTTTAAACTACTGGATGCTGGATTAAAAGAAAATAATAAAATGATAGTTTGGCATGCCTCAAAGATCTTAGGTAAAACTAATCTTAAGAATAAAATTATTGAATTGTAATGGCTGGACCCTCGATGACCTCCCAAGGAACCAAAAACTGGTCTCTGCCTCAGCCAAAGTATCGGCTCAAACAGTAAAAAATTATTACTTGTCTGAATTATTCTTGTCTTAAGAGCACGCTTAATTTTAGTGAGGATAGCACAGAGAGCAACCATAAGAGATAGCAAAATTTATTTAATTCCTCTGAAAATATGTAGCTCAAAGAGTTTTCTCATACCAATTGGGAACTTTATTATCAACAATTGGCAGCACTTTGGAGCGTTGACCTTGAAACGACGTAGGGGTTGCAGCAGGCACAGACAGTCAATGTCATCTGGTTACCGCGCTATGACAACGCCTCAACAAAAGGCTCAATGTGTTATTTGGCTTATGAAACTAATTCAGGTGTTGCCGTACAAAGAATGGTAGTTACGTGTAGTTGGTAGTGTAATATGTGTAGCGAATGGTCGTCTGTAGTTACGTGTTCGACGTAACTATGGAGTTGACCCGCCTTCGTCAATGGTTGAGTGCATTTAAGAAAACAGGAAGTATTTTAAAGCAAAAGTTGCCGGGTAGCCCGCGTGTGTCTCAAGAGAATGTGGACAGAATCCGAGCTTCATGCATGCCAAGCCCTAAGAAATCGTTGACAAGACGCAGTCTGGAGTTGGGGATACCAAGATCAACAGTCCATAAGATAGTTCATGAGAGCCTTCGTTTAACTGCCTACAAGATTTAAGTTTCACACCATATTAAACTGGCAGACAAGGCAGAGGTCCGACTTTGCTGTTCCCATACTAGATAAAATTTATGAAAATAATGATTTTTTTAAAATGTGATTATTAGTGATGAAGCTAATTTCGTGTGAACAGGCTGCAAATAGACATTATTGCAGAATTTTGGGTTCAGAGCCGCCCCATGAGTTCATTGAGTACGCACAAAGTGAATGTTTAGTGTGGTCTTATGCATGACAGAGTCATAGGTCCCTTTATTTTTGTTGAAAGGAATGTCAATGGTGATGTCTATTGTGACATGTGAAAGGAGTATGTATTTCCAAGGTCAAAAAACATTGAGGCGGAGAAGGGTATAGTCCACTTCCAACAAGATGGCGTCGCCACACTTCAGTTTGCATGTGCATGAGGCACTGGAGTCGTATCGGCATCAGGAGGATTGGAAGGGAAGGATCTATCCCATGGCCTCCAAGGAGCCCTGATATAACTACGTTGGACTTTTTCTTCTGGGGGCATATCAAAAATCTTGTGTATGTGGAGAAAATTCGTAATGTTTGCCATCTCAGGGAACGAATAATCAATTGTGTGGCATCTGTGCCCCCAGACATGCTGGTCAGGACATGGAATGAGGTGGAACATCTTTACAATGTGTGTTGTGCCACTAACAGGGCTCACATTGACCTTTATTAAATTGTTAAAAAACCTTGAAAATGTAAGCTTTCCAATCATGTATGTACATTTTTTATTTATTAAAATATTTTGCCTCAAAACCTCAAAACTTCTTTTATAGACACCTTGTATAATGGCAAATACAAAAATAAAATAAATATATTTTTAAAAAATGTTGTAAATATGTTTACATATTTATTCATGTCATCACCTTATGTTGTCTATAAATTTGTTATTGTTTACATATTTTACTTGTTTTTGTTGAAGTTCTGTTTTATTTATTGTTCTCTTCATTATCTTACTTTTTATAATAGTCTTTTTGATCCTTACACATTATAGCTGTATTTATTAAATTGATATTAAGGTATAATAATTTAAGGTATAATATCTTAGGCTACCATCTTGTTGGTATGCAAATTCATTTTGTAAAATTGGTTTAACCGTGGGAAATACATAAATAAATAAATAATATTAAAAAAGAGAACTTAACAATGAAATAATACTCCCGTCGCAGCAACCTGCGTACTCAGCGAATTTCCGAATCAATAATATAGTAATAATATTATATATCAAGTTTTATCAATATCTGTTGATAAATATATGAGTTAGTTATTTGCCTATTCTCCATAAGATTAACATGGGAAAAAGTATGCGGGTTTGCCGCTGTGAGGAACACTGAAAGTAGGAATTTCTAGCATAAACAATTTTTATTATATATTTATATATATAACAATTTTATCGACTATGGTTTTTGGTCTCTGGATACCTAAAGAAGAAAAAATAACATGGTCCCGGGCTTAAGTCTTGCCATGAGACCTACAATATAGCTTCTTCCTATATTGGGAAATTCGCTAAAAACTATTTCGGTCTGTTCTCACTACATTCTACAGTTATAAGTTTTTGACACTATCTCTGTTATACTTCATAAAAAAATATATATTCACCAAAATACTTACAATACTTCAAAAATTGTAAAAAAATAATAAATAATATTAAATATATATTTGAGTAGCTTATAATAAAAAACAGCACAATACAATCAGTAAGACAGACAGTAAAATATAGGACCCAAATAGTTTGGCATCTTATATATCACAGTACAAAAAATCTATCGAGTGTGACATAGCAATCACGAATCCTAATTTTAAATGACTTTAAATCCAACAATTTAAATGGTTCTGGTAAAAAAATATATATTCAAAATAATCAAACTTTCTTTAATTTTGGTCATATTTTAAAATGTAATGTTTTCAAAACAAATTAAAGAATAATCTATTTTTATTACGGAATTGAGGTTTTATTAGGCTATATTTGATCAACTTACTGTAAAGAGTAGCCCAGACCATCAAGTCAGCAATCGTAAGTTGGTTGGCCACCAAATAAGTGACTGGTGCCAGTACTTTGTCTAGGTACAAGACAGAATCTTGAAACTCTTGGGTGCAAGAGAGAGGTCCAATAGCAAATGAAACCCAGTGGTCAATCTGAAAAAAAATACTTTTAGATTCTTGACAAAAGAATACCCCTCCCTTCTCTAATTGTTCATAACCAATATTCTTTCTATAATAAAAAGTATTGGCTTGAATTAATGGCAACCAAAGTGCCATTTTGTCATTGGGCTATAAATAAAAGATGCTTCATAAAAATAGGTCAACAAGACCAAGGTTTAGACCATTCCCCATAAAAACAATAAAAAATGACAAAATGTGTAGATAAACATAAACAAAATACAAGACTTCCCTCACATTTCTGTGGTAAAACAACAGTAATTTTTAAGACACTAGAGGGAAGTAATATTCATAGGTCTTTATTTTCAAATAATTTTATACATACAAACACTTTCAATTACTTTCCTAAATTACCTCCGAAAAGTACAGAATTAAATCCTTGAAACAAATGTCTTATAAATTTATGAAGTGCTTAAATTTATCTAAGAGCTATGGATATTGTCCATATTTAAAGTAATTTTTACAGAATTAAACAAGTAGGCCGATGATTGACAGACTCAATCACAGCGTAAACCTTTTATGAATTGAGGGAGCCTCGAAACGGATATATCCACTCTCTACTCAAATATGTTGACGAAAACAATACTTTCTCCATATACTATGTTTAAGGGGAGAGAGTAAAAAAGGTAACTATACCCTTTTTACTCTCTTTCCTTATACATAGGATAGTATATTGAGAAAGTATTGTTTTATTTAGTATATTTGAGGTGAGAGCGGATATATCCATTTTGAGGCTCCCTCAATTCATAAAACATAGTTGTTTTATAGCATATATTATTGTAACTCTTATTTAGAGTTATTTTGTTATTTAAATGTAAATTCTTGGACAATCACTTAAAAGTGTGAGGATTTTCATCACCTCCAGAAACATTGTGTAGTTGATACTCAGACTTATATTGGAAAAATCCAAAAAAATAATATTAACCCTTTGCGCTCGGTTGGCCAGTAGAACTGGCCGTGCCAATTCAGCAGACAGCTAGGAATTATTTCCCGTGATGTTGTCCTCCCCGCTCAGGTGTCCAGCAGTACTGGCCACGCTACATTCCTTTCCTATGATCGACAAACTTTCCCATCAGCTCGGAATTATTTTTGTGTCAAACCTGGTTTGTTTACAACAATGTTTGTAAGGAGCGAAAATAACGAATAATGTCAAAACAACATTATCTATTTCACAATTAAATAATATGATGAAACATTTTTGTCATACTCCTCGAATAATTGCCTCAAATCATCTGAATTCAAATTATCATTTCTTGTTGTATTTATGTTATATTTATGTACTGTGGTTACTACTAAAATAAATAATGAATTATTAATGAAATGTACAGTAAAAAAAACAGCTGTTATTAGCAATTAATATCACCACTTCTCAGTAAACGCAACAGTAGAACAGCAGAACGACGTACTAAGCATAACCTTAATTTCCAACACATATATGGTTTTAGAAGTGGGAATTCATCTGATTCACTAGTTCATTAGTATCCCGAAAGATTGCAGCACATCCCAGACCTAGCACATAATATCCGAAAAAAACATTGATTATTATTTAGTGGCCAGTACTGCTGGCCTTCCGACAGCAACTCGGATTTAATCTCGTCCAGTACCATTGGCCATCGAGTGGTGAGGACAGGTCATATAAAATTGAATTTGGCTTGGCGAGAAAATGGTGGCAGCCAGTACAGATGGTCACCCAAGTGTACAGGACAAGTTAAAAATATTTTATTCAAGCGCAAAGGGTTAAAATAGCTAATAACAAACATAATATAATGAATTTTACACATTCTGATTGTTTCTTTTTTCTAACATATGTAATTAGGAAGATAGTTTTCTTGATTGAGCATGACATTGGGTACAGCAAGCTTGGGTACCTGATAAAATTTGCCAAGTTGTCAAAAAAGGCTCATCATTTCCTATACTGAAATACAGTTGACATAATATTTGAAGTAAATAATCGTTATTTCTTGTGATTAGGATATGGTGTATTGTATAGATTGTTATATAAAATTAAATCTATACAAATAAATCACAATTCCTTTTTTTATATGACTCCATTACTCGAGAACGAGTGCAACAAATTCTATGATACTTTTTTTGTTGTGTTCCTTGATGCCAGGGGAAGGTTTTTATAAAAGAAAATGTTTAATCCATCCAACCATTATTCAGTAATTTGACTTTTGTAAAAAAATCCTTTAAATTAACATTGGAAGAAAATGCTTTTGTTGAACTGTGACATACAAAAGAGATCATTTCCAATTACAAAGAAACTATCATGATTAAATATTAATCAAATACTTTTTATACTTAGTATATGGTGAAAGGTTTTCCCCTAATGAGAAAAAGGGTTTATATTTATAATTCGTGAACAAATAAATCATTAATATAAGAATTTTGAGAGACTTCTCCTGTAGTCTTATCTCAAACCATTAACAATATTTATCCGCTAGATGTTTCTAATCTGATATTTTAAAATTTCCAATGCCATTTGGTTTGATCATAATATGTAATCATATACAAAGATTTGAATGAGTTAAAAACATCTGTTTATTTGTTTACATTTTGGTTTTTATTTTGTCAAGGATTTAGAAAATGTACTTAGTTCAAAGCTTGTTTAAACATCAAAGGTAAAAAGTGTAATAATTTGAGCTGGAATCTTTTCATTTAACTGTACTATAATGTGAACCAGAATCTTTATATAACTTTCAAGTTTTATTTTTGTAAATGTTTGTTGTGTATATTCGTTTTTAACCACAATCACAAAAGAAAACTATTTGTTATAATGCCACCAATCAGACCAGCTAACTTAGGCCACAGAAATCTGTGTTTTCTTTTTCACATTAAATATTCTCATTAAAGACAGGAAAACATCTGTCGGGTCATCTAGTACATATTAAAACTAAAATAGAGTAAAAAAATAAATAGCTATTAGTTTAAAAGAGTCATACAGTGAGCATTCAATTTTTTATTGCAAGGCTTGGAAATGAGTATAAGCATAGAAGAAACTTGTGTCAAAGGTATAAACAACATTTTTAATAATTATTAGTAACTGCTTTCACACAGTTTTACACTAAACATGCAGAAAAATCAGATTTATCAACCTGCTAAAATTACTGAAGTGTTTAACTTAATTCTTAGTTTTACAATTTCAAATAAAACATATTATGAACCAGTATATACAAATTTTACATTTTTAAAGCATAAATTTAAATACCCCCATCGCAGCAGACCTGCGTACTCAGCGAATTTCAAAATCAATAATATAATAATAATAATATATGACAAGTTTGGTCAAAATCTGTCGATAAACGTGAGAATCATTTGCCTATTCTCCATAAGATTAACATGGGAAAGAGTGAGCAGGTTTGCTGCTATGAGGAACATTGAGAGTAGGCATTTATACCATCAAAAAATTTTATTTTTAACATTTATACCAACTTTCATCAACATCTGTCCATAAATAAAGGAGTTTGGCTATTCTCCATATGATTAACATGGGAAAAGAGTATGCAGGTTTGCTGCCATGATAAACACATAAACTGTGGTTTTAGCGAATTTCCCATAGGGAAGAAGCTATTACCGTAGGTCTCATGGTGAGACTTAAGCCCGGGACCATGTTATTTTTTCTTCTTTAGGTGCCCAGAGTCCAAAAACAATAGTCGTTAAAATTTATATATATATATATATATATATATATGTATATATATATATATATATATATATATATATATATATATATATATATATATATGTGTCTGTTAGCACGATAACTCTCGTAAAAATGGTCCGATCGAGACCAAATTTGGTAGAGACGTGTATTCCTACAAATGCTCGGACGAGTTCGTAAACCAGACATATCGGTCAATAGGAACAGGTAGTTTGGGGGGGTTTTGTACCCCAAAATGGGGTTTTTTGCGTTTTTCACATGTAGTTTTTAAAAATTTTTAATTTTATATTTCACCATTGGAATCAGCTTAAAAAACTACACAATTAAGTTCCTTAAAGTTTTTCTCTATCTCTAACGGTTACCGAGATATTAAAAAATCTAAACACAGTATGTTGTATTGTGGGGCTCCAATGTTAATCTTATAGAGGATAGGGAAAAATTAATATTTCCCATATTAATCAATATTTTTTTATGAAACTTGATATTTAGCTTCATGTGGTTGAGATCTATCCTTTTATGCTTAAAAATCATAGTTTATGTGTTTTATCATGGCAGCAAACCTGCATACTCTTTTCCCATATTAATCATATAGGGAATAGGCAAACTCCTTTATTTATGGACAGATGTTGATGAAAGTTGGTATGAATGTTAAGATAAAAATTATTTATGGTAGAAATGACTACTTTCAGTGTTTCTCACAGCAGCTAACCTGCACACTCTTTCCCATGTCAATCTTATGGAGAATAAAGGCAAATAATTCTCATGGTTATGGACAGATTTTTATAAAACTTGTCATATATTATTATTATATTATTGATTTGGAAATTCGCTGAGTACGCAGGTCTGCTGCGACGGGGGTAGCATATGGTTTTTTAGCATAAACATATGGGTCCCAACCACATAAAGCTAAATATAAAGTTTTATCCAAAAATATTGGTTAGTAAGTAAAAAATTAATTTTTCCTTAACCTCCATAAGATTAACATTGGAGCCTCAAAATACAACGTACTGTGTTTAGATTTTTTTATATCTCAGTAACCGTTGGAGATAGAGAAAAATTTTAAGAAACTAAATTGTGTAGTTTTTTAAGCTGATTCTAATGGTGAAAGATAAAATCTAAAAATTTTTTAAATTACATATGAAAAACGCAAAAAACCCAATTTTGGGGTACAAAACCCCCCCAAACTACCCGTTCCCATTGACCGATATGTCTGGATTACGAACTCGTCCGAGCTATTGCAGAAATACACGTTTCTACCAAATTTGGTCTCGATCGGACCACTTTTACGAGAGTTATCGTGTTCACAGACACACACACACACACACATATATATATATATATATATATATATATATATATATATATATATATATATAAATTTTAACGACTATTGTTTTTGGTCTCTGGGCACCTAAAGAAGAAAAAATAACATGGTCCCGGGCTTAAGTCTCGCCATGAGACCTACGGTAATAGCTTCTTCCCTATGGGAAATTCGCTAAAAAATGTAAAAAAATTTCTTAAATTTTCTTAAATTAAATTTTAATTTTTTTAAATTTTCTTTATATTTGTGGTAAAATTTTACTAACAGTAATTTTTAAGATACTAGAGGGAAATTTGATATTAATGAGCTCTTTATTATTAAATAATTTTATACATACTAATACTTTCAATTAATTTCTTAAACTACCTCCGAAAAGTAAAATATTAAATCATTTTTTTGGAACACCAGTAAATTATAAACTTTTAATAAACTCTTTTGCTACTTTTGGGTTCAAACTAAAGAACATTTTTTAGTGCCCTAATCTAAAGGAGCTAAAAATGTTAAAATAATTGTTGAATGAGCAGAACATATTTTAAAGATTTTCATAACAAAAAGATTAACAAATTGATACAACACATGAATATAAACATACCATAATAGCTTAATTAATACTAGTTTACCTCAATTTGTTCAAAGGTTGAAGATCCATAGAGACCTAATTTTGGGTAGATCCTTGCAAAATATCTGCAAATATCTGAGTCTGACTCAAAATTGATATCTTTATTCACCACCAAGGAGCTCTGATTTAGACCATTTTTCCATTGCACATCAATTTCCTTATTAGGACTACCTACCAACTTTAAAATGACCAATTCTCCTAAAAACATAATATATTAATGTCATAATGTATATTGTAACTTGTTTTTATATTTTTGAGGTATTTTATAGTGAATAGCAATTTGACATTATTTAACTGGGCCCTATTATTAAAACATAATGTCTCAACATTTTTAACCCTCTACTACACAGGCAGCCACTTGTTACTTTACTATACACGCACGGTCTGTCTGTCCGCATTTGCTGTAACTTGGAATTTCATGTACAAGTCAATGCTTTTTAGAACTTTATATTTAATTTTAGGTTAGAAAGGAGTAGTAAAACAAGTACGGTAGATGTTATTAAAAACTATGTATTTTAATTTTAAGTAACTCATTTACAAGTTAATAGTTAAAAAATATTCTATACTAATTTCATTGAGAATTCTCACATCAAAATATTATTTAAAAAAATTTTAACTCATCACTATCATCCTCGTTTCCATACTCTAGAAGTTCACTGTCACTTTCATGGTCACTATATTCAACGATATCTTTTTCTCTACCATCACTAGCACCAAACCCATCCTCAACCATCGCACGAATGTAATCATCACTTTGCCTGAGATAAGCCGTAATGAAAAACAATATAATTTACAAATTTTGTATAAAAAATTGTATGTAAACACAATACACTGTATAGAAGAATATTATAAATGCATTGGCACAAGCTAGCTGTTCAAAAGTCAAGAGTCACTAACACACATGCTCGGACTTGTCAGTCTCCAACCACCCCTAGTGCCAATTCAAATATTAAATTTAGAGTATAAAAGGTTTAAAAGTCATTATAGATCTGAAACAAAGAGGGCTCGAATACATTATTACAACACCATAATTGAAAAATCCAAAAATAAAAGTAGGTGTATGTGGCAGATTGTTAATGGTTTATCTAATCCAAACTGCTGGGCAACTGATAACAATAATTTAACTTCCGATGATTTAAATTATTTTTTTGTTGACAATGTATCCCAGACTTGTGATAATATACCTGTTGGTATTATGGATAGTGCCCAAAACCTACACAAATTTACCTATCCAGATGTTAATGTTTGTTTTAGTCCTGTCAGTGTTGAAAATGTATATTCTAAAATTCATAGTTTGAGTAATAGCAATAGGTATTAACTCTTTGATTCTGAAACTGTGTGCTGGCTATATTTGTGAAATTTTAACTCACTTGTTTAGTAATTATATTGCAGCTAATAGTGTATTTCCAAGAGAACTTAAAAATATTAAATTTTACCTCTGTACAAGAAAGGCGGGAAAGTAATATTATTTTACTAAATAAAACCAACCTAACTTAACTCCACAGAGCACTGCATGTTGGATATACAATATATTATATGAATGTGATCACTTTAATACGAAAGTACCACAAATTGTGGTGGAGGGGTTAGCTACTATGCCTAGTAACTCACTTTCAAAATAAACCACTCGACTCGCCCTGCAACTAACCAATTTTTCCAACACGCCCATCTGACTACATTGAGTGAGTACATCTGACTACATGAGTAGAAGAGGCAGCAGCAACATTCATACTAACTCGCCCCGAGTAAACCAGGCTTTAGATACATCCGATACCAATGCTAATTCCTTAAGGGAAGTAGTTTGCAAACATTTTTTTCATCTAGCCAACCAACATGATGATCGCTTCACAATCATCTTACACTCAATTCTCAATCATACTTGACATCAAATACCTACATTGTAGTATGGTTGTTTTCAATGATCTGATCTGATCTAATCTAACATTCCACGAAGTCAGTATCTTAGTCAAGTGAGATTTAGCGTGATTTATTAAATCATAAAGCTAAAATCATTTTAATTAATGTTTGAAAAAAACGTAGGCCCCTAATTGAATTTATGGTTAGATACATGAATAAATGTTTTATATATTATTACCAAGAGGTGGGCTTGAAGTACTACATACGAGAATCTGTTTATTTTTTTCCATGGCCAGATAACCTTGTTATTTTCTCCCGCTTCACTTAATGGCTAAATTCACAAATCACTATTTTGGAAAATACTTTATTTCTTTATCAAGTAAATGCTAAATTTATTGGGTTAACAAGGTTATGTCGTGCTAAGTCAATATCGGAAAACGTGGATAACGATGCAGAGTGTTTAGTTGCAGAAGGCTAATAGCAGAATGCATTCATGACAGAAACAGCACACGCGTAATCAAAGAGGTAAAACTTTTAAATTAAAGTACAGTATTATATCTGGTAAAGTGTATATATATTTATAAGATACCATATAGTAAATGCGGACCAATTCTGCTGAGATCAATAAGAACCCAACTGCTGTCCACTACTCTTGGCAGGGACCTGAAGATTTTGTGACAGTGGGTCTCTTAGTGTGCTAGATTGTTTCTCCACTGCTGCTGCCCCAGCTTCCTTTTATCCCTTCTCTTATGTACATACAAGGTTTCCTGAACCAACTGTGATGTTTGCTTGACTGTAGCTGCTAATAATAAGAACATAGATATTGATTCCTTGTACAAATCTGAGTTACTGTCTGATTGGTGCTGCTCAAATAGTTTATTATTGAATATAAACAAAACTCAAGAGTTAAATGTTTATTATGACCACAATCATAGCCTTGAACCAGTAAAACTTTTAGGAATTGTTTTACAAAATGACCTTGGCTGGCTTTCACATATCAAATTTATTTTACCTATAATAAACCGAGGTGTTTTAATGATTAGAAAACTATTTTCCACTGTAAATAATGAAACTCTACTTTCTGTATATTATAGTTATATTCATTCTCATTTAAGCTATGGAACAATCATATGGGCAAATACTTCATATGCAGATTGTATTTTCTCAGTCCAAAAGAAAAAATTAGGCAAATATGTAATATATTTTTTAGACATTCATGTAGGGAACTCTTCAAAAATATGTTTGTATTTACTTCCCTGTGGGAAATAGGTTATTAGATCATGGATATATGTCTAAAGGGAATGTTTTAAGTTCATCAAAACAGCTGTTCTTATTATTTTATATTTAAAATTCAATACAATAGTTTTGGCAGTTTCTATGGAAGCCTGTTACATGTTTTCCATCTTAAAAATCACTAATACCCCCCCAGAGCTAAGACATATCCATGTCAAAACTCAAGATAATGCCACTTCCTTGTATTTATATTTATCAATGCTTATTGTATATAAAACGTAATGACACAAATTTTCTTCTTAATTCCGATATACATAATTACAATACTAGAAACCGCAAAAGCATTAAGAAAGATTACCATTCATACTACAAAACAATCAAAAGCTTTAGGTGCACATCAATTAAGCTATTTGATAAATTACCTCTTACAATAAGATCTCTAAATTATACTAAACTTAAATGTACAATTAAAGATTTACTTATAAAAAATTATTTTTACTCCATAGAAGAGTACTTGAACTACAAATTTTGAAATTCCACACTGTTAAACTCATTGGGCTATGTAGAAGATTGTGTAGCAAGATTGTGTTATTTTTAAAATTGTTAATTTATTATTGTAGAGTGTAATAGTAGGAGTATATCATAATTTAATGTTAATGTACTTGTCTTGTATGTATGTATATGTATAAAAAATTCATTTATTTACTATTATTATTATTTTTTACAAAATGTTAGTTTTAAGTTGACGACGCCAATGCAATCATTACTGTATTTTTACTGTAGTTGTATTGTTTACTGGAATAAAGATAATTTGAATTTGAACCAACGTGACGTTTACGGAGAGGGAGGTGGACGAAAAATGGGGGTTTTCACGATGGTAGGCCTCGTAGTCCTCATTCTTTTCCATCATGTCAGCCAACGTAGCACAATCTTGTCGCCTGACCATCAACTTGTCCTCTGGCCTTATATTCTTGAAGATCTAGTCAAGTGTCCCTTGTTCAGACAACGTCGCACTTCGCCGGATCAGCGTTGTGATGGGAGTAACGATGTCTCGGAAGTGCTTTCCGTTTTTTCCTTTTCGGGTTAAGAAATCCTAGACGGATCCCTGGCTGAGAAGACCTTTCTGCCACCTACCCAGTGAATCTAACCAGAGAGGAACGGATTATAAGCTTTACAATCCGTTCATCTATGATCTAACCTTCGTACTCTTTAGTATCTCCAATCTTTCATGAAATTACAAACAAAATAAAACATAAAAAACTTAACAAACTATTACATGTGTGTTATGTGTAGCTAACAAAATAATTGTTTGTTTCAGAAAATTTTGGCAAGATTAATAACAAAGGCAACCAAAGAGGAAAAAAGAAATCATACAAAGTGTTGAGATGACTCCATAGTTTCAATATCAAAGTCAGCCTTATAGGCAAAAAAGATAATTTAAAAAAAGACTATCCCTCCAGGTGTTTCAAAGAACTAAATGTCAGAGTCAGAATTATTACCAATCAGAATAAGAACATCAACAACAACAATAAGATCAACAATATTTGCTAGCTTTGTTTATCCTTAGTTTTAGATTTCTAGCTTTTATTTCTTTTAATTTATATTTTATCCTCCCTCATGTCTACAATGATAGTTAAAATGTTATTTGATCTAAAGACAGGTTAAATACAATTTAAAATGTTTATTTTTCATATCAGTGAAAGTAAAGTTATTGGTGATGTAACCTCCTTCGGGAGAGAAAGTTTCTGTAGTTAGTAGGTAGCGTTTATTTGTTTGGTTAACACTGAGTGTTTTCGGAACAGAGATTGTTAAAGTAGATAGTTTCTTAAAGCTTTAATTCTATTAAAATAATGTATTTTTCGAAGGAATCTAATCTAAGAGCAAGAATGAGTGATAAATTGAATCACGGAACTGAATTATCAGACAATAAAAAAATCGGTGAAAATTCCAAAAATTCTGTGAAAATTGTTTTTGTGTCACTATTGCTGGATTTACTTGCTTTCACAATGATACTACCTTTGTTGCCATCATTAATGGATTATTATGGAAAAAATGATCTTAAAGATGGACTCTATCCATGGCTCTTGGATAAAGTTGAGCACTTCAGAAATTTATTTGGAGCTCCAGAAAGATTTAATTCAGTTCTTTTTGGAGGTAATAAGAGAAGTATTTGTATGTGTAACTGTGTTTTAAATAAGCGTTAAATATCTTATAAAAATAGTGTTTTAAAAATTACTGCAGATAAAATTTACCACGAAAATCTCAGGACAGTCTTGTTATTTTTTAATAAAAGTTTTGCACTCGGTAAACACTAATTCTTATCAAATAAATCTTAAGTGAACTTTTTTCATTTTTTCCAATAACCTAATTAGGAAGATCGGCTCGGAATAGTTTTCTTATGTTTTCGTATGACTTTAGGCTAAAATATGACACTCCAGTCGAGCTAGGGGATTGGCAGGAATTTACTCTTGTGCATTTATATCTCTCCTTTTGTTGTTTTGGTTTTATGTCTGGGTCTGATTCATGAAAACATGTTTAACAAATGTTCAATACTTGAAAGTGTTTTAAACTTGATGATCAAAAGTAATTTTAGTAGTTTAATACCTTATACATTGTGGATTCCACAAAGCCTGCCGTTGAATTTATTTTCTAAACAAATATAAAGACATAAGTTAAAAATATAGGGAGTGGCAAATAGATCTAAGAGTTTTAATAATCATATAGATAAGTGAATAATAGATGTCGGGTGGTGAGGCTTGCGAAGTAAAGAGCCTGCAGAAGAACCTTTTAGTTTCCTGGTTGGAGGTAATAAGAGAAGTATTTGTATGTGTAACTGTGTTTTAAATAAGCGTTAAATATCTTATAAAAATAGTGTTTTAAAAATTACTGCAGATAAAATTTACCACGAAAATCTCAGGACAGTCTTGTTATTTTTTAATAAAAGTTTTGCACTCGGTAAACACTAATACTTATCAAATAAATCTTAAGTGAACTTTTTTCATTTTTTCCAATAACCTAATTAGGAAGATCGGCTCGGAATAGTTTTCTTATGTTTTCGTATGACTTTAGGCTAAAATATGACACTCCAGTCGAGCTAGGGGATTGGCAGGAATTTACTCTTGTGCATTTATATCTCTCCTTTTGTTGTTTTGGTTTTATGTCTGGGTCTGATTCATGAAAACATGTTTAACAAATGTTCAATACTTGAAAGTGTTTTAAACTTGATGATCAAAAGTAATTTTAGTAGTTTAATACCTTATACATTGTGGATTCCACAAAGCCTGCCGTTGAATTTATTTTCTAAACAAATATAAAGACATAAGTTAAAAATATAGGGAGTGGCAAATAGATCTAAGAGTTTTAATAATCATATAGATAAGTGAATAATAGATGTCGGGTGGTGAGGCTTGCGAAGTAAAGAGCCTGCAGAAGAACCTTTTAGTTTCCTGGTAGATATAATAAAGCACTTGCATGGAACTGATTAATAATACCAAATTTATTCACCCCCTAACAAATATGCCTTCAATCTAACCGCATAATATTTACTCAATCATAGGTTCTGCCCCTTTGAATTATGTGCTAAAGCAAGTCCATGACAACAAGATTGTTCCCCATATGCTCTTATACGGGCAAAGATATTTCAGCATGATATTAATATTTGATCAACTGATGATAACAAAAATTGAGATCTTTTAGGTGTAGGGCCTACTCAGCATAGTTGAGTCCTGCTATTCTAAAACTACTCTGAACACAGTTTATAGGCCTAATAATAAATAGTTTTGCTTGTCTACTGAAAAATGTATAAAATAGTATACATGATTGTATTCAGAATATTCATTCATTGTCAAAGAATCTTTTTACGTTTGATTTCAGTGGAATTGGCTTAGACTTTGCTGATGTCTTTATCAATATCATCGTTGTCATCATCATTTTTGCTAGGGATTTTTGGGTCTGCAGGCAGAGAGTCAGATTTTGAGGGCTGCTGAACTACCAAGATTTGGTACTGTAATTCTTTGCTTAATATACATTTGTAATATTCACAAACAATCTTTATAATTTCCTGTTAAACCAAACAGGTTTCAGCCTTAAATAATTCGTAATGGTGAGATTCAACTTTATTGAAGGATTTTGACAACTACGTCTCAAGTAATGGCATTGACTCGAACCGGCAAAAGTGCTCTCAGTTTACTCAAGTTGAAATTTTTACGCTCACTAAGGTTTTTACTTACACTGCTTCAAAACATAAACAACCTATATATGGTATTAGCTCCATACAGGTGGCATAATTTTCATTTAGAATTAAAATAATCTTATATTCATATCTAGAAGGAAAAAGAAATAGTAAAAGTATTAATAACTGCAGATCATAAAATCATTAGGCCTAACACGTAGTTTGAAAATTTGTAAAGAAATTTATCATATTACGTTTACCTATTGTACCTACTTGCTTTGTTACAGGATTGCTTGGATCTTTATTTTCGTTTCTTCAATTTGTAGCATCACCTCTTGTTGGAGGTTTATCAGATGTATATGGGAGAAAACCTGTTCTCATTTTATGTTTGGTATGTCATTTTTTAAATAGTTAAATAATATAGTGAATCATAACATAGCTACAAGTACTATAATTTTATCAAAGAAGCTATTACCGTAGGTCTCATGGCAAGACCTAAGCCCGGGATATAAATGTATGTAGGTACGTGAACAATATAACTGGTCGTAAAAATGGTCCGATCGAGACAAAATTTGATAGATTTGTACTCCTACATTGACTCGGATGAGAATTCAGATATATCAGTCAATCGGAATGGGTATTTTGGAGAAGTTTTTTACCCCAAAATGGGTTTTTTGTGTTTTTTACAAGTAATTGAAAATAAATTTGTCCGCTCCAAAAGTAGGGAATAGGCATTTTCCGTTTTGTATTTAACCTGAGGGCTAAGCCCCACTGGCATGTAAAGTCTGTATAAAATTTTAAGCTAAGAGGACAAGACTAGATGCATTTTGTTCATATGTATTAATAATGTGGATATTTTATTAACAGCTAATTCTGCATTGCTTTATTTTCACTAATCGACAGCTAACTTCATTGTGCATCATTTTCAACAAATGTTTGTGATGTGTTGTTTTGAAAAATGTATAGATTACTGATTAGGCCTAGTTTATTTGTTCCAGTGTAATTAATCAGGGTTTTTTTTGTTTTGTTTTGTGCGACTGGAATCACTGAATGTTTAATTACGCGAGTATTATTATAAACAATACCACGATTCAGAATATGTAATCTTTTCTATTAAAGTTTGTTTATTTGCAGTTTGTTTTGGTTTGGGTTTAGGTTGGAGTGGATTGGATAATAGTGAATCGATCCACTTAGATTTATTTGTTTTGTGGGAATGTTATTAATATGTCTTATTTTGTCAGTATCGTTAATAACTGTGCCGTGACACAGAATATCTAATCCATTCAATTTTAGAACATGGCCAAATGTTATAGTTACTACATATTTACTGTTAGCCATAACGAAGTTCGCTGGGTCAGCTATTTAACCTTATTATTTTTGGATGAAACGTAGTATTAAGTTTCATGTAGTTGAGATCCATCCATTTATGCTTAAAAATAATAGTGTATGTGTTTATCATGGCAGTTAAACTGAATACACTCTTTTTCCACGTCGATCATATGAAAACTGGCAAACTCCATTATTTATGAACAGTTTTTGATGAAACTCTGTATATGGTCAAAATAAAAATTGTTTATGGTAAAAATGCCTACTTTCAGTGTTCCTCACAGAAAACCTGTATACTCTTTCCCATGTTTAATCTTATAGAGAATAGGCAAACTTTCTTATTTTTCGACTGATATTATAAGAACTTGACATAGTATTATTATTGTCATACACAGTATTATTGATTTGGGAATTTTCTGAGTACCTAGTTCTGCTGTGACAGGGGTCTTTTTTGTGTATAGACAAGACTAGGACAAATAGGCCTATGTTACAGGTTGGTATTGCTGTTTCCTATGTACTATGGGCTATCTCTCATAGTTTTGCTATGTTTGTCCTGGCACGAGTGGTTGGTGGAATCAGTAAAGGCAATGTCAGTTTGTCGATGGCCATCATCACCGATACATCCACACCAGCAAACAGAGGATTTGGCATGGTAACTATTATGATTGGACTTGTCAAATCTGTTTTTGCATACTTCTTAGTGTTAAGTATTTATTAAATGTTATTTTTAATTATTCCAATAATATTTACTATTAACTTCTTTTTTAAGAGTGTGGCAGTGTTGTGTACTTGTTCCTAGTCCACTCACATGGACAAGAGATCAGTGCTTAAGGCTTATCAAGCAAAGATATGATTGAGCCGACACCGTTAAAGGTGGACAGTAGTGGTAAAACTTGATTGAGAACTCCGGGTTCCAAGCCAGTACCATCGTTGACTCAGAACACTGTTATAATTCGCTACCAACTCATTAAACCAACCAACTTGATCAGCTTTATCTAATTTCTATAAGAATCTTTTTCTGTTTTAATTTATGTATAAGTTATTAAGTTTATCTGCCCCTGAGGGGCAGATAAACTGCACTGGCCTTATGAACCTTAAGATGGTAGAAACATCTTGATATCAGAGGAAGAGCACCTCCTAGAAGACCTTCCCAAGGAAGAGAAGAATGGTAGCCACCCCTCGTCAAATCTATGGTGTGGAAGTGATCTGCAAACAAGTAACAAAGTATCTGAAGGTTTTCTGAAATCATAATTTGACCTGGAAATCCATCTATCCTTTGTACTGTTCAAAGGCAGCCTGCAAAAGAACCTTTAGTAAGAATTGGTGCAAAAGTCTCAAATTGACATGCTGGACCGTATTAAGCCTTTGTTGAACTAATGGTGACCATGTGTCCATCTTTACTTGCTAGGGTCTGGCCAAGCTGAGAATATCTTATGGAGAATAGGCAAATAACTCTCATGTTTATGGACAGATTTTTATAAAACTTGTCATATATTATTGATTTGGAAATTTGCTGAATATGCAGGTCTGCTGTGACAGGGGTATCGTATATTGCAGGTTTCACTCCTCCAATGCATTTCACCATTACAAAAGGCATCTTCAGGGAGTACCTAATTTTTGTGGCATCTTCAGGGGCTAACTAAAATGGTAATGGATAACATTCAGTTACTCTCAGAAGGTGCCACAGTAGTGTCGAAATGCTTTGGAGAAGTGAAATCTACCAGGGCAAAGCCTTTGGAAAACGTTACAAAATAAATTTATGTTTATTCTTATAGTCTTTGGCACTGGAAAATTTATAAAAATATTTTTGTTTATTGATATGAGTATTAATATTCTGTTAACAACAAGATTTTGGTTCTCGGGATTAATATCCGGAGTGTAAACAATAATTTCAGAGATTTCGACCGCTTTACATTGAAATAAATATGCTTTTCTTCTGTAAAAATGGACTTGTGTGTTAAAACATTAAAAAAATGTGATGGTTGAAATAATGATGTAAATAATAAATCAATTCTCTACTGGAACACAACTAAACAATAAGTTATTGTGCTCAGTTAATTGACTGTAACAGAGATGATATTATTGTTGTTAACATGGACGATTAATAATAGATAAACTCATAACTATTCCCAAAATGTTTGTAAGGTATAATATTACAGCAAACCGATGTCTCTAACCCATAGCTGCTAATGTTTTACAATTTCTATAAGAATAAAATTCTATCGATATAGTGATAGTGCTGTAATCAGATATTGGTAAATAAAGGTTTACCATTATCAGTTTACTATTATAACAATGTTTAGTGTTAAGGAAAAATTTATTCTGGGTCTAGGTCTTGTCATTACGGCTAATGAAGTTGTACAATAAATACAGTGATTATACTAACTGTAGACACTTTATTTTCCTTTAAAAAATTCACTACATTAGATTCAGAAAGGATTCTTGGCTAGGAGTATATTATACATTATATATTTTATTATTCTTTCTTTACCTAGTAAAAATATTATTTATAGATAGAGCAAACATTATTTTAAAAAGTGAACAAGCGGTTTTTGCCTAAAAACATCTTCCCTTAGTTTCTCCTCTCTGGTTATTAACATGTGGAAACTTATGTGCAATAATATAATTGTTAGCAGTATTAAAATATGTCATAAAAATTATGGAATGATACTAATAAAACTTTTTTCAAAGACTAATAAACTCTTAACTCCTCCATATATATCTCTATATATAAAATTGAATGTCTGTCTGTCTGTCTGTATGTCCTTTATGCGTTGCCAAACTACTCATCCGATCGCCATGAAATTTTAGGAAGTTGCTCTATATGTGTCCAGGAAGGTTTTAGTGAAAAAATATTTTCGAAAACCCCATAAGTTTCCATTTTATGGCGTTTTAAATTTCTAATGTTAACCTTATGGAGAGTAAGTTTGTTTACAAATTGTCTACAAGGAAAACATTTGATTTCTTAGCTACAGCTGATTGGTTTACTTTCCATTAGCAATACCGTATGCTTTACTATCCAATGCCATCTGAATCATTCTTTAATATAAAACTATGAAGTAAATATGTACTATATAAAATGAACAGTTTTATTCGCCACGTTAATAGTTTACGGTTTTTGGGGATTATGTATTTATATTTTTATTTTCTGTCTGATTAAAGTCACGTGTTTATATGATAATTACAATGTTTATATTATTACGTTTATTATAATAATCAGCTATTGTATGTCTTTCCTATAAAAGCCGTATTACAGTTAGGTTTCGTTTGGGTTTGGATTGGATTTGAAAATTGTGAATTAATCCACTCAGATTTATCTGTTTTATGGGAATGTTATTAATATGTTTTATCGTTTCAATATTGTTATTCTCTATGCCGCGACCCAGAATATATAACCTTTAACAATGAAGCCGTATTGATATTCGAATTCAGAACATGGCCAATCTTAAAGTTAACATGTATTTACTATCAGGCGTTACGAAGTTCGCCGGGTCAGCTAGTATATTATATTGAAATAATTCAACAAAGTACCCTTAGAAAACATTTTTATTTCTTCTATATGTTTCGGGTAATATTCGGGTGATAATCCAATTTTCAAGAAGTGTTTTTTATTTGGTAATATTAATCTATAAATGTAAATAAATATCATATGATAATTTTAAATTTTACTGTATATAACTTGGTGGAGTGTGTTAGCATGTATTATTTCTATCTTGTATTATTTTTCATATATAGGATTCTTTGTTTCAATTTGTGAAGTGTTTAATATGTTGTTTTTGTCAATTTGATAGTGAGCGTAAATTTGGAATTCTTCTTTTGTATCCAATTTTCTTCCTTTGTGTTCAAAATTCAATATTTTCATATTATGTGTCATACTAGTGTAATTGTGGTTTGTTGAAAGAATGTGTTCAGCAAACGCTGATTTTTGTGTTGTTTTGTTATTTGATTTTAGTGCTTGTATGTGCTCTTTGAATCTTGTTTGAAATTTTTTTCCGGTTTGCCCAATATAATATTTGTTACAGTCATCACATTTAATTTTATATACTCCTGATCTTGTGTATTTATTAGTTTGGTTGTTGTTTCGTGATTTCTTTTGTATTATTTCATATGCGTTGTGTCTTGTTCTGTAACTTATCTTGAATTTTTGTTGTGTAAATGTTTTCTGTATGGCTTTGTTTAGTTTTAAATTGTATGGCACGCAAATAAACTCTTTTTCTTCGATTCTCTCTTTTATCTTCGATTCTTCTCTCTTTTTCTCCCATCATTTTATCTATCATATTCTTTTTGTATCCATTTTCTTGTGCAATTTGTTTTATTATTTTTATCTCTTTATTGAAATTGTTCTTGATCATCGGTATTATCATAAGTCTGTTAATCATCGTGTTGAATGTTGAAATCTTATGTTGCCAGGGGTGATGTGAATTACATGGGATGACAAGATCTGTTTGTGTGGGTTTTCTATAAATATTAAAATCATGTTTATTGTTTGTATTTTGTATTGTTAAGTATAAAAAGTTTATTTTCTGTTTTTGTATTTCCATCGTGAATTTAATAGATTTTGAGATTGAATTTATGTATTCTAATAATTTTCAGTGTGAATCATCTTTGTTGTCATAAAGACATACTATGTCATCAACGTATCTGTACCAATATATAATATTTTTTCTAAATGGGTTAATGACATTTATTATTTTATTGCTTTTTTAATTTTTTCATATATATTTCATATTTTTCATATTTGCTAATAAACCTGAGAGAGGTGATCCCATAGCTAAACCATCCTGTTGTTTATATATACAATCTTTATACTCAAAGTAGTTTTGATTCAAACATGCTTTTGTCAATGTTATCAGATCTTTTCTCATTTGTATTAAGTGTGTCAGAATTATCTAAACTGTCCTTCAATATTTTTATGGTTTCTTTTGATGGAATATCAAAATAAAAA